>OZ023194.1:13209796-13925469 GCA_963995505.1 Hypericum androsaemum
CATTATTGCATTTGGGCACCTTGCCACCACATGTCCTACCTTTCCACAATGGAAGCACGCCCCGTTTACCCACCAGCATTGCTCCTCACGATGTCCCCAGCGTTTACATCTTCGACACTGATCCGTACTGTTGGGCAAGTTAGTGGCAGCATTACCTCCTCACTGAGGGTTATAAGGCTTCTTTATAACCTTAGCAGCTGAGCTTTGCTCCAGTATATTGTTCCACCTTCCTCTTTCCAGTCTCCTTATCAGCCTCATCGCATCGCAGGTTCTGTTCCACTACTAACGCTCGTGTCAGTACTTCAGAGTACATTGAGAGGAACAGTGGAATAATGTGGTCCCGAATCTCCTTGGTTAACCCCTCCTCAAATTTTTGAGCTACGGTATCCTCATCCAAGGCTGCAGCTGACTTGAACACAGAGAGCCTGGATATGCAACAATTTATTTCAAATTTAACACTGTAGTAACGTGTATACTTAACAGATATACCCGGTAGTAATGTACCTAGTGAACTCTTGTTCATACTGCATAACAGTTTTGCCTCCCTAGACCAGCTGGTCAAACTGTCTAGCCTTCTCCCTCCTCAGCGGGGCGGGTTCGTACCTAGCACGGAAGTCTCTCAGAAATATCTCCCAGTCAATTTCTGCTGCTCTGGGCTGGCGGGTCTGCTGATGTGTCTCCCACCATCTCCGTGCATCTCCAGTCAGCATGTAGGAGGCATACGATGCCTTATCCTGTGTTTTGGTACGAGCAATCTGAAATACCTTCTGTATCTCCATTATCCAATCCTGAACCTGGATGGGATCCTGAGTACCTTCAAAGGCAGGGGGCTTAGCTCTCTGAAACCTTCGATAACCATCCTCTTGTTGAGCTATTGCCACCGGTGCTGTCATAACCGGTGTAGGCTGTTGCTGCTGAGCCAGTAGATGAGTCAACAAGTTAGTCACTAGTCCAGAATCAAGAGTGATTTTGGTGGCTGGTACCACAGAGGGTACTAGTGGGGGAACCTCTTCCTCCTCTTCCTCTTTCGACAGTTCATCCTCCGCGTGTGGTGGATCATTATTCTCAGGCGGTGGCACATTACCCCCTACAGCAGTGGGTGGTGGTGGTGGTAGGGTTCCAGTTCAGTGAGTGGTAGTAATGCGGGTACCTCTCCTGAGCTGGTCCCTGAACTTTGCCCTCTAGCTATCCTCCGAGTTTGTGGTGCCATGGCTCTTAAGTAATCTACTATTTATGTTTGTTAATGTCAATAATTAGTACATACTCCACACACAGGAAAATAAGACATCGCAAAATCATAACCATCAAGATCTCATTCACAGATTTCCACTCCCAACTTCACGAAATCACCACATCACAAAATGTTAAAATCATAAAATCTTGAATCACAGAATCTTAAGCTCACCTAATCACAACCCATAACCCGTACCCTTAATTCACTACGAATGACTCCCCTGAGATTCCTCACAACTTATTACTTGCCTAAGAACACGAAAACATGCATAGGAAATCAGAATTTTTGACGAAAACTACTTAAAATTTTTGCTAAAATTTCAAATGGCTGTAACTTTCAAACGGCTGCGAATTAGCCTCCGAAAGTTATGCCCTTTCTAAATTTGGGTGGTTTTGGCCACTAAAATCACCAAAATTTTGACATCAAAACCATGGTTTCAAGATGATTTGCACCCCCCATTTTTACCACTAGCTATTTTCGGTTTTTTTAGAACAATAGTATGTACCCTTCCATTTATTCGACCCATTTCTCTCTCGATGCAATGCCAGGTATGTATGCATGCAGATTTTTTTTAATTCGTTTGTTTATTTAGAAAAAGCTCTGATACCAATAAAGTTGTTACGCCCCAATAAACAAGGCATGTCAACCGCCGCGGGGTAAATATCCCCGCAAGGCATCTTTATTTCTCAACTCATAAAATCAATCCTCAAGTCATAAATTCATAAAGAAAAATACAATGAAAAGTCTTAAAATGAAAAGTAGAATGAATGAATGCATGTCCTCGTCTCTAGCTCGCACACTCGATCCATCCCCGTTGCATCTGAAACAAAATATGTATTTTACTGAGTTTATGCAACTTAGTAAGCCAAACTCACAATTAAAATTCATACACATGCATACACAGATTGCACCAAACTGAAACAGAATCAACGACTCTAACACCAACGATGGACTCCGGAGTACGACTATCGGGAACCTGTGGGGCACAGAAGATAAATCCTTAACGCTAGAGGCACAGAAACAAAAAAGAACAATCTCACCACAGGGCACAGATATCACCGATGCTCACATAGAGTACGAAAATCTAGAGTACTCTACGGGCACAGAAGCACCGGAATAATCCTGACCAGAACAGACAGAACTTATACGGATCACATGGAAGAATACATATACTCGCATACAGATCGCATGGTAAAACTTAAAACAAATTTAGATCACAGGGGAGAGTGCGAAATAAATACGGCACATACTCACAATAGTCAAACACGGACAGAATATACCCCAAACACGATCATACAGACAGAATACACCCCAAATAGTCAAATACAGACGGATTACATCCCAAATACATTCATACTTTGCAGATGGAAAAGAGGTTCGACTTACTTCGTTTTCTTCTAACCTAACCTCGTCAATCCGCGTCTCTCCTAATTTTTTGCGTCCTCATCAAGTCCCTACAGATTTGTGATCAACCAAGCACTACGATTTATCTCTGAACTTCAGCGATTCACAACAGAGACGGACAAGACAGCTTACCCTAGCATCTCGAAAGGTGTCGTCGTGTTCTCCCTCGTCTCTGGACTCGCCCGGAAGATCTCCTCTACCTTGAAAGAGAAGAAAAATGGAATTTCAGAAGGGTGAGCTTTAGGGTTTCGTCCAGCCTTCTTTTATAGATTAAAATTTGGCAAAAGTTCAGTTTAGTCCCTGGATAAATTATAATTTTCTCCCCCCTAACGTTTAATTATTCATTATGATTTCATGGTCCTCACACCAACCTTTGTCTCAATGCCCCACCGTCGTGGAGAAGGGGAACCAATTACGGTAGGTTCGAGATCTACGCTATAGACACCACCGTCGCCGCCCTCGTTCTTGCCAAGCACCACCCTCATCGCGAAAGGTCCTCGCCAAGCACCATCTCCGTCCTTGCCAAGCACTGTCATCGCCGTCTTCATCCTCGCCAAGCACCATCCTTGCCAAGAACAGTCGCCGCGAAAGGTCCTCGGCAAGCACCGTCGCAGCCCTCATCCTCCATTTTATCCTGCAATCCACCGTCGTTTAGAGATTGGGAGAGAAGCTGTTTAGATTCGATTTTGTTTGTTTCTTTTTTGAAGTGGTTTTTTAGATCTTTATGATGATGATGATTAGGTTTAACTAATTAGGAGTTTGGATCTGGGAAGGAAGGGGCGAAGAAGGATTTGTTTTTCCTTAGTGGGAGGACATTTTGGTCATTTCAAGTGGGAGTTCAACGCAGAAAAAAAATATTCTGGCTCCAGGGACCCGAGAGTCTATTATCATCAAAACTTAGGGACGGGACAATCATTTTTTAAAAGTTAGGGACTCTAGGGTGAGGGTGACCAAAAGTCAGGGACTTGAGAGTAATTTACCCATAATAATAATAAGCCGTAGATAGTAATTTGGCCTCACGAGTCACAGAAGTTGGGTACGTTAGGTGAGGAACAGCCAGTCTCATCGTAATCCCACCCCAACAAATATCACTAAATAATTAATCATTCGTAATCCACGAACACCAATGGTAGTTTAATTACAGGAGATATGCTCAGCATGCTTTATTTAGCGCAATTCTGTGTGAACTCTTTTTTTTAAAGGTAAATTATTATACTATAATATTATTAAGGTTTGAACATTTGATCTTTTAGATATTTACAACGTCTTGAACCGTTGGGCTAAAAGCCCTTTGGCTTCTGTGTGAACTCTAAAATCAAACATTTTTTTATAGTATCAAATACAACCAGGAACTTCTTTTCCATTTCATCTTCTTTAAAGTTAAAAAATGAATACATTAGTATCATGTAACTATCTGAACTTCTGTTTCTTATTGACTTTAATTAGATGTAATATTTTACGTGGAGTATTGAAATCTATACATTTTAAAAAAGTATGGTTTAAATTAGGACGACACAATTTTTTGGTATAAAGCAGAAGCACATGTGGTGAATTGTTTCAAAATATTAAATGATTATAATCATAGAATCATTATGGGTAAAGCATCAATCTTATCAGACATTGAAATTTGTGCAAGTTATCTTCACGTATCTGGTGTTTTGACTCCCGACCTCTCGCGTCCTTAGATTTCAAAAAATGATTTTGTCATTCCAATATTTAGTTTTATTATACTATCGGGTCCTTCGCTGACGTCATCAATTATTTTATCATTGAAATAAATTTTTTACCCCTCTAATCATCTTCTCAGACTAACACAACCTTCCGGTCATCTTCTCCGACGACCAAAATTTATTCCGTCGATCAAAATTTGAATCAGTGTATCTACCAAGACAACTCTAATTCATTCCCAAAATAATTAAACCAAAAAAAAACCCAATCCAGTTCAATGAGCAATCACCATCGAAACAAATCGGGATTGAAGCAACCCATTTTTCTGTTGTTCGTCGGAGGTGGTGTACTTGATTAGGATCTTTAATAGTCGAGGCAAGAGTTGGACTCTTTCTCCGTAAGACGAGATTGCCCCGTATTCAGTACTTTACGGACTGCGATAATCGTTCCCAAGATACAACGACTAGGCTGCTTCCGAGTTCGTAGCACAACGACCCTCGAAGCTTCAGGCAAACCTTGGAAATTCTGAACTTTCTGAGAGAGGGAGAGAGAGAACTATAATGCTAACGAATGCTTATGCACTTGTAGTTGGGATGAGTGCAAATGATGGTAGACTTGGCCATGAATTGAATCCGATTCGTGATTCGATTCGATTCGTAAAAAATTTGATTTGATTCGACAATAATTCGATTCGTCAAAAAATTTGATTCGAATTCGTCATGATAAGAATTGAATACGGTTCAAGTTTTTTGTAATTCGTCAAACCGGCGAATTCAATTCGATTTTATTTTGAGAATTCGATTCGTATCAAATTCGATTGAAATTCGATTCGAATTCATAAAAATTCAAAAGGGGGATTCAAAAGGGGGTAATTTGAATTTCGCTGACGTCAGCGCTTGCATCAGCGTCAGGGGCAAATTACCATTTTTTTCTTACCATTTTTTTGTTACCGTTTTAATCCCTAGGTTACTGTTTTTTTACTGTTAGTACTTTTTACATTTTTTTAAATTCAGAATTTCTTCCCCTCTATAAATACCACCTCTTATTCTTCAAATTTTACACATTCCAATCTCAATTCTCTACTTCTCTTATTGAAAATTTGAGCTACATAAATTCTCCCTCAAGTTTACTAATTAGATATGTTAGTCATATTTCTCATATAATTACTCATATTACTATATAATTATGTCATCAAGTAGAGCAAATAAGGGTAAGGAAAAACGTGTGGAACATCACGATTCTATTGAATCGGATTTTCCACCAATTTCTACTTATCCTATTCCGGAAGAAATGATGAACGTCCATGATGAAGCTCAACGGAAAAGTGTTGATTCAATATTCAACAATCCACAAAAGGTAAAAAGATCACCTTCATTACTTTTTACTAAGCATTTCACAAATGAACCAACTCCCTCTCCCTCACAAAGTAAAAAATTAAATTTTACGGAAAGATTGTTAATGAAAAAATAAAAAAAAACCCCGAGGAATAAGTTTAACCAATTAAGACTTTGATTTATATCTTAACACACAATTTGATATTCCATTTGTCAAATCTTCTAGTTTTCCTTTATTAGAATGGTGGAACAACCATATAGAACAATTTCCGGTTATGTCAATTATTGCCAAAGAATTGCTTGCTTGTCCGATTTCGACGGTTGCCGTGGAACAAGCATTTAGTGCATGAGGTAATATTTTAGATGAACACCGGTACTCAATGACACCGCAATCTTTGGAGGCACAAGCATTACTCGCCGATTGGACCAAGGCGGAAAGACGACAACAAGAATTAGTCCGAAAAAATCCCGACCAACTATACGACCTCGATGATGCCACAACCGGTGAAAGCACAAACACATCCGACTAAGTGAGTTAGCTCCATAAAGGTAAGAGAACTACGTGGGCTTTGATTCCTTCGGAGCTAAGGATACGTAGACAACTTAATTTGGTACATTAAGTGCAAGCCCAATCTTTAGTTTATTTCTTTTTCCCAAAAAATGTTAAACACTAATTCCTAATTTTTTTTAATATTTGAAGCAAAAATCAAAGTTTTTAAATTTTTCAAAAAATATCAAAATTTTTTAAACGTTTTCGAAAATATTACAAAAATATTCAAAATATTCTAAAAAAATTAGAGGTTTTAGAATTTTTTAATTAAGTATTAAAATTATAGAATTAATTTGAATTCGAATTCGATTCTAATTCGATTCTAATTTGAAAATTCATAATTCGTATTCGATTCGTCTTGTGAAGAATTGAATACGGTTTAATGTTTTGATGAATTCGAATTCGAATAAATTTGATTCGAATTCGTCTAAATTCGAACCGTGGTCAGGTCTAAATGATGGGGAATGAGCCTATTTATAGGTGCTGGATGGGATGCAGGCAGGCACTCTGAAGGGGTGCGTCCATTCGGCCAGCAGACTGGCTGCGCTCGTGGCCCTTTGGTGATATTCTGGATCCTTTCAGGTGCGCCCAGACTAGGTTGTGACCGCTCGGAGGGACAGGCCTACGCTCGCACTCCTTCACGAGGGATCTCGCAACCCTTTGGCCGTCTGGAAATTTCTGGAATATTCCAGCCCTTCGTGACTCTTCGGTGGCCATCCTGGAAGGCGCTCGCAGCCCCTCGTCACTTCGGTAGCTACACAGCTCTCTCTGGACTCTGGAAAAATACTTAAGGCTCCTTCAGCTCCTCGCGACGATGCGTACGTGCGAAGTGTCAAGTGCGCCACAAAGCGCCCATTGCGACCTGCGTCCAATGTGCCATGCGCACACGCACTCGTGCTCGTGCTTGGATGGTGCTATGCACCATCCTCGCCGCGGTCCGAGTTGGTTATCCTTCTAGGTGGTCAACTTATTTCCTAGTCAATAAGGAGCATCTCCTTATAAACTAGAGAAAACTTGTTGCACTTTCCAATGTGGGATTGCCACTTTCCTTTTTTACTTTGGGCTTTCCACTTGGGCCTTCCACTATGGGCTTTGCATTGAACTTTTATTCAATTTTATTCCAACAATCCCCCACATGAATGATTATTAATGCATGCTGACACTTTTAAGAAAAGTTTCAACGAAATATCATTGCATCGTGAAAGGTAGCTTACGACTTTGAACCTTTCCTAATAAAATACTATCGGATTTACTTGCTGCTCAGTGAACGCGATGTCTTGAACTGGTCATTTTTTTATGTAAACCAAGACAATAACATTTACACAATAATATTTCTAATATCCTTTGGTTCTCACGTTGTGTCCGTTTCGGCCATTGACCTTATCTTGGATTCATAAGTATTTTTTCCTTTTGAAGCGGCCTCACTTCACACTTATATAGGTGATCTCCTATCAGGAGTATCCTGCTATACTCTACCTTTATCTGGTATAGGAATCATTAAAAGCGTAAACGCTTAACCTTACCATATCTCTGCAGGGTAGTACTTGGATAGCTTCTGAGAATGGGACGGGTTCCAAGTAATCTTCTGAACCATTCATAATTTAGTTATCTCATTGAACCAAGTTTGTGGGATCTCCACTCATCATGGTTGAGTTACCGCTATAAACGTTCTTTAATGTGTGGGTTTTAACCCCATTCTCCTTACTGTATTATACATTTGATCTCTGTTGATTCTTTTCGCAAAGGATCAGCTATGTTGTCCTTGGACTTCACATAATCAATGGTTAGAGATCAATTGTCTAACGGTATTATGTCTCCTACGGATATGTTGAGACTTACCGTTGTACATAGTACTTTGTGCTCTCCCGATTGTAGACATGCTATCATAATGTATCAATACAGGGGGCACAGGCTTGTTCCAACACAGAATATCCTCTAGGAAATTTCTGAGCCATTCAGCTTCTTCCCCAGCTTTGTCTAGTGCTATAAACTCTGACTTCATGGTAGATCGAGCTATGCACGTTTGTTTAGAGAATTTCCGAGATACAGCTCCTCCACCTATGGTGAACACATAACCACTAGTAGATTTGGAGTCTTTAGTGTCCGATATCTAATTCGCATCAATGTATCCTTTCAATACAGCTGGATACCTCATATAAAGTATGCCATAGTTCATGGTATGTTTCAGATACTTTAGAACCCTTTCCAGAGCTAGCCAGTGGTCTGGTTCTGGATTGCTCGTGAATCTACTAAGCTTGCTAACTGAGTATACAATATCAGGGCGTGTACAATTTGTTAAGTACATTAGACTCCCGATGATCTTTGCATATTTTAGTTGAGATACTGGGTCACCTCTGTTCTTATCCAAGTGTAGACTCTGTCCTACCAGAGTCTTAGCTGGAGGTTTGTCAAAAGCATCAAATTTCTTGAGTACATCCTCAACGTAGTGAGATTGTGACAAGACAATTTCTTCAGTCGTACTAGAGATTTTAATCCCCAGTATGACGTCAGCTAGACCCATATCTTTCATGTCAAAGTTATTCTTTAACATGTTCTTAGTTTTTATAATAGGATCATTACTACTTCCCGTGATTAGCATGTCGTCTACATACAGACATACAATCACGTAAGCATCAGGTGTGCCTTTAATGTATACACATTTATCATACTCGTTGATCTTAAAGCCATTTGATATTATTGTTCTATCAAATTTCTCATGCCACTGTTTTCGCGCCTGTTTCAGCCCGTATAGTGACTTGACCAGCTTGCACACCTTATGTTCTTCTCCGGGGGCAACAAACCCTTCTGGTTATTCCATATATATTTCTTCTTCTAGTTCTCCATTTAGAAAAGTTATTTTTACATCAATCTGATGTATCTCGAGGTTATAAAGTGCTGCAATAGCTACGAGCACTCTAATAGATGTGATTCTTGTGACCGGCGAATACGTGTCAAAGAAATCATATTCTTCCTTCTGTTTGAACCCTTTAGCTACCAACCGAGCTTTGTACTTATCGATTGATCCATCAACTTTGTATTTCCTTTTAAGGATCCATTTGCAATCTAAAGGTTTGCAACCTAGTGGGAGATCCACGATTTTCCACGTATAGTTTTGCATGATGGATTCTATCTCACTATTGATAGCTTCTTTCCAAAAAGGAGCATCCGGACTAGATAATACCTCTTGGACTGTCCCAGGTTCATTTTCTAATACGTACGTCAGAAAATCTGAACCAAATGATTTGGCCATTTTGGCCCTCTTACTCCATCTAGGTTCCTCAGCACCTTGATCAGAGCCTTGTGTAGCTTCATAACTTCTTTTGTTTGAGCTTACTTCTTTTGTTTCCTTTTTAGGAAAGATATTCTCAAAGAATATTGCATTCCTTGATTCCATGACCATTCCCTCGTTGATTTTAGGGTTTTCAGACTTGTGCACTAGAAATCAGTATGCGCTAATGTTGTGGGCATATCCGATAAAGATGCAGTCAACGGTCTTGGGTCCTATTCTCACCCTTTTAGGTGGAGGTATTTCTACCTTGGCTAGGCACCCCCACACTTTAAGGTAACCGTAGGAAGACTTTCTCCCTTTCCATAATTCATATGGGGTTTTGTCCCTTTTCTTGTGTAGCAATTTGTTTAGAATATGATTAGATGATAGCACAGCTTCCCCCCACAAGTTCTGTGGTAAGCCCGAGCTAATGAACATAGCATTCATCATCTCCTTAATAGTTTAATTCTTGCGTTCAGCTACACCATTTGATTGAGGTGAGTATGGAGCTGTTGTCTGATGAATAATGCCATTTTGTTGGCAGAATTTCTCAAACGGAGCTACATATTTTTCCCCTCTATCACTTCAAATCATTTTGATTTTAGTGCTAAGTTAATTTTCAACCTCATTCTTATAACTCTTGAAAGTTTTTAGAGCTTCGTCTTTTCCTTTCAAGAGGTGTACATAACAGTACCTCGTACAATCATCAATAAACGTGATGAAATACTTTTTTCCACCTCTAGTTTGCATTTATTTCATATCGCATATGTCGGTATGAATTAACTCCAAAGGTGTAGTACTTCTTTCCACTGAATAAAAAGGTGCTTTGGTCATTTTTGCCTCTACACATACTTCACATTTATTGTTCAGGTCAAACTCCATTTTAGGCAATAAATTTAAACTTACTAACTTTCTTAGTGAGCTCAAATTTACGTGTCCTAATCTATCATGCCATAAGTTAGAACACTCAGCCAAATAAGAATAATTAACAACTTTATTAGGGCCATTAAAGGCGTGTTTGACAGTTATTACATTCATCTTGAAGAGCCCCCTCTCGAGGTAAACCTTTCCTACAAAGGCACCGGCCTTGGTCAGAACAAACCTATCGGTCTCGAATATTAGTTTCATCCCAGCTTTGCTCAACAGTGAGCTGGATACTAAATTCTTACGAATGTCTGGGACATGCAGCACATCCTTGAGGGTCAGCTCTTTTCTGGAGGTCAGCTTCAGCACCATCTGGCCTAATCTGACTACGGGTGAAGTCGCGGAGTTACCCATAAACAACTTTCGTCCGTTGATCAGAATATAGGTCAAAAATATCTCCTTGTTTGAACAAATGTGTCGGGTAGCCCCTGTGTCTATGAACCACTCTCTTGGGTTATCCACCAGATTAGCTTCAAATACCACGGCGGATAAGTCTAGCTCAGACAGGTCTTCGGCCAGATTTGCCTTCTCACGATCGTCCCTCTTTGGCAGGCGACAATCTTTTGCCATGTGACCGGGCTTGTCGCAGTTGTAGCAATTGCCCTTGATCTTCTTAGCCTTCTTTTGCTTTGGCTCTTGCTTCTCCTGCTTATTCCCGGGCTTCTTCCTCTTCTTTTCGGTACCACCTTCGGCGAGGTGTACCTTAGCCTCAGAGTTGGTCCTGTCGGTCTTGACTTCGGACTTTCGGTTGTCTTCTTTGATCCTTAGTCTCACGATCAGGTCTTTCAGCCCCATATCCTTCCTCTTATGCTTGAGGTAGTTCTTGAAGTCCTTCCACAGAGGAGGTAGTTTCTCGATCAGAGCAACCACCTGGAAGGATTCGCTGAGTTGCATGCCTTCGGCGTGAATCTCGTGTAGAATCAGATGCAGCTCTTGGACTTGGTCTATGACCTTCTTGGAGTCCACCATCTGGAAGTCGAGGAACCTTCTGACGATGAATTTCTTCATCTCGGCATCCTCTGTTTTGGACTTCTTCTCCAGGGAGTCTCATAATTCTTTCACAGTCTTGGTACCTGCATAGACATTATAGAGGGCGTTGTCTAAGCCATTCAGGATATAGTTATGACATAGGAAGTCTTCGTGACTCCATACATCGAGGGCGTTGATCTTCTATGGATCAGCCTCATTTTCTGCCACCTTCGGAGCCTCTTCCTTCAAGAATCGGACCAGGTTGAGCGTCGTCAGGTAGAACAGCATCTTCTGTTGCCATCTCTTAAACTCGGTACCATTGAACTTGGCCGGCCTTTCGGCATGGACAATTCTCGGGACCGCTGGCACTGGTGCTGAGCTTGTTGATGCCATCTTCAAGTACACAGATCTCGTCTTACGATTATTGTTCGTCGGAGGTGGTGTACTTAATTAGGATCTTTAACAGTCGAGACAAGAGTTGGACTCTTTCTCCATAAAATAAGATTGCCTCGTATTCAGTACTTTACGGGCCGCGATAATCGTCCCTAAGATACAACGACTAGGCTGTTTCCGAGTTCGTAGCACAACGACCCTCGAAGTTTCAGGCGAACCTTGGAAATTCAGAACTTTTTGAGAGAGGGAGAGAGAGAACTACAATACTAACAAATGCTTATGCACTTGTAGTTGGGATGATGGGAGGGAGCCAGGCACTCCGAAGGGGCGCATCTGTTCGACCAGCAGGCTGGCTGGCTGCGCTCGTGGCCCTTCGGTAGCATTCTGGATCCTTCCAGGTGTGCCCAGACCAGGTTGTGACCGCTCGGAGGGACAGGCCTACGCTCGCACTCCTTCACGAGGGATCTCGCAACCCTTCTGCTGTCTAGAAATTTCTGGGATGTTCCAGCCCTTCGTGCCTCTTCGGTGGCCATTCTGGAAGGCGCTCGCAGCCTCTCGTCACTTCGGTAGCTACACAGCTCTCTCCGGACTTGGGCAAAATGCTTAAGGCTCATCCAGCTCCTCACGACGATGCACACGTGCGAAGTGCCAAGTGCACCACAAAGTGCCCATTATGACCTGCGTCTAATACGACATGCACACACGCACACATACACGTACGTGTGCGTGCGTGTGCGCATGCTCGTGCTTGTATTTGGATGGTGCTACGCACCATCCTCACCGCGGTCCGAGTTGGCTATCCTTCTAGGTGGTCAACTTATTTCATAGTCAATAAGGAGCATCTCCTTATAAACTAGAGAAAACTTGTTGCACTTTCCAATGTAGGATTGCCACTTTCCTTTTCCACTTTGGGCTTTCCACTTGGGCCTTCCACTATGGACTTTGCATTGAACTTTCATTCAATTTTATTCCAACATTTCCAACTTCCCAATGGACAAATCTTTATGGAAACCAACTTCCCAATGGAAACCATGGAAACCAACTTTCCTATTGTCCTTCGTGGGCAATCTCCATTGAAACTAATCAGGAATTGAAGCAACCCAAAAATTAGGGTTCTTCCCAGATGCTGCCGATGAAGGGAGGCAGCGGGCCCCACCTAATGGCGAGGAGGAAGTCACTGTCGGTGAAGGACTTGTACTGGACAGCGAGGTAGCTGCAGGTCTTCGATCGACGGCGTGAGGTGACGATGAAGAAAAATGGAAAACTGAGAGGGAGGAGGGGGAGAAGAGAGATGAACACGGAGTGGAGGCTGGGGATGACGACCGGCGTGAGGAATATTACTATCGACCAGACCGGCACCTCGATGGGCACCCGTGGGATGTGTTGGGTATGGAGCCTGAGATGAGTGGTGGTGTTCGATCGAGCTCGAGAGGCGAGTAACACTGGTGCGCTCATTCGAGAGATTGATTTTGCTCGTTGTGGGATGGATCATTATTGCTATGTGAAGAGTTTGGACAATGGCTATATCATCCTCCTGCTTTATGTTGATGACATGTTGATATCAGGCACCAGTGCGAGTGAGGTGACCAAGGTGAAGAAGCAATTGTCCGAAAGATTTACCATAAAGCACTTGGGTGAGGCTAAGCAAATCCTTGGGATGAGGATTGAGAGAGATAGAGCTGCAGGGAAGCTATTTCTCTTACAAGCTGAATATATTGAGAAAGTGTTGGAAAGGTTTAGTATGCAAGATGCCAACCCCAAGTTGACTCTTTTAGCTGGACACTTCAAGTTGTCCAAGAAGGACTCGCCTAAGAATGAGGCGGAGGAGTCCCAAATGGAGAAGACTCTCTATGCATTGGCGGTGGGTAGCTTGATGTATGCTATGATTTGCACAAGGCTGGACATAGCACATGCGGTGGGAGTAGTGAGCAAGTTCATAAGCAATCCGGGTGAGTAACATTGGGTCGTAGTGAAATGGATCATTGGCTACTTGAGATGTACCACTGAGAAGTGCCTTTGCTTTGAGGATAAAGATGTGAAGCTCCTAGGCTATTGTGATGCAGACTTAGGGTTCGATGACCATGATGAGAAAAGGAGCACGAGCGATTATGTCTTTACGCTGAGAGGGATAGCAATATCTTGGGCTTCGAGATTGCAAAAGGTGGTGGCTTTGTCAAGCGCAGAAAGTGAGTACGTGGCTATGACGGAAGCAAGTAAAGAGATGGTATGGTTGCAAAGTTTCTTGGGGGAGTTAGAGAAGGAGCAAAGTGAGAGTGTGCTTCACAATGATAACCAAAGTGCGATACATTTGACAAAGAATCCCGCCTTCTACTCAAGGATGAAGCATATTGAGTTGAAGTATCACTACATACGGGATCTCTTGGAGAGGAAGATCTCGAGGATTAAAAAGATTGACGGGAAAGTGAATTCCCCGGACATGTTGACCAAGGTGGTTACCTTGGAGAAACTGAGGCTAAACATGGCCTCGGCGGGTCTAGTGAACTGAGAAGAGACCCCACGTACCAAGAGGTGTATGAGTGAAGAGGGGGGTCATCAAGTGAACGGTGGCAAGAGTTGAGCTCAGTCTCTAGGTGGGAGATTGTTGGGTATGAAGCCTGAGATGAGTGGTGGTGTTCGATCGAGCTCAAGAGGTGAGTAACACTAGTGCACTCGTATGGGATCGCCGAAATGGTACACATCGTGTGAAGATGAAGCAGAGCAGAACTGGTGAGAAGCTGGTGCACCTGGCGGGCGCCAGCCAACTAGCGAGCGCTAGTTGGAACTTGCGGCCGCAAGCTAACTAGCAGTCGCTAGTACCAAGTTCCAGGAGAATCTGCGAGCGGCCACTGGCGATCGCCAGTTAGGCTGGGAAAAACTGCTGCCATTTGACAAAAATACCCCTCCTTGTCCAATCTTTTCCCTAAAGTTGGAGCCACTATATAAACCCATCTTGTACTCATTTATTGTTGTTCCAAAAGCAATGAGGGATAGAAACCCTAGAAGAGTGTTGGGTGCCAAAGAGTGGCATTTTCTTGTAAAGAGCAAGTGAAGCTCAAGTGCGAGATTAGTGGAAATCCTCCTGGCTTGGTACGCCCCCGGACCTAGATGTTCTCATCGAACCGGATGAACAAATCCTTGTCTCTTGTATGTTCTCTCATTTGTTCTTCTTGCGATTTCGTGGTTTGCTTGCTTTTGTTGGATTGTGTTGGGTCCGTTGGCTTAACAAGATGTTTGGTCTACGCCGGCGTCGACGGCCGGGCTGATGGATGGAACCGTCGCCCAGAAGCTGGGAGTTCTGTCGCTGGTGTCGGAGGCCCGCAAGAACATAGATGTCATCGTTGTTTTTGATTTTTTTTATTGTAAGGGTAAATAAGTCATTTTATATGAAAAATTGACCGATGACGTCAGCGAGGGACCCGATAGTATAATAAAACCAAATACGGGGATGGCAAAATTATTTTTAGAAATTCAAGGATGCGAGAGATCGGGAGTCAAAATACCAAGGACCAAAAGGTAATGTGTCCTTGAAATTTTGTATTGTTGTGTACGTGTCGTTTCGTTGAGAATTTGGAGGTTGTCGTCCACCACATGCACGGTAAGAAATAGACAATCTT
Source organism: Hypericum androsaemum (assembly GCA_963995505.1). Classification (NCBI taxonomy): domain Eukaryota; kingdom Viridiplantae; phylum Streptophyta; class Magnoliopsida; order Malpighiales; family Hypericaceae; genus Hypericum; species Hypericum androsaemum. The sequence continues at coordinate 13,225,155 of OZ023194.1, forward strand.
GGGTAGTTAGACAAGATTTTATTTCCCCGGTTATCAAGGGGGATTTGGCACCTCAAAAAAAATTACAACGGTGTTTCTACAAATATGTTTATGTATTCTAATGATTAGAATTTTATAAAATGATAATTTTTACATGATTCAAGATTAATTGTTCAAATATTAAAACTTGTATCGAGAAGATCATTCTGGATCCACGTTTGATGTTTCTTTCGCATTTAACGAAGTCTACCATACTATTGGAATCGTAAATTAGCAAGGAGGTCAGTGTGTACGTCCATTTATATATGCACACATGCGGATATACGAAATCCATGTTGACTTTTAGTATCTAGTTGGGTCCTGGATGATTATGCAAAAATTATACAGAGAATTCAATTTGCATGCACTTATCTTAGAGAATTGACTTGAATTCATTTAACGGGATTTCGGATTTATGCATTATGAATGTAAAATATATTATAAAAAAATTATTTCTTAAAATAGATTCGACAATGTTCGACTCTAAAAATTAAAAGTTACTAAAAATCTTCTAAACCCAACTACTGAATATTTCCTTCATCCTTTGGAACTATAAATCTCATGTTGCAACTCAAATTTAGTGTCTCCTCCTCGGTCTTACTTGACTATATTTATATAATTGATCCTCGCACTACGGTCGGGGATAAAAAAAGGGGGTAAACGTGACCTCTTTTTTGTCCTTAATAGGTTAAGAAAAACAATGGTGCCTAATCAGAGTGGCGTGGTGGATGGTAACTGGTCGACCGATCAAAGTACAGAGGGCGCATATTATTGCTCCTATAGTCTTCCTAAGTGTGAACCAATAAAACCATTTTCTTTTTTCTAAATCTTTGACTTTCTGATACTTGTGATTTGTGAACAGTCATCAATTTAAAATCACACGTTACATGATTATATACACTTATAAAAAATGATGTTTTATATGATAGTTGTTTAATCAAATTCTAGTTTATTCATAAAAAATACAATTTGAAGTCCCATGAAACCACACTCAAAATCTATCTCACCGCATAATTTTACGACAATCTTTCTAAATCAAGTGATGATCCTTCTATAGCACAAAATTGTCACTAGATAAAATTATTTTTTAAAGTAAATTTTATTTATTATATATACACTCGGATAAAATCTTAATTATTCGTTCTACTAAATCATGTTTGTAGTTGAATCATTGCAAAATTATTCTCTCTCCCCCTCTTCATTGAGATGTTATTGGAGGATTTGCAAAGAGTATAATATGGTTTTTCAATAAATATATAAGCCTGTCTCCGTAGTTGCCTTAATAAAAACAATATCCAAAAGGATTCGAATCAAATTCTAGTCGAACCAGCCATTATTTGTTCCAATGTCCCAAAAATAATATTTTCAATTCTAATAAAGCAGATACGAAAAGAAGTCGAGGTAGACAAGTTGGTCTAAAGTACTACTTCAAATAAAAGGTCATAGGTTCATTTCTTGAATTTGATTTTTGCCAAAGGGCTTGTAGCCCAATGGCACAATGCGTTGTAAATATTTTGGAAGTTTAAGGTTCAAATCTTGACAATATCATGATGTAATAATTTACCTTTCAAAAAAATAAAGCAGATACGAAACATACATAATGGTAAAACATGGATTGTTTTATAACTTAATCAGATGTCTACAGATTTATTGTGCGACTACTTGGTAGAGAAATTTTTGCAACACTTTGTTATTTTTACTTTTTTACATCACCCGTTATCCAGACACCTATTAAGTCAATTAATCCAGAGTTAAATTGATGAGAACTTTCAAAAGTAACAAAGTTCTCTAAAAAAAAATTTAACGTTTCCAAATACCCGGACTCTATTTTGTTAGCAAGGCTGCCAGTGCGATTGTTCTATAAAGCAAGTGGAGCACCACTAAGCCTTATAAATATACTCACCAGGGTTAGGGTTAGCCATAAAAGTATATCAGAGGGCCACTACCTACTTGTTCTCCCAGCTCATCCCATGAGCCAAAAGCTCACAATTCTATTTCCTCCTCCCATCCAAAAAACCTCCGAAAGAAGGATCAAGAAACCGTCTAGGGTTTAGATGATGAAGAAACGCCAAGTAGTTCTAAGAAGGGATCAGGGGTCAGGAAGGACTTCAAGCAACAGTACAACCACCAACACCACCAGCTCGACCACCTCGTCCTCCTTCCTAAGAAATGTCCGGTATGGCGAGTGCCAGAGGAACCACGCGGCGAGCATTGGAGGGTACGCGGTGGATGGATGCCGGGAATTCATGGCAAGTGGGGAGGAAGGGACCGGTGATGCCCTTATATGTGCTGCTTGTGGTTGTCACAGGAACTTCCATAGAAGGGAGGTGGAGACAGAGGTTGTTTGTGAGTATTCTCCTCCTAATTCTAGTCGCCGATAAATCGGTTAGAGAAATTACCTAGCTTTTAGTGGGGTGTGAAAAATTCTTGTGAATAGATTTTTACCGTGGATGATTGTGGATGTATATTAATTGTTGTTGTTGTTTGATCAGACTTCAAATTCTTCAATGACAAAAGCAAGTATTGGTTCTCTTTGACCAAAGATGAGGGATTTATATGCCATATGTGTACCAAATGAGAATTGGAAGTATAATTATGCTTTGTACTAATCGTATACATAGATCTCCTTTTGGTATAGAGATTGAAGAAAGAAGAACCAATTTTTTTACAAGTAAATTTTCACACGGCATCTGTCATAAGTTGAACCATGAATTTTCGTCAATTTATGTATGCCTTCAGATTTTTCTTGACATTAAGTTAGCATCCATGTCCTTTTGGCACCATATTGGCAACCTGCGAGTTACTCATTTAGAGTACTTTCGTATAATATATTTAACTACAAACTTTCTTATGGATTACATCTTCTCGAGCAATCATGTGGCATTTAGACTTGAATAATCATAAGAAGGCCCACATATCTAATCAATCTCATCTGAATGATGTATTAAGAATCTCTTCCACATTGGTTGTTCAATTAGAGGGCCACTAGAGATGCAAGGGAAAAAAACAGTAGTGGCTACTACAATTCAACCTAGTGATTTTTTTTGGAAAGAATTCAACCTAGTGATACCAACAGATGGTTATGCTTTATAGAGTGACCCGTTTAGAGAGATAGAACCATCTGATTTGATTCGTTCTGAATAGCCGTGTGTATGTGATAATTGATTGGCAGGCCAGTATCATCATCCTAGCTCTAGGGAGATAGAGATAAGCTTCTTAATTCCAATATTTCTACTCATTATTTTCAAATACTCATCATCCCTATGACCATTGGGAGCCTCTCTCTCTCTATCAATTGCAGGCTATTTGAATAAGTTTATGCATACATTAGCTACCTCTTCCTATTAATTTATGGTAAAGGAGCAGCATGTACTTTATTGGAATTTGGAAGTGATATTTATTAACCTAAGATTCCATTGCAAGTGCATAAAATTTCACGAAATTGTTCCAATGCCAACCACGAAAGCATGAGGGTCTCCCGATAAGATAGGTAGTCACTTTGGCAAACAAGATTGCTACATGATAAGATAGGTTGACACATTTCCAATGTACACTCCTCATGTGCCATTAAATTCTTTTGCGTGTCTGCCCTTTTGATTAATAATCATATAGCTTTAAAATTTCCGTAACCTATTTCGATATTTTCGATAAGTAGATTTGTACGTATTTCATCTCTTCGTAATTATATCAGCAAATGTAATGAGAATAGAAAGATCTTCAAAACAAAATTTACATATTGACTACATAAGGAAAGTAATCAAAACATAGCCAAATAGATTTAATTGCAATTGCTATCCATGTCATTTGCGATCTAAATCTTTACAGCCTCTAAACTTCATCTAATAATCTAGATCACAGTGTAAAATTAAATATAGCAATATTAATGTCTGGATAGAGTTTTTCTTATCAGAGTACTTTTTCTCTATTACAGTTTTTTCTACCGAATTTTGTCGCAGTAGAGTTTTGACGAGGCCGATAATCGCAACTTTGAAAGAGAAAATTTTACACTCTGTAAATTTTACAATCAATAAATTCTATTGTTTCAAATAAAAATCAAAACATAGCCACCCCAAGTAGGAGTGAGGACCAAACCATATAAAATATGAAGTCGCTAAACCGTGAGTTGTGATACCGAAAAAATTAAAACCACAAGTTTGGTGGGTGTGATGATGAGGTTTAGATTCAAACCCTGACACAGTAGGTAGTACATTCTCAGTTACAAAAAAAAGTGCAATTTTGGTGTCAAATATAAGTGCAAACCGCAATATACTCACCCCTAACCCAAGTACTCTTTTTAGATTTTATTTTGGGTTTGGATATGTGAGAGGCTCATGCATATGTACATGAGAATTCCAAGATCAATAATATATTCTCCTCCTACTTCCCTTTTGTTTTTTCCACTCTTTCCTCTAGCCTGTCTTTGTTTTCTTGCCCAGACAAGGTATTGTTTATTTGGTTTATAAAACTAGGCAAAGTGGAAGGTACAGAGAACTTACAGTGTCTCCCAATTGATCAATTGGGCATATAATATCATATCTTCTCCAACTTTTTGGAAGTCCAACTTATATTTTTTTCATCGTAGCTTGACCAGATGTTTCGATTCAAGCACCGTGAATACGGTTGCAAAAATCAAAACTAAATTACTCGGCTTAAAGAGTATCTGAGTACTGAGTGTTTTACACACACAAAAAATTAAAACTAGGCTATGTGAAAGGTACAAAGAACATCCATCGTCTCCCAATTGATCAATTTTGGGCATATAATATCATATCGTCTCCAGCATTTTGGAGGTACAACACACATATATTTTAGGCCTGGCATGCTTTTTTTATTTGAACCGGCAAGTTCAAATTAGTCCATTCAGTGTCAAAAAAGGAAAAATAATCTCATGCCATGAATATGCTACAAAGAGGCCAGCATACATATACAAAAGTATGTAGGTAATGGATTAGTAAAGAGTCTCCTTTTGGTTCTTACGGCTAAAGAGATCCCCAGACTTTTGGTAAAAATGAATAGAATTAACAATTATACTTAAAAAATGTTCCATGTCTGCACATATGTATATATTTGTGTATATTTATAAAAACACACTAACTAATTGGGTATGATTGGTGATTTTTTTAATAAATGGAGAATTTTATTTCCAAAGAAAAGAAAAGAAAAGTTTCATGGTTACAATACATGCAGACCCCACCACCAGCTAATCAAAAAAGTAGTTAAGTGATACTCTACCATGACCTAACCTCAAGTTAGTCCACAATCTCGATATGATTGGTGATTATAAATAGATGTAAACCAAAGAATTGGCTTTTGCCTTTTCTTTAACAACCTTTGTGACAATCTTGACACTCGAGTTATGAGACTTGGATCGTGCGGATATAATAGATCAACACATCTTAACATTATGTTAGAACCTTGGTATAAAACTTAAAACTTTACTTTTAAAAAAAACTTAAAACCTTCACATAAAACTCAACAAACCATCACAATTAATATAGTAATCCAAACACGTGGATATGGATAATCCAGGCCTTAGTTTCTTTCTAGCTAAGCGTTCAGCCCAATGTACCACCTTTTATAACTGGACCCAACAACTGGAAGGCCCATCAAATTTTCACTCCCAAGTTTTTAACCATTGGACAAGTTTCTTAGTGCCAGGGAAATGTTATGAACATCAATTCCAAACTTGTACTATTCTTTCAAGAAACTCTTTATTTTTTTTATAAGTAGATTTCTTTTACACTTTGGGGGTTTGAACATTATACTCCAAACTCAATTCTCACCATTATCTTTTACCACTAGAGGTGAGTCTAAAGATAAACAGATATTTTGTTGGCATAGATTGCGCAATGGATAAAAATGCTCGACATAAAAATTGACAATAATATTTTAATGCATATGCATTTTCGTAGCTCGCTCAATCAGGGAACATAAATTTCATCAGGCCTATGGAACGATATTGTTCACCGCTGCGGTATTTTCTTGGAAGCCTTGTCTATGGCCTATGCATACTCTGTTTTCCTAATTTCTACGGCTGCTATTACAATCCGTACAAAATTGAACAAAAAACTTGGATCAACGACTTTGCATGTTCCCAATGAGCACGTATAAATATAGGACGCGTTTTTTCCGATGGATTTTTTTCTAATAAAATTTTGACGATGTCGGCGATCGCAATCTCATAAAAAATCGAATAGGGACCTTGTACTAAATAAGATATTTTTGGTTATTAATTTTAATATATAGGAGCATTTGCCCCTCTACTTCCAAAAAAAAAAGAGCATGTATAAATATATCAACTTGCAAAAAATTATTTTAAAAGTATGAAACATGATGTAGTCGTATTACAATCCGATAAGAAAAATATTATTATTTTTTGTAGTCTGTATCACTTCGAATTCGGATAAAAATTAATTAGCTAGAATATGACATTGAACAGACAAGAGACTATGGAATACAGCTTGTAGTCCGCTTCCGTTGTCGTCTTGGTGGCGGTTGCATGTGCTCCGTTGATCTCGGATGAAGATAGCACATGGATTTTGGATACTATCAATCAATTATGAACTCCTAATAATTCCATTGGAGCTTCAATTCTATAATCTTGTAATAACCCCACTACCTCCTGGCACAAGTAACAAATTGGTATTTTTATTGCTTAATTAGAGATCTTCAAAATATAATTAGATTTTCAACTTGTAATTAGTCATGCAAACAGTTGCATAATTTGAACTCCAAAGTTTTAGCGAAACAAGCCATGACCAGTTAATGAATGCATTACGTGGCAGTTACAATCAAAAGAATTAAGCGACTCAAAAATCAAAAGATTTCCACGAGAGAGAGATATCTTGTTAATATAATTTAATATCTCTTTTAAACATTTAATAGTAGGAAAAAGGAGAATTTTACCCATTTGACTAGACCCGCCCACGGCCCAGGGAATCGGACTGGGCATTATGTTCTTACTTGGGCCGTTGCAGACTTTGGACTTAGTTGGGCTACAAAAGTTCGACCCAACATGGCTACGTGTTCCAAAATTCGAAATCTAATTAAACTAAAATAATTTTTTTTTGGTGAATAATTCTACACTAATTCACATAAGTACTTTTTCCGTAGCGGAGCAAGAGCCGAAAGCATGTGCATTTATTGCTTCGGTTAATTGCTGATTTAAAGAATTTCCATAGGTCAAGCTCCGATGTTGTTTTCTAGCTCAGAAAATAACAGATTATTTGCCACCCCGACACGGAACAAACAAAGATTATTCTAATTTTAAATGGTGATTTTTTTAACATTAAAAATGTTGTTATAGTTGTTAAACTCTGTTGTTTTGATATATTGATTCAATTTGAATATCGATCGCTCAATTCACATACGTATTGTGGCTAAGACTTTTTGTTTTTTATTGAATCATATAGGTAAAGGGTTGTAGTTCTATTTCTTGTGTAATTTCTTTTTACATGATTGATTCCTTGCTGCAATTATTTTCTTTTAATACATCATCTACTTATATATAAAAAAGATTGGTCAATTCAATAAATTTCTCGATACTAATTCTTTCAAACTTAACCTAACCTACGCACTAACAGGCCGTGTTAAAATGCATTTTTCCTGGGATTAGTTGGACCATTCCATCAACCTAACTCAGTAAATTGACGATGTTGTATTGTGAACGTGACAGGTATGACCACTCCAATTAACAACTTTAATTAAAGACTATTAGTCTGACATATTGAATTAATTTTATTAAACCTATCTTAAATAAGAAATATTATGTCTAGTGTCCTATGGAAATTTGTACGATCCACATAGTAGGGGTGAGTAAATGGACCGGACCAGACTGATCTGAATCATAATAATCGAGAACTATTTAAGAAAAATATGGAATTCGGACCGGACCATTTGCTGGTTGGTTCTGGACCAGAAACAAACCTTTTTTTTGTTTGGTTTGGATTCGGACCAAAAAACCTAAAATTTTAAAAATAAATAAAAATGGGCGTTTATGGACTTGAGGAAGACAACGAGAGACGATAAAGAGGCACAGAGGAGAGATGTCAATTAGGATTTGACATTTAGATTTGCTGTTTGGGAATGTCATAAAAAAAATTTCAATGTACTGTATGAGAAAAAAAATTAGTTGTGTAATCTTGCCACACGTAAGTTTTTTTTTATCATTGTCTCAAAAAATTATGGTTTGGTCCGGGTTTCCATGGTTTTTTTATAAAAGATCCTAACGAGATCCAATAACTATTTTTTGAGTAAACAAAAGAACCGATCCTTAGGGATGGCAATGGGTATGGTATGGTAGGGTAGGGTATTGATAGGACCCTACTCATACCCTAGTTTTTTTGGATGGACCCATACCCTACCCTCGACCCTACAAAATTTTTATTGTTAGATTCATACCCTACCCTCCTGGAGACCCAGGGTCTACAGGGTCTGACCCTTTAACTTTCTGCATTTTGATAATTTTTAATCAAAACTTAATTTTTATATAAAATTTAAATAAATTCAAGACATCTACTACGTTACACATCAACATTCAATAAAAAATTGATGAAACATCAAAATTTTTAATTTAATTTCAATAGTCCAAGGTTTTTTTAGAGTTTGAAGTACATAAACAATTCAACAAAAGAAAAATATAGCATGTCAGCTTCTAGTGATCCATCATTCACGACATCTTCTATGCTAGTTGCGGAATAACATAATAAATACGTTAAAGTTAACCGTAAAGTATATTATATATATTATCAATACGGTCTAACAATAGTCTAACTAGAATCTAATTAGGGTAGAGTCTAAAATAGGGTAAAAATGTAAGGGCAGGGTCCGACCCACAGGGTCTAGCTATGGATCATACCCTACTCTAGATCCTACCTCTAAACATGGACACATACCCATACCCTACCCTAGATCTAGTCAAAGTCAACATACCCTAGACCCTCAGGATATGGGTATTTCTGTCATCCCTACCGATCCTGACTAATTCTTTTTAGTTCTAGTTCTGGACCGAATTTTTTAGTTTGGTTCGATCTAATTGTGGTTCTTGATTTTTTTTTTCACCCTCTAAGCATATGTGTTAGCTGGCGGGTTATGAACTTATGTAATTTCCTTTCCTTTCTTTTTTTCTTTTCCTTTCTTTTTTTCATTTGGTTTTAATAAAATTGGCTTATTTAAAAAAATCTTAAGTAAACACCGATTAATGTATACTGCTCGCAAATTACTAGTTGAATCTAATACATTAAATCGATTTCTTACGCAAAAAAAATATAGGGAAAAAACAGATCGTATGGTTTCAATTTGGTAATTTAGTCCATGTGCTTTCCAATCTTTTATAGTATACGGTCCACTCAGGATGACAGGGATAAAAACAGACACGTGGCTTGCCACGTAGGCTATACGACGTCATTTTGTTGTCCATGTGACAAGGTGACTAGATAAGTTGTTTGACATGAATTCAAGTGAATAATTACCTAATTGATCCCAACAATATTTTAATATTATTTTGAAAACCCTATATTTAACTATATAACTTCTTCACTATCACCAAGCCTCTCATTTATTCCACCCCTCCCATTTATTCCACAAAGAGAGCCCTAATATTTCTCGGTGTCGTCCAACTTCAAGAATTGGGTCGTCCATCTTCAAGAACGAGGTCGTCCCTCTTCCTCCCCAAAGACAACCTAACGTTGGACCCTAAAATTTTTCGGTAAGTTTGTTGAACTCTAACATTATTGAAACCTTCCCTCTTCCTCCCCTCCCCTCCCCGTTCTTCCCTAAGTAAACCCTAAAAATTTTGGGTCATTTATTTCTTGAGTTAGCCCCAACCTTCTTTTGTCGAGACAGCCCCGATCTTGCCAAATGAGCAGCAGCGAGTGTGCTTCTCTGGAGTTTTCGAAACGGAAGACCTTGTTCTACGGTTGTGGTGTTCGTTCGAGTGTGCGAATGGCAAAGACTGATCAAAACTTGGGTCGGCGATTTTATGGTTGTGGATGATACAACGAGTTTGATAAAAAAAGGTGCAATTTTTTTCAATGGTGTGATCCCCCTCCTTGCAAATGGGGGTTAGAGTTGCTGCCCGAATTAATGGCTGACCTAAAGCTCTGAAAGGAATGCCTACGAATAAAAGAGGAGAAAGCTTGTGACATGAAAATTGCATTGCACAAAAGCGAAGAGAAGTGCAAGAGATATCGTTGTATTATATTTGTGCTTCTTTTTTCCTTGTTTATAATCTGGGTCCTTTGATACAATGTAATCATGTAGAATATTAAGTACAATTTGGTCAATGTTTCATTTGAATTGTCAAAGTGTGTGTAGCTGTAAACATCTGCAATATCGAAATATCCAAACATGACGCCCAAATACTAAACATCTGAAACATCCAAACAAGGTGTTCAAAATAGGCATCTAGCCCTAAACATCAGAATAGGCATCTAGCCCTAAATATCCGAAAATAAGGTGTCCAAAATGCCCTAAATATCCGAATAGGCATCCAACCATAAACATCCGAAAAAGGTGTCCAAAATGTCCTAAACATCTGAATAGGCATCTAGCCCTAAACATTCGAAAATAAGGTGTCCAAAATGGCCTGAACATCCGAATAATAAACATCCAAAAGCCAAACGCATGTCCAAAAGATGAAACAGCCGAAGCATCCACGAGAATTTTTTCATTAAACCATAGGTAATTTGGCCTCCAATCATCATCAGAATCATTCATCACATCATCCAACTCCATATCTCTAAAAAGAACAGGGTCTTCTTCATCTTCATTCGGCAAATTAAGTTCATTCGGCCTCTCAACAGAATCATTCATCACTTCATTCAGCCCCTCAACAGCAACGTCATAATTTTCTTCTCTATTCAGCCTCTCAACAGCAATGTCACAAATTTCTTCTCCATCTAGCCCATCGTCAGATGATTTACTTTCTTCATTCTTACTATCATCATCCAAACCAATAATACCTTCACTATCCGAGCTCCAATTTTCCTATTGTACTTCATTTTATTGTCCATCATCGTTTAAGATAGAATTCAACCTTTTGTTCAGTTCTTTAAGAGGCATAACATTGTCTCCATCTTCTATCCCATAAACTTCGGTCAACTCAGAACCATTTTCTTCCCTAATCATGTCCACTACCTGGGTATCATCTAAAATTTCCACTAACCTGTCATCCCCTTCAACCCCACCCTTCCTATACCACATTCAAAAGTGTTCAATATCCAGAAGTTTATGATAAAATCCATGGATAACCCAATAACCAAATTTATCTATGTCATATCCAACATCCACATCAGAATGGTCACCTCCAACATATTGCCTACCTCTGTTATCCTCCCATTGTTCACCAAAGTTGTACCGAATACGAATCTATTCATCCATTTTTCAACCTGTCCAAAACAGACAATGTGTACATTCGAGTGAGCAAATATAGAAAACCATAGAACCAAAAACGCAGAACCCATAACCTAGATACCCACTTACATGCAGAAATTCTAGAACCTAGAACCCAGAAACCCTACAACCCAGAAACCACATAACCCAAAGAACGACGAATAAGACAATACCCAGTAAGAAAAATGAACAGTCGATAATCGATTAGAGGAGTCGATTTGAGGTCTGGGGTCTAGGATTTTTCGAGTGTGGGTTTTTCGGAGAGGAGGAAGGAGACGCGAGATGGAAGAGGAAGGAGACGCGAGATGGAGGAGGGTGTCGGAGTGGCGAGAGGGGGAGGAGATGGTGGAGGGTGTCGGAGTGGCGAGTGGGTATTCGAGAGAGAGACGAGGTGGGTAAAGAAGATGGATGGTCGCGAGGGGAAAAAAATCTGGGAGAGGAAGGGGTTATTTGGCCAATATTTAAATGGGGGCCTTTTGAAATAATATAAAAAATAGTTGAGATTAATTTGGTAATTTGTCCATAAAATACCGTCGTTCCAAATAACTTCGAGTCAAACAACTTACCCATTCACCTTGCCACGTGGACAACAAAATGACGTCGTATAGCCTACGTGGCAAGCCAGGTGTCTGTTTTATCCCGTCATCTGGAGTGGACCGTATACTATAAAAGATTGGAAAGCACAGAGACTGAATTACCAAATTGAAACTACACGACCTGAACACGAAATTGGACAAACTACAGGTAAGTAAACTGTATTTTTCCCAAAAATATATAACCTACGAAATCGTTACTACTAGGTACGCAGAAAAAGATGGCTAAAAATCAGCGGAGTTATCAAGATGGAAAAACGAAATAAGGTTAGATAAATTCCGTGAACATTTTATCTGGTTGCCGATAATCATATTTATATTATTAGCTTCTTCTTCTTCTTCTTTACCACAAAAAGCTTCTTCTTTTTAATGGATGGGGACGTCAACATCAATAGGATAAATATTGCGATTGTTGAAATTTTTTTATGACAAAAAATTGTTGATAGATTTCTATATTTGTAGCAATGTCAAATATTTATTAGAAAAATTTTACTACAATTTAAATATCTATTCAACTTGAATATAAATTAATCGATCTAATAAATTTCAACATTTTTTTAAACCACCTAATATTAAGATATTACTGTTTTGATTAATTCAAATTTAAATTAAATAAAATATTAAAAAAATGTCAAAGTTCTGTTGACTCGAACTTCTTAATTAACAACAATCTTACTAATTAATATAATTGCAGTATCATTTCGCTATAAAAGAATTTGCTCTCCGGCGCCTACGAGGGAGAACATCTGATATCGGATTATGTTGGGTCAGCTTTGGGAATTGTGAATGTCCTTTTCTTTTATTTTTGTCCAAATAAATTTAAAAAAAATACCATTTAATATTGCAATAGTTTAAAACGAGCCTATAAATTGCAAGAAAACATTACAAAAACAAACAACAAACAAACAAACGATCGAAAAACAATCAATTTCAAGTCTATCTATCCTCTCTTTTTTAAAATTTAAGATATCGTCAACTTTATTTAAGATTTTTCTTAATTATTAAGGTTCTGGTAATTTTTTTAAAACTATTTACATAGGATTGTAAATTACTTCCAATCATAATATACAAAATTAATTTAAGACAAAATTTGTTTTATAGCAGAATCACCAAATCAACGAGGACATCCCCCGACAACGTGTGAGCTACCAACACCAATAACCTGGAGTTAAACAATGAAAAAAGAATGACTAATGACCAGACAACAATAATAATTATGTTAATATTTAATTAGTGTATTAATTGAGCTTGAAAAAGATGTGGCAAAACTGGTAAAAACTAAAAAAAGCAATTAACAAAAACAAAGACTTTTTGTCCTTGTTAAACTCTTCTTTCCTTTCCCTTCTGGTGCTTCCCAGTCTGGAAAGGAAAAGCCAACACTTTTTAACTTCTAGGTGAACAGATACATCTCTCTCTCTCTCTCTCTCTCTCCAAGTTTCTGGTCTACCCAGTTCAGGAAATCCTCCATTCTTCAAAACCCAGGTGGAAAGATTCAATCTTTAAGGAGAAAAAGGTGGAAAGATTTTAGCTTTTTAGCTATATTATGAGATATGATGAGATGGTATGTTCTTTGCTTGGCTAGGTGATTCTTGTTGGGTACTTGGCTTGATTGGTGCATGCAACTAAGAAGAAGGCATGCCTTGTGGTTGCTTTGGGAGTCAAAGCTTAAAAGGGTGTGCATTGACTTTGGAGGAAGTAGACCAAAGATATTGCATTTTGTGTTTGGTTTGGTTTGGTGCAACTTGAAAGGGCTAGAGCATGTGGATGGGAGACCTGAACTTTTGGCTTTTGAGGCTCCCTGGGTTCAGTTGAGAAATTGGGATTGGGAATTTGAGTTTGTTCACTGTTGCTTATGTTTGTGGGAAGTAAAGCTATATATGCAGCCAAGGAAAGTTTCTTTCTTGTGAAGAGTTTATGTTTTGATTCAGTTAAGCCAACTCTGACTTAGCTATAAGGTAGTTACCATCTTTAGAATTGCCTTTAATGGTCAACAACCATTAAATATAGTTTGTTTCTTTGAGCTTCATCTATGTCTGAGATGAGCAAGCTTCCTTCTAGGTTCATCTTCTACTTAATCACCATATCAGCCTCCCTTTTGACCCTTTCCTTTTTGTCCCTTATCCAATTTAGCAATACACCCGTCGGTCCGGGTTCAATTTTCAAGCTGATTATTGCCAATTCAACATCTGTTTACTTGAAGCCCAATGCAAAGACCAGAACCATCAAGAGTCCATCTGTGCCTTCTAGGCCGCGATCAATTGATAATGGATTCGCAGGCAGAGGTGGACAGCCAACTTGTGTGGACTCTGACTTAGGTGCTTGTGAAAAGCAAGGGAAAAGTTCCTGCGATCCGAACCGGGCGCTCTTGAGGGTGTATATGTATGATTTGCCTCCAGAGTTTCACTTTGGATTATTAGGTTGGAAGGGAAAAGGAAATCAGATATGGCCTAGTGTTGATGACTTAAAGCAAATACCTGCATATCCAGGTGGGTTGAATTTGCAGCACAGCATGGAGTATTGGCTGACCCTTGATCTCCTGGCGTCAAACCGACCGGATGTGATCACTTCTTGCAGTGCAGTTAGAGTGGAGAATTCCAGCCAGGCAGATATTATTTTTGTGCCATTTTTCTCATCTGTGAGTTACAACCGATATTCTAAGCTTCGTGGAAAAGGGTCAGTTAGTCTCAACAAAATGTTACAGAGTAGACTAGTACAGTTTCTGTTGCATCAAGATGAATGGAAGAGAAAGGGCGGAAAGGATCATCTAATTGTTGCTCACCATCCGAATAGCATGTTGGATTCAAGAAAGAAGCTGGCATCGGCCACATTCCTTCTTGCAGATTTTGGTAGATATCCGGTGGAAGTCGCAAACCTTGATAAGGACATCATTGCTCCGTACAAGCATGTTGTGAAAACCCTGCAGAGTGGTGAATCGGCTCCATTCAACCGCCGACATATCTTGGCATACTTTCAAGGAGCTATATTCAGAAAGGATGTAAGTTTCCTTCCTTTCCTAGCTAGTCAATGTTTTTAACGATGTATTCGTGGCAAAGATGACGAGCTTAGCGTCCTTTGTTGGATTCATGTGTGTACGTATTCCCCACTTATGCGTAATTCATTCTCAGGATATCGAACATGAGTTTCCATAGTTCCGCTGACTAGGTTACTATGGTCGGTCTAGATTGAGGTTGCTGTCTTCACAAAATTGCATGAGGATATCTCTAGCTTTGCAATTTCTAGTTTTAGGACTCAGCGACTCAGCGTCGCACCTAATCACATTGAATAATTTACTGTGGGAATTGTAAGGATGCTGCTTTTTCGTGGTCTCAACACTGTTTCGCCTTTTATGTGATCATAAAATTTCCCAATCAGGATTTATCCATTTGGCGGCATCGATTGTAAAACTTCAGAGAATATACCTTGTCATGTTATTCCAGTTAAGCTTGACAGTTTTTATAGCGTTGACACAATTGCTACCGAGGACCATTTGTTCCCGAATCCCATATCGGGGATCTGATCCTTAAGTAGCTAGGAAATTTTTGTTGAGTTTGTGGAACTGTTGCGGGTGTACATGTCGACTTTTTTATTTTCTTCGAGTTTAGGATTTTACAACCATACTATCGTTCCTTTTGACATTCTCGGGCGAAAGTTTATTTACAACCTTTGTCATTTTGTACGTGGAGATCAACCTGATGTATTGTTCAATTCCATTTTTCAGGGAGGTGCTATACGTCAGGAACTATATTACCTTCTAAAAGACGAGAAAGATGTACACTTTACGTTTGGAAACATCCAAGGGAATGGAGTCAGGAAGGCAGGCCAAGGGATGGGCTCATCCAAATTCTGCCTAAACATCGCTGGCGATACCCCCTCGTCAAATCGCTTGTTTGATGCCATCGTGAGCCATTGCGTTCCTGTGATAATAAGCGATGAAATCGAGCTGCCATTTGAAGATGTTTTAGACTACTCGGAATTCTGTGTGTTTGTTCGAGCATCTGATGCTGTAAAACCAGGATACCTATTGAATCTCCTTCGGGGAACCAACGAAGTCAAGTGGGCAAAGATGTGGGGAAGGTTGAAGGAAATTGCTCCTCATTTCGAATATCATTATCCGTCTCGACCTGGCGACGCCGTGGACATGATTTGGCAGGCAGTATCTCGTAAGATATCTTCTGCACAATCTAAGATAAACAGGAAGAAGAGGTATGATAGATCTGAGAATTTTGGAAATAAGTTTTGATCACGCTTTTCGATTGTATCTAGTTCTTGTATTAGGCACACATAAGTACGTAGTTATGTTGAATATATCAACTATTTCTTCATTTGCCGATCCCATGAGAGGGACAAAAGAAGCGTCTTGCTCTTTCTTCAACAATTTTCGCTTTCCAAGTTCATGAATCTAGAAGTCAAGGTTGTTAGTAGGATTTATATGTACTTAGATTCATGTATTAGAGTGATACGAAACTGAGTTTAGACCCGAATTAGATCCAGGTAATCACAAATTATCTTATCAGGGATATGCTAATTCTCTTGGAAAAGGAAAGCTTGGGAGCTCCCCCTTGAACATTAGCCTCATCCAAAGACCTACAGTGCGATTGATTCTCTAAAAAAAATGTTCTTTTGCACTAATGGATTTACTTGGAAGGTATATATTTACGAGACGGTTGAACCTAGATTAGTCGGATACGGTTGAACCTAAATTAGTCGGATTCGGGGTGATTTCAACCGGAAAAAATCATATCCTATCTATTGCTCTTCCTTTTCTTTTCTTTTCATGACAAGGAAGACGAGCATATATACAATGGAAGACGTGAAGTTTCAGTTTGTATTTTATCGTTTTGAACTGTTTTAGTGGCTAGAATAGCAAACAGAAATACATATAGATGCCTCTTCATATGGAAAATTTGGAAAACCTCTATAAATTGTCTGTGAGAGTTAGCATGATGAACTTCTGAAGTATGCAGACATTTCTTTCAGCCTAAAGCTATACAAATACCGGGATGATGCTGGTTCGCAGTCGAAGATGCAATGTCGGTAGAAGTCTAACAAACCGATAACTAATAAGCAGCGGAGGAATCCAGGTGCCACCGAGCGCCGTGAGCCTAAATCTCATGCGTGTTAACCTCAAGCCATCATCGCCTTCTTTCCGGAGAATGACTGTCGCTACTTCTATACCAGCTTCATCTTTTCAGCATTTGTTGTGTATGGGATCCGATCCTCTTGAAACCCGTCTCTTGTTCGACAGGTTAGGATCAAACATCATCGCGGGGACAGGCGCCAAACTTGCAGGAGTCTGCAAATCCTCACGCGCTACAGAATGAAGCGCACGTGAAACCTGCGCCACCGGTTGGACTCCTCGGTCCCATCTTAACACAAGATCGATACTTCTTATGCCGGAGACCCTCTCCGTTTGGAACGCCAAGTACCCTAGACAGAGAAGAAGGATGACACCTCTGCATACCAAACCTCTCATGTTGGCAAGTTCTCTGTAGAAACTGCAGAGCTACCAGGAGTATGTATCACTTGTTTTGAAGCAAACAAAGGGCAAGTGTCTCTTAGACTGAACCCTTGAGGCTTATATATGTAGGACAAAAGCCTGTAGGGCTATCTTATAAAGCAAGGGGAGGGCCCAAAGAACATGTGGGGCAGGTTAAGATTCACCTCAATCATAAGCATGTCCCAGAAGCAATATATATATATATATATATATATTGAAGGCTGTTTTAGAAGACACTGACAGGTTTGAACAGAAAGTTGTAGTTGGAACAATGTCCTTGGGAAGACAAGCATCTTTTCATCTTTGGCTTCCCCCCACATTTCCCTATCATTTGCCTTGCACTTTTTTTTTTTACCAAAATAAGACCAAGGAGAATCTATGAAGGGGGCTTGCCAGATCATCCTTCCTTCTAAACCTCACATGCTGTTTAGAACATTTTCTTGCTATTTTATATTGGCTCTAAGCTCCCATAGATGGCTTAAACTAAAATGCATAATGTAATTTGCAGTGGTAGGTTTTGAATAATGACTTCTCTTCTATCGAAATTGGACACAATGACTGATTAATCCAATTTAAAGATGCGCAGGGCCAAAAAGGACGGATAAACTCTCCTTATTAAATTTAGCGCAATTGCATTTACATGTTACGAAATCGCAACCTCTGGTTGAAGTAGAATAACTATCTATCAATTGATCTGCGAGCTTGGTTGATTTTATTAATGATTTTGAGCAATCTTCTTTAAACATGCTTCCTTTTATGACCACATCTTTGTTTTCATCAAGTTTATTTTAATTTTTTTTTACGCCAGAGTTTATTTTAATCAGTTCTCAATGATTTGCAAGTGCCTCATGTAGTGTAATAAAGCAACTATTGTTTCTTGCAAGTTGTTCCTATCCTATTCTTATCTTACAAAATGAAAAGAAACATATCCAATATTCAAATATTGCCTTGTCTAAAAGCCACCAGGTACTAAAGGCAAAGCCAAGAGCTAAAGCATCAAGCCAAGCAGAAGGCTTGTGGATTGCAACAGTAGCAAGAAAAGCCATTAAAAGTAGAGATATTGGAGACGGGAGAGAGAAGAATATCATCAATTTTTTTCCCAACAAATAAAAATAAAAATAAAACCAAGGATTTAGCTTGCTTGCTTTATCCTAAGAACCAACTTTAAAATTCCAAGCTCTTCTCTACATACATGGAAAAAATCAATTGTCTTGGTTCCTTGTGCTAAATGGGTTTCCTTTATGCTTTTCTTTTTTGTTGTCTTTAACTTGCCCAATCCTTAGGCCCCTTCCAAAAGAAGCAAGCACCCATTTGGCTCCTTATTGGCTTCTTCATGAAGACTAAATCTCTGTCACCAATTTGAAAAATAAAGTAGAGGATGGTCCCCATATTAATTATATAGCATGGATTTATTTTCCCAAAAAATGTACTTCAATTTGAGCATGTACATGTGATAAATTGATATTAAGATCATAACATGGATTTTGGATAAAAATCTTATAGTATCAACTTCTTTCAATTTCCCACCAAAATGGTAATAATCAATTGTTTGATGGCATTAAAACGTGTCTGGATAGGACAAAGAAAGGAATAATTTGGGAGTACCAGTACTTAGTAGGTATCAAAACCAATCTCAAATCTCGAGTATAAGCTTATTTTGCTTGCATCATAGTTAACCTTTCATTTTATGGTGAATTTGTCATCCTACTTTAAAAGGGTCTATTTAACTTTTAAATTAACAAAACATACGTGAAGATTGCAAACTTGCTATGTTTTTTCTGTTTCAGACCGGATGAGGGTATTCAATAACTATCTAGAACGAGTACAATGAGGAAAATAAATTCTCCTTAAATTATCTAAGATATAACAAAACAAGATAGAAGCGAAAAATCAAATGTAACATAGTCGTAAGAATCGTCAATGCTAGCTTGCAGAGAGCATCGATAACTAGATTACCCTCCTTCCAGTTATGCATATCATCCTACTCTCTCCACATGTTGATGAATAAGAATCAAATGGGACTGGTCTTGTACAACATCCCGACCAAGACAAAAGATAGGAGAAAAAAAGTAAAATAATTACAAGCCATTATTATAACAGAAGCATAAATAATTATGGTGAAGGTTGGCAAGAAATATTTCATGTAATGGAGGGAAGATCGACTAGTAAAGCTCAATCCCCTTAAAAAAGACCAGTAAAGCTCAAGGCTAAGTAACAGAAAAGTTCAGATACTATGGTGACATTGCCCTAACTTTTTTAGACTGTTCAAAGCAAAAGACGCCAAAGAAACTATTGAGTGGTTGTTTTAAAATACTATATTTCCCCCTTCCAACGTAGATTAATTTGATGCCCAACGGGTATATGAGCTCAAGGACCGTGAAGAACATATAGTATTGAGATTATTAATTATTTATGTAGTTAAGTCTATTTGGATTTCAGCAACTCAAATGAAATTTCTGAACCAAATGAACCATTAAACCAATTAATTAATTGAGATTCAAGCCGAGTAATACTACAAAAGTGTAACAAAAAAAACTCCATCTGATTAAGTTTCAATGCAATTCCTTTGGTATTGCTTGAACTCAAAACCGAATTATAGCAATGATTCGAACTCGAAACTTTTGACGAAGTTAAAACATCCGATCTATACTCAATTTACATAAGCGATTTACTTCTCATAGAAGCATCAAGTATAGCCAATCGGCGTAGAAGCGCGATATGTTCATCTTAGAAGCAGATGGAAAAATGTCAAAAGGATGGCATCTTATGTACATCAAGTTGATGAGAGAGGAATAAATCAAGAGCTGTTGCAAGTAGGAAGCGCGATGTTAACGAGTAAGAGAAATGTTAATGGCAACAGGTATGAGAAGGTGAGAGATACAACAGCGTTACAGGCGAAAGAATCGGTGAGGTTGTTACTGCATTGGAGTAGCGCGAATGCAGGATGGACGGGTCGTGAATCATTGCGGAGACTCTTGCCTCGGAGTTACTGCTTCTTGAGTCCTCACGGACGGTGCAGGAGTTGCAACATCCTGGGCTGTCATGGCTGGTGCAGGAGCTATTGTGAAATGCAAGCCCCTACGTATGAAAGCGACCTCTGTTGCTGCAAGAGCTGCTGCTTCCTGTTCAAATGTCGGACTGAAAAGTTTAGTTCCAGATGTAATATTCCGATGGAATTACGCGTAAAACAGCGCTAATGTTAACGCCAGCAAGAGAACGACGAAAGAGACATGGTTAAAAGCAAAATCCGTTCTAACCTGTCTTTGCCTTCTTCGCTGCAATATACTGATGGCCCAAGCCATGATGTAACATGGAAGAAGAAAACCCATTGCACGAAGCAAGAAAAGCTGTTGGAGAAGATTAATACTTAGCAACTAAATAATGTAAATAATGGAAAGGACACGAGTAAACATCCGCTTACTGAGAAGAAGGTAGAAGCGTCATCATCGTCCTCATCTGAATTAGCAAGGTTCATAGCATGCCTCAAAAGTAGTAGAGCCATCAACTGCAAAAATGACAACCAAGAAGCTTAAGACGCACACAGCGATCAGCGGAAAAACCTAGCCTCTACTGATTAAACTTTCAGCATTTAATTTTGAGCCAAATATAAACGAAAACTTAGTAGAACAATAAAGAGAAATCAAGGAGGAAGAGCTCCTGAGAGGAAGCGACAAATACACCACGGAACTGAAAGCATGACAAAAAGTTTTCTGCATGCGTCCCAATAGTACTTTGTTGCATCGTATCACTTAATAAATGGTGAAATCTTCTGTTCTCGTTGCAAAAAGAGTCAGATCTCACACTGAATCGGGAGAGAATAATGGCTTACAATAAGAGCGGCTGAGCGGCAAAATGCAGCTCCACTAGCACTGCTATCAGCATACTCATCATACTCAGCCTCCAGAAAATGGCGTTCTGCAGCTGCCATAGCCAAAATCCGGGGATCGTGCAAATGCAAAGGAGCCCCGGCAATAGACCAGCCATCGCTACAAGATATGTGTATAAAGAAAAGTAACAGATTCAGCATGAATTCAGCACAACTAATCGAAAGTGCCTGCATGCCACAAAACAAATCCCCCTTGCTAAGCTTGCATACAACATAAAATACTTGGATTAAGTGCAAGCAACCAGAAAAAAGCAGGAAATAGATCTACCTCCTTATTTTTCGGAATTGTCGCCAGGTAAATTTACCAAATAAATGCATAGATGATGCACCACTGAGTACATCAAATGTGAAGACTGCTCTATACAAAATTATCACTCACCCAATATCAATGGTTGTTTCTTCTAACCGCGGGGGAGGCAGTGGAGCTGTATATCCAGGCTCATAAGACTATTCATAAAGGAAAGACAAGATGCAGAATCAGTAGATCAATAACCATGACAACTGTAACTGTTAAGCATTATTTAAGATACAAACTTAAGTTAGCGAACAGCTTAATCAAGAGCAGATGGCAATCTCTTGCACGAAAAATCATGCTCCCTGGTCCCTTACCGATGATACATGTTCTTAGAGCATGCACTTTACCCATTGAATGAGTAAATCGACAAAGCATTTGTGAGTATGATTGACCAAAGGTTCAGGTCAAAGCCTCAGAAAAACTCTCTCAGATCCTGATTAATTTGCACAGTGACAGATTAATGAAGATTGAAGGAAACGTCATACGATAACTTGGACTAGGTAGGTAGGATCAGAAAGACAAGTGCCACAAACTACTGATAGAAAGGTCTGATCTCAGAAACACCATCTCATAACATGGTGGTGTGAGCATGCAGTAAACTTCGTTGATGGACATTCGTAAGGAGACAACAAGAGATAAACAGCAGCCATAACTATACGAAAACTAGATGGTCACTTGAACTTGTTTACAGAAACTGCTTCAAATATATATGAATCAGCATCAGCACTGTCACACAAGTTCAGAAGATTTGTTCACCACCATCAAGTGAATGGTCCTTTGTCTTACTAAACTGCTATTTCCACAGAAGGAAAAAAAGATGGAGAAAATTAACATTATCAACTTGCAAACGTTTTAGT
Source organism: Hypericum androsaemum (assembly GCA_963995505.1). NCBI lineage: Eukaryota > Viridiplantae > Streptophyta > Magnoliopsida > Malpighiales > Hypericaceae > Hypericum > Hypericum androsaemum. The sequence goes on from OZ023194.1 coordinate 13,247,692, forward strand.
ACAGGGCATGTTTACATGCACACAAGTGTCATCCATGATTTCCTTGCATAGTTTACAGATAAATTCTTCAAAAAAAAAGAAAATACAATCATAATCATGGATCCGAAGGAAAATTTTTGATACCTGGTGACATATTTCACAAGTTATATCTCCTTTCTCGTTACACCAGCGTTGGACACATTTCCTGTGAGCAAACTGAAATAGGGATATTAATAAGCTTTTGCCATTATCATCAAGACCAATTAACAGGATGGCTGTAACAAAAACAGAATCCACAAGGAATCAAGAGCCGGAATAGACCATCTTCCTACTGAAGGAATCCAAGACAAGTACTTTAGCTCATGCAAAGGTCAAATGAGAGTCAACAGAATCTGAGGAAAAACAGACTCCTATCCTAAAGTGATACTAATATGAAAAGGAAGCAACGGGAATGTATCTGTTATTAAATCCGGGCAAAACAGTACAAGGTATACAACCAAGCAAAAAGGATCATGAAAGCTGCATCCAAAAGATGGTACCTTCAAACTCCCATTACAAGTGCATGGAACCTCTAGATTGTTAATACTGTCCTCCTCCTGGCAAATGCGACATTCCACAGTCTGAACGAGTGGCTCGTTTTCATCAAACCCAGCATGTGGCCCTACTCCCTCAACATCAATTACACAGGAGGATTCACCAGCAGAGCGGGTGGATGAGCCCTCTTGAGGAAATCCTGGCACCTCAGCGCCATGAATTGGTTGAAAACTTTCAGGTGTTATTAGACGGTCAACAGGCAAGATCAGGTGATCACCCATTCGTGCAACCGAAGAAATACCTTCCTGGATAGCAGGAAGTTAGGATATTGGCCAATGGATGAGTTATTTCATCAGCAATTCTACCATCACACCAGAAAAACCGAAAACAGAAGCGAAATGTCACCCCACAAAATGCAATATCAAAACCAACCCAAGAAACCAATTGAACTAACCAAATGCACGCAACTTTTCCACTTTAGACTGCAATAACACCGACAAATCATCACAATAAAAAGGGCAGCACTTCAAACCCCGGAGAGAGGGCCAGCCATCCGAAACAATAAAAGTCAACCCAATCCAGAACTATGAATCATCAAAAACCTAATACCAATCAAAACACCGAAAACCCAAATCCAAAGTCTCTTCCTTTTCCTTGTATCCCTCCTCTTTCTACCCATATATGAGCAAACAAATCGAGGGCAAAAAAAAAAAATCCGACCCCAATAGAGAGAACCCAATCTATTTTAGCTCCCATTAATCAAAAACTCATAAAACCAACCAACACCCCCCCCCCCCCCCCCCCCCCCCTTCAAATTGAAAATCGGAAAACATAATATTGTTTTCTTTCTTTCCCTTATTGCAAGGAATCAAAAGAGGGGAGGAAAAGAGGGGAGGAAAGAGGAAGACGTATTACCTAGGGAATTTAGCTTCGCGAGGGGAGGAGGAGGAGGAGGAGGAAGATAAAGACGAGAGAGGAATCGAAGGGGGAATTGGAAAGGAAGGATCTTTCGAGCTTCTTTGACGGATTTAGGACAGGAAAAGTCTGAAGCTCTTTTGTTTGTACGACTTTAGATTTTTTTTTTTCGTTTGTCTTTTTTCTCTCTCTCTCTCTCTCTTTCTATCTATTATTCGTAACTTTTTAAGTGATTACTTATTTTGAGGGAGTTTAAATAATTACTAACTAACATATATAAAAATAAATTACCGCTCCATGTAACTAAAGAGACTAAAAAATTACGAATTGTTCTTAACTAATAATAAAAAATGGTCGAAGTAAGAGCCTTTGAATCACAGAAAAAACATAACAATACTTTTTTACTGTTGGAATAAATGCATAATTAATGCATTTGGCCCAAGCTGGAAGGTCCAAGTTGAGGCTTTGGGTGGGAATGGAAAACCATTACCACATCAAAAATTGCAATATATTTTTTCCTATTTATAAGGAGAAGCTCCAAGCTGTTGTAACATTAAATGTTTCACCTGAAAAGCTGACAGAGTCTAGCTGCGCACCATCCGAGCACGTGCGCATGGCGCATTGGACGCAGGTCACAATGGGCACTTTGTGGCGCACTTTGTACTTCGCACGTGCGCACGATTGCCGTAGTCCGTGAGCACTGTGGCATTATCTGATCAACGGAAAAAGCTAGTTTTCTAAAGCCGGGTTGAAGCTAGTTTTTGAGGCTGATAGATTTGCAAGATGAATGTAATAACTGTCAAATGCGTCTTTGAGGACCCTAATAAAGTTGTTAATTATGCTTACTTGGCTGAGTTTTCTAACTTTTTGAGCTCACTAAGAAAGTTAGTAAGTTTAAATTTATTGCCTAAAATAGAGTTTGACCCAAACAATAAATGTGAAGTATGTGTAGAGGCAAAAATGACCAAAGCACATTTTCATTTAGTGAAAAGAAGTACTACACCTTTAGAGTTAGTTCATACCGACATCTGCGATATGAAACACGTGCAAACTAGAGGTGGGAAAAAGTATTTCATCATATTTATTGATGATTGCACTAAGTACTGCTATGTACATCTCTTGAAAGGAAAAGACGAAGCTCTAGAAGCTTTCAAGAGTTATAAGAATGAGGTTGAAAATTAACTTAGCACTAAAATCAAGATGATTCGAAGTGATATAGGGGGAGAATATGTAGCTCCGTTTGAGGAATTTTGCCAACAAAATTACATTATTCATCAGACGATTGCACCATACTCACCTCAATCGAATGGCGTAACTGAACGTAAAAATCAAACTCTCAAGGAGATGATGAATGCTATGTTGATTAGCTCGGACTTACCCCAAAATATGTGGGGGGAAGCTGTACGCTCAGCTAATCACATTCTAAACAAACTGCCACACAAGAAAAGGGACAAAATCCTATATGAATTATGAAAAGGGAGAAAGTCTTCCTACGGTTATCTTAAAGTGTGGGGGTGCCTAGCTAAGGTAGAAATACCTCCACCTAAAAGGGTGAGAATAGGACACAAGACTGTTGACTGTATCTTTATCGGATATGCCTACAACAGTAGCGCATACCAATTTTTAGTGCACAAGTCTAAAAATTCCGAAATCAATGCGGGAATGGTCATGGAATCAAGGAATGCAACGTTTTTTGAGAACATCTTTCCAAACAAGGAGAGGAAAGACCCAAGCTCTAACAAAAGAGGCATGAAGCTACTCAAGGTTCTCATCAAGTTATTGAAAAACCTAGACGCAGCAAAAGGGCCAGAACGGCCAAGTCGTTTGGTATAGATTTTCTGACATACGTGTTAGAAAATGAACCTGGAACAATTCAAGAGGCGTTATCTAGTCCAGATGCTCCTCCCTGGAAAGAAACTATCAACAGTGAGATAGAATCTATCATGCAAAACCACACGTGAGAAATTATAGATCTCCCACCAAGTTGCAAACCTTTAGGTTGCAAGTAAATTCTTAAAAGAAAATACAAAGCTAATGGATCAATCGATAAATACAAAGCTCGGTTGGTAGCTAAAGGGTTCAAACAGAAGGAAGGATATGATTTCTTTGACACATATTTACCGGTCACAAGAATCACATCTGTTAGAGTACTCATAGTTGTTGCAGCACTCTATAACCTCGAAATATATCAGATGAATGTAAAAACACTTTTCCTAAATGGAGAACTGGAAGAAGATATATATATGGAACAACCTGAAGGGTTAGTTGCCCCCGGACAAGAACATAAAGTATGTAAGCTAGTCAAGTCACTGTACTGGCTGAAACAGGCACCGAAAATAATGGCATGAGAAATTTGACAGAACAATGATGTCAAATGGCTTTAAGATCAATGAGTGTGATAAATATATATACATTAAAGGCACACCTGATGCTTACGTGATTGTATGCCTATATGTAGACGACATGTTAATCATGAGAAGAAGTAATGATCTTATCGTGAAAACTAAGAACATGTTAAAGAATAACTTTGATATGAAAGATATGGGTCTAGCTGACGTTATACTAGGGATTAAGATCTCTAGGACGACTGAAGGAATTATTTTTTCACAATCTCACTACTTTGAGAATGTACTCAAGAAATTCTAAACTTTTGATAAACCTCCGGCTAAAACTCCGGTAGACCTGAGTCTACACTTATCTAAAAATAGAGGGGACCCAGTATCTCAACTGAAATATGCAAGAATCATTGGGAGTCTGATGTACTTATCAAATTGTACTCGCCTTGATATTGCTTATTCAATTAGCAATCTTTGTAGATTCACAAGCAATCCAGGAACGGATCACTGGCTAGCTCTGGAAAGGGTTCTAAAATATCTAAAACATACTTTGAACTATGGCATACTTTATACGAGATATCCAGCTATATTGGAAGGATACAGTTATGCAAATTGGATATCAGATACTAAAGACTCTAAATCTACCAGTGGTTACGTGTTCATCATAGGTGGATGAGCTGTGTCTTGGAAATCCTCTAAACAAATTTGCATAGCTCGATCCACCATGGAGTCAGAGTTTATAGCACTAGACAAAGCTGGGGAAGAAGCTGAATGGCTCAGAAACTTCCTAGAGAATATTTCTTGTTGGAATAAGCATGTGCCTCCTATATTGATACATTGTGATAACGGTAAGTCTCAACACATCCGTAGGAGACATAACACTGTTAGATAATTGATCTTAAGTGGAGTAATAATCATTGATTATGTGAAGTCCAATGACAACATAGCTGATCCTTTGACGAAAGGAATCAATAGAGATCAAATGTACAATGCAGTAAGGGGAATGGGGTTAAAACCCACACATTAAAGAATGTTCATAGCGGTAACTCAACCATGATGAGTGGAGATCCCACAAACTTGATTCAATGAGACAACTAAGTTATGGATGGTTCAAATGATTACTTGGAACTCTTTCCATTCTCAGAAGCTGCCCAAGTGTGAACCTGCAGAGGTGTGGTAAGGTTAAGCATCTACGCTTTTAATGATTCCTATAACAGAAAAAGGTAGAGTATGGCAAGATACTCTTAATAGGAGATCACCTATATAAGTGTGAAGTGAGGTCGCTTCAAACAGAACAAACACTTATGAATCCAAGATATGGTCCATGGCCGAAACAGACAAAATGTGAGAAGCAAAGGATATTAGAGATATCATTGTGTAAATGTTATTGTCTTGGTTTACATAAAAAGTTGACCAGTTCAAGACATCGTGTTCACTGAGCAGCAAGTAAATCTGATAACATCTTACTAGAGAAGGTTCAAAGCCGTAAGCTACCTATCTCGATGCAATGATATTTCGTCAGAACCTTTCTTAAAAGTGTCAGCATGCATTAATCATCATTCATGTAGGGAATTATCAGAATAAATGCATAATTAATGTATTTGGCCCAAGCTGGAAGGCCCAAGCTGAAAAGCCCAAGCTGAGGCCCTAGGTAGGAATGGGAAAACCATTACCACATCGAAAATTGCAAGAAATTTTTCCCTGTTTATAAGAAGAAGCTCCAAGCTGGTATAACATTAAATATGCTACCTGAAGAGCTGACAGAGGCTAGCTACGAGGATAGTGTGTAGCACTATCTGAGTACGAGTACGAGCATGTGCACGTGCACGTGCGTGTGTGCATGGCGCATTGGACGCAGGTCGCAATGGGTGCTTTGTGGCACACTTTGTACTTCGTACGTGCGCATCGTCGCGAGGAGCTGGAGGAGCCTTAAGACTTTTGCCCGAGCCCGAAGAGCTACATGTTGCTTACTTAGCCACCGAAGAAGTACGAGTACTCGCTGGAAGCCACGAGAGGATGCGAGCACTTTCCAGAATACCTACGAAGGGACGCAGAATGGCTGTAGCAATCTGGTGTGCGAAGGGGTACCTCTGGAGAGCCACGAACGAACTGGCAGCCTACCTGCTGGCCGAAGAGATGCGAAGAATAGCCTGCCTGTTGTCCGAAAGGATGTGTCTCCTCGGATGTGCAGGCTGCCACACTCGTGCCCCCTCGGACTGCCTGCCTCCTCTCCCTCCGCAGCCTATAAATAGGCCTCTCCTCTTCATTTGCATCTCACCCCACTACAACTTGCATAAGCATTCATTAGCAATTGTATGCTCTCTCTCCCTCTCTCAGAAAGTTCTGAATATTCGACTGTTCGTCCGAAGCTTCGAGGGTCGTTGTGCTACGAACTCGAAGTCTGAAAGTCGTTGTATCTTGGGGACGATTGCTGTAGTCCGTGAGTAGTGAATACAGGGTAATCACGTCTTACGGTAAAAGAGTCTAACTCTTGTCTTGACTTACAAGATCCTAATCAAGTACACCACCTCCGACTAACAACATTCATTATGGTCAGCAACCGGTTGAAAGAGTAAGTTTTCAGAAAAATAATCGATAATGGCCCAAGGATGGGTTTGTTTTCAGAAGAATAGGTTTGTTTTTGGTGAAGACTCGTTATATATTGACTTCTTTTAGAAGTAAATTTTATTAAAAATATTAGTCAAAAGGAGAGCTCGCACTCTTGCGGTCGATTCATTAAAATCCTGATGATGTACACTCTGTATTAAAAAATAACACTAGGAAAAAAATATCGTAGATAGCACCACGAGGATAAAGATCTTTTTCGACACCTTGATACAATATATATTCCCGTCCCAAATTATTATGTCGCTGGTAGGTGTTGCTTTTCGAAATTTTTATCAATATGTGATCCATTTTAAAAGTTTTTCAGTTCAAGCATCTAAACATAATATGAATTTTTTTTTGTAACATTTTACCACAATACGATAGAAAATTTATTATTGTGATAATCAACCATGAAAAAAAATCGTATTGAAAACAGACGTGTGAACGAGAATAAGTCGAAAACAAACTCTATTTTAGTCAAACTTGGAAATATGGACACCTCATGGGGTTTGTTTCCGGCCCAATTCAACTAAGGCCCGTGGTATCCAGTCCGATTCTTCATCCTATCTCTTGCGGAGCCCATATCACCCTCCTTGCTCGTTAATCACCTCAATGACTAATAAACGGAAAATATGTTTAATTGCTTTTAAAGTTCGAGGGAACTATCCCGTTAATTTTTATTAATGAGTGCACAGTAACAAGTATAAGGGAAAAATTAACACCTCTCAAATCTTCACGATAGACATTTAGGTAATTTAGAGGTCGTCTATCTAGGGATGGCAATTTGACCCTTATCTTGAGGGTCTACTCTGATCCATACCCGAAGGTCCAAGACCCATTGACTTTGACCGGATTTATACCCTGATCCTGTCCGAATCTTGATATTTTAAAAGGATAAGGGCATGGATATAGATCTATAGGATCCTACCCAAATTTTATAAATTAATATTAAAATATTATATATGTGTATTAATTATTAGACATAATACCAAATTCTCAATTTTTTGGTAAGCAAATATTCTTTATTAAAACGATAGTTCAAAATAGAGCAAGCGCAAAAAGAAAGACAAGATGAAAGGGCCCGATATTTACATCAGTTACAATCCCATCCCCAACCAAAACATTCCCTCAACCTCAAGAGGTGAAGAAGATGGACCCATAAATCCTTGTAGGCAATCAAGGCATCCGTCCAAAGGATCAACTCTTGGGCATGAAAGAGCATAGAATGCAGGAGAAGCTCATTATCGCACCTCACCTCATTGAAGATAATATTGTACGAAGCATTCACAGGCTCCAAGTAATAGCAATGAAAATCACGAACCAAATTCTCAATTTTACTTACCAAATTTCAACTTTTTTGGATTTGCTTGTTTGGTTATTTGTATTGATTTGTTTAATGAATGAAAATGTCCCATTGCTATTTGAAAACTATCAAAAGATAATTTAATTTTTAAAAATTAAAATATTAAAAAAAATACGGACCCACGGGTCGCCTTGATCCTGCCCGGTTTTTTAGGACCCAGATCCTACCCGGTTTTTTAGGACCCAGATCCTGCCCGAATTCTTATTTTTAAAGAGGATAAGGGTAAGGATTTGGATCCGCCATTTAAAAAGAGGGTAAGGATCTGGGTCCTATGGATCCTACCCGGATCCTGCCCATTGCCATCCCTACGTTTATCTAGCAAAATATAATCAAAAAATAATTTTATTTAACAGGTAGTTCTATTAACAATATCGTTGTCCTTTTTAAATTTCTATAAAAACTTTAAATCTTGTGAATTTTTAATTCTTATAAACCAATCCAATTGCATTAAATAATGTGGTATTCTCAACACGGCATCTCTAATGAGACCCATTGGGCCAAAAATTGTACGAGATTTGACTTCGCCAACGTGCAATGAAATGATGATCGTGAGAGCACAACAACAGGCACCAGATCAACTCATTATGATATTGTGCTAAAATCTCATATCCAATAGGTTGATGTATTTTTCACACTTATAAAGTAGTCCACCTCTCCCACTAAACAATGTGAAAGTCTCAACATTTCTCTTTAAAATTCAAAATTTTCTTTAAAATTCAAAATTTTCTTTAAAATATTCGAGTTTTTATTACTTGACGAACTATATTTTTCGCTTATGATTGAACTTAATGCTTGCGAGTGGTGATAAACCAAATCCAAGAGTAGATCACGTCAGACTTTTTTCTCTTTTTTTTGTAAAACTGAGCTCTAAACCAATGGGAGCACCTCCTCTCGTGACCTGTTTATTTTTCTGATTAATTGTGAAGTTATTATTAATTTCTACTTATATAAAAAAGTTACTATTAGTCTCTCTTTAACTGATCGTCCGTTTAAATGAAAGAAATAATGGCAGTAATCCCAAAAGCTTGAGGTTGTTATAGTGGGAAATTTAATAATTATTACAAACACTCATCTCTAAATCTCAAGTCTAATATCTCATCATGCATTGCGAATCGGAACACGTCTAATATCTCATCATGCAAAAAAAGCTCCCCCGTAGCTAGAAGAGATATTCCGATTCTTCGAAATCCTTTTGCGCTCCGAAGTTGATAAACTCGCTAATCTCCGCAGCATGATCTTGAGGTCTCGAGATCGCGAGACTGAACTTCAACACTCTAGTTTCCAGCGAGTAGTACGCGATTGACTAGCGAACGAAGTTCACAAACGTTGTTGCCCTTGGGCCTGTTGGGTCTCCTGTGGGGTCGTCACGCCGGACGAACGAGTCCTCGTTGAACTCAAACGTCCTGGCTTTCACCAATGTCGACCTCGCCTTTGTGCTCCATTTTGATGATAATTTAGACAAGGGACAAATCAATTCGAGACGAAGAAGACAACTTGAAGATTTAATGGAATAATTCCCTGTCCGATAACATGGTTATGGTCCATTTTTATATCAGTAAAAGGTGGTCAAGAATGTATTGGGAAATTATTTCCATTCTTCGAGTCACTGGGCATGGCTTTTGGCTAATTGGGTGCTTCCGAATTCAATAAGGCTATTGATATAACTCCAAAAAAAATTAAGGCTATTGAAATCAAAGAGTTAATAGAAAAAAATCAGAACTATTGATGGTTACATGATCAATTGTATTTGAAATATTACTTATCAATAGTTTTTAATCGTATTAATAATAACATCAAATATATAAACGAAGTTAAAAACTTAATAAAAACCTAATAAGCCTTGTATCTCCGGACCAAAAATCAATCTGGTGGATAATGTTAAAAACTATTGATGGTTGCATGATACAACATCTTCATATGCAACAATGTCAAAATTTTGACGCCATACAAATTATATTTCACATTAGTGGATCCAACGAATATCGTGCGAAAGCTTCTAAGTTTTGATCCGAGTAACTATCCACCCCTCACTTCACATATTCACTTAATATTTGGATTAATTAGTGACAAAATTATTTTAGTTTAATTAAGAGGATCCGAATTTCTAATATTGAATCTGGATTAGTTCACCTACAAATATCCAAGTACAAAAACTTACAAATATCTAATATTGAAATTTTTTTGTTACCGTATAAAAAACCTACTCAACACGTGAGATTTGGATTCAGTGGGGACTGTATAAAAATCGTCCCCATGATATGGACTAAATTTGGGCCGCTAGATTTGATCAAATTCCTTTTTTATAGATATGATGGCCAGAATCCGCCGGGAGTATTTTCGAATTTTTATCCAAGCACACCCCATTAGGGTTCTACCATATTACAACCATTTCCCTATCTTCCTCTCAAGATTTTCCAAAAAAAAGAACAACCTTTCTCTTCCTCTCCTCTCCATCTCGGCCGCCACCGCCGCCATGAAGCCGGTTGACGAGTGGAAGCTGAGGCGCGGGCTCCTCGACTTCCTCAAGCCCTCCCTCTCCCTCGCCCAGCAATAATGCAATGGTAAGAACACGATCTCTCTCTCGATCTGGTTCGGAAGATGGGTTTATGGATTAGATCCCGTCCCCGTGAGGGGTGGTGGCATGTGTAATTCCATTTTTCAGTTTGAGATCCTTCGATTCGATTGGCTGACGATCGAGTTTTAGGGTTTGGTCAACTCGATCCATTTGGTTGACCTTTTTCCTTCTCCGGTTGACTCAGATGGAATAGGCCGTTTATGGTGTTCGTTTGTCATGACCCGCTCTCCGTGACGAGACTCGCTCGTCTTGAACATCCAAGCAGATGGAATAGGCTCTTTATGGTGTTCGTTTGCTACATGTTTACGATCTTTATTGTTTTGTTGGTCTAAATCTGTTCCAATTTATTGTTCAATATTCTATCAACCCTAACGTGAAACAATTAAAATATTACTTGTCATTGTACATGTACTGTTATGATTACAGTTAAATCTATTCCGATTGGTTGTATTACTTGTCATTGCACATATACAGATTTAGACCAATAAAATAACAAATTACAGCTGCAATGAGATTCCAATCGGTTCTGAAATAATGCAAATATGTTGCGTATGTATTACCTGTCATTAAAATAATCAGATTGATATGCATTGTATATTTAACTATTTGTTAAGTGATATTGGTTGTCTTATGATATAAAATTGGTGTACATATTTTATGTCATTGGTATGTGAATGTATTGTAATTGGTATGCATATGCAATCATATTGGTATGAATTGTGTGTTTGTTCAGAATATCATAGCGACATTGGTATATTTGTTAAGTGATATTGGTTGTCCTATGAGGTAAAATTGGTATACATATTTTATTTTATTGGTATGTGACTGTATTGTAATTGGTATACATTTGCAATCATATTGGTATGCATTTGAGTAAAGTAATATTGATATTGATCTACTAGTTTTTATTTTTGCTACTGCCTTCCATAATGAACCGAGCGTTGGAGTGGCATGATGAAGAAAACCAATATCAAAGCAGAAGGACACCAATATCAGAGCAGAATGATACTCATATCAGAGCAGAAGAATACCAATATCAGAGAAAAAGAAAACTAATATCAGAGCACAGAAGAAAGATACAAATATCAGAGTAGAAGAAAATCAATATCACAGAAGAATGATACCAATATCAGAGTAGAAGCAAACCAATATCAGAGAAGAAGGATACCAATATCGGAGTATAAGGATACCAATATCAGAGTAGAAGGATACCAATATAATTTTATATGTATTTTTTAGTGTTGCTGTTTTCATTGAATCTGTATTCATATAATTGTATTTCGATAAGAATATTCCAAACGAAACTTTAATGTTGTCAATTTTATTCGGCTGTCAATTTGCATTTTTTTGTTGTCAATTTTTTAGAGTAGAAGGTTTAGGGTTTTTTGCATTTTTTTGTTGTCAATTTTAATGTATTAGGATACCAATATTAGATAAGAACTATACAAATATCAGTGTATAAGGATACTAATAATATAGAAGCAGGATACCAATACCCGAGAAGAAGGATACCAATATCAGAGTAGATTGAAACCAATATCATTCAAATAATTTATTAATAATAATTTGACAATATTGCCCATCCTTGTCATTCAATCTCCTTTTATTCCTTTCAGTGGGGACAAAACTTATTCCCACCCCACTTGAATTTGAGCCCCAACACGTGAATTAACCGACTCATTTGGATATCAAATGGAAAACAAATACACACCTGAAGTGGATCATCAATCCCATTGCAGTAATCCCTTACACATGAATCCTTCTTAATTAAAGCCGGAACGGAAATGGTAACATCATTAGCGGTAAATTGATGCGTTTTTTTATTGGCCACGACATCATTTACCTCTACTATGATTATTATTGTTTATTGCATTAATTAAAGATGCGTTATATCAGTTATACCGTACTAGTTATGATTATCTCGCTCGACAAATTAACTGCTAGCCAACGATGACTACGTGGCATCCAAATTAAATATAATGTGGAAATGAGTTCTTTTTTATCTTCATGAATTTGTAAAGAAGTTGTTAATTGATGTCGAACCTTTTTATAGCATAATATACATTATATTTAATTTTTTAGAAGTATTTTTTCTTTGACAAATTAAGGGGCGCCCTCCAATATATTATTATGGCCAGTTCAAGCATGATTTGCTTCTCGTAAAAAAAATTTCTCATCATAAGCTTCAAGAGAAAATGTTCTTATTACTGTACCCAAAAAATATTTCAAGATAAAAATCACCAAAGATAAATTTAATATTTGAGCAAATTTTGCTTTAGCATTATGTGTTTTAACTTTTTTTAATAATTATTTTGTTATATTTTTTTCTTTTTCGAGACAGAATATTTTTGCAAAATTGAGATTTTCAATTTGTAATTTTAGTAACAAATTTTTAAAGCATGATTTTTTTTTCAAAGTGGATGATACACGTCAATTTTTTCTATCTTCGTATGCGCTAACATTGTATGCAAGGATAAATACCCAAGATATCCTAAATTGAACTTTTCCGTCGTTGTTATCTACATGTTATAATTATTAATTTGGGAAATATGCACATCAGGTAATCATTATGCATTGGTAAATTGATCTCTCTTTAGCAAAATGCAAAAAAAAATATCAAATCCCAATTTTTTGCTATAAACGAGAAGAAAAGGATCACAGGTCACCCAATCCTAAACACGCCCTAAAACTAATAGGCTTTTTCTAGGCTTGGTATCGTAAATTCGTAATTCGGTCAGAAATAAAACATTATACTGATATATGGCACTGAATCGAAAAATTCCAAGTGTCAATTTTAATATATGGCAATTATATTATATTCTATAGGTTACTCCAATTTCGATCCGCAATAATTAACTGCCTACTGGATAAAGATAGTTGAAGAAGTAACAAGCCGCCAACAAGTTTCTGTAGCTTCTAGCCTCTTGTTTTCTAGAAACTTGAATCATTAGGAATAGATTTCCTTTTCTGCTTTTCAGCATAATCTTTTCGTCCAATCCTTCACCGTCTGCTTTTGAATTTTTCTATGTTTCGCATAATATATATTTTTGGTTTATACTAGTTGTTATAGAGACAGATATTCAATCGACTGATTTAAATTTGAGTTGGGTGAAACCTTAAAAGATGGCAAAGATATCTCAATAAGTATTAAATATTGATGCATTTTCTTGTGCTCGAGATCGATATTTCTTAATTAAGATAGAGTAATACTATCACTAGTTTTGGTTCACTTATTTTATATTTCATACAGCGAGATTTTTTTCAGTTGAAATTAATATATATCTTGATACTCACTACTAATTCAGATTATAAATTTTTAGAGTATGAGCTCAAAATTTTTGTAATTAAACTACAATAAACCATTTACCTTATACAACCATGTTTGTACTCGGCAAGCGTATTGTTTAACCTAAAGATAGATTTTTCTGTTGAGATACTTTTTTTTACCACATTTTTTTGTTATGAATTTTGGTGTAGTAAGATTTTGATGAAGTCGACGATCGTAATCCTATTCGATATGGCAGGAAAAATAATACACTAAGTAGAATATATATATTATAGCCATTAATAATATATACCTTTAAAAAGAGAGTATTTTTATTTTGACTTGCATGTGAAACTTTTTTGTTATATACTACAATATATTAAGGGCAAATTACTCATAGGTCTCTGGTTTATAGTTTTATTACTCGCAGATCCCTAGCTTTCGAAAATAGTGTATGAGGTCCCTGCTTTTTAAGAAAATATTAGTCTGAGGTCTCTAGTCACCGGATCGATCTTCTTAAAAATCTCCGGAGAAAATCTCCGATCCGTTGACTAGGGACCTCAGACCAATATTTTCTAAAAAAGCAGGGACTTCATACACTATTTTCGAAATCCAAGGACCTGCAAATAATAAAACTATAAATCAGGGACCCATATATTAATGTATGATTTTAATGCTTCGTCGAAAAAAAAGGTTTCTTAGGAAAAGAAAATACATTCGATAACTAGTCATCTTTTTTTTTATGTGATGTTACTTTCAATCCCAATTTCACTTGCTTTTTTCAGTAAAAGAAAATACTTCCTGGAAATTTCGGATGTTATTTTAGAAGCCATAAGACATTTTTTTAAACAAGCGAAAGTTATTTTTTAATTGAATCGTCCAATAAAAAAGACAGAACGAAAAACAACAGAAACTGAAAATTAACAGCTATCCTCACTTATATGAATTGATCAAACATTTCGGAATCCAATTAAACATACAATTTGGCAAACTTTTTTGCCTTTTTTCTGACGATAGTTCAAGAGAGTTTTTGTATTCTCTTTGTTCTTTGCTATGTTAATAATCCAAAAAGAATTTATATTTTTCGCCATTTTATCTTTCTTATATTTTACGAACGATATTCCACAATCAGCCTTAATTGGCCATCTCACTTAGTAATAATGAATGCTGCTCCTCTACCTCTATGGATTAAAAGGTAATGATTTTGCTTTGTAACTCCCACAATTAGCACACACTAATTATTAATTAGAGGGCGGCCAGTTAAAACCGCACGATCTCCCACAAGTAAATTCCCCCACTCTTCTTATTAATTACACTCATTAATCATGATTAGCTTTCTACTAATACATATAAAATCTGACTCATCTTCTTCCCCTCTCCCCCCTCCCATTTCCCATCTCTCTCTTTCATCACTCAAAGAATCCATATTATGTTATCCATGGAAGGTTCCAAGTGTCCAGTACTGGCAAAAGAGGAGGACCCTAGTTGGCCCAACTTAGGGTTTCCATCCAATCTATCTTCATTGGATCATTTCAGGTAATCATCGATACTACTACACCGACATATCCATGTTCGAATCTAATATGATAAAGTTCTTCTAATAAATATTTAGAAAAATAAGTTTTGACATTTTCCTAATTTTGTTTTTGTTCATGCAATTTGTTATAGTGAAAGTATTGCTGATTATGGGTGGGAGTGGCAATTTGCATTTCCCATGCAAGAAGAAGGCATTCTCGATGCCACCGTCCCTTTTGAAGAAGAAAACACCATTTCTTATTCCATGCATCAACCTTTGGACATTGTGGACTACAACCCTACTGGTACTCATTATATTTAAATAAAATCGTGTATTTTTCTGCTGCAATATTTATGTACAACGACTAATTTGTCTTCCTATCACAATAATGACATTTATCTTGACCATGGAGGAGGATGTGTTGGTCTGTGGAGCGAGCCGACGCCATTGATGGACTCAACCATTAGTCCAGTCCCTCTGTGCCAAGATCTTGGTGAGGAAATTGAAATTAGGAGCAAGGGAAGCAAGAGGCCAAGAGAGGAAGAGAAGGTTATTAACAGCAACATGAGCTCTGCCTCTAAGATGTTGACCAGGGATTCCATTGCCAAGCACTTCTACATGTCAATCACTGAAGCAGCCAAGCAGCTTAATGTTGGCCTCACCCTTTTAAAGAAGAGATGCAGGGAGTTGGGAATCCATAGGTGGCCCCACAGGAAGCTCATGAGCCTCCAAACCCTAATAAAAAGCGTCCAGGTACTATACATATGTATATAAATATTGGTCCATTAAATAATCTATATATATATATATATATATATATGTTGCTTTTGGTAGTAAATATTTATTATCCCTCTCTCTCTAAATATAGCTTTTAGATTTTGTGTGTGAAAGGAATATAGGTTTTTGATTTAGAGGATTGAAACATGAATACAGGAATACTAAGCCAAATTTTATAGAGTTTTTTAAAAGCTGATGTTACTAGGAATTATCATTCAATTTATTACAATCCATAAATATATTTATAAAAAAAATTTACTTGTTCAAAAAAAATATTGAATTTAACTTGCCTTGTTGTAAAATCGTTGGTCATTTTGGATCCAGGATTTTTATATCAAAAAGAATATTGGATATCTATTGATTTATCATGTAAAAACACACATGATAGGAGGGCTTGTTTGATTTATGTCAAAGGACTTGTAGTCCAATAGCACAAGGTATTGTAAATATATAGGAGGTTCGAGTTCAAACCCTAGTATATATATAAATACATAGTATGTATATTCATTTTATTTAATAAATTACTTGGTCATGTATATAAATATATTTGTAAATAGGAGCTGGCGAAGGAGGGAGGAGAAGGAAGCGAGGGAAAGCTAAGGGAAGCCATAGAAGTGTTGGAGAGAGAGAGGAAGCAACTTGAAGAACGCCCAGACACCCAACTTGGTACCAAAACCAAGAGGCTAAGGCAAGCCTGCTTCAAGGCTAACTACAAGAAGAGGAAGCTCATCAACACTACCACCACTACTTCTAATGTTACTGCTGCTGCTACTACTTCATCGGAGCCCACCTCGTCAATATTCCCTGAAGGCGGCGGCGACGACGACGAGGAGATCAGATCGCTTCTATCTAGCTTCTGATCGAGACGGAATACAACAATAATAATAATAATAATGATAATAATAATAATAGTTAATTACTATTATATGTGTATTTAGCTTCCATGGAGCTATGTATTATTGGAGCGAAAAATTATCCACGTGTTCTAACGTATGCATGTTCTTAGTTTTGTGTTTTATGGATTAGGAACCTGCACGCACTAGTGGTGGGGATAGGTTTAAAGCAGCTCGCTTTTTGCGTATGTATCTTCATCTTTTGCTTGTCTTGTTTGGCTGTTTCTATATCGACACCGTAGTTTTGTAGCCCATAAGACCTGGCTACTTGTATAATAGGCCTCCTCTGATGGCGAACTACAAGTTTAAATTCTGAAAATTAACGTCTAATTATAATAGGCTCCTCTTATGGTTGATTGACACAAGCAACAAACACTTAACTCATGCATTATTTTAGCTTAATCAAGAGGTTCGAGTTTGAGTATCAGTGTTAAATACTTAAAGAATATTATTGTTAACTTTCAAATGTCTCGATTAGTGCGCAGTTGGATGTGCGGAGAAGAGGTTGTTGGGCCTAATTTATAAATGAAAAAATTTATCAACTCAACACCTTAAGATTTTGGGTTGAATATGAAGATTTGGTATCAGATCTCGTGGATTGTTGTGCTCGCACAACTAGGGATGGCAATTAGACCCTTATCCTGAGGGTCTACCCTGATCCAGACCCGAAGTGTCCAAGATCCGTTGACTTTGACCGGGTCTAGATCCTGATCCTGCCCGGATCCTGATATTTTAAAAGGATAAGGGCATGGATATGGATCTATAGAATCCTGCCCTGATCCTACCCGAATTTTATAAATTAATATTAAAATAATATATATGTGTATTAATTATTAGACATAATACCAAATTCTTAATTTTTTGGTAGGCAAATATTCTATATTAAAATGATAGTTCAAAACAGAGCAAGCGCAAAAAGAAAGACAAGATAAAAGGACCTGATATTTACATCAGTTACTGATGAGTGTGTAAACGCTCATGTTTTGTCATATGTTTCGTGCGTGTTTGATCATGTTTTAGGTTATATTCATCATGTCATGTCTTATGATCGTTTTAGTACATTTATGTTCGGGAATGGATTTCTACTCATTGTCATATTTTGTAGGAAAATTGGAGCTCAATGAAGGTCGTTCGCGGGGTAATTTTGAGAGACCGCATTGCAAGAGTCATAACTTTCTGCTCGAGTGTCCGATTGTACCAAATGAGATACCGTTGGAAATCTTGAAGAAAGATCTACATTTGGTCTTTTATAGTCGAAGCCAAATTCGAAGTGGAAGAGGGTCAAAATTACAAAATACGAAGATGCGACGAAGCTGATCAACGAAGTTTGCGGGCGCCAAATACGTTGGCGGGCGCCAACGCTCTTACAGAAGCCTCAGTTGGCGGGCGCCAACATCATTGGCGGGCGCCAGGCCCCCGACGGATTTTTCCGAATTTCTTCTTTCACGGAGACTCGATTTATTTTAGTTATATTCGACTTTTAGCCTCCTGTTTCGGCTCTAGGACTTAAGTTATATTATTTATATTATTACTTGGCCAGCAAGACTTCCAATTTAGCTTAAGCTCCTTTAGGTTTTCCTAATTTTTAGTTAGACTTTTGGCTATATATAGCCCTTAGTTTCTTAGGTTTGGGGACATTTTTTGGGAGACGTTTACTACTGCAATATTGGCATAGCCTTGGAGCTTAATAAAAGTCACGATTCCAATTAACTACGGGAGAAGGATTGGCAAGGCTTGATCGTCACGACTAAGCTTTCTCTAACTCTACCTTTATGTTAATTGCTATCATGTTCTTCGTTAATCTTTTGTGCTTTGTTAACATGCTTAGCGAGTAGTTCTCTTGTGAGTGCGATGCCCTAATTATGTGATTACTTGTCTATGTTAGCTATGGTTTGATTATCTTTCGTAGTAGTTGTCAATTGATGATCTTAATGCTTAATCTAACTTGATCACTTAGATTATGATGTTTAGTTGATAATAATGGACCGGAAGGCATTAGAATCAACGGAAGAGTCAATTGACATGTCTTAAGGTATTAATGAGGAATCTTGATACTAAGGGATAACCCGATAGGAGTTAACTTCATAATTGAGTTTAGTAAAGTTCTTGGTCTAATTAATGAGCGGAAGCGTTGGTTAGTAATCATGAACTACTCTAGCTTAGTTTTGTCATCCTAATGAGCGGAAGCGTTAGGGAGATGCACTAGAACACTCCGGGTACTAGTTAGAACTTCATAAAAACTATAGTCTCAACATAGATGGGTAGTCCATAAGGGTTTCGTGCTCGTTTATCTCCATTGATTTACAACTCGTCTTTTATTTGCGTTTTCGATCTCATTTTATTTACCTTACGATCTTTACAATCTTTTAATTTTCCCGCTTCACATAATTACTTGCGTTGATTTCGTGTTCAACCCTCAGTTTGAAACCCTACTTACTCACTATACTATTTGCTTGTGCGTGTAATTGTTCGCAATTTTGCGTACATCAGTTACAATCTCATCTCCGACCAAAACGTTCCCTCAACCTCAAGAGGTGAAGAAGAGGGACCTATAAATCCTTGTAGGCAATTAAGGCATCCGTCCAAAGGATCCACTCTTGGGCATGAAAGAGCATAAAATGCAAGAGAAGCTCATTATCGCACCTCACCTCATTGAAGATAATATTGTACGAAGTATTCACAGGCCCCAAGTAATAGCAACGAAAATCACGAACCAAATTCTCAATTTTAACTTACCAAAATTCAACTTTTTGGATTTGCTTGTTTGATTTATTTTTATTGATTTGTTTAATGAATAAAAATGTCCAATTGCTATTTGAAAACTATCAAAAAATAATTTAATTTTTAAAAATTAAAATATTAAAAAAAATACGGACCCGCGGGTCGCCCTTATCCTGCCCGATTTTTTAGGACCCAGATCCTGCCCGAATCCTTATTTTTAAAGAGGATAAGGGTAAGGATTTGGATCCACCATTTAAAAAGAGGGTAAGGATCTGGGTCCTATAGATCCTACCCGGATCCTACCCATTGCCATCCCTACGCACAACTCTTTAAAAATACGGAAGGCCAAATTAAGGGTGAGCATTCGGATAATCCGAATCTGAATTATCCGATTTTAGCATTATCCGAAATATCCGAATTATGTATTTTCATATCCGAGTCCGAATCCGAACAATGAACTATCCGATATCCAAAATTTGATTTTTTTTCGGATACGGATACGAATAATCTGAATTATCCGAAATAAAATCAAAATTATCCAAACATGAAACATTATCCAAGATTCAAGAGTCAAAATAAACTGCAATAGAAATTAAACAGACAAAGATGTGGAAATAGAGGCATAGAACCCATCACTCTCTCTGTCTAGTCCTACGGCTAAACCACGGATAAAAAGATAAGAGAAGGGATTTGCTAAAGCTCAAAGACCCAGTGAGGGAATCTAAGAGACTAAAGCTCAAGGTAACAGTTACACGGCATTTAAAATCCAGTGTAGTTGACGCGAGTTGAAGGAATTTACGGGGCCTGAAGAGATTCGGGAGCTTGTACTCAGGGTTTGAGAAGCGAGTTGAAGGAATTGAGAATTAACTTGGCTATTTTGGATTTTAGGGTTTGGTGAGGAAATTGGGAATTACTTGTTATTTGGGTTTTAGGAAATTTAATCGGACTGTGTAGTTTTATTGAGTTTTTGCGAAATATTGGGTTGGGCAATCAGGCCCATGGACATCAACTATCTTGGCTTGCCCAATTAACTTATTTCGGATATTCGGATAATCCGAACTAATAATTTTACTATTCGAATCCGAATCTGTATCCAAAAATTTTATTTCGGATAATCCGAATTCGAACTGAAAATTATTCGAATCCGAATCTAAAAAAAATTTGAATATCAAATTCAAATATCGGATACCGGATAATATGCTCATCCCTAGGCCAAACTATTGCGGTGCCTCTGTCGATTTTTTATTTCTTTGATTTCTCTCAGAAGGTCGACCTACATGGCTAACGAGGCGCTTCTCTTATTTATTTTAATAGGTAATTATTTTTCAGTTACCTATTTTGAAAATATGTACATGTATTTCAGTTACCTATATCGGAAATATATCCAAATTATTTGCCTAATTAAGAAAAAATCTCCGATGCGTGCAAGGTGTTTGAGAGGGATACCGTGGCTCGGAACGTGTCCATCTTCCACTTGTTGACGAAGGATTCATAAACTATTTCGCCCAATCTTGGACTGCTGAATTAATTCAGCTGAAGGTTAATGGCAAGGGCTTGAAGAGTTGCTTACTTGCCCGAGGGAGCTGCTGCAAGCTAAATTGAGATCATTCTCCAGATTTTCATTCCAGAACAGAAGAAACAAGAAGTTGCAGAGGTTCCAAACCAACCTGTAGTAGTTCCACAACACAACACAACACAACACAACACAACACAACACAACACAACACAACACAAAGTTCTTGGGTGCATTGCTGAAAACTTCAGAATGATTCTAGCAACAGAATTTGGCGCGTTCGATGTGTTTATCCGAGAAGATCCACCAGCCACATTATTCATAGAAATCGGTGTTACATGATAACAGTTGCAAGTTTTTGATCTACAAACACTAACTTGACCGCAGCAAATTACCTCATCAGTGAAAGTTCTGCAAAACTGGTGTTGACATAAAATCACAACAAAATGTATGAGCTCTCTCTCTCTCTCCTCCCAGAGAAAACATCCTCAACTTACATGCACTATAGTTAGGACTACAGTAGGACACCGCGTGCTTCAGGCCGGAACTGCTTGCTTATTGGCAAATGCAATACCCTTTTCGATGCTCGCCTTCAGTTCAGGCTTCAGAGCTTCCAATGCCTTCTGCTCATACTCGGTCAGCCCATTAAGGTCCGACGATATAACAGCCTCTACGCCCTTCTTTCCGATTTTAACCCTTGATGCAAAGAACGGGAGATCGGATAGGTCTGATTGCACATATGCGCACTCATAAACGTCTGCGTCTCCATCGAGTGCTCTGAGAGAAGATTCAACAAATCTTGCTGCTGCATATGCCATAGACAAGGTAGCTGACCCTGCGCCGGCTTTCGCTTCTACGACTTCTGTTCCAGCATTCTGGATCCTAACAGTTAGCTCCTGCACTTCCGCATCTGTGAAACTAACAGTTGGTTTTGTCTTGGACAGAAGGGGCAGAATGGTGACCCCTGCATGCCCTCCGATAACTGGAACATCGACATCAATAAGCCTGAGGTTCTTCTTTTCAGCAACAAATGTGTTTGCCCTCACAACATCGAGGGTAGAAACACCGAAAAGCTTCTTTGGATCATAAACCCCCTTTTGCTTGAGAACTTCAGCAGCAATTGGAACCGTAGAGTTCACTGGGTTGCTGATAATGTGAATGAAAGCGTCGGGGCAATTATCAGCAACAGCCTCAACCAATGACTTCACAATGCTGGCATTGATGTTGAACAAGTCGTCACGGGTCATACCAGGCTTTCTTGGAACGCCAGCAGGAATAACCACGACATCAACACCTTTCAAAGAGTCGGCCAACTCAGCTGCACCAGTGAAATCCAGAACTTGTGAAGGAGTGTTGCAGTGACTGAGGTCGGCAGCAACTCCCTTCACATTCGCTATATCATAAAGATGCAAGGCTGAAACTAAGGGAGACATCTTTATCAAGAGAGCCAGTGGCTGCCCTATCCCTCCAGCTGCCCCAAGAAGAGCGACTTTGTAAGACGCCTGGGGACTCAACCGGTACCGAGTCTTCCCACTACTTTTTTGGGCAGTGGGCACAATCGATTTTCGAAGGGCTTCAGTAGATTCCTTGCCGAAGAAGGATGACTCTAGTTTACAGCTCAACGACTTTGCTGCTGTAAGACCTCTGAAATTTGGAACTGAGTTGACAGAGTTGAACCTCATGGCCATGGGCTTTGCTTGTGGAAGTCGGGTGCCTTTGTGGCCAAAGGAGGCAGTCGACCCAATTGACATTGTAGCCGCAGATGTTGCTGCCATCTTGAAATCTGTGGAAGATAAATTACATAAGGTGTCTTAGTCAACAGAGAACCTGGAAAGTTGAAGCTTTCTGGGTTACTAACTGTGCTAGACTGGGAACAATATTCACCCCCAAACAAACAAACAATCAAACTTTTGGTCATGACGACATGTACAAATATAGATATATAGAAAATATGTGCGAGTGTATTGCTTACTTATTCAATAGCTCGATTTATGTTTTCTTAGGACTTTATCTATCTTTGTTGCCATAAGAGTTGGGCTGCAAGTTCCTCGGACATTTAATAATTTTTGGATCATGCAACTCTATAACCTTAGCACGAACTGTTAAAAATTCAATAACGAAGAAACACCATTTTGACAGCGGAAAGGGGAACATCGACCATGCAATTCCCACAAATTAATCTAGCTATGGACCAAGCTACTTTCCTGTGGGAATAGCTTTCATCTCACACCCGAAAGACACATCCATTCAGGAACAATCTTTCAACTTCAACCTTGGCACTACGTTCACATCTCCTAATGCTTACTTTGGTACAAAACTTCCACGTAACCTATGGACGAACCGATTCAGTGACAGAAGATAAACTTGAAGACTGGTCTTATCGTCTCCAAAACTTTGGTACTACCACCATATCAACAAACAGCGACTAATCCATTATCTGCTTCATTCACAAGGCTCGATCTTCATACGCAATTTAGCATACTCAAGTCCCCTATCACTCGAACCAACTTCGAATTGGAAACTTGGGGGGCAATTAGATCTCGAACATTCAACAAAGCAAATCATCGGATTATTGAAACATCAAATAAAAGAAGCATTCATCAATTAACATCAAAAATTCCTAAATAAACGATAAAGCACCTCATCCCACCAACACTTATCCCATCAAAGACGATTCAAAGCTCATCCAAGAAACCCAGAACAGATCTAAACCAAAGGTCCCAACTTTTCACATGATTCTAAGTCCAAGAAGGAAACTAAACAAAACCCAGAACACGAAAATAGGAGGAGAGTAAAAGGTTACCTTGGTTTGGGGAGTGGAGAGAAATCTGAAATCCTTCGGAAGAAGAGTGAGGAAAGGACTAATACTAAAATAAACCCTCTAAAGCTTTTTTATACTTTCTTTGTACCTGTGGGGGTGCGAATATACGATTCCCTCGTTTCTGGGGGGATTTTAGGTGGTGGGTCTGAACTTTTTTCACTTTTTATTTTTTTTATTTTAAGGGAGAGTAGTTTGGTATGACCAATGCAAGATAGGTAGGATAATAACTGTCTTAATTTTTAGAAGTCGATTAGTCAAGTCACATCCCTTGTAGAAATGGCAAAACTTTATTTAGAAGGAGAACAAAATACAATGCCATCTAGAGTGCCAAGGTTTATGCCAACCTGCCTATATTTTCCTGATAAAAAAAGGGTAGTTTGGTATCTCCGCCAATGGGCTTTGGAGAAATCGCCAACCATAAATTGGGTTTGCAACTCCTGAAATTACTATGGCATTATTCATCTACTAATTGATTTGAATTTATTTTAGGAGCGTAAAGAAATTATTGACATGTAAATTATGAAAGCCAGTTTTTCTTTTACTTCAAGATTATCTTGTTTCATTTTCCATTCTCCACAAAATTGTGTACACGATCCTAATATCAAACTTCTAACTTTTTTTTGGGCGAAAACTTAAGCAAAAGTTATTAGGATAAAATTTGCATAGATAGAAGTAATGATCAATCCGTTTTGGGAAAAGTACACCTAAGTACTCTGTAGTTTAGCGCTTTCCAAAATAAAGCTATGTAGTTTTTTTCATCCAAAATCAGTCCACGTGGGCGCCACGTTCGCCAAAATGATGATATTTATTGTCTTACGTGGACAGTCCACATGTGTAAGTCGGATGACATGACAGATGGAAAATATCCAAATTAGTCTCAATTTTGAAATAAATTATTTTTTTAAAACCCCATGATTTTTAAATTTTGGCATATAAAATATAATACAAGTCAGATTGAGCTAAAATTTGGCATGGAGAATCTTCTAAATACTTAAGACTTTTTGAAAAATATTTCAGAAATTTTCTCGATACGGAACTATTTTTTTTATTTTTCCTCGGCTTTCAGAAAAATAAAAAAATAGTTCTGTGTTGAGAAAATTTCTGAAATTTTTGAAAGCGCTAAACCATAGAGTACTTAAGTGTACTTTTCCCATCTATTTTTATATCATGTTAGAGTTTTAATTTTTAATATATCGATAAAATCGCGTTCAATAATATACCAGTAACCAATAACAATATAAAATTAAAAATGTGCCATGGAACAACCTTATGCTCATTCTTCACCCGACTCCGTTGCATAATGTGTAAATTACACGCCTCGGGCTCGACATCACCGTTTAAAATAATACCCAATCAGTTCATCATCTCACTATTGCTAGCTTGGCATTTTTTATAAGTAAATTTAATTTCCTGGGAATATTTTTTTTGAAAGGTTTCATGAGAATATAATTATTTATATGTTAATGTTAAATTCTCTCGTACGAATATAATGTTGTAGTTGCAGTTTCGTTAAATTTATGCCCATTAAAATCCAATAAAAACTCACGATAGGGAAAACAAGTGTCCGAACAATAGCACTACTAGAACAATTGCAAAGTTGTGATCGAATCCGATTGCAAGGTTATTGTTGATTATCTTA
Organism: Hypericum androsaemum; assembly: GCA_963995505.1. Taxonomy (NCBI): domain Eukaryota; kingdom Viridiplantae; phylum Streptophyta; class Magnoliopsida; order Malpighiales; family Hypericaceae; genus Hypericum; species Hypericum androsaemum. The sequence continues at coordinate 13,273,146 of OZ023194.1, forward strand.
ACAATTCATCATCTATGATGGATTGGGAGCTTGAATTGGCGGCTTTAGAAGCCCAATCTCTCCTTTTGCAACTTCCTTTGTGCCAACTTTTGTACATACCTAGGCTTGCCAATAGAGTAGCAGATAGGTTATTTTCGTCGGCTAGGTTTGGCCAAAGTTTCGAGGACATTGTTAATTGTCCTCCTCCTCGACTTAATGAGCTGATTTTTTTAATGACTCCTATGATTAATTATAATGTACTAAGTATTCAGTTTTAAAAAAATAGCACTACTAGAACACAATTCAACACCCCGATACAATTCCAATCTATACATTGACATAATTTACCAAAAAAAAACCTATACATTGGCATATATGCACCAAATATCCCAAGCTATACATGTACAAACCTTAGCTTCTAGTACGAAAAAAGATATTGGTTGCATAGCTCGGATGTCGAATTGGACCATCGCAATCTCTCATGTACATGAAAAGTTTGGAATGAATGAGAAATCTGTAGTTATCTTGCCGCTCGAAAAAAATAGTCCAATTTCTGTAATTCAAAAATCTCCACATAATCTCTTCATAAAGCGCGAACTAAACCTTTTAGATCATACCACCTTTATTAATCGAACCCATCCATCCAGAGACGAGGTGAGATCGTCTCCAATACAGCAAAAAATTCCCACTTTCTTAGCAAAGAAATTCCAGATACCATGAAAAGTTGCAGCGAAGAATCACAGGAAGCACTCCCATCACCCCGGTTCCAGAATCTTTCTCAATTCGGAAATTTAACACATGCATTTTCAAAATTCGAACTTAAGACTCGTTAAATTAGAAAACCTCCTTACCCATTGTTCTATGTGCTCGGTGGTAATATCTACTTCTATTTTGACTCAGAAGAGTGAATCAACATGCTAATTAGAGTGCTAGACAGTTAATATCATCGTTCCATCAGATTATACAGTTCTCAATAACAGAGTCAGTGGCATTCCCTATCAGATGATACAAACTCATAATTATACTTAGAAGCAATAGATAATCTCTCAGACCTCATACGCTGAGCTTGTCCATCTCCCTTCTAAGTGCATTAGCCCTGACCAAGCTACCGATCGTGTTAACAGCCAACTTCAAGTCCTCCAGAGGATTTCCAGGAACCACCCTCTTGTAGAGATAGCTGTCGAAGGTCATCTTCTGGACGTACTCATCCGCGCACATCTCCACGAACGCCTCCCTGGCCGGGTTGGATCGGTAGAAAACCTTCTGCAGCACGTCCAACACCTTGTATGTAGGCCAGTACGTCTTGTCCCATTTCTCCAAGTACTTCCTCAGGTCACTCTCGTCGACCATCCTTGTCCCGTTCGCCGACCCTTCAACAATAGCCTCCGCGCACATCCTCCCGCTCTTGGCCGCAAAGTAAATGCCCTCGCCCGAGCATTTCGTGACATACCCTGCAGCATCTCCCACCAATGCTACCCTCCCCGAGACCCTCCTCGGTCGGGGGTGCTTGGGGATCGGGTGAGCCTCCACTCTTATGATCTTACCCCCGAGGATCTTGTCCTTCGCCCTGTTCCTCGTCGCCAACTGGAACTTCTTGATGTCACCCTTGTGTGTCACGGTGCCTGTTCCGACCGCAACGTGGTCGCACTTGGGGAACACCCATCCGTAGAAGTCCGGCGAGACATCATCCCCCACGTACATTTCAGCCAGGTCCTCAGTACACCATCTTGTCATCCGGGATCTTAATTCTTTCCTATTACACAGTACAGTATAAGGTATGTAAACTTATATTTTTTAATAAATACATATATTTTAACACGTTTTAGGAATTCGAAAAAATATTTTAAAATATTAGTTTGTCATTTATCTTCTTAATTATCTTCAAAATTTTAAATGGTCATAGTCATTATAATTTTGCTGTGAGAAAATATCTCAATCGAGTTTAACATTAGAAAAATGTTATAACCCCAAAATTTTGGTGACTTGTATACATACAATGTAATTTTTTAGTATTTATATATTTATTGATAAAAAATTTAATTTTAATATTTTTGAAAAAAAAAATATAAACCGCCCAAAATACTTATGCAAGTCATCCTACGAATTAAGTTATTCAATAAACGAATTCATACTTATGGAATGAACATTTTCGAATTAGTATACTACCTGAAAGGCAATGGCGTAGTCATAATCACCGGCGTCGATAGACTTCGCAACCCTAGAATTAGCCCCGTCGGCGCCAATCACGGCATCAACCTCCAGCGTCTTCTTCTCCCCCGTCGCGCCTCTCGCGGCGCCGCTCTTATACTTCGTATAATGCAGCAAATACCGGCCGCCTCGGGCCCCCGCGTCCTCCGGCGACTCCATCCTCAGAAACAGCTCATTCACAACCTCGGCCCCGCTCTCCCGCGCACGCTCCCTCAGGTACTCGTCGAGCACCTCCCTCCTCACCATCCCGATGTACTCGTGCGGCTTTAGGGTCCGGCCAATGTCCACCGCCACGTTCGACGGCGAGATCATCTTCATCTTGGTGACCCTTCGGTCGATGATGTCCAGCGGCAGGTCGAACTCTCCGACCATGCAGAGGGGGATCGCGCCGCCGCACGGCTTGCAGTTGTCCATCTTCCGCTCTATGAGGTACGTCTCGACGCCGCCCTTCGCTAGGGTTTCGGCGGCGGCGCCACCCGCCGGGCTGTCCCCGATGACGGCGACGCGGAGGTTGCGGCCCTAGAGCTTCGGGGAGGCAGCGGAACGGTTTGTCGGGGAGGGGAGGACGGTGAAGGATTTGATGGCCATTGAGGATGCCATTTTTTTGAACTGTTTTTTAGTTTTTAGTTTTTTTTTTGGAGGGAAAGTGAAAGTGCAAGAGCATTGTTTTCAAAAACGACCCGGAGCTCAACCCGGATTTTTTTCCGAACTCCGGGTCAACCGGTCCAACCGGTTAAACCGCCGGTCAGACCAGACCTTTTTTTAATAAAAAAATATTTTTAAAAAATTATATATGTATAGTCGTATATGTAATTACACTCACACCTCCAAAATTAATGAAATACATGCACAAATAGAATCAAATACTTGTTTCGTGGAAGTTTTTTAAATTTTAGGGTTGAAAATCAGAAAGAAAATGGTAAAATTTGGTAAGTTTAGGCTCGATTTTTCACTTTTTCCCCAAAACCTAACGAACCAGAATTTTCCGTGTCACTTTTCTGGTCCAACCATCTGGTCCGACCAGAAAATCTCCGGTTCGTAAGGTTGGCGTTCTGACCATGTTTTTAGACAGAGAGAGAGAGGGGTGGAGGGAATATGGGGCAGATATGGTTTGGGATATTTGGATGAGCGGTAGCCGTTGGATTGAGGAAATGGGCTGTGGTGATTGGATATGGGATCTTGGGGTAGATTTCGGCCTTTGACGTACCACGAGTACGAGATGGGAGGGTCAGGGTCAGGAGATGAATTTACGGTGGTTACATCAGTTGCCAAGGTGCTATCTTACCGATGTGTTCTTCGTTCTTGCGGATTTTTTCTACTGAATTTTAATGTATGAGAGTTTTATTGAGTCCGACGACTGTAACCTCGGAAGAAAAATTTTTGCGTCAAATAAGAATAGTAGTCATCGCATTTGATGAGCTAGTAGGATCTTTAGATCGGAGGTTGGGTTATGGGTAGAACGTTTATTTATGATGTGATTATACTTTGTTTCGTATTTATATATCGAGACTTGTCCCTCCATTTTTGAAAAAAAAATTATAAATTTGAACCAATTTTTATTTGTAGTTAAATTGTTATGTGTGAATTTTTAGTATTGGGAGCCCCAAGTTGAAATGTCACTTCTAGGCGTCCGCCTCTCTCTCAGGTTGGACCCAGTCTTCAAGCCCTCTTATGACTCACCGGAGGACCAAGAGTGGTCGTCGATGGGGTCCGGAGGGGCTGGTCATAGTATACCTCCCTCCGGGCCTCTGCCCCTTTTAATTCCTGTTTTATTTTATTAGTTGCTTACCGAAACACCAACGGTTTGATGGTTTTTTAGGGTATTCTGTGTTGTACTGCTCTTTATGTGTTGTACTTGTTATATTATTTCCGTCGTTACGAGCTGCTAATTCTGCTTTGGAAAGATTCGCCTAACCAAAATTGCCTCTTTTATAGAGTTTCTTTATTGTCGTGTGTAGTTCAATATATATTTGTTGACATTCGTGTTAACATTATTTCGGTTAGATCTTCTACCTCTTTTCGGAGAGGATATTAACTATAGAAGCTAATAATTGACCAAAATGGCCAAGTGTACCACCCAGTAGCTTGTGACGATGGTCAATGTTATAACTATCTTCTCAGTATTTTTTTATGTTTTTGTGTATGTTTTTAATTTATGTGTCCATGTCCTGTAATGTTCTACTTTAATGAAAGACCTTTAGGTCAGTGAAATGTCACTCGGCAATTTTGGTAGTGAATTGGCGGTTTCTATTGGGCCTCTCCGATTGGCCGAATTCGGCACCGAACCCGGAAAGTGGGCCGGCAGGGATCCACCGGGACACCAATAAAACGTTTCTCATTCCTGAACAAAAAAATTCTAAAATTTTCTCAAAAAAAAAAATTTCGGACAAGAGAGGGAACTTTCATCACAAGTACTCTGTGTTTCTTCATTTTTAGTATGAAAGAAATAAAATGATAATAATTTTGTTAAAAAATTTATATCGGGCTAGGCCTAGAAACCCAACCTTTCTTTGGGTCAGCATTATGGGCTTATTCGTATATGGCCCACCACAAATGAGCCCAAAGTAATCTACAACTGTACAACGGTACAGTTTTGCTATTTAATCCCGTAATATGTATATGTCACCTTGTAGTATCAAATATTCAAAGATCAGTTATTATAAAATTTCCATCTAAGAAGAATATGTTTTGGACGATATATTAGTGGATAAAAGGAGGGGAAAGGAGAGGATTCCAGCCCATTATTGTGGTTCCATCATTCCATAAATTCGGTTTATCATTTCGTTCAATTATAATTCCATTGTTCAGTTCAATAGTGGCTCCATCATTCAATTAATTTGGTAATTTTAAAGAGAGAAAAAGAAAGTTTTCAAAGAAAAGTAAATTGACCCAAACAATCTTTAAAAAATATTATAACGACTTTCTGAAGTATCAGAAATTATATAAAAACCATATCATGACCTCTCTAACTCTATTTCAATCCAATCAAAATTATCAATTTAGCCTTACATTAGTCCATACCAATCTAATCAAATTAAACAAAAAACCTCAACCTTACCCTAATTCCCCTCCCATTAATTCCCTATGTGTAATTGCACATTATTTCTTCATTTCCTAACCAATCAAAGTAGTAGATTTTTAGGGGATCAAAGCAGTAGACTAGTGCTAAGCATTATTGTGATGTTTTTTTTTATTGCTGTTCTTGGTTTCGTTTGAATGGAAAACTCGTTGGTTTATCAAACAAGGTTAAGAGAATTATTCTTGCATTGAAAATGGCTATAAAAATGTTAAACAAATTGAAGATTCCACTGAAATTGCGATAAAATGTGTACATCTGCAAGTAATCAGATGATATGGGTAGGTGAACTCGCTGCAACTACATTCAATAGCATGTAATGTACGCCAACAATATATTTTTATTTTTCGGCTTACCGAGTGTCGAATACTAAAAACATAAATAAAAACAAAAGTTAATCTAATTTAATTAGATATTTTCAACTTGAACAATAAAAAATAAGTTTGTCGAAATTTGGTAGCGAAAATTATCATTTTTTTAAATTATTCATCTCAAAACTGAATTAGTAGATCAATTAAATCTCTAAATCTTAGATAATAACGACCATCTCACTGCCATCATCCTTTTCCAATTTCAAAAATTCATTAAAAATGGATGAATTGCAGCAGCAGCAATTGATCTGGTAATTTGGCATGTGGCTATAAAATCATATAATCCACGCAATTTACAAGCTCCAACCAACAACAACATGATTTTTCCAAGCACTTGGTAACAATCTAACACCACCTAGGTAGTTGCAGTTGGTTCATCCAACAATACCCCACAAAAATAATATGTCAACTGGTCCAAAATTTCATGTGTCACGCCACCTTAATATAAGTTAAAATCCGAGCCAAGGAAAAATATGCAGAGGAGAGAATCTTGAAGGAAACAAAGGAGAAGTCTTTTTGTCAAAAAAACATGAAGTGTTTGGCTAGGATAGCTGTGTTAATTGTGACAGTTCTTGGGGTGTCCCTTGGTGGTTGCCAATGCAAGGTCGTGCAGTTCATATTCGGCGACTCGCTTTCGGACGTTGGCAACAACGGCTACCTGAGCAAGAGCCTCGCCAAGGCCGCGCTGCCATGGTACGGTATCGATTTCGGAAATGGACTTCCTAATGGGAGGTACACCAATGGAAGAACAGTTGCTGATATTATAGGTAATGTTGCATTTTGTGTGCAATGTTATTGCATTAGTCCTATGTTGTGCTGATCTGATCTAACATTTCTTGTGCAGGGGATGCTACTGGTCTGCCAAGGCCGCCTGCTTATATGGATCCGTCGTTGTCCGAAGATGTAATCCTCGCCAACGGTGTCAATTTCGCCTCCGGAGGTGGCGGGATTCTGAACGAAACCGGCGGGTTATTCGTGAGTCCGATCAGCAATCCCCTGATCAAACTTCACACTTCGATGCTCAATGCTCTGTTTACCAATCAACAATGACTTGATGCAGGTTCAGCGATTTTCGCTCGACAAACAAATCGAGCTGTTTCAAGGGACGCAGAAGATGATCACGAGCTACGTAGGCCGTGAATCAGCACAGAAGTTCTTCGAAGATGCGCGGTACGTCGTTGCTATGGGAAGCAATGACTTCATCAACAATTACTTGATGCCTGTCTACAGCGACTCGTCGAAATACAACGACGAGACCTTCATCGACTACTTAATGGATACACTTCAAGGACAACTCACTGTAAGCTAATTCACATCACCTCTTCAACCTTCATCAACTTAAGAGTCATATAGACTCATTTGACTCACGTTTAGTGCGGTTTTTCTCCCCGTCTTGGGGTGTTCCACGTAAATCTTGCGTGTTCTTTACATTTGTCGCGACCCGATTTGCAGCTGTTGCACAAATTAGGAGCAAGGCAGCTGATGATATTTGGGTTAGGACCTATTGGTTGTATCCCACTCCAAAGGGTATTGAGCACAACTGGAGGATGTCAAGTGAATAGCAACAATCTAGCCCTTAGCTTCAACAAAGCTGCAAGCGCTTTACTAGATACTTTATCCACTAAACTTGCAAATGCCAGCTACAAATTCGGCGACAATTATGATGTTGTCAACGACCTCATCAGTAATCCGACCAAATATGGTGTGCGCTCAAACTTTAACGACTCTTAACGTACGGACTCTAAGTTCTGTCAATTCATATACGCCTTGTGCCTTCGTGGTTATCAACTTTTGCAGGATTTAACAACTCGGATTCGCCATGCTGCTCGTTTGGGAAGATAAGGCCAGCCCTAACATGTGTACCGGCTTCCACATTGTGTGATGATAGGAGCAAGTATGTGTTCTGGGACGAATACCATCCATCGGATAGTGCAAACGAGCTGCTCGCTAATGACCTCATTAAGAAATTTAATTTCTCTACCGTTAATGGCACCGACGCTCCTTCCTCTCCTTCCCCTGCTGTTGCACCTGCTGCTGCCCCATCTCCCGAGGGCTAACACTGTAACACACTAATGCATCCATGTTTTTAACTATTATTCGGGTGGTTCTGTTCGAGATATATGAGATGAAATTCTTCTATACGATTCTCGGAGAAAGTTTCCTAATTTTACCTATCTCAATAAAAATGGGAACTACATGAGCCGATCTGTTTATATGTTTTACTTTGAATAATTATATCAAGAGTTACTCCACGTATTACTTGGCCTAAATCATATAGGAGATTTGTGTCAAAATCCTTGTATACAAATTCAGATGCGAGAATCGCAATGAAGCTCGTATCATGTGCTCTTTGTTTCATCTTTTTTCTCCATATAAATCACAAGATATATGTCATAAAACAGCTCTTCCATTGTGTGCATTGGTGAATGATTAATTATTTTTTTAATAGAATTTTTCATGCTTTGAGGCAACTACTTGAGTCCCTGACTTATGTCATAAGAATTTAACACCGAAATTAATATGAATTGTTATATCTAATAGATCAGAATTCGGTATTTTTAAAATTTTGACTACATGCAGCACACATGACCAATTTTCTATCTCAAGCGACTTGCCGATTAATTGTGTCACGCCTAAACTTGGCAAGCATGCGAGCGCGAGGTGTGACAATTGTGACCGGCCACTATGTATTTACTCACTAAAATTTAGCAATTTTAGGAGGTGCAACTTATAAAACGACGGGAAAAAAAATTTGAGTTCAAATTCTTATAAATATAATAGTATTAAATATTTGATGAGAGAATTTTACCATATTTTATTGATCTTATACAACTCAAATATGAATTCATCGATATCAAACAGCTTGTGAATTATTTAACATAAGAGGGCATGTACGAATTAATTAAATGAGGTAATTTAACAACCGAAGCTAGTAATGGCTGGTGGCTACCACATCATCCATCCACCTTCTCCACCATAGAGAACACACGGGTTAGATTCAGTGGAGACAAGATCTGTCCCCGCTGAAATGGATCAAGTAATTTTGGTTATAGACATGTTTTTTTATGAATGTCATATCTCTAGACACGATTTTTAATGAAATCTGATGGTCCTAACAAAATCTCCTCTGTAGAAACAATTTTTATGTTGTCCCTACTCAATCCAAAATCGGAGAAAACAACGATCCATCAATTATATTGGCTCGGGATATTTCCAAGAGTGCTTCCCAGTAGCTTACCTAATTAATGTTTTTCTATCTCGATTCATAGTTCGATTTAACGCAGATCACAAAGAATAACAAAATTATCTCTATTCAAATTTCAAATGTATGTGTTTTTCCAAATTGGTACTCAAGAATTCTAGTTTAGTTGAGAATTGATTGGAAATCTCTATTTCACACTTTTAAATTTACACTCTTCAGCCAAAAAATATTTAGCCTAACAACTTAAGACGTATACAAATTTAAGGAGATTCAAATTTCAAACCCTGATATATGTAAAATTAACCTTCAAAAAAAATTTACACTCTTCAGAATTTGGCGTGTTACTTCTGTTTCAATTCATTGATTAATTATTAGAATATCTCTAAAATTTAATCCTAACAACCACGTATAATGTAATTACAGATATACTATTCAAATTTTACACGTGTCAAATTCTGGTGGAAAGCGTAAGGGGGCCGTAAAAGAGAATGTTCTAGCACTATTACATGTTTTTGGTCAATGTCAGTAGATGAAAATTTATGTAGCAACCAACGCTTAATTAATCCCTTCTAAAAAAATGCTTAATTAATTGGTAAGAGCATAATTTTAATTATCTAGGTACCGAGTTCGAGTTCTTAAGAACGTTAAATATTTGTTGAAAGAATTTTACCATCTTTTAAAGTCTCATCCGCTTCGAATCAGAATTAGTGGATCCAATAGATCGAATTCTAGATGGTATAAACCAAAAAAAATAGATAAAATTTTAGGCAGAGAGAATTATGGGAAATTATTTTCCGCGGGAAAACATTTTCTTGGCTAAATAAACAGAGTTCTAAAAGGGTCATTTTTTCCCTCACGATAGAGGTAATCTACACCATGACAGGATAATTTTTCTAATAACAATCTCATAAACATTCATAAATCATAAGTGAGAGAGAGCTTACAAACCCAAAAAAGGGCAGATAGAGCTTATAGAATACATCCGTAGGATCTTCAAGTGATCGTCCTTAAATCACACACCTAAATATGCTCTAATCTGAATTAATCGGCCTAATGAGTAGCCGTAGATACTAGATACTAGATACTAGGTGGTATCAACCTAAACTAATATCCAGCCTCCTCCATCCTTCAGATCATATCAACTTGCCTTCAAGTGACAGTAAACTAAAGAAAAGAACTTCCTAAGTACGTACTCTTCATAGTTCGTAGGAGCAGCAGCTCAAAGACATGATTCCAAGTTGAAGCTGCTTGTACAGACAGAAGTTTCATACTTGGACGAAGCTGATCAGCAGTCAATGCACCTTCCGAATTGAGGCCCCGACGGAGTGTGACGGTGGTTGGCCCCGGATCCAGGGTAGTCGTTTACCTCAACCGCCATCCTTCCGTCACCCGGATGATCGTGACTCTCTAAGCTCGTTTCTTTAGGCACCTGTGATGCAAAATACTTATGAGGGTCATTATGAATGAGGGTGAAGCTTAAAGTTGATACTTCTGAACTTGAATTGCTCTATAAGGTTTTAAGTACCATGTAGCTGGTTGCGGGAATGGGAAGAGCTTCGCGTCTCAGAAACAATCTCCCTGGTCCTGCCGATACCAAGTTCAGAGAAGACATTGTAAGAATCGAATAGACGAATTCACGATTATGAATGGCGAAAGAATGTCGGGTGATGGTGACATACTTGTAGCTGGGGCAGCTTCCATACAGATAAGATGTTGAGAAGTACACAGAAATAGCAAGAGAAAGCGTAGAAGAACACGAGCTCCCATTGATCCTCCAGATAAAGCTTGTTTCCTGTAGTATGCCTGGTCTACCACAAGAACAAAGCAAAGCACTCAATTTATACATTTACTTGGTGGATATCTCTAGATGTACATTTGTGGCATGGTGGGGAGGAAAACAACAGGTGACCCTATAATTTGCCAAAGTCAAAAAGGTGACAGAAACACGCCTTTCCGTGGGCGAGTAACGTGTTTCGTTGGGTGTCAACCATGAGAAAGGTGCAGGAAATCCAACATAAAACATAACATCTCTGTATTTAATTAAGTCCACTGTCTCATATTATTTGTTTAAAGCAAAGGTGGGAGAGGAAAATGGAGTGTACTATTAATATGCTAGTGGATTGTGACAAAAGAGTGATGAATATATTGCAGCACTTGTGAGGTCCTGCACTAGTAATTTTACAAGTCAGTGGCTAGTGGAAGGTACCTTTAACAACAGAGCCGGAGAATGTTCAATGGATTCAGCCCGAACCATCATCATGAATGGCTCATATCCATGAAAAGTGACAGAAAGCTGGTGCATACATATTTCAGTGACATTACTCCAAAGTATATCATCATTATCAAAAAGGGTGGCAGACAGAGAGCCTGGATGCAAAATTGTGCGACTTTCCCCGTCGAAAAAAGACATTGCTACATTTTCCACAACCTCATGGAAGTTCGATAGAACACGGTAAAAGTCAAAAGGTTTAAGCTTAAAGGGACTCTTTTGTTGGAGAGCATCAACATGTCTGGAGATCTTTGAACTGTTTTCTGCAGCCAGCCAAATGAATTTAGCACCTCGCGGAAAATACTATACAGGCAACTAGCATGTGAAAAATAATCATTCTAAGCATCTTTCAAGGTCCAGTTTGCAATTTAAAGAACGTAGGGAGACTGCACTAGTGCATCAGAGTTGAAGCAATCACCTTCAGCAACCCACCCTATCAATTAAAACAAATTATCATGACTTCGGAACGCAGGAATGCCCCTTGTAAAGATAAGAGCCTTATCACTTGCAAGGAACTTATGCACACGTCGATCGACCTCGACAGAACTCCAGCCAGAAGCACCATATAGCACCATCGGGTTTCATTGGCATTAAACCTTTTAATCTTTCCGCTTCTTTAACTTGTCCAGCTCGAGCCAAGAGATCAACCATAGTGCTCGAACTCGTTCCTCTCGGGCATAAAATCAAACAATTCGCGGGCCTCACTTTACCCTGTCATTCCATCCATAACCGCTCACCATACTGGTCCAAAAAACAAGATCCTTGCACACACACTTACCGAAAACCCGCAGAACAAGATTCTCGCATCCACGCATCGAGTACCCGGTAACCAAACAGCTACTCAATTGGCATCAAACAACTGCTCAAACTTCACAACCTGTCCATGAACCTCCTGATCAAGCCAATCCAAATACACGCAGCACTGAACCACGGGCCCACATTTCAGAGATACACATTTGGGGGAGCCCACTCGGCCGGCGTTTCGCACCGTTGGAGATGTAGGAGGGTAACCGCGGGAGCGTTTGGGATTTGACCGTTGGGTTTGTAATCCAAACAGAGGAATGCTAATATATGGGCTTTTTCGAGAGATATGATGGGCTTTTGAGATTACATGAAGCCTCATTGTACCATACATTTTTGGGGAAATTACTCGACTGTTTGATAAAATAGACGCCGGGGATTTTATAGTTTGCCTTCTAATTTTGCTGCTCTTTTAATTTAATTTTATTATACTTTGGGATCCCTGACTGACGTTATTAATCGATTTTTCTTATTTTATATTTAAAATAACTATTATACTTTTGCCTTGGTCAACTAAAACCGCCGGTCACCTTCTCCGGTCATTTTTTGGCGAACACCAAATTATTACGGATATTTATTCGAATAAAAATTGAACAAATTCATATCTCGAAAGACAGTGAACTTAAAGAAAACTTATTTAGTGACAGACATTTATGACTTATTATATTTAACGGCTAATATTTTATTTTTGGACGGAACTATGATAGCATATATAGTTCATTGAATTGACATTAATCATGATATATCAAGCATATTATCATGCAACCGTAATAAAATTGCTCGTACATTTAATTAAGTAAACCTGAGTAGTTGCTTAAAACACAGATGAGACCGCCACAAAAGTTATTTTCATGTTTTCGGATTTCCTTCTGAAGTTTTTTTTTCACATAACCTCATATCCATACAGTTATTAGGTTGACTAATTTACTTTTAAGTTGAGTAGAAATTTTGAAATGTGAAAAAAAAATTTTAACAAGTATTTAACATTTTTATGTTTTCAATGACTAGAACTTAAGAAATACTAGATAACCTAGAATATCGCTTCCAGTTGATCCAATTAATATTTGCAAATCGTAAATAGTATTGTATTAGAATTTTCGTATCAAACTCAAAACTTTAAGGCTATAGGTAAGTAGATCTTCCACACTTATAAACAAATTCATATTGTATGAGGAATTCTCAACACGTCCTCTTGAACAAAACTCGTAGGGGATGTGGCTTCGTCAGCATGTACAAAAAGGGATTGTGCCAGTATAATAATGGACATAAAATCAACATGTTCTGATAATATTTTAGAAATCAGTACGTGAAAAATTCCCTGCCAAATAAGGTCATAAAACAGTTATCAGACATGACAAACTTTGTGTTACATTAGCCACAGAAAGAACAAATCAAGTCATAAAAATGATGTCTTCCTTTATAGCAGTACCTTTTTTTTAGGGTCCTTTATAGCAGTACCTAGAGGCTGAAAGGCTAGAACGCGACCTCAGTTTCAAAGTCTGGCACTGATACCGACAGAGAACATTTTTCTCAGACCCTTAACCGCCCAACCGACCGCCGTACATTAAAACAAGGAAAAAGTACACATAAGTACCTAATAGTTTTATCAATTATCACTTGAGTACTTTGTAGTTTTGAACCGTAAAAAAGGTCCAACTTATTCGCGTATTTTATCACAGACCGGTCCCGATCTCTGATCCACTTTTTTTTGGCAGAACGGTGTCGTTTTATGGCCGACTTGGACTGCCACGGCTTAGACAAGGATTACTCGATGCTGTGGGGAATCGAACCCGGGTCTTCTGGTTGGAATCCGGACATCATCACCAACTAGGCTACAACTCAAACGCAGCATAAAATTTATATAATGAAATTATAAGACATGCTTCCTTCTTTCTCCTGGCTCATTTTCTCCAGATATTCACGAAATCAATACCCAAACTCCATGAAACTCATCTTCTCTAGTAAGGACCTCGAAATAAAAAAAGAACCCAGTAATAAACCCACTCGTTTTTTTTCGACCTATGCAACCCTAAAATCAAAATCAAAATGAACCCTTCAATCGTGTTGAAACCACTCAACCAATGCAACCCGACGTTGGAGGAGCTGCTAGGGTTCGAGGGAGGTCCAGGAGCGAAGGGTTTCACTGGGTTGGAGGAAAGCCGAGCTTGAGATTTTAAAACAACGTTGGGTTGCATCGGTCGAGTGGTTTCATAGAGTTTGGGTATTTATTTTGTGAATACCTGGAGAAAACGAGTCAAGAGGAAGAAGGAAGCACGACTTATAATTGCACTATATAAATTTTATGCTGCGTTTGATCAATAACTCTGTTGTTTTAGCCTAGTTGGTGATGATGTCGGGCTTTCTACCAGAAGACCCAGGTTCAATCCCCCTGCCAACAGATTTTAAATTGAATCTTGGTATTTTCACTTTTTTTTAAAATTTGGTACTAATTTGGTATTACCCACTGCCAAAAAATGACATCGTTCCTAAAAAAAAAGGACCGGAGCTCGGGACCGATCCATGATAAAATACGCGAATAAGTTGGACCTTTTTTATGGTTCAAAAACTATATGGTATCCAAGTGATAATCGGTAAAATTATATGGTACTTATGTTTACTTTTTCCTTAAAACAATTCTGGTAAACTTCTCAATTCCCACGAAGTTACATCACAATTAAGGATATTATTATCGAGAATTACTTAGTTAATTAAAATATCTCAAATTCGAATTATTGAGATTGCATCAGTGTTAAATATTTTTTATAAAAATTTTATTATTTTTCAAAAGTTCAACTCATTGTACTAGTTGGTCTGGTAAATATCGGTGGTGTAAAACAGAAACAAGAAAATTACTTATTCTAATTACTATAAACTTTGTGTTCAAATCGGAATATCAAAAGGTGAAGTATTATTAGTCCATTTCGATGCTCATTGAAAAATTCATATTCTTCGGAAAATTTTAAGATAATAAATAAATTCTTCAATAAAAACAAAGCCATATTTTAATCGATCCAAACTCATCAATTTGATATTGGGTAAGATTATTAAAAATAATAAAAACTTTAATAAAGCATAAAGATATAATCTGCTTTAGCTTATTCAAATTGTATTACAAAAATATTTGATGTGACAATCGGTACATTTTATACCTGGTATACCAAATCTCTCATTAAAAAATTGGGCCAAGACAAGCCGATCATGGACAAAAATGACACTTTAATTTATTTACTTTTGTCTAGACCATTTTAACAGGATGTGTCAATTAATCCAAATTTAAGTTAAATAAAATTTTGAAAGATATTAAATTTGATATTTAATATATATTATTGTAATAATTAATTTAAATACGAGCAAGATAAATTTTTATTAAAAAAAATCCTATGAAAATTTTAACCGGATAAAGCTCAATTCAGGTTTGACTTTTACACCGAAAGGCTAATAAAGCTCTCACACTACATGAGTCCATGGTGGCCACTTTATAATCTTTTAAAATTAAAAAATATAGCTTATCTTGTCCAGGTCACTTCAATTTTAATCTTGGAGAAATAATCAAAATATCCTCTTGGTGATGTCCACGTGTCGAAGCCAGAGAGCTACATAGTATTTGAGGGGCAAAAAGAAAGGAAAAGGAAAAATAAATCCAAAAGGCTTGGTTAGTTAGCGCACACGTGTCATTAGAGGGGGCCAAACCTTTTTCAGCTTTTCCGGATGTGGGACCCACTTATCTGATGTATTACTTATGAAGGTCTTACGCCTGTTCCAACTTGCAAGTCGTAAAATACTTTAAATTACTTGATAAATTTTATGTACAAGGATAAAATATTATTTTTAAAAATTTTAACAATCCTTTTGCAGGAATATAATGTATTATGAGCAAAAATTAACTTTTGTATAGGTCAAATTAATTTTTTTTCGTGAACATAAGTCACTAATCATAATTTTAGCTGATGCTCTACTATAATAAACTTGCAGCACTTTTTTTATCGGTTAATTTTAAGTACGAATTTAAGGGGTGATGTGATACCCCCTTGACTTTAATTATCATTTTTCATTAGCAACCCATAAGACCAAACTATAAAGTTAAGCATTCATTAGGTTGCGTGTGTGTGAATATAACAAGCAAGCATGTGTTTGTGGATAACACATCAACAACAAACACGAAAATTTATTAGCCAACTCATTAGATTTCGGTAATTGTTCCCAGGAAATAATCTGTGGAGTGACCAAAATCTTAAAAAGGAAAGAAATAAGGTTAGGTTCTAACATAGCTCTAGGCAGTGTAACTAGCTAGCCACCGGCCACACGAAAAAAAAAATTAGTCTAACTCATTAGATTTCGAAATTTGTTCGAGAAAAAAAATCTGAGGAGTAACCAAAATCTTCACAAAAAAAAAATAAGGTTAGGCTCTAGCGAAATCCTACGTAGCGAACCCGGAAAATTTTATAATAGTCTATTTGATATAACTAATGATTATGCTTTTATATTTCTCAATTTATAGTGGCTCTACATGATTCACTTTCTATCTCCAAATATTTATTAAAAAAATAATATTTTAAATTATGTCACTTTTCGAAAAAATAGCATGTTGTATTAATGAAGAATTCTGAGAATATTTTATTGATATAAATTATCTCCAAACTTTATTTATCTGAACTTGTGATTCGTATTATACACAAATTCATGATACGTAATAGACACAAATTTGTGAAAGAATTACAATAAAATTACTCAATAAACCTAACTAGTCTTTTTTGACAATTAAATTTTGGTTGAGAATATTAAAATGTTATACATTCATTTTGACGACTAATCATTTGAGCTAGAATACAAAGAATTACAAAAATATAGGGTACTTTCAATTTTGGCGATAAGTAATTGTAATATAGGTGCCAAAAGAATTTGCAATCACGAACGATGAATTAAATTAATTCATAAATAAGAACGTTATTCTAGTTTATCTAAAAGATTATAAATTATTAAAATTATAATAATGTGAATCATTCATTGAGAAATATTTTCAAAATTCTAACCAATTCTCACCTGGATTAAAATGATATTTGGATATAAACCAAAAGAATATGCAATCAGCGGGAAATCTCCGACTGATGACGGCCGCCAGAAATTAGGTTGCACAAAGAATTCCCATGCAACCACAGTTTAGATTATTCGTATCAGAGCCAAAAAGGGAGAAATCTAAAGGCCACATACAACTTGTGGCTGAGAATCGAACCATGAGGCTGACGTGGCGCCCACTCTCTCTTATAAACGGATCTAAAACAGAGAAGCCAAAGTACCCTTCAACTGCCAGCAAAGACAACAAGTAGACAACAACCCCCTCTCTCTCTCTCTCTCTCTACACAAAAGGCATCAAAATTTAGGCAGCGAGAAAATAAACCGAAGCCCAATGAAGGAGATGAGCGGTAACGAGTCGGCCGTCATGCTGTTTGGCCAGAGGATTTCCCTGCCGGCGGGAGGCGAGTCTCCGGCCGACAAGGTACAAACGTGAGGGTGACCCATTTGTTAGAGCCCGGGGCCGAGTTATGGGTCGGGTTTAGTTTTTGAGTTTGGTTTGATTTTTAAGTAATTCTTCACTTGTAAAGGTGAGTGAGTTGGTTTTGTATTGGTAAATTTTCCATTTTTAAGTTGGTCTTTGGTTTTGATTCTCTTCTTTTTTGAGGGTAAAAGGGTTTTGGAACTTTCTGGTTATCGGTATGGTACTAGTTTTAGGGAATGGTAAGTAGTTGGCAAAAAGGGCAAAACCTGTGATATTGTCTGAACTTTACTTGAAATGGTTCTGGTCTGTCTTCCATGTTTTCTCTCTTTTTCTATTTCTTTTGTGGTTTATGAATTCTATTGAGGTTCTTAATTCTTGTTGTTTTGTACCGTCTAACCTTTAAAGAGATTTTAGTCTTCCAATTACAATTAGATTTTAGGTTTTTCTGGAATTTATTTGCTCTGATTTATTTTCCAAATGGTGAAGGAACAGAGATTGGTCTTTAAAAGGAGAGAGTAAAAGTTTCTTTGTAATAAAAGAAAAATACAAGTCTCTTCTCAGTCTCCCTTTTCTATCATTATTTTTTTTTTAAAATACGTCCAAACTTTTAAAGCAAAGCAGCGTCAAGATTTCAATTCTAGAACTTTCTCTGGTTTAAGAAGAATATATATTGTCTTAGATTTCCAAAGGAGGAACTGAAAATTAAAGTTGGAACTTACCAGGGAATAATCAGGAAAATGTTTTATTAGTATTCTACTGATTTCTTCTTTTGGTTCTTTCCTTTGTCATTGATCAATAACAAACAAATATGAGTACAATCTCAAATCTCGGTCCCATTTTCCGCGAGTATACCTCGTATATGTTACATGAGACAAGCTACCATAATTGCAAAGTTTCTACAAAGTCTAACCAGCTTGCTTCAATGTCTCCATTTCAGGATTCTCCAACAAGAGAGGTCACTGAGACTACTCGAGACGATGATTCTCTACCTCCGTCTTCCGGCGTGGAGGAATCATCAGGCCATGAAACGACTGCGGATTGTAACGATAACCCGAAAACGCCTTCGATTGAGGAAGACTCGTCCAAATCCATGAGTTCCAAGGCAGAGAATGAACAGAGTGATGCAGCTAACTCACAGGAGAAGCCCCTCAAGAAGCCGGACAAGATACTCCCGTGTCCTCGCTGCAACAGCATGGACACCAAGTTCTGCTACTACAACAACTACAATGTCCACCAGCCGCGCCACTTCTGTAAAGCCTGTCAAAGGTACTGGACTGCGGGTGGGACTATGAGGAACGTCCCCGTTGGTGCGGGGCGTCGGAAGAACAAGAACTCTGCCTCGCATTACGGTCAGATAACCATACCCGAGGCACTTCAAGCTGCCCGTGTTGATGCACGTAATCACCCTGCTTTGAAGACTAACGGGAGAGTCCTTAGCTTTGGCTTGGAACCACCAATTTTCGACCCCATGGCTTCTATACTCAACCTTGCGGATGAAGAGATTCTGAACAGAGCACGAAATGGCTTCCACAGACTCGAAGAGAAGCGGCACACCGGTCCTTGCAAATTGGGGGAGAATGCTGATGAATGCTCTAGTTCGGTAACAGGCCCTAGTTCGTTGGAGGAAGGAGGGCCTAATCACCCTCAACAACCTTCGGCACGAGGCTTCAACGGCTTTGCTCCACCAATCACGTGTCTGCCAGGTGTTCCTTGGCCTTATCCATGGAATTCTGCAGCAGCTCCCCCGACAGCCTTTTACCCTGCAGGGTATCCTATGCCGTTCTTTCCTCCTGCAGCTTATTGGAACTGCGGAATGCCGGGCGGTTGGAACATTCCCATGTTGTCTCCTCAATCTTCGACATCCTCGAACCAAAAGGAACAATGTCCTACTCCTAATTCTTCAAAATTAGGGAAGCACTCGAGAGACGAGGATGAGCTCGAACACGTGGAGTTGGAGAAAGGCGTCGCGCCAAAGCACAAGAACAGATGTGTCTTGGTTCCTAAGACACTACGGATTGATGATCCGGACGAAGCTGCAAAGAGTTCTATTTGGACAACACTCGGAATTAACAACGAGTCCGTTAGCAGGGAAGGCTTCTTCAACGCGATCCAACCCAAGCGTGATCACGAAAAGAATCGACCTGCTGAAGCCTCCCGCGTGTTGTGTGCCAATCCCGCTGCCTTGTCTCGATCAATCGGCTTCCGCGAGATCCATTGATGCTGGATGGATCACTCTCCTAAATGGCAAGCAAGAACAGCCACCCTTTGTAGTCTAAGTTTGTGTTAGTGTAGATATTCCTATATATATATATATATGTGATATACTGTGATAGACCTAGGGGAAGATACTTTAGGTTGAGCAGAACTCTACATGTACTGTTCTATACATCGGTTTTTAAGTTCCAACACCTTTCTTCTCTCCCTGCTACTGTGTACATCTATGACTGAAATTCTAACCTCATATTAGCTTAATCCCGTAACATGTTATTGTTCGTAAAATTTTCGTGTCATCAAAATCCGTACAAAGTTACGCAAATGAATTTGAGGAGGAGGGGTGTTGAGATACGTGAGTTAATTACTAGTGTCTTCCACTACGAATCAGAATGGTGTGTTTGACAATAATGACCAATCCACAAGTATATCTTAATATAATTATTTGTTATAATTTTATAATTTTATGTTGAGTAATATATGATCCAGTTTCTCTTTCTTAAATTTTATTATTTAAATATTAATACTTGGTACATAATGATCATCGTAAAATAACTAGGAATAATGGAACGATAATGGACCAAGCCAGTTGGACGAATCAAAATTCTTTTATGGCCGCTATGTCCAGATAGACTTGAAGTTAAAACTTTCCTTTTTCTTTCCTTAAGAGAAGGAAGCGACTTGCACGAAAAAGAAATCGTAAAGTTAATTGGAGTTCTCTGATTTCCTTTGTCTATATTAGGGCTGGTGGGGGTAAAATACACTATAATCACTCAATTTTATAATATTTTATACCATGGTCATCACTTATCTTTTGTTACAGTAATTATCATTTATTTATATAAATTGATTCTTCGGTGATCACACCAACTATTTCTGGCCAAATTGGCCATCTTCGAAAATATAAGATCAAATTTTATTTTAGTACTCGAAACTTCAAAAAATTATATAAGTAGAATAAAAAATCAAAAAATTGGTCACTCTAACAATTTTTTGGACAAATATATTACCTTTGTTGCGGTGGAAAGGGCCTCACGCCTTTCCCAAGGAAGATACCAAGTGCAAGTCTTGCGCCTCCCGGGGAAAGGATGCCAGGTGCAAGCCCTTACACCCCCAGAGAGAAGATGCTGGGCGCAGCCCTTGCGCCTCTCCAGGGAGAAAGGACTAGGCACAAGTCCTTGCGCCTCCAAGGGAGAGAAGTCTAGGCGCAAGTCCTTACACCTCCCTTGAGCCGAAATGCCAGGCGCAGGTCTCGCACCTCCCGGGAAAGGTTGCACTTGGCGCATGTATTAGCACCTACCCGGAGAGAGGACCCTAGGCACAAGCACCGATCTTTTGGAGTCTTACACGTTCGCCTCTCCGGGCGAGTTTATGCTTTCATACATACTGAAATGACAGCTAGGTGAACCTCCATTAGCTTTTCCATGCCTCGACTTTTTCAAACCTCAACAACACCCTAAATTTTTTTTTCGCAACCTGCTCCGCCACCAGATAGCTCCAAAACTTTTTCAAATTAAGATGTTAAAACGTCAAAATGTATGAAATATTTGATGTTTTAATGTAAAATTTCACTTAATATTCAATGTTGTAATGCTGATTTTGTTTTAAAATATATACTTTTAAATTAATTGGCAGTGTCATTCCGACATCTAAACATCATCAGTAATTATTATTTTTTTCATTTTTAACTATTTCGGTTCGAATTTTTCCTTTCCACGCGTCAGTTGCCTAGCTTGAGGCGCAATTGCTAGATATTCATATTAGGTAGTTCGATCAACAATTAATTATCTTTAAACAGCACCACGAGAGAAGTGATTACTCGTCTAATTTAGGTGTAGAATGGACTAAATTACCATATTTGGGATAGATTATGTGGAAGTTGGATATCTAGCATGGGAGATACACAAAGGGCAAAAGTGGTATAACTAGATGTTAGGGCATGATCAATTCTTACCGCTTGTCTCAACTTAGAAAATCAATTTTTCGATTAATTTATGTTCGAGTCAAGTAAAACTTTAAAATAATAAAATTCTTTCAATAAATATATAACATCGTTGTGTATTTTAAACTTGGAATTAAGCTATAACAACTTTTTCAATATAAATGCGTGTTTGTTCAACTTAGTAAAACCTGGAGCCACTGTCCAATTATCTTGCAACCAAACAGACTTCTGTCTAAAGGGTTTTATTATATCTCATCGCCCTCTCAGAGGAGGCATTAATGGAGGATTAGGCAAAGATTATAGGCCGATGTGTCGTAAACTCGTGGCGAGAGCCGAAGGTGCAAGTACGGATATATTTGATATTTTGATTTAG
Source organism: Hypericum androsaemum (assembly GCA_963995505.1). Taxonomy (NCBI): domain Eukaryota; kingdom Viridiplantae; phylum Streptophyta; class Magnoliopsida; order Malpighiales; family Hypericaceae; genus Hypericum; species Hypericum androsaemum. The sequence continues at coordinate 13,295,072 of OZ023194.1, forward strand.
GTTAGGGCGTGTCCAATTTCCTTTGGTGCTGGAAACTAAAAAAAATCCACCATCCATGTGGGAATTGCTACGTGCTCCTTGTACAAATACCTGTTTTGTTAAGAAACTCTTAAATAGGGTCGGATAAGAACCGAAGAGAACACAATAATCGATTTTTTATATCATCACATATTTTTATTTTACAATTTTGTTATCGAAAATCAATAGTTGAACATACGTTGATCAAATAAAGTGTTCATAAAATATACTTCAATAATACTCGGTCGAAAAATGGTAAAAATAAAGAAAATCGGAGGTCCTATAGAATAGGAAGATGAGTTAGTTTTGACTAGTGTACATATCGAGGGAAGAAGCACTTAGAAATGGGAGGAATGAGTCAACTTTTCCCACCATAGCTTATCATCACTTCCTCTTTGTGGTTCTTTATATCATTATCTTCAAAATATAACACGGGCTTGTTTCTAGATATGTTCGTTTTTTTTCTCAAAAATTTGAAATTTAAACTATTAAAAAACTACTTGTATAATTTTTTTGTCACTTGAACCAACTCCGAACGAACTTTCTCTGGGAGGAAGACAAAGAAGTAGTTCCACACGGAAAAGGGTTCGTTAAAGTCAAAAGGGGGAAGAAAAAGCAAGCACTCTTATGGATCGCCAAGTTCCTGTCACCTTAAAAAGAAACGGCACAACCATTTTGCGCAGTGACAAATTTTACATTGAGTGGGACACGTGTGTGGGTGGCATGAGAATGGAGAGAGCTTCCAATTGGGACTTTGGCCAACAATCGGTTGCGTCCATGTCTTCCTTTACGTGGAAGATAGAATCAAGTGCTCAAAGAAAGATGATAAGTACTCCTAGTTCTTTTTCCGATCTTGGTCTAATGGTGTGAAAGTGTAATAAAAATTGACGGAGATATAGATAAAGTCCTGATAGCTATAATTATAGTGTAATTGATCTATGTGACGAATGCTAATCTAAATGAGTGAGGAGGTCCGGAGTTCAAACCCTGTAACATACTTCCATAAGCTGGGACAACTAACAATATACGGCACAGAAGAGAGAGAGAATTTACAAATAAATTGGAGAAAATATGAGGGAGAAAAAGAGATGATACTATGTTTGAGCATCTGGTGTATTTTTTGTACATATTGGAGCATTAATACCGTTTAGTTGACAATTCCTTTACCTCTTAGAATGAAGGTGAACTTTCAATATAATAGCGTAGAGATGGAGGAGTTTCATCATACATAACCTAACTAATGCCAAGGACATGAGGGCATATACATACAGTACAGGATTGCTGCTCAATGCACAAGTGTAAACCGAAGCACGGAAAGCGGAAAGCAAAAGCAGACGATCAGCCTGTCGTAGAATCTGCCAACGATAAGCGAAAGCGAAAGCAGGATCTCAACTGAATCTTGAGTTAGCTTCAACTCCCTTGATTGATATGTAAGTTTCAGTGCCATGGAACCACAAGAATGGAAGGAGCACCTCAGGGATATATAATGGCAGTTGCCCTTCACATGGCTTCTTTACTCTCCCAGTACCAGGCGCGGGATGTTAAAGCCTCAATAGCTTGGAACCTTGATGAAGTTGGCAAGTAGTAGCAGGAGTCAGAGATGAATGACAATGATGTAACACTGAGAAGTTAAAATACAAAGAAGAAACTACCAGCAAAATGCACACATTCCTGAAACACCGGCCGGCCTAATTAATCTTGCCCGTTATGGGGCATTCGTCTGGTTGCAGATACTAAGGCCTGAGACATAGAGGTCTCAAGCTCACAGATGCATTGTTCTGATGCACACAGTGGTTTAAGCCTACAAGCCTGATAACCGAAAACCCTCTTTTAACTCAAAGAAAAGCAGATTTCTATCTACTGAATGTTCACTTGAATTATGCAACAAATTTGTATTGAGAACTTGACCTCGATGTGCGTATCAGAGCATGAATTAAATCCCAATTTCGGCCCAATGACTCATTACTTGGGAATGACTTCGAAAGAGTGAACAACCGGTTTAGGTACAAGATACTATCATTACTGCCTGGACAATTAGACATCCGAAAGATATCACTTAACCGATTGAAGATCGCTTTCTTTATCAACTCTGCATTCTGAGGAATTTCAATTAAGCCAAGATGAATACTACTTCTCTAATACTATAGTTAACCCAAACAGAAATTCTTGCTCCAGTTTACCTTGGTTCTTGATCATTGAATAAAGCAACCTCCCGATTCTTGACTGTGCTTAATATCACCATAGGCAGATAGCTCAATAAGGTCCATATCCCGTCCTGTAATTTAGCAGGACCAAATAGGCGCACCAAGTTAATTATAATTTACAGAAATTTAAGGCCATAGTAACACATAAAAATTTTACTTTCATTTTTGAGTGTTGAACCAAAATATAGAAAAAAGAAAGCTTCCGGTTTTATAAGAAACACTAAAAAAATGCGGAGATGTTCGAGACTCGGAGTTATATAGTTGCCTTTATCGGAATCAATGAAACAAGATCATGTAATAATTTGCATCTGATTTTCTGAATCTTTTATGTTTTTCTGAGAACTACGAGCTTATTCTGTACAACTAAGCAGCCCCTTGAGGCTATTTAAACATTAAGAAATATGCACATACCAGAGACGCGGCAATATCTACTTTTCTGAATCAGCTCAGCTTTAGACAATTCAGTTTGATTTCCCTTTGATCGATTAGCGGAAGCCTACAAAAGATGTACCAGAACTTGCAGCATTAGCCATGAGATACTTTTTTTCCTTACATGGCAAGTCATTAAAGTGGCATCCAAGATATAACATTAGGCCGAGCACAAATACTAATGGTTAGTTCTTTCTCTTAATAGTAAGCAATTGGTTCATTTCTGACAGAGGAAAGGTCGGATTTTTAATCAACTATCTTAGCAAGTAACATAATATACATATTGAGCAAATTGTTGGGAGAAGTCGGACCTCACACCTGTAAAACCTGGCAATTGTCCAGAGTGCTTTTTCCTCCCTAGTAACCAGAACAATTCAATTAGACGTCATTCAGACAACAGATATACAGCTAAAAGATTTCCCAGGTGATGCCGACTATCCAAGCAAGACATCAATGTAAGGGACAGGGAGGATAGAGTGTTGGCATATCTTGAGCAATAAAGCAACCTTTCCAACTAATACTTGTCTGAAGATTCTGAACAAACTACAGTATTGCATATTACTACCTTCTCAGTATAGGCTGACAAACATCCAGACCCACACAAACTTCCATGTTCATGTTCTCAGAACTATCTGCGCTCGAGGAAACTACGCTAGAAATCTTTGCCTACTAGCATTAGAACGATAAAACAGTTGCTTGCATCTTGATACAAAGTCACTTGCACCAAAATTTTATAGACAGATCATAACATAAAAGTTACAAGATCCTGCAACTTTCAAAAGAATGCCCATCAAGAACTTGGACCTATAGGCTACAGCAATGATTCTAGACAATAGCTGAACTCAACAACACAGAACCGTCCTCCGTCTTCTTTAACCAAGTTATTAAGAATGCAAACATGTGCTCCTAACCAAATACAGGAAGCGCCCGATCAAAACTAACTAAAAGGTCGGATCCAAAACACCAATGCAGACTCGTGAAGACGACCACCTCTAGACTCCGAGTTACGACTAGAAAAACAAAATTCATCTCTCCCAACAGCTGTTGGTTCATATGGTAATGACCCGGGATTCCATTAATCAAGCACCCCAAGCTCGAATCTTGTGACCAGCGCAGACACCAAACTCGTACACTAACCCATAATACTTTCTACAATTATAACAGAGCTCAACAAACACATAACGGTTACACTAACCCATAATTCACCAAGGATCACCTCTAAAGATTCAAACTTTAACTTGAAAACACAAAAAAGAACCAAGCTTTATACCGTTTTCCAAGCGAAAAGCATCCAATTCGGCTAAAAAGAACCCGAAAGAGGAGGGTACCTTGGAGTAGGGGACAATGTGGTCGTAATCGTGGCAGAGGCAACCAGCGCAGCCGACGAGCTTCCTGAAGACAAGGTTGCCAACCGGGTCGCGGCGCCAGCGGGTTGGGTCGCGGCCCTTGACCGTCTCGGCCTTCTCCCAGCAGAGCTGCTTCACGCTGTAGGGGAAGCTCCGGGGCTCCGGGGAGGAGACATGGACGTAGTCGTCGGTGGGACCTACCCAGTCGGAGGCCAGGAGGAAGGCGGATGATGGGTCGGGCTTGGACGTGGGCCGGGGCGGGCGGGGAGGGCGGGAGCGCCTCCTGAATGGGGAGGTCGAACGGTAGTCTTCGTCGGAACGAGGGGGCTTCATGGGTGATGGATAGTGTGTGTGTGGATATGAGTGATTTGGGTTTTGGATGACTTGATGAGGAGTTTGGTCTGATTTCGGTTGTTATTGTCCAATTTATTTTAGTAAATAAAATTTAAATGAGTTGGTCTAATCCCAAGCTTTATATCACATTAGGTTCCCAATAGTTCTCTAGCACAAATTTTCTATTTTTTTTATTTATAAATTGATCAACTGATCCCTAAAAACAATATTAGTCTAGATTTGTTGTCATTTATCTCCAAGTATTAGTGTTATGGGATATGGTTTTTGGGGGATAAAAATGTTGCATTCGTGGTAGATCCATAATGTTTTACATCGTCTTATCAGAAACTATATGTGAAGCAACTGGAGCATCGCAAGAAAGCCGAAATTAGATCTCTCTCCATCAATGGGTCCCATGGAAGAAAGGGGACTGGTTCTGGTCCTGGTCATACAAATTCAAATTCAATCAGGTCCGTTTTGGAAGTGGGTGGAGAGCCATTGGATGAGATTAAAATAAAAATGGAACTGATCTGACGGTTCAATTGAGAGAGGGTAATTTAGACATTTTCTCTCCCTCTCTCCTCCCACGCCACTTTTTCTTTCCTTTTCACTTTCTCCCTCGCAAGTTCCCCAATTCATCCCTTTTATTATTAATTAAGCAAATAAAAACCAAATCCAGTTTTCTAATTCCCAGAAGTTTCCGATCCAGAAATCCTCCGCCGTGCACTATTCAGTTTTCGCCGACGAGGTTGGCCGATTCACTTCTTGACGGCGATCCAGCGACGAGATCAGACTCCCGCCGTCAGCACCGGCACACCGTCGTCGACCCCGTCCTCATCATCGACCTCGTCGGCGGCGGCATCGAGGTCTGTTTCACCGCGCTCGCCAACACCAACTCCTCCCAATCCTCTGGTCCTGCCTCGAGGACCCCGTTCCATGTTCTTGTTCAACTAGATAGAACCGGAGTCGATTATAGCTACCCCCACCGCCGCGATCGTGAAACGAAGTCGATTAAGGATTTCCAGTTTGCTTTTTTTATGCTGGTTGTGCAGTTGCGAGTGTTGTGTTTATGGATTTTAAATTGGTGAGCGTTTCTTTCCCTTTTTTTTAACCTTCGATGTCGCAAATTTATCGAACCAAACAGAGGATTGTATTGGGATTGTATTATTAGGGATGATGAACCAAATGGATGGAGAAGTGGTTACTGCAGTTTATTTTTGTCTAATTTGTATGGTGCAATTTGTGTTTATATATCGAATGATTTATCATGTTATGATACAATAGTTTATCATATTATCATACAATGGTTTATCATGATATGATACAATAGTTTATTACGTTACGATACAATTGTTTGCACACAGTTACGATTAAGAGTGAACATTTAATCCGAATTCCAAATCCGAAAAAAATTTCAGACTCGGATTCAGATTATCCAAATTTTTTTGTTCGGACTCGAATTCGGATATTAAAAAAATTAGTTCGGATATCCAAAATATCCGAACTAATTTTGGGCCTGGGCTTAAAAATACCTGTATGCTTTAACCCTCTGGCCCTTTTACGTTTAATAAAACTCTTTGGACCCAAACTTATCCTACTCCTACCTCTCCCTGCTTCAATACAACTCCGAGGAAACCTAAAGGGGCCGGCCGACCCTTAACCGTCTGGTTCCGTTGCTTGCCTCGTTGCTTGCTTGCTTCCTCCGAGATTTGTTGCTGTTAAATCATGAAGAGGAAAGATCAGCCTTTGAAGCTTGTTTGCTGGCTGTATTTGTGTACTTTGGTCTCGGAATATTTTCCGTGTTTTGATCCTTTCCATTGAAAGTTTTGAATAGTGCCTCTTTCTGTAATTGTTGACTTTGACGATGATAATCACATGAGAGACAATTTCGGAGGAGGACAGTTTGGGTTTTCACTTGCCGAGGCTTATGGTCAGGATGAACTTATTGATTTTTTCTGATTTTGTATTATGCTTGTTGTTCGGATAGTTCGGATTATCCGAGTCTGAATCCGAAAAAAGTTTGGATATTCGAATTCGGATAGTTCACTGTTCGGACGCGGACTCGGATAGTAAAAATTTTAATTCGGATAATTTGAAATTCGGATAGTTCGGACTCGGACTATCCGAATATTCACTCTTAGTTACGATACAATGGTTATCATGTTATGATACAATGATTTATTATGTTACGATACAATACTTTGCACAGTTGTGATACAATAATTTATTATGTTACAATGTCCGGTTGTTAAAAATACTTATAATAAAAAAAATTAAATAAGTAATTAAATTATATATCTAATGGTATATCTGGTTATATCAAATGATATACGTTATTATATCGAATGGTATGTCTGATTATTAATAATACTTATAATAAAAAAGTTAAATAATTAATTAAATAATATTTCTATTAAAAAATAAAGTTTAAATTAATTAAAATAAGAAATTACGCTCCCAATAAAAACAAAAAGTCACGTGCTCTTCTCCAAACAAAAACAAAAAGTCACCACTCTTGTTGCCTACTCGAGCGTGTCCCCCTTCCTTGGTGAATCCCACCACGTTTTTTTTTTCACTTTTTCTATGTTTGCCCTTCCTTGGTGGGTTCCAGAACTGTACTGGATGTCTCTTTCCATGACTGAATCCAGTCCTGACAGAAATACATCACTTAATAGACTTATCTAGGGTTACGTATAAATATGTTTTACACGAGATTTTTCATGAAAATAGTGCTTATTTTCAAATTTAAAATTAATAATTTTTTTTGTGCTATTTAAAATTAATAGTTTACCAATGAGTCCATAATTGGACATAGATCTTGAATTAGATTTCAAGGATACTGAGAGTACGAGTCTCGATACTTCCATAATAAACTCGCAAGGTATTGCTCCGGATACTTCTAGGGTGGGGGTGGATTAATGGGGTGTGGGGGGACTTCGAGTTGGTATGAGAATGGGGTGTATCAAAGGTCAATATGTAATGGTCGCGTTTTAGCATTGTTATTATTGTGTACTTTTTTTTTTGCTTCGGTTTTTTCCCGGGTGGAACAAGTTTTCTGAGTTGGTTTTGATGAGCCCAACTGCTACAACCTTATACTCTGTATAATAGAAACTCTACGTGTTGAAGGGTTGTATCTCGGAAAGTAGAACACCATAACAGGTGGGTAGCGATCTTGTTTTGGATTGTGGTTTGGATGATGAACGTTGATGTTATGTTACTGTGTACTGGAACTGTTCGTCATTTGACTAAGTATTTTCCCCTCAAAAGAACTCGCAAGGTAGAATTTAAATTCTACCTCTAAATCTAAGATTTTATATTTAAATGATATGTACCCTTGCTGTATCCTATCTATTGACACTCATATTGCCATGTTTAAAATCTAAACCAGAGAAGGACAAGCTTTTGGGACTAGAATGTGATTCACGTAAAGTGTGTAACATAATCAGGGGCAATAACTTGGAAATTACCTTTGCAATGGACCAGAAAACAACTCCACCACTTCACACGTTGGAAAATTTATTTTATATACTATCTAGCAGTTGTTACATAATTAATTCAAATTTGAATCGGACCATAACATAATGAATTCAAATTCGGATCGGGAATAATATTTAAAATGTGACAAAACTATTTCAACAACTATTTAACAATGCTAAGTTCGTTAAAGCTCGAAATCGACTCTTGATTGAACTAGAACAATCATTTTATCAACTCATCTAAGTATATATTTTGTATTTTTTGTTGTTGTTCTTATTTAATGCAAGTTATGAAATATTCCTTTAATTTAAATCCCATTTAACAATCTTTCCTTGAAAACAAATGTGAATGACTTTTAAAATATCTAACGAAGAATTTTGACTTGCCAAAACTAATCCGGCCAATTCGGTTTAATTAATGTCAACATTGACTTGACGTACACAAAATCTATTATATTTATTGTTATTGGGTTACTTTCTGTACAAGAATTGAACCTTGACTAATTATTAAAATATGACAGCTAATTATTACGTAGTTTTCTCAGTAGCTCAAACGTAAGCACCATAATTTCTAACCAGCAAATAGTACGAAAAATGGCATCACCTGCAAGTTCCTTGAAATTTCTCTACTCCGTCATTTCTGCTCTTTTCATTTTGGTTCCTAAAAAAAATTGGAATTCATTTCATTTATATATGAATTTCAACAAAATTCATTTGAAAAAAAATATTTTTGTCTGCAGATAAATTTTATCTAAAAATTTCTACAGTTTTATTTAAGTTGCTATTAACTAAATGAAATTTAGTCGAGTTAAAAAGCGAGATTTACAAATGAATTTTATTATTAAACCAACACGAACACGTAAAGATAGCTTGTTTGCCAATGACACCTCCTGCAAGTTCCTTGAACTTTCCTTGCAAAAGTCTTCAAGCCACCCTATAATTGTTCTATCAAACAAAAAAAAAATATCAATTCCACTTGACTAAGAGGTCTCGATTTTAAGTCTTTGAGAGCATAACGCTTGAACCTCAATTAATCGGTTTAGTCCGATAAACTTTGCTACCATTTAAAGGTCTACCCGACTCTAACTTGAATCAGTTGGCCCAATCTGGTAAGTTTTGCTACCATTCAAAAGTGCTAACCGACTCTACCTGTCTCGAACCCGAATTAGTGGCTAAAATCTTATACCAGATGATTAAAAAAGACTACGGCATTATCTATAGTTCGAAGAGCCTCGTTACATGGAAATTTCAGGGTCAACTTTGAAATGGAAAAGAAGGACCTGGTGTGGAAGTCTAGAGGAAATGACAAGCCGGATAAAGATAAAAGAATAAAAACACTGAAGAATTGTAAGGAACTTTAATGGAAGTTGATGCCTCCACTTGCTACATATTTTCCTCAAGACAAGGGAAAGTCAGTAAGGCTTCTTATTTACGATATGATCGTAGTGTGTATATAAAGCAAAATGGAGCAGGAGCCTCAACCATCTAAAAAAAAAACCGGTAGAATTCCAAGCCTCTTGACTTAACCAGAACGTAAGGAAAGTTTTGCAGGCGTTTACTTACCATGGAGATGAATCCTTCGAGGACTGAGTTGCTCACCGCCTTTTTCTTCTCGAGTATCTGGCATCTAGTCCGGATCCTTGTGCTTGAAATCCAGCTCATGTTGAATGTTTTCCCTGCATGCGACGACGCGGCAGCCGGGGCTGCTGCTGACAAAGAGTTCACCCGTGAAGCGGAAATGGTGAGAGAGACACCGGGGAGCTCCAGGCGACAATACGGTCATGAAAATGTGAGCGACGAAGAGGTTACCGTCGAGGAACTGAAGATGGTGATGGAGAGATTAGGAACTCCTTATGACCCATATAGCAGAAATCTACAAGATAAGATGGGCCCTAAAGATATTACTGCTATGTTTGACGAGCAGGAGCCGAGCCTCGATGAAGTAAAAGAAGCTTTCTGCATATTTGACAAGAACAATGACGGTTACATCGACGCCAAAGAATTAAGGTTAGTTCTTTCCATGATCTTCTCCAGAGAGTTCAAAGAAAAAGAATGCAGAGAGATGATAAGACCACATGATGAAAACGGAGACGGGTTGATAGACATCATCGAATTCCATAGACTGGTAGCAAATAGTTTCAGCTGAATGTTTGACCAACTGTCCCCTGTCGTAATTCCCTTCGATTGTATGAACTCTGCTACTTGTTTTCTATTTTCATTAGACAGACATCACTTGGCTTCTGCAGTTCCAGTTTCAGATATCCTAGAACAACAGAAGCTAACAATTAATGCAGCTTCTCTTGCGCCACGAAGGCGTTACAAGCTTCACGAAAAAAATATGTACTTGCATCTTTCAGCCCTCGTATCCACAATCGATTATCACAAGAAACTAGCATTCTTTTCTGAAGGATGACTGATAAACAGGTAATAAAGAAGCAGAATGTACGGAAAAAGATATAGTGGGGCCTAGTTGAAGACACGGCTGTAATATGCTGCTATACACAACCTAAAATATATGAAAATCAAGATCCAAACATTTTTCTGGTAAGAACAAGGAAATTGAGCTACTTACCTGCAAGCTTAGATTTCACTAGCATCGACCATGCTCGGTAGCTCAAAAAAATTCGAAGCAGAGGACCTGATATCATTTGACAAAACATGCTTAAAAGGCAACACATTTCTTCCTTCCTACCTGATATCATTTGACAGACCCATCACTGCTGGCAAACCAGACAGAAGCACAAGGAGCTAGTATGGGCTAACAGTTGATGTTATGTTTTCCAGCATCCAAACCCGTCTGTTAGCAGCGGTTTACTAATCTGATCGAGCTATTAGCTATCCACTATCTGATCTTCCAAATCTAATATCCTGACCGAACTGTCGGAACACACATATCCTAAGTCCTGGATCCTTAAAAGCAAAGCTAAATCGTTGAATTAGAATTCACCAAGCCGATAAAATACTCACTCCATTGTTCATTCATACCACATCATGCACTTAATCATGTTATCAAAGTGGAAGCTAGTAAGTGTTAAAGCCTTACAAATCATAGCACAAAAACTAAACTAAAAGAAGAGGTGTTCCATTTATCGCTTTCGTATTTGACACTTGTTCTTCTTTTGAAATATTGAACTAAAAAAAGCATAAATTTCTGCTGTGTAAAATAAGAAATCCTTTCGCATCTATCCATGATTTCCACAACTAACATCAATCTTCACGAAGAATATTGTACAAGAAAGTGGTGATTCCGGTGCTAACCAATAAAACAAATGATAAGGAACAAACAACACAAATCCGAATTCAGACTAAACATTGCTTCCCAATTGCTAAAACAACTAAAGGCCTTCCAATGCATCCTTCTAGCAGAACAATCTGCTTCAACCGGATCGAAGATAACACAAATCCAAACGAAAGGGGACACTATCAATTCCACGAACTGGGTCCCTCTGAAAATGACCAAAGATTGAAACTTTACCCACAAGATTAGAACTTGCCCAACACAGAACAAGATATTAAATCTTATACAATTGTACTTGCACATCTGCAAGGACCACCAAAAAGGCACCCTTTTTTTAATTTCATCATTAAGCAATTCTCCTCCGCCTCCCTTTAAGAGGGAACGTCTCTAACACAATTGTCGCATTTCAAAGATTCATACCCGACTCGAAACAAAGAAAAGTATCTGTGACAGAACGGTATTCATTCCCCACCTAAAATAGACCCGCCTTTGGCCTGACCCTTTAGCTGATAGGGCAATGGACCAAAGGGGGAGCTATTTTAGGAAGAGGAGTGAACATCGTGCTCTTAGAGAATCAGACAACAGAGGTAGAGGTGGGTTTGGTTGGGAGGCGGCGATAGAACAGTAACTAATGCCCTAATGGTGCTTCCTAGGGTTACTTCCCTGTACATTGAGCCCGGCCATGTTTTTATAGAAGATTTTTAAGACGAGATTTATAGGACGGGACAATTTATGTAAGTGGTCACTGATCTTTGTTCTTGTACAATCAAATATAAATTTAGTATTTTCGTTTCGATATTTTTTGAGCATGATTTCAAAACTGATAATTTAATATAAATTCTTAATTATGCTCACTTTTTTGTTAATGAGTATTTGGGTAGATGATTATATCCACGACATATCACTCTTCTACATTGAAGCTTTAATGTAAATTTTAATTACAATTAACCATACGTAATATATCGTTTGTGCTGACACGACAAGTATGACTCGCACACTCTCAAACGTGGCGTATACTGCCTGAACTCCCCCGACCAAAGGATGGATAGGGAAAACCAAAGGATCACAGAAGAGAAACACCCTTGAAAATCTCACCGCCCAATTTCAAATCTCTCTCTTTTCTCTCTCAAAAGTCAAAAGTCATTAGAGAGAGAGAGAGAGAGAAACAAATTCAGGTAAGTTGGTTGGTCCCGCTCAAACAAACGATCGCAATCACAGGTGCACCCCTCGCCCCTCTCGTCCTCGTCACCTAAATTATCTCCTCTTCCTTCCCCTTCTTCAAAATCTCTTCTTCCTTTCCCACTTCCCTTCTTTTCCATTCCATTGCCCATTATTTCCCCTTCACTCCCACATTCCTTTTTCTTATAAAGTTCGCATCTTTATAGTGGAATTGTTGCTCTCGTGCTATGAACTAGGCGTTTCCCGTTTGTCCTCGTAGTTCCTCGATGATTTTCTCATCTGGGTAGGCTCCAATTCCGGCTTTCTCGATGATCTTCGTGTAAAGATGGTTTCTTTTTAGTTGATTCGCTAATGGGGGAATTCGTATCGTTTTCTGGTTTTTCGTCTGCAGAAAAAGGAGGAATATCATCGGAGGAAGTCCCTGCCTTTAGGCCGTACAAACAACCGTTGCCTTGTTTCGATTCGGGAATTTCGATTGGTTTTGGTCCCTCGGATGAGAGCTTCAGTTGTGCTAGTGTACACTATCGTGTTTGAAGTGAGTGTAATGAATTCCGACCAGCCGAAACGAGACGTTTTGCGTTGCGAGATCCGCGCCATTGATGGTTTCGGGTTTCTTGCCCTTTTGGTTGCAGGATGGGAAGGGTTAAGCTGAAGATTAAGAAGCTAGAGACCAGCAGCAATCGTCAAGTGACGTATTCGAAGAGGAGGAATGGCATATTGAAGAAAGCCAAGGAATTGTCCATCTTGTGCGACATTGACATCGTCCTGCTTATGCTTTCGCCCACAGGGAAGTCCACATTATTTCACGGGGAGAAAAGGTAACTCGGCGCATTTCTCCGGTACAGTTTTCCTTGCAGTGTGAGAAAGAATGCTGTAATTTGAGGTCCTAAACATCGAAGGAGATAATAGATCTCTTCGAAGGAGATTGATGCCTGTCCACATTATATCTGACTACATTCTTCATTGAGCTTTAGAGTTTTGTGGACATAACATAACAGATCTCTTTGGTTTGTAGCAATATTCAAGAAGTAATCGCTAAATTTTCCCAACTAGCTCCGCAAGAAAGAGCGAAAAGGTACAAGTGCGAACGAACCTTCGAGCTTTAGAGCTTCCTGAATAAGGATTTTTCCTTGGAATGTTACTAAGTTTTTAAAAAAAAATTTGATTGCGCAGGAAGTTGGAGAGCCTTGAAGTAAGAGCAATCAACCCACATCCACTTTATTGATCTCACGCATCTTATTTACCTTCTACTCATGTGATCTACTTTGGCTTCTTCTTGAGAATGTAGGCTCTGAAGAAAACCTTCAAGAAGTTGGATCATGATGTGAATATCCAAGAATTTCTAGGAACAAGGTAAGTGAAGCACTAAAATGTGTGTGCATCATCCGTTATTGCATATGACTTATTAAGAATCTAACACACTTGGATTCTGTTGGTTCTTTTCCTCTTTCTGCAGCTCCCAATCAGTTGAGGTACGGCTACTTGGCAACGAAGTCAACCGTGTTGTTCTAATGAGCATGTGCAACATTGTTATTGATTTTTGGTTTTCTGTGGTTAGGGGTTGACCGAGCAAGTCAGGCTAATGCAATGTCAACTTGCACAAGTACACCAGAGACTGAGGTGTGCAACTTGGAGCTTTTGAAATTATCTTCCTCTTGTCTTAACAACGTCACACCTAAGTTAGCAGTTAAAACTGATTAAGATTGCCTGGAAAGAGGCAGAATGGCATTTAGAAATCATAAATTCATTCAAAGTTTGGAACTTGAGTGTCATGGGACATGCGGCCCTTGTTGCATCACTCAGTAGGTCGCGGTGTGAGAGATACTTGTTTTGCCTGTCATTGAGAAATGTATGTCTCGTTTCTGAGGCGGACTTATATTATTTCAGCTGTTGGAGCAATCCAGAAAAGATTGACAGCATAGACTGTATTAGACAGATGGAAGAGTCGCTGGAAGAGTCGATTACTCGAATTCGTCTGCATAAGGTATGTGACCTTCCCGCACAAACTGGTCTGGGATGCAATAGGCCTTGATACTTCAGTTGATTTTTATTCTACCAGCTAATAGCGGGTATAATTATTTTTCTGCTGTGTTTACCTCTCATTGCAGGAGAGTATCGGAAGACGACCGCTCATACCTCTGGAATGCAGTAGCCAGGTGATTGACTTACCCTTCTGTTGAGTTCTAATGCTTATACAGGTAACAATTTTCTTATAATCAATATGGCCTCTCAGTTTCAGAACGGAATGCTATTCCCTATGATGATGGGTACTGTTCCAGAAGCTCAACCGCTTTCGTGGATTCCAAATAACAGCAATCAACATTTTTCATTGTCCAATGATCCGAGCTTCTTACAACACAGGTAGTTTCCTTGGATTTTACATTTTCAAGCCTCTGTTAAGAGTTAAATCTGCCTTCATTCTTAACCGACTCATACTTCATGATCCACTTTGCATCTTTCTTTCTCGTGGCTCTATGATTCACTATGTTTCTTTTCATCCAGAGAGGGCGAATGCTCCACTGATGTTTCGCGTCCGAGCTATTCTGGTTACTTCGTTCCAAACAAGCAACCTGAAATGGGAAATTCGGGATCAGCTGAGACCATTGTACACGAAGGTGGTGCTTTGAGCGAGTTAAGTAGCATTGCTTGCTTGCCTTCACAACAACACAATGAGCAAGTCCCCTGCCTGCCATATAGTGCTATAAACTTGATGGACATAAAAAAGATGAATCCTGGTATGGACATGAATCTACAAGGAAATCATGCTCTTTATCAAGTTAATGGCAACTTCGAGCTGCCGAGGCTTGTAGATGAAAGTAGGCATCATCCTTGGTTTGCTGCATCTGGACCTTGTGATGTCACCATGTTTGATGATAACTCTTACCACCAGGTAAGAAATACAACTCCTCTTATATTCTTACTGATCAGGGAAAAATTCCGACAGAACTGCCAACTGATTTATGGTTTACATTAGCTGACGTGAACTGACTAGCTGGCTCGTGTCCGAAGCGAGTCAAGTTAGCATTCGCTAATTCTCTGCTATTTTGCTTCACCTGTATTCGCCTCTGCCAAATGCTGTTATACTTGTTAGAAAATTGTTCTATCGCTTGAGTTTGACAATCAAAACAGGCATCACATCGATATCTCTAGCTTCTGTACATGTACAGATCGTGGTTAGGCAACTAATCACACCGCAAACATGTCAATGACGCCGGAAGATTGTAGCCATGCTGCTGCTGAATGCTTGTGGTTGTTATTTTTCCCGACACTTCGACGTGAAAAGCTGTCAATTATTATCATCATAAACAGCATCAGAATCAACAAGAATTTGCTCCAGTAACAGAGAAAGTCACCTATTTCTAAACGTCATGACAATTATTTTAGCCTACCACTGCCCTAGGTCTTCTATTCTATTGCTTTATTGAATATGGCTCATAATATTAAGAACCATTCGATTTTGCTGATCACTTCTATGTTTCCCTTATTGCAGCAACCGAATTAGGCGCAGCAGCGAATTGGCCTCCTTTGATCTCTGAGAAGAAGACCAAATTGCTGGAGGAAACTGTAGTTTGTTGATACAGCATCCACAACCTTATCAATGCAGGGTTGTTGCAGAATTGACATAGTTTAGCTGAACCAAGAGAGAAAGCTAGTAATCATCGACAGGAACGACCACCGTAATCGTATATTTCGTACGACGAATTTTCCCCTGTATATTATTTGTACTATCTATGTTCTGATATATATATATATATTTTTTTCCTTTTTATCCATGTACCTACTTAGGGAAGGTGTTTGTAAATGAGAGAGGATCAAGTGATGTAAACTGATGCCATAAAATACCATCCTTGGTTACCCTGTACATTGAAGGTTCCTTGTTTTACATCATATGCTCATGGTAACAGAAGAAAAAGAAAGGAATCCAATGTTTCACCCTCTTCCAAATTTGATCTCTTAGCCCTTTAGGGTTTGGATGATGGTGCTGTGCCATGGGTCAGCCAGGTGCTGCAACAAGTTCTCAAATGGTCCTTTTCCTGTCACATTGTGTTGGATCACAAATCCCAAGAATGCTAGCATAGCCAATCTCCCTGCAAAACATACATCCGAATAGATTAGTCCGTCGAACGAACGCCTCGATAATATATACCGACCGCAGTTCGATTGGTGTTAATGAGGGGACTGACCATTGGCAATCTCCTTCTCCTTGGCTTCCTGGGTAGGGGCAAAGTTGAGGGGGTTGAAGATGCCACCAGGGTAGCCAACCTCATTAGGAGGCAAGCTGTACTGCTTGAAGATGGGGTCCTGGTTGACACTCCCGGGGTTCTTGATGTCCTGCCACCTCCGGATCTCCACGTAATGGAACAGGATGAACTCGATCACGAAGAGGGTCGACGAGTCCGCGAAGTACTCTGCCTTGCCTGCGTCGTACCACTCGGGGACGTTGATGATACCGATCTTGGTGAACACCTCCGGCAGCAGCATCCCGGCGACCCCCAGCATGGCCCACCGTCCATTGACAAGCTCGGCCTGGACGAACCACTTCAAGTTCTCTGGGTCCTCGGCCAGAGCCAAGGGGTCAAATCCATTGTCTCCTGGAAGACTGTGAGCAGAAGCCAATACTTCATGTTATTGCACGCTCCTAACATGTCGGAAACTCTCTTAACTATGTCCTTTTTCCCATTGAACATGATCTACGACCTTTTTCGACTAATCTATGTTAGAGTTGGATAAGAATATTAGTTTTCTTATTAATGTGACAAATTTTTTTAAACCAAATTTTAACAAAATATCCCCACTCTATTAGTTTTCTTCTAAAATTTACACCTGAAATTTTTTTAGACCCACAAAATTTGTAGTTGAGCCATAAAAAAGAATAGAAAATTCAATAATTAATACAATTATAAGAAAAAAATAGACTCATCCAACTAGCCAAATTTTGTGGCTCCACTGGCTACATTTCCAAGATCTCGAATCAAGTTGCATGACATATTACTGATTAATCTACGCATTTAATGATTATTAATTTTTTTAAATAGTACCTAATATTCAGACATTCACGTATTTAAGCCAGCCTAGGGCAAAAAAATGGTGTTATTACCTGCCATTGAGGTAGGTAGGAGAAGCCAAGCCAGGCAACCAGGCGCCTTTGGCCTGAGCCTTGACCGACGACGGAGCCGTCACCGGCCGGAAGGCCACCTGCCTGTTACCACCTCTACCGGAAGAAGAAGAACCGCTTAGGAAACTCGTCTTCCTCCCGGTACTTGGCCGGAAAACGGCAGCCGAAGCTTGCGTCGTGACGGTGGCCATTAAGTTTAGAAGTTAGTCTCGATTCTCTAAGTTGGTTGGAGGAAGTGAGAAAGCTCTCTAGAATTGTAAATTGTGGGCTAAAAATGTACGTTATTAAGTGCTTCGCAAGGTAGGTTGTGGCTGACGTTGATCGGATGTTATCCGCCGTTGGATCGGCTGATTTTTTGGATCCGACGGCTGAGATTGGGTGGTGGGTCTAGGGCTGGCCAATGGGAGCACTTGGGGGCTTATCACTTTATCTTTGGTGATATATCACTCGCCATCTATTTCTTTGTCCGGATTGGCTGGTGGATGATCATGTGGGTCCCACGGGTTTGCCACGCTGGCAGATTTTTGGAGTTGGGTTTGTGGGATGGATAGGTTGGACTGTCCTGATTTACGTGGATCCTGTTGGGCTAATGGGTTTTCGACACGTGGACCGGCTTTGCGTGACATCTTAGCATAAGATATCCGTAGCATGAAAGGAGAATTTTACGGTTGGAGCTGGCAAAAGGCAAACAAAGCTGAGGAGGTGGTATCTAACAAATTAGTTTCATGGGCAACTAAATCGTGCATCACCGATGGTTGAAAGTGTGGTTATAAGTTATTCAAGAGATTTTGAGTTCGAGCTATTGAAAGAGTTTTATCACATTTCAAACGTCCCACCCGATTTGAACATCGATTAGTCGGTTTAGTATATATCATAATATCACGTGTTACAAACCAAAAAAACTAAAGTTTCAATTATTCTACTGATCAAAATTGGTTAAAATGGTAAAGAGCTCGGATTCCTTTAAGAGGGTCATAAAAATACTTGCAAATGAAAAAAACATAATTAAGAGAGTCATCTGGTTAATACAACATAACAAATGTTTGATTTTTGAATACCAGAGGATCATAAAAAATTCAAAATTTTTTTTAAACCATCCGCAAATTCGACTAAATTGAGTTCAAACAATGTAAAATTACAAAAAAATAGAGTTCCGTACTTAATTTTGACAAAATTTACTCATAATTTCGAACTCAATACTTATTATTTGATTCGTGTTTGAGAGGAATTCAGATTAAAGTAACAAAATTCCCATATTAATTTATGACATGTACTTTATTGACCAGGTTATTGAGAGATCTTAAACAAGAAAGGAATGCTTGTACACCCATTCGGTCCGCCCTTCCAGCCTATGGGCTTTCATGTTGTCCAACTAAATACGGGCCTAATGTGTTACACGGGCCTTCTGGGCCCAATAATACAAACATAATATTTGTGCTTCTAGACAAATATTATCGGACAATGTTGGACTTCGTAATTAGAGATTAAAAAGGAGATAAAATTAACAGTGAAGAGTTATTTTATTTCAACTAGAGATTATAAATTCAACTAAGAAAATTTATGATTCATGGAGAAGTGATTGAAATTTGAATATTGTTGAATCTAATATGCAAGATTCAAATTTTAAAATTTTCAAAACAAAATCTAATTCCTATGCAACTCATAAATCTCTAATTTTTTTATGAGTATACTTTGTTGCACTTCTGAAATTTGATTTGTTACACTTTATATAAAAAAGTACATTTTTTAAATAGTACCCACACTAATTATTAACCAAACAACTTTATTAATTGGGGCAGGACCCATTATTTAAGTAGCAACACGACGTACTTACAATAAACACAAAATAAAAAATAACAACACGTATGCTTCAACCAGTTAAAGCAACTTCGCCACCTTACTTAGAAGAAGCAACTAAACCAAACTTCAAAAAATATATAAAAGAAACACCAAACCGACCAGAGCTGGGCCAGCCCACCAAAAAACAAAGCCATGTATCGGTCCGATCACGGTGGTGGTCAAGTGAACTGCACGCCGATGAAGGTCTGGCCGAACGACCAGTCGGCCGGCGCGACGTTGGAAGAGACGGTGGTGCGGCCGTCGCTGGTGGTGACCTTGAAGGAGAGGGTCTGGCCGTTGAGGTTGGCGTTGCTCTGCCAGTTCTGGCCCCAGTTCCTTGACATGGGCTCCCACCGGATTCCTCTCGACCCTTTGATGGAAACCGCGTGGACGTCACCTGCGCCTCCGACGTTGGTGATCAGGACCAGGAAAAAGTAGGGGTGGCCGTGGATCGTGAACCTCATGCCTCCTTTCCTTTGGCATGGAACCCTGTATTTTTATAGATATTAGTATTGTAGCCGTGACTATGTGTTTTTCGGATATTCGTGTTGACTAATTTAGATTCGAGTTAAACCTATTACCTAAGATGACTAATGAGGTATTCGTTGAGAGTGGTGCAATGCTTTATATGCAGTTTCTTTACATGTAATTCTGGACTAACTTGCATGCCTTGCACAAACCTTGTTAAATTTTTATACCTAGTTAAACGAGACATGGACTGAACCATGCGCCTATGTAAATTCATGCTATAATTTGTATTATTAGGTTAAATGTAATCTGGCAAAAAAAAGATAAAATTTTAATTTGTGCGTGTCATCCTTGCGTAAGAACCATGCTAATCTTGTCTGCATCGTTCTGATATTATAAGATTTACCCGAAGGGAGAGCTATGTTACGTTGCTTTTGGTAGTAATAAAGTTTCATCTACTTCAAGTTTTTTAGCATTGTTATCAACATGTGTTAATACTAAAAAAATGAGCGTAAACTCTTAAAAATTATAAAATTCTTCAAAACTGAAAACACTAAAAATGGATATAAAGATTCTAAAAACTGGTTATATATCCCAACTTCAAAGGATTTGTATCTATTTTCAGAGATTTTGTATTCATTTTTGGATATCAGCGTTGATCTGTTTATTAACTTTTTTCGGGAACAAAGCATAGAAGTCATCCATAGGGTCATACCTTCTGTAGGAAACAGGCACAATCCCTGCCCTAAACTGGGCAATCTGTTGGAAGACAGGCTGGGAGAGATCAAAATGGTGGAGGGGTGGGTTACACCAGCCACCGGCGTTGCTAGGGAGGGCATCATTCGGCGGGCAGACATTGGTGGCCGTGACCACCACCGAGCCGGGGAGGCACCACCGCTGATCCTTCACGCACCGGATCTCGAAGCACGCTCCGCAGCTCAAGCCGTTGTTGAACAGGGCCGTGCTTAGAGCCGCCGTGCTGGTGCCGTAGCCATCGATGTACAAGTTCCCGTATCCACACGCCCCGCCTATAAAAAAAAGATCGACAAATTATGAGAACCACGACGGCAACGATTTTGTCGACACCCTGAAATCCAAAGTCTAGTGTTCGAGTTTTGGAAATACGACCATTTGGCATATGTTGTCGTACTATATAATATTAAGACCTGATTAAAGTCGAACACGTCAAAAAATGATTTTATTTTACATATAAAATTTTGGTTCAAAATTAATACCTGATTAAAGTATCCCGAAATAGTTTCATATTGGTTTTCTGAAACAGTGATTAGAGAAGATTAAAAAAAATGAATATTCTTGTCTATTTTATACAGTTCAGTTGACTTGATGAACTTTGGGCCGTACTCATTAGAAATTTAATAGATGCAAGAGTTTAAAGTACTCTTGCAAGTGTTATTTTGGAATGCAGTAAGCATATAATAATAGCAGATACCAAATATTATTTTATATTGGCAGTTGTTAGCCAACAACAAATAATAAACTAATAAAATATAACAGAACTGTGATTTGTAGAGGCTGGAGGCTAATTGAAAACCATGTTACCTAGTAGGTACAAGTAAAAAATACTCTTGTATCATTTAATAAAATTTTGAATTTAGATCTTACGAATGTAGAAGATACTATTGAGAAATTCATATTCTAATTAAGGCCCGACGGTTATCCACTGTTAAAAAAAATGACAACCATGTAACTTATACTTACCCATTGTACCCGAGGCATCACCTCCACCATAGAAAGTGGCATGAGCACCAATCCAACCTCCTTCAAGCCCAAGAACAGGTACCGCTAAACAAAGATACCCCACAAAAATAAGCCAAACAAGCTCCATCATATTCCTGGAACATTGGAGAAAAAAAAGTGGTCATTATCAACAAATACCAAGTGAGTGCTGATTCAACAGTCACATAATTCAAATCTCGGTGTGACATTATAAACAAATCTACTACATTTGGTTACCCTCTCAAGAATGTAGGAGGAAGCTGTGTGGAAATATGTATTTGGGATGGGAAAAAAATGTGGGAAATGAGGCAGAGTATTATACCGATGATATAAGCTTGAAGAAGCTGGAGCTAGCTGGAGTAGTCGATGAACAGTTAATGAAAAAGTGGTGTACATTAATTAATAGAAGCTAATGGAGCAACGTCACACTCCCAAACTGAACTTACCTGTGGAGGCCTGAGGCCGCCAGGTGCAAGAAAGCAAGTGTTCTCCATCCCCAAGTCCAATTCTTGCATGCATGAAAGTAACAAGTTAATATAGATTCGAGTATTTTAAAAGTATTTAATAATAGTGTGTTCCCACTAACTCACTTCCAAGTCCAATACTTGCATGCATGTTCATATATGTTCTGTGTGTATTTGCATGTATCAGACACGATCCATGCAAGAAAGGAACAAGATATAGCTTGGTCCTTGTGTGAAACCAAACTTGTCTCTCTGCTTGGGTTTGGAACAGAGCTGGAGTAGTCGGTGGTTTTCTAGTTGGCAACATTTATTTAATTTGCATGCAGAGAGAAGAGTCCAATGTCTACTAATGCATGCTGCTCAGGAGGTCAGAGCTGGCTCACAAGCGACCAATTCCCGCAGCTGGATGCCATTTTCTCCTCCAGAGGATGCCAGTTAGAATGTAATGGCAGAAACAAGAATCTTTTGGATAGGTGGGAGGATGGAGTTTAAGGAGATTTCAACATATGTTCTCTTTTTTTATAAATAATTTTTTATTTCACCATACTATTAATATTTACATGGCTCGGGGGTTGAATTTTTCGCACGAAAATAAGGTTGTAGTTGCAACTTCATTAAAATTCTGCTACAATAAAACCATGTGGAAAACCTCTTCAACGAAAATAGCGCGTCAAGTGTTGTGTCCCGCCCCATTATGTCCATTTAGTTGGACATGTGATAAAGATTTCGACAAATTGTGGAAGAAAAGAAAAGAAGGAGATATTCAAGCATTTTAATGCTTGGTGAGAAATTACTTTCATGATTATGTTGGGATATTTATTCATCCCATCGTGACTTCTTCCTCTATAAAAGGGGAGCTGATCTTCCATGGAAATTCATTCACAAAAGGAAGAAAACTCAAAGTAAAAAACTCCAAGTAGAGAGTTTAGAGAGAAATAGAAGAGTATTAGTATTTTGTACTCGGATAGTTTTCAAGTTCTAAAGAGAGAGCTTGAGGTAAAAATAAAGTGAGTAAAATTTTTCTACTGTAAAATAATAGTGAAACACGAGAGTGGGATAACTCGAGATATCGGGTAATTTCTCTATTTACTAGCATTGTTTTCGAGACGGCGATCGGACCACCAGTCCGACCAGTCAGACCATGAATCGGAATATTGACGTACGTTTACCTAACGAACCGGATAATTTTTGATCAGACCGAACGGTTGACTCGGATTTTTGACCCAAAAAATCCGGTTCGTTAGGTTTGACCAAAAATTGGTTTAACCTAACCTACCCCTTCACAATGTTTTCACTTTCCCCTTTTGCCTTTTCCAATTTCCTCCTCTCTTCAGACGCGGCGCCCCAATCCTTAACGCTCCAGACCGGCGACGACCTCCGGTAATCTCTCTCTCGTCTCAGATTCTGAGATTAGTAATTTAATCTTCCCCAATTCCCATCTCAGGCCTCCTACCCCTCAAATCAACTAGCCGTAAGCCATCTCCTTTGTTCCGCCGCTCAGCTCATCTGCTTTCCCTCATACTCCTGAAGCCCTCTCGCTACAGAAGGTGAAAAGGCATGATACTAGCAAATACTATTTGAGATAATTGATGAAGGGCTTTTATTCTAGGTGGGGTTCTTGTTCTAAAGGTTTGAACTTGAGGGTTGCTTTGAATTTGTGGATCAGAAGGTGGGGTTCTTGTTCAAAGTTTGAGGAAGAAAAGTGATTTGGTGTTTGTGAAGAGGATGAGTCCCGATGAGAGAGAAATAGGTGTGGTTTTTTTTAGGGGAGAGAGAGGTGTGGTAGAAAGTGGTTTTGATGTATTTCGAGGTATGACACTTTTTTGGGAATCATAAAGTCTATGACACGTTTTTTGCTTTCAAAGAAAAATGATAAATATTTTTTTGGAAGAGAGTATAGAGGGATGGGTACTTAAATACGTAGACTAAAAATATATTTTGCTTACTTAAAATTACCGGTCCGACCAGTCGGACCGGTCGACCCGAAGGACGGGAGAAATCCCGGGTCAGCCTCTAAGTCGTTTTTGAAAACAATGTTTACTAGTAGATATTTTCGGAGCTGGTCCCGTGATTTTTCTCTCTGGAATTTAGAGAATTTTCCACATAAATCTTGGTGTTCCCTTTTGGTGGTTATTTTTTATCTGTTTTTGACCATGGTAATTATTTATTATCGGGGTAAATTTTATTTATCGCTTCTGCTGACGGGTCAAATTCCAACAAGTGGTATCAGAGCCTTGGCTTATTGTCGAGATCTTGGTCTGTTGAAGATGGAGGACAAGCCTGCCGAAAAATCCATCAAGCTGACTTCGTCAAATTATGCCCTCTGGAAGACTCTCAAGATGGATGTTTTATACTGTAAGGATCTCTTTGATCCTATTGAGCTAAAAGGTGTAAAAGATGAAGCAGTGTCAGATGCTGTCTGAACAAGATGAATCGCAAAGCCTGTGGGTTAATCCGGCATTCGATTGACCCCAGTCTTATTCACCATGTAGCTGAGGAGACTGAGGCATTTATACTCTGGGAGAAGTTGGAAAATCTGTTTGAGCAAAAAAATGCCATTGACAAAGCTTTTCTGCTCAAGCGGCTTATCTCAGCCACATACCATGATGGACAAAATGCATCAGAGCATTTGGATACGTTCCAGGAGGTTGCAAATCATCTAGTAGCAGCAAAATTTGCGCTACACTATGAGTTGCTAGCTTTGATGCTGCTAAATTTCTTGCCGGATAGTTGGGAGACGCTGAAAGTTTCTCGGACGAACTCCTCTCCAAGTTTGACATTGTCTATGGTTAAGGATAGTATCCTAAATGAAAAAACTCGGAGGAGAGATAATGGCATGATGAGCTCTAGTAACGAGGCCATGGTCATAGAGAACCGTGGGAGAGGCAAGTTTGAAGAAAGATTTCAGTCGAGAGAAGGGCTGAAGTGCTACTATTGTGGCAAAGAGGGGCATTTTAAAAGAAATTGTAGGCTACTCAAGAAGAAGCAGGAAGGCGAGCAGAAAAATGAGAATGACCAAAGAGCTACTACCTCCACAATAGAGGAGGTGGCATTATTTTCTTGTGAAGAAGACATTTGTGCTGTCAGTGATCCGTACACTGAATAGGTCATCGATTCTGCTGCATCATACCACACAACTCCTCACAAGGAGATGTTCACCTTGTACAAAGCTGGAGACTTTGGCAAGGTCAGAATGGGCAATAATAGTTTTGCCAATATTGTGGGAGTTGGTGATGTTTTGGTCAAGATAGATGTTGGCCATCAATTAACATTTAAAGATGTCAGACATGTTCCTGATCTGCGTTTGAACCTGATATCTACACATGCATTAGATGTGGCTGGTTTTCATAGCCATTTTGGCGATGGACTGTGGAAGCTGACTGCAGGAGATCTAGTTATAGCTAGAGGAAAGATATCTAGTGCACTTTACAAGGCTCAAGTGAAGCTGATTGGAAATGAGGTAAATGCAGTTGAAGATTCTACTTCACCAAATCTGTGGTACAAGCGGCTTGGACACTTAAGCGAGAAGGGAATGAAAGCATTACGGTCCGTTGTTCCAATCTCCATAATTACAAAATTACACCCTTGCGATTTTGGTGTCTTTAGTAAGCAGCATAGAGTTCCTTTTGGCAAAACTGCTAAGAGGAAGGAAAGTTTTTTAGAGCTTATACATTCTTATGTGTGTGGTCCTATAGAAGTTGAGTCGTTATGTGGTAGCAAATATTTTCTCACTTTCATTGATGATGCATCACAGAAGTTGTGGGTGTATTTTTGCAAGAGTAAATATCAGGTGTTTGATCACTTCAAGAAGTTTCATGCTATGGTGGAAAGAGAGAAAGGCACACCCTCGAAGTGTATCTGGTCAGACAATGGCGGGGAGTACACGTCAAAGAAGTTTGAGCAATATTACTCAAATCATGGCATCAAGCATGAGAAGACAGTTCTAGGCACCCCACAACACAATGGCGCTGCAGGGAGAATCAACAGAACCATTGCAGAGAAAGTGAGATGCATGTTTAAAATGGCTAACTTGCCTAAGCCATTCTGGGGAGAAGCGGTTTGTGCTGCGTACTACCTAATCAACGTATCTCCATCAGGTCCACTGAACTATGACACTCCAGAGAGAGTGTGGACTGGTAGAAGTATTTTCTACTCATATTTAAAGGTGTTCGGGTGCAAAGCTTTTGCACATGTACCAAGGAAGCAGAGACAAAAGCTAGATGACAAAGCAAGTCCCTGCATATTTCTTGGCTATGGAGAAGAAAACTTTGGCTGCAGACTGTGGAATCTAGAAAAGAAGAAAGTCATTAGAAGTAGAGATGAAGTATTTTATGAAAATGAGATATGTTCAACCTCAGCAACAACAGAGGTAAAGATAGAGGCTGGTGGTGGAATTAATTTGGCACCGAAATCCTCTACAATGACCACTGGTGGAGAAGATGTAGATTAATCTTTTTTGGGAAGGTGCTGAATCAGAAGAGAATTCTCATTAGGGGGAGCAAACCTCTGAGGCCGGCGAAGTAACCTCGGAATCTCAGGTGGACGAGCAACTCAGAAGGTCAACAAGAGAGAGGATGATGTCGACCAGGTACTCCAGTTTTTAGTATATCCTTGTCACTAGCGAGGCGGAGCCAGAGAGCTTTGAAGATATTCTGGAGTACGAGGATAAAACTCGATGGATGGAGGCTATGCATGAGGAAATGAGTTCTTTGAGAAACAACTTTACTTATGAGCTTGTGGAATTACCTAAAGGCAGGAAGGCCTTGATGAACAAATGGGTATACAAGCTGAAACGAGATGGTGATGATCTCATAAAGTACAAAGCTCGACTGGTGGTGAAAGGTTTCAGTCAGAAGAAAGGCATCGACTTTGATGAAATATTTTTAGCTGTTGTCAAGATGATCTTGGTTCGAGTAGTGCTTGGACTAACTGCTAGTCTGAATCTAGAGTTATAGCAAATGGATGTCAATACTGCTTTCCTCCATGATGATTTGGAGGAGAAATCTACATGCAACAACTTGAAGATTTTCAGGAGGAATGAAAGGAAGATCTGGTGTGTAGGTTAAGGAAGAGCTTGTATAGCCTGAAGAAGCCCCTAACCAGTGGTACAAGAAGTTTAACTCATTTATGATGAGTCATGGTTACACCAGGACAAACACAGACCAATTGCATTTACATCTGTAGATTTCAAGATGATAAATTCATAATTCTCCTGTTATATGTGGATGATATGATGATCGTTGGATAGGATGCTGAGATGATAAAGAAGCTGAAAGAGGATTTATCAAAATTCTTTGACATGAAGGATCTTGGTGCAGCAAGGCAAATTTTGGGTATGCAGATTATTCATGATCGTCAAGCTAGGAAGCTGCGGTTGTCCCAGGAGAGATACATTGAGAAGGTACTAGAGAGATTCAATTCAAAGGATGCGAATCCAGTTAGTACACCTCTTGCTGGCCAGTTTAAACTCAGCAAGAAACCATGTCCTACAACAGAAGAGGAGAAGAAAGACATGGCAAAGGTTCCATAATCCTCAGCAGTCGGGAGTTTGATATACGTCATGGTGTGCACACGTCCAAATATTGCTCACGCAGTTGGCGCGGTAAGCAGGTTTCTCTCTAACCCGGGGAGACAACATTGCGAGGCTGTAAAATGGATTCTAAAATACTTACGAGGCAGTTCAAAAATATCTTTGTGCTTTGGAAGCTCGGAACCAATTCTGAAGGATTTTTCAGATGTAGATGTGGTAGGAGATATTGACTCCAGAAAATTAACTTCTGGATATCTGTTTACTTTTGCAGGGGGAGCTGTGTCATGACAGTCCAAACTGCAAAAATGTGTTGCCTTATCTATAACTGAGGCAGAGTATATTATAATGACCGAGGCAGAAAAATAGTTACTTTAGTTGAAGAGGTTCCTTCAAGAGCTGGGTTTGGAGCAAGATGAGTATGTAGTTTACAGTGATAGTCAAAGTGCTCTAGACCTGAGCAAGAATGCCACATACCATGATCGCACTAAGGACATCTATATTCGGTACTATTGGCTCCGAATGGCCATTGAAGAGCGGGAGATGAAGTTACAGAAGATTCATACAGATATAAATCATGCTGATATCTTAATTAAGGCAGTGCCTCGTGAGAAACTTCAATTCTGTGCCAGGTCATCTGGCATGGGGGTCCATAATTAAGTTCAGCCAGAAAATCTCTCTGTTAATAGGGCGTGAGGGGGAGAATTTTTAGGGTCCTGCCCCATTATGTCCATTTAGTTGGACATATGATGAAGATTCCCACAAATTGTGCAGGAAAAAAGAAGGAGATATTCAAGCATTTTAATGCTTGGTGGGAAATTACTTTCATGATTATGTTGGGATATTTATTCACCCCATCACGACTTCCTCCTCTATAAAAGGGGAGATGATCTTTCATCGAAATTCATTCACAAAAAGAAGAAAACTCAAAGTAGAGAGTTTAGAGAGAAATAGAGGAGTACTAGTATTTTGTACTCTTATAGTTTTCAAGTTCCAAAGAGAGAGCTTGAGGTAAAAATAGAGCGAGTAAAAATTCTCTACTGTAAAATACGAGTGAAACACGAGAGTGAGATAACTCGGAGCATCGAGCAGTGAGGATATTTTTACCGCTGTAATTTCTCTATTTATTAGTGGATATTTTCGGAGCTGATCCCGTGATTTTTTTCTCTGGAATTTAAAAAGTTTTCCACGTAAATCTTGATGATTATTTTTCATCTGTTTTTGACTGCGGGATAAATTTTATTTATCGCTTCTGCTGACGGGTCAAATTCCAACATCAAGCTGCTAAGCACAATTCAACCCCCTATTACATCACACCGATCCCAAATACAAACCATCCCACCTACAACTTTTTCACAGCCAACTAATTCAAATTCATAAATTAATTACTCTAATTTTCTCCCACTAATATTTTAATGAAACCTTAATGGTTGAATAGACATTTTTTGAAAAAATATTTTGCAGCAAATTTTTTTATTTTGTTAAATAATTAGTTAATGTTTACATGTGTTACCAAAGAACACTTACTCTAATGGTCAAAGAGAATGGTGGGGTAGAGAGAGATACAAAATATTACTTATAAAAAATGTTTTCATGTAAAACCCTTTAAAAATATTGGCATTGACCCAAGAAAATTAGACATCCTAAAAATTGTATAATAAAAAAGTTTATTAATCTTACTAAGCAAAATGTTCAACTGCGCCACGGAAAAATCTCTTAATATGCAAGTCAGAATTGAACCTGGTGACATTAGTTTTGTCCATTTCCCCCCTTTTTTTCTTTACCATTCGAGTCAGGGTGGGCAAATAATTATGTGTACAAGTTTATCGGTCAATGATTAATATAGTATTTATGATGAAACTTATATAAAATTCATTTTCTATATCACGGCATTTGTTTGTTGGTCCAGCCGATACACCTATAATGAGACCAAGAAATTTTAGCTATATCTATATATGGTGTGCGACTTTTGCGACGCTAGATTCATTCTACTCTTAAAGATCGTCAGAATGATATCTTTTATACCTTAATTTTGCAATTACGAACCAACCTGAGGGAATATCTGAGCCAGACGCTCTTTGTCCCTTGCATAAAAAAAATAATATTGATTAAATCACACATAAGATCATGGTTTTAAAAAACGACCCGGAGGCCGACCGGGATTTCGCCCGTCCTCCGGGTCGGCCGGTCGGACCGGGCGAACCACCGGTCTGACCAAAAATTTTTTATTTTTAAATATTTTAAATAATATATATATGTAGGTTAAAATATACTTATTTTCCATACAAAAAAATATATACTTAATTTTTTATCTCTCCACTCTATAAATATACTTTTATTTATTTATTTATTACTCTATAAATTTGTCAAATCAATTTTTTTCCTCGAAAACTACCAAAAAAAAGTCAATTTCGCCCATTTTTGTACTAACCGGGTTCGACCGGTCAGGATGGACCTCAAAATCGGCCGGTCCGACCGGATTTGGTCCGGTTAGTACAGACCCCGGTCAAAAGCCTAAAAATGATCCGGTCTAGTGCCCATTTCGTGGTCCAACCGGTCGAACCACCGGTCGGACCGCGTTTTTTAAAACCATGCATAAGATCCGACGACGTCTCGAATCTAAATAACATGGATTAATAACATGCTTGGACAATTAAGCAATCCATTAATTTGCAAGGCCCAAACCAAAACCCATGCTCTCTCTCACATCTACTGGGCCGTGGCCCATTTGCTTCGTAAATTTATTTCGCATTTGGAACTAACCAGAGTGCTACCCGCCCGGCCGCCCCACGTAGAAACCCTAACCCCAAATTCTTGTGCCTCCTCCCTCCCAATATAAATTCCCAATTCCCAAACAAATCCCTAACCTCAATTTCCATCACCGCCTCCTCCAAAGTTTCCAGCTTTCAAATAATCGATCTTTTTCTTTTAGTTGTTGTTGTTGTTGGTTGAGGATTTAGTGCATGTGCCTGTGATGGTATTCATTAAATATACCTTGAGATTTAATTATCTGGGAGAAAAACTTTGAACTGAGGCACCATGGCTCCCCATCTGCTTCTGTTTATTTTCTTTAAAAAAAAAAGTTTGTGTCTTTGGCTTTAATTTTTGGTTCTTGTGAATTTAGATGTGGGATGGGATGGGATGCAGGTGATGATAAAATAGACAGGGACATCAGTTACTCCTTTGGGAATTCTCAAAGGAGGATGATGACTAAGTCTAAATGGGAATCTCTCTGATGCATTTCCTTAAACCCTAAATGCTTTCAAAGAAAATATTTAATTTTTTTTTCAAACTTGAATTTTTGTTGTATTTGTTTTGCCTATGATGTTCTCAAATACATGTATTGTCAGAATTTTTAAGATGATGATACCCAATTTGTCACTACCTCTGAGGCAAATATGTGAAAATTGGTGTTTTAGAAATTAAGGGATTTAGTTGTTGTTGACAGTGAGTGAGCCTGGTGATTTGTTGTCAAAAGAACGGAGATATGAATGTTGCTCGTTGTTGAAGCCTGGCACCAACTGGGCTCCAATGGCTTCATATGTAAATAAGTCTACAGTAATTTGGATATGAAGGCTTCTATAGACTCACATGACTCATCTTTTTAAATTAATAACTCTGCAATTTAATCTTTCAAAAGTCTTACTTTAGTTCCATTCTTTTGTAGAACACTCGATAACTCATCGCTTGTTGTGACCAAATCTTCCACGGTATTTTCTTTAGCACTGAAACTTGCAAATTTTGTTTGCAATTGACAGATGGAGGCCAAATTGCCATTGACCCTTTGATCTTCATCTCATGAGAAGTCCCAATTTTGGGTTGAGAAAAAGAAAGAAACCTAATACGACATGCTCAATTGTTATTAGAATTTGAAAAGGAACTTGCGGTTGCATTGGTGCAGGAGCTTAAGCAACATAGGCAACAAAATGAACTAAGAACCCTCAACGACATAAAAGAAAAGTTGCTAAAAAATTCCCATATTTTAATGGAAGCGAAGAAGAATGGTGAACTACTGGCCATTTGTGAGGCTGGCAACATGATTAAGCAGCACCTCCAATTTTGCAGCACAATCATCGAGTCGGATTCCAAAGTTGCGATGGATACTCCCACTAATTCTGCAGGCATGGAGCTTGAGAACTTGGATTTGGATATTCGATCTATCTTGACGGCTTGTTTGGAATCAATTCCATCAGGAAAAAGATATTATTTCTAATTCCGAAAGAAAATAGAAATAGAATCCATTTTTTACATTCATGTTTGGAACCAAAATTTAAATATAGGAATTGATTTGCTTTTTTTACATCAACACCCCGTCCCTTCCATTCATCAACTAAATGTACAAACAGCTAGTAATCTTGGCTTACAAACTACGCAGTAGCTTTATATAAACAAGTATTAGAAGATGAAAAGTCTACTTAATGCTAATCCTAACGGCTAGTACCATTAAATATTACAGCCATAAATACCTTACTATCACAGTTACTTCGCCACCTAATATAATTTATTGCCTAATCACATCACCTTCCACTAATCAAGAAAGATCAGCATTACATCACCCATAACTAAGTACTGCAATCTGCAGAATCTTGAACAACTGCAGAACTTGAGGTTAGGTGATTATGGTGCTGCATAATCACCCTCATGTCTAAAGAGACAAGAATGGTGAAGAGGTGGAGTCTCTTGAGATTGGTCGGTGGTGTTCAATGCAAAATCTGAATCGTGCCATCGAGTTTCAAGACTTTGATGACAAGGAAATGAACAAAGGTAAAGCGAGCATTGGCAAAAATTCAACATCAACCCATCTCCCTCCACTAACCAAAACAAGCTACTAAACCCGATCTCCTAAAAATGCTACTGACCCACACAACATCCTCAGACTAGCAACAAAAACCCAAGAGGTATGAGGCATAAGTAGGATGAGGAGAATCTGAGTTAGCGGAGAGGTAAGAGGCAGAAAAGGGTTAGTGTAGTATTCACTTGTAGGGGTATTATCGGTATTTAAGCACAATTCCGTCTTTGTTCCTTGGAATTCCGACCATTTTTCAAAGGATTTCAAATCCAGAGTTTGGGACAGAAATTGAATCACTTTTTTGAGTGAAGTTGGTTCCAAACACACTTTTTTAAAACTCAAGAATTGGATTCCGATTTTCACATTTTTTTATGTTTCCAAATAAGCTGTTAGAGTTTATCTATGTATAAATTTGTGTACATACTTACAGAAGCTAATAGGGTGGTTGATTGGGTTGCTAAAGTTATTGACCTTTCTTTTGACTTTTTTTAATCTTGAAAATTTAATTAACAATCCTCCTTTTGAGTTCAAGGAACTTCTCTTCTCTTGTATGACTCTTTTGGCTAATCTAATCTATCCTAAGTATTAAGCTTAAAAAAAGATGGGTAGGATTCCAATTTTGAAGGGTGGAGAGGGCTCCTGGAATGTTTAGATATGGTAAAAACTACATAGATTTCCACAACCTAAATCACCAACGTTTACCTTTGTTACTAAACTTTTTACTTCCATTCCATTGTATCGTATCATAGTTGGTTAAACTTTTTACTATCATTCTACTGTATCGTACATAGTTGGTATAAATAATAAGAGAATTTTATTTTTTTTAATAATAAATTTGCTCTTTACAAATGAAAAACAATCAATGAAAAAATCACCTTTGAATATGATTTGACAACTTGATTTTGAATAAAAATTAAAAATATATGAGTTGTTATATTGGTTATAATGTTTTTGTCCCTCAACATTTTTTTTACAAACAATCCCTCAACATGTTGTAACTACCATAGATTGCTAGGTACTAGCTTTGTTTAAAATTGACTATATACGTAGTGAATTTATGCGTCCATTTTTCCATAATGTGGAAATTCCATTGTTCAATTGAATTGTATGATTTAACTATATTTGGATTGTTTAACATGATGGCAATTATTTCATTCACTCCTCAAACTCGAGATTTTCCATTTCCACGTTTTAGTACCACTTTACTACTAAAAAAAGTACTACTCCACTAAGTAAATAAAAGGCCACGTTATAAAGAAAATTTTAAAAAAGTCGAGGACTCGTCATGTTTTCTGCGCCCAAATTAGGTATTTTCTTTGGACATAATGATTAACTTTATCATTGAAGCTCTGGAGAGAAAAATCAAAAGACTATATATTTCACTGTCTTGTACTTTTTGATCAAGACTTGAAGCTAAATACTTCATAAAATTTATGTCTTTTATGATATATTTAATTTTTGGATTTTCTCATAGATCACATAACAGAAAAAATAAAATGTTGAACATCACAATGCTGTGTTCTAAACTCTCATCCATGCTATCAAATTAAGTTTGTGTGATTAATAAGAGACTTGAATTTGTGTAGTAGATCTTAGGTTTAAATCTCCCGAATGAAAAAAAATCATCCAATTTTTTTAGGATCTGACATATTCGACTCTAAATACCAAATATAAAAAAATTATCATCCATGATTGTCAATCTTTCCGCGAGTTGCTTTTTTTTAAATCACATTTTAAGATATCTGCTAACTGCATCCATGAACTTAAAGCTAAGTATCTCTATCTATAAACATTATTTTTTCTTAGATGAGATGTTTAAAATGGCAACTGCATGTCTATATTAAGTATCCATCCACTTTGGATTGGAACTGACTAATTTATAGAATACTATTGGTTTAAATAGGTAGTTGAATCGATAACGGGAGGTAGAGTAGGAATTTCACATTTTGGTATGGATGATCTTGAAAAAAAAAATCACTTATATATTCAAAATAAATATATACCTAAATAGTTTAATAAGCTCGAAAATCATGGTGTTGAGGTTACAATATTACGAATTGCAATAGTGATGTGTTTGTTTATAAGTGTGAAATATCTAACTACTCACTACTAAAATTTTGAGTTGGATAAAAAAGACTCTAATATGTCGTTAAGATTTTGGGTTGGATATGATGCTTTTCTTCCACGCCAAAGACCAGTACTCAGAAGATTCTAACATGTTATAAAGAGCGAGTTGATCTCATGGCACGATGTTGCTCGCACATTGTATGTTTGCAAAGTTAGATATCGTGCAAATTTCAGTTTGATTGACTTCGTTCGAGTGGAGTAGTTTAGATTGTCACATTACTATTTGCAAGAGTAGTGTAATGTCCTTGCTATTTTTTTTGACATGAATATTCACTATCCAACATTGTTATACCTTATTTTAGGAATAATTTTTATATCCGTAAGACTTGAGTGCACAAATACGTAGATTGTTATATGCATCCATTTGATTGATTCAAAGGAGGTAGGAGGTGGATTTTAACTCTAAGCCTATGACCGTATCAATAAGACCAGAAAAGTAAAGCGGAATCCCACAAAAAGACACTAGAAAAATCCTCATTAAGCATCGTCATTTCCCATTGCTCCTTACTATAAACTACACAAATAATAATCTCCACACCACACCACACCATTAAGAAAGAACAATAATCTCCACCAAACTTTCGCTTTCGACGACCCGTAAACGAACCTTCTCCTTCCTTCTCTTCCTCTTCCTCTCCAGGAGACGCAAGAAAAAAGGTTGACCCAGAAGAAAAAAATGGCGAAGAAGGGCGACGGGGGGCTGTTGGATTTGGAGACCCACTTCGCCTTCTACGGAGCCTACCACAGCAACCAAGTGAACATCCTTATACACACTCTCTTCGTGTGGCCGATCCTCTTCTCTTCGCTCATGCTTCTCCACTACGTCCCTCCCATGTTCGATGTTGGCCACGGCCTCGTCATCAACGTTGGGTTCTTCTCCACGCTCTTTTACGCGCTCTTCTACGTGTTGTTGGATCGAAAAGCCGGATCTTTGGGGGCTTTCCTTTGTTTCGCTTGCTGGGTTGGCGCTGATTTGCTCTCTGATAAGCTTGGTCACTCCCTTGCTTGGAAGGTAGGTAGCTCCTCTTTTGTTTTAGATTTTTAATGTTAAAGTTTGGAGCTTGAGGGTCTAGATTCTCTGTAATTTGTTCTTTCTTTTTTTTCCTTGCTTCGAATTTCCCGTATCTTCCTTTGTTTTGGTTGTTGGGTTGGTGCTAGTTTCCTCTCACTAAGCTTGGTCACTCCTTTGATTAAGTGGTTGATCTTAAAGTTTGAAGCTTTTTGGCAATATGGTTGTTGATGGTTAAAGTTTGAAGCTTTTTGGTAACATGGTTGTGGAAAAGATGGGTGGATGTTAATAATGGTAAGATGTGAATTTGTGGGGAACTGGTGAAAATTTTGGAAATTGGTGAGGAACTTCTTGTTTTTGAAAGGTTTTAAATACCCTTTTGTGTGTTGGGTGATTTAGTATGGCGGCAGGAAGATTGGATGGAAAGTGTTCATATTTGCTTTGTTTTGGTTGTTGGGTT
The DNA here is from genome assembly GCA_963995505.1 of Hypericum androsaemum. Taxonomy (NCBI): domain Eukaryota; kingdom Viridiplantae; phylum Streptophyta; class Magnoliopsida; order Malpighiales; family Hypericaceae; genus Hypericum; species Hypericum androsaemum. The sequence continues at coordinate 13,330,831 of OZ023194.1, forward strand.
GGTGGTAGTTTCTTCTCCACTGAGTGAGCCCGTGAGCTGCGACTCTCTTGCTTGGAAGGTCTTTGTTTATTTAAATTGTAATGTTAAAAGTTTGAATCTTTACGTCAATTTGATCTTGGTTGATCGATGGTACACCACCTAGAATGCATGTTTGTAGAAAAGATTGATGATTTCTTAAAATCACGGGAGGCATATTTGTGGGGGGAAGGCAAAAAGTTTTGAAATCAGCACGGAAGTTTGGATTTTCTTTCATGTGCATTGATTGATTAATGGTGTATCGTGGTAGGAAGTGGGATAAGAAGTATTCTCGTTTGCCTTTCCGTTCATTCAACATTCCGTTCATTTGGGTTTGGTTGGTGTTTCATGTGTTTTCTACTTTCCCATGAAATGAATAAGCCGCCTTTGTTTCATCAGTGTGTTGTGATTTTACTTCAGGAAGTTGCAGAAGTTTTAGACGGGTGGGATCAGACTTATGCAGTTAGTTGGATGCCTCGGACTCTTGTAATGTTTGACCTTATAAGTCCACTGAATGCTTTTGAAGTTGGTTGCAGTTTTTCTGATGCTTAGGACTTTGTGATCATGCTTATAAATTTTTTCGATGGGAGTATATATAGGAGCTAAATGGTAGTTTGGACCTAATGACCAAACGAGATTATTTTTGTTTGTATATTGTTGAACAAAAAGGTTTGAGCTCAGAAATTTAGTGTTCATCTTCTTGTGCAAGAATATGCGCGAGGAATGTCGAGCATTTTCCTCTCTCTCTGTGTTGAGCCTCAACAACCTTCTTTAGTGACATATTTCATGATTGATTCACTAGCTTTATGATCTTTGATTCACAAAGGAGGATAGAACTTGTTTGGGTCTCGGAATCGGATTGCTTTATGCGAGTAGAAACTAACTTGTTTCTTCTTCTGCTTTGAAGAATTCTTACCTCTGCATTAGCAAGCAGGAACACTTTGTAGGACAGTAGAATTCGATAGATTATGAGGATTTACTTGGAAACAAAGTATAGCTGGTCCTGGAAAAGTGACATTGTTTAGTGATCTGAAGTTTGAGCTTGACTTATTTTGTTCCGCATCCGATTAGGTGGCAGTCGCGGCACAGTTGTTTTGCTGGACGGGACAGTTCCTCGGCCACGGGGTGTTTGAGGCAAGTGCTATCTGACTCTTCGGTTTAGTGTAAGAAAAATCGTGGACCATTCTGACCAAATCTTTCTCTGGCAGGGACGAGCTCCCGCTCTCTTGGATAACCTAGCACAGGCCTTTCTGACCGCGCCATTTTTCGTTCTGCTTGAGGTGAGTCAAAAAACTTGAATATCACCTACCTGATATAATCATCGTTCAGCAAGCTGTAAATCGACTGTTGTCTCGAATATCAGGTTCTGCAAACGGCCTTCGGCTACGAGCCGTACCCTGGCTTTCATGCCAGCGTGAAGGCGAAGACGGAAGCCGAACGCAAGAAGTGGATGGACAAGAAAGCGAAGAAATCCACTTAAGCTTGGGGGAGGGAGGGGGAGTCACAGGGTAGACATCTATCTCCATTGACTGCTGCTCCACCTATATATGTATAATGGTGAGAATTGTCCGTGCTGATGTATCTAATTAGCGACTCCTCTCTCGTGTGCTTAAATAAACTTCTCTTTTGGTCCCCTTAATTACACTCGGTATCTTATCCGATAAAGAATCCGAGGGTCCTCTAACGCCTGCTAAATTAAATCATATGCGACCATCTGGACACGCTAATCAAATAACTTCTCTGTAACAATCATTGTTTTGAGACGGTGGTCCGACCGGCAGTCCGACCGGTCGGACTGTGAATCGGAAGGGTTAGCAGGTCAAAAAACATGGTCAGAATGCCAAACCTTATGAACCGGAGATTTTCCGGTCGGACTGGATGGTTGGACCAGAAAAGTGACCCGGAAAATTCCGGTTCGTTAGGTTTTGGGAAAAAAAGTGAAAAATCGAGCTTAAACATACCGAATTTTGCCATTTTCTTTCTGATTTTCAACCCTAAAATTTAAAAAATTCCCCGAAACAAGTATTTGATTCTATTTGTGCATGTATTTCATTAATTTTAGAGGTGTGAGTATAATTACATATACGACTATACATATATAATTTAAAATATATATATTTTATTAAAAAAAAGTCCGGTCCGATCGACAGTTCAACCGATCGGACCAGTTGACCCAGAGTTCGGAAGAAAATCCGGGTTGAGCTCCGGGTCGTTTTTGAAAACAATGGTAACAATCATTGTTACTTGTCCACTCCTTTTCTCAGTTATCAGAGAGGGGGGACTTTTGGTATTAAAATAAAAGCGTGCCGCTGGTTTCGGATAGAAACCAAACCTATTACCGATCTTGTAGGACGATATATCGGAAATTATTTAACTTTTTATTGAATTAATATTATTAGAACTATGAAATTTAAATAGATATCAATTGCTTGAAAATCGAAGTAATTACTGCAACATTGAATCATGAAGTCATAACTTAATAGCTCGCTGAATGCAACCTCCTAGTTGTACAGTAAAATCTTGGGCCTAGATTGGATCTGGAATTTCCCATTCTGATCCGTCCGGACGAGGGGCAAGACATTAAAAAGGGCAAGAAAAAAATGATAAAAAAGTGTGTGAGTCCCTCACCTATAGACATATTTTCTTTAGTCCCCACTCAATTCGGTCTCGCGTGCGTGGCACAAAGCGCTTTAAATGCACGTGAGTGGGGAATTAAATGGCTGGCGCATTAACTAAATGCACTCTAATTAATGGCCGAGCCTCCATTAATTTTTTTCACTCAAATTAATAGCTAGCCTCTATTAGTTTTTTTTAAATCTTGCACCTTATTTTTTAAAATTGAATTAGAGTATTAAAATTAATTATTTAATTATTATTATAATTATTATTAAATATTAATCGAACATGCCATTTTTTGTAATTGAGTATGTCATTTTGTCATAACTAGCATGTTATTTTATCGTAATCGGGTCTGCCAATCTAACATAATGGGGCAAGTCATTTTAACATAACTGGATATGCTACTTTATCGTAATCGGGCATGTCATTTAGACGTAACTGAGTATGTCATTTTATCGTAATCGGACATATTATTTTATTGTAACCGGATATGCCACTTTATCGTAACTGGGCATACAATTAATTGTGACCAACCATTAATTTATGATATTTTGGTGCGTGAGCCATAATAAATGTACCATTCAATTGCTACCAAAACAAGAAAAAAAGAAAACGAAGAGACACATGTGCAAATTAATTCGACGACGTCGTAATAAATCACTGCAGGGGACACAGAGCTCATACACCAAAATGTCATAAATGCCTATCAGGGACACGCGACAAAAATCCACTGTTGGATCTTTGTATGCGTATTTTCATAGCAAAATGCACAGCTCAGATTAAGTTTGTGCCAGCCGGATTGGGTCTATTAGAGTCCTGACCCAATACGGCATCTAAAATCTATGTAACGTGATCTCCTTTAAAGTAATAACATCTCTAAAATGATAAAAAAATCTCGGTCCTGAGTTGGAACCAATGTTAAAATTTAATAACTCTTATATTAATACCTTTTTCAGAAAATTTAATGCTAAATTTCGGTCCCAATTTTGCATAAAGTGACAATTTTTGAATACATACATATATTTTAGGGCAAATTACTCTCAAGTCCCTGACCTTTGGTCGCCCTCCCCCTAGGGTCTCTGACTTTTGGAAAATGATTGTCCCGTCCCTAAGTTTTGATGATAATAGACTCTCGGGTCCCTAGAGCCAGAATATTCTTTTTTTTTCGGTGAACTCCCACTTGAAATGACCAAAATGCCCTTAAACAAAAAAACTAAAAAATAGGGCAAATTACCCTCACGTCCCTGAGGTTTGGTCACCCTCCTCCTAGGGTCCCTGACTTTTGGAAAATGATTGTCCCGTCCCTAAGTTTTGATGATAATAGACTCTCGGGTCCCTGGAGGCAGAATATTTCATATTCTCCGGTGAACCCCCACCTGAAATGATCAAAATGCCCCTCTCACTTAAAAATCAAAAAAATTCTCTCATTCTACCTTCACCTTCTTCTTCCTCCCAACTTTTAACCAAAACTAAACTTTAGAATCAAAATTTAAATAATCCTAATTTATAAACTCCAATTTTAATTAACACCAACTAATCCAATCCAATCCCTTCAATTCTAATTAACAACAACTAATCGATTCAAGTCCAACACCATCTTCTTCCTTGCGTCTTCTTCCAACACCATCTTCTTCCTTGCATCATCATACGAGGGTGAGGCAAAGCTTCTGCCGAGCCTGCTGCGTCTCGTGGGCACGGAAATGAGTTTACCCATTGTAAGAAGCAAACCCGGGTTCTGGACGGCGGTGACCCAGTCCTTGAATTTCCATCCTCGATGAAGAAAATAGAAACCCAGATTTGTTGAAATCATCGTCGTCGAAACCGTCATCGTGGCGAGCTCCCACTCCTGGTCCTCTTCTTCCTTAACTTCCGAAGGGGCGGACTGGCGGATGTAGCTGGGGGCGACGAAGGCATTGGAGACCACCACGACGGAGACGAGACAGAGATGAAGGCATTGGAGACCACCGAGACAGAGATGTGACAGAGACGAAGACGTTGGAGACCACCACGATAGAGACGAAGGCGTTGGAGACCACCGCGATGGAGATGACGGTGCTGAGACGAAGACGACAGCGCCAAGACGGAGATGAGGCAGAGACGACGGGGCCGAGACTCCATCGTCTTTTTCTTGTCTCTGCCAGCGTCCTTCGGCTTCTTGTTCATCTAGGGTGGGACCACCTCGTCGGTCCGCTTGAGCTTGTCTCTGACTTTGAGGTAGGGGGCAAGCTCCTTGAAATCCATCGTTCTCTTGACGGTTACCAGATCCTTAGCTTCGTCCACCTCAATGCTCTTGGGTGGGTTTGTTTGTGGATTTAATTGTTAATAATAAAGGAAGGAACGATGGCCACCCCCAATTAAAGGAAGGAACGATGTCATAAATTAATTGGGTTTGTTTGTGGGTCAAGAATCTTAATATCCAATTCCTTCCTTTAATGGAGATGGTGGATTTGTTTATTTTATGGTGTGATGGTGGATTTTGTTGATTTTATGGGTTTGAAGGTCCCTGGATTCTTGCAACCTGAGATGTTTGTTTGATTAATTGGGTTGGTCTTAACTAATTAGAATTTTATCTTCTTCTTTTGGATTTCTGGGATGGTATTAAGTTTTAGTTTTGATTGAAGATGGGAAGAAGAAGAAGAAATGGGAGGAAGAAGGAGTTGAAGGTAGAAGAAGAGGATTTTTTTTATTTTTTAGTGAGAAGGTATTTTGGTCATTTCAAGTGGAAGTTCACCGGAAAAAAGGGAATATTCCGGTTCCAGGAACCCGAGAGTCTATTATTATCAAAACTTAAAGACGAGATAATCATTTTCCAAAATTCAGGGACCCTAGGGGGAGAGTGACCAAAGTCTAGAAACGTGAGAGTAATTTGCCCTAAAAAATATCATCTTCTAACCTTTGAATACTATGAAACCAAACCCAAAAATTAATAACATGAACAACACTTCCAATCAATTAAACAACAAACATCATCATTCCCAAATCAAAGCAGTAACACTAACTTGTTAATTCTTGAACCCAAAAGATCTCTAAATCAATTAACCACCCAGAATCGCCGTCTCGAACAAACCCTGCCAATCCTCATGGGTACGCGAGGCCCACGAGCGGCGTCAGAGAACGACGACCTCCCTGCTCAACGAACGACGGCCGGAGAGCCGACGAAGAAAGCTGGTGAACGGTGGCGCCGTGAAGCAATTGAGCGCCGTGAAGCGATTGAGTGCCGGAGGTTAGGGGAGGAGCAGGAGGCACCGATCACCTGGCGTGTGAGCTTGATCCGCTCCTTGACCTCCTTCTCAAACTTTTGGAGTTTGACCTCGTCGATGGACTCCGATCTGGTCAAGCTTAGGCTTCAGCTGATCCGACTTCATCGCCAGCATTAACCGCCTCTAATCCGACGAGGACGACGTAGAAGTTCTGACTTCCGTAGCGGCGGTCGCCCGATCTGGTTCGTATCGGCCGGTGACATCGTTGTCGTCTCTGGATTTTTGGGAACAACTCCTAGTACTTCTTCTTCTTCGTCGATTTGCGGGACTCAAGAAAACCGACACTAAAACTTGCTCCGGCTTCTTGTCGGCTATTGATTGGGACCAAAATCGATTGGAACAGAGGGGGATACGAGGAAAGCGATGACCTTTCCATGGAAAACCATAGATTTATGCCTTAGGTTTCCATGGTTTCGATTTGTGTGCTTTAACTATGTTGTAATGTTCCGAATTGAGGAATTGGTATTTAAGAACCCTAATCTGTGATTTGGGGAAGAAGAAAATAAACGAGAGAGAGAAGAGGAATAGAAGAGAGGAAGAGGGGAATCACCGCCTCAAGTCAATTAAGAATTGGTAAAGTGTCAAGATAGTTCCAGAGTCTGTATACATTTCTACTTATAGTTCCTGGGCCTATACACATGCTAGCCCATATGGTCCAGCCCACATCCAATCTAAAGTTCTTTTCCCGCTAAGTCCTCTTTCCCGCTCAGTCCAGAATTCCTCTTCCCGCGCTTCCTCTTTATTGGTCCACATCAGCTGGTTCGTACACGTCAGCTGCCAAGCACATTACAGCTCCCGCCCTTCAAGGAACCTTGTCCTCAAGGTTCTGAGTAGCCAAAAATGTTGGAAATTTAGCTCGTACATCAGCTAAATCTTCCCAAGAATCATCTTCTGAACTCAGGTTAAGCCAAGAAATTAACACTTGATCAACAAGCTGAGTTCCCCTCTGCAACTTACGAGTAGCAACAATTGCAGCAGGTTGAATCTGAATCTCCCCATCGGAATCAAGAAGTGGCAGAGTAGGCATAACAATCACAGGAGGAGGGAGCCCTTTCTTCAACAAATACACGTGGAAAACAGGGTGGATGCAACTCGATTTGGGCAGGTCCAGCTTATAAGAAACCTGGCCAAACTTCTGCAGAACTGCATACAGACCATAGAATTTAGCTGAAAGCTTCAGATTCCTTCTCATAGCAACACTGGTTTGTCTATAGGGTTGGAGTTTCAAGTAAACCCAATCACCTACTTCAAATGTTCTTTCAGTCCGTCTCTTGTCAGCCTGAACTTTCATACGGCTCTGGGCTAGGAGCAAATTGGCAGCGATGACCTTCAATACAGCTGTCCGAGCTGTAAGGTAATCATCTACTGCAGCGATAGCACTCGATTGTGCATGCCATCCTGGAAGTTCAGGCGGAGAGTAGCCGTAAAGGGCCTCAAATGGTGTCATCTTCAAGGAGTGATGGTAATTCGTGTTATACCAATACTCTGCTAATGCAAGCCACTGAGACCAGAGTTTAGGTTTCTCAAAGCAAAAACAATGCAGATAAGTTTCGAGACACCTGTTGACTCTCTCCGTTTATCCATCAGCTTGAGGATGATAAGCTGTACTAAGCTGGACAATGGTTTCCAAGAGTGTGAAGAGCTCCTGCCATAGTTTGCTTGTGAAAATCTTGTCATGGTCACAAGTTATGGTTCCTGCCAGAGTTTTGCTACCTGCAAGGCAGTAAAAGGATGAGATAAGGCCAAGAAGTGGCTATACTTGGTGAACCTGTCAACCACCACTAAGATAACATCTTTGCCAGATGATTTTGGTAAACCCTCTATAAAATCCATTGAAATGTCTTGCCAAGCTTGTTCAGGGATTGGAAGTGGTTGTAATAATCCTGGATATGCTACTTGTTCATCCTTGCATTGCTTACAAACTGAGCAATTAGCCACTGCAGTATGAACTTCTCCTTTAAGTCCTGGCCAGTAAAACAACTTTCTGATTCTCTGATAACTCCCTGCCATACCTGAGTGGCCTCCAACTGCAGATTTATGCATCTCATCAACCAAATGAGACCTCAGATGACCAGAACTCCCCACATAAATTCTTCCTTTATATCTCAGAATTCCCTCGCTGAGTTTGAAGTCTGGTACAGCAGTTGAATCTACTAAAAATTTAGTCTGCAACTCTTGAGCAAAGTCATCATTGGAGTAAGAATCAACTATCTCAGAATGCCACTTGGGAAATACCACTGTGGTTGATAACAACATTAAATCACCATCAGCTTGAACATCTACAGATTGATGCCTGCGAGACAATGCATCCGCAGCAACATTTTCTTTCCCTTTCTTGTAAGAGATAGAGAAGTCCAGCCCTAACAATTTAGACACCGCTTTCTTTTGTAAACTCGTATTAACCTTCTGATCAAGCAAGTACTTAATACTGGATTGGTCAGTTTTAACGTAAAAGTGACCATTCTCCAAATATGGCCTCCATTTATCTACAGCAGCCAAGACAGCTAACAGTTCCTTCTCATATATGGATCTACCAGCATTTCTATGACAAAAAGATTGACTAAGATAGGCTAAAGGCTTACCTTCTTGCATCAAAACTGCACCAATTCCCCTTTGGCATGCATCCGTCTCCACCACAAAGGACTTACTAAAATCTGGCAGAGCAAGAACAGGGGCATTTGTCATGCACTTTCTCAGCTCATAAAAGGCTTCCTCAGCTGCACAATTCCATTTGAATCCACCTTTCTTCAACAAATCATATAAGGGTCTACATATGATTCCATAATTCTGAATAAATTTTCTATAGTAACCAGTTAACCCTAAAAAACTTCTAACATCAGAGACAGTTTTTGGTAGTTGCCAGTCTGCCATAGCTACAATTTTATCTGGGTTTGTACTCACACCTGCTGCTGTGATAACATGTCCAAGGTATTCAATTTGACTAGCTCCAAAAGCACATTTGCTTAGCTTTGCATAGAATTGCTGCTCTCTGAAAATCTAAAGTGCTATACTCAGATGTCTGATGTGTTCTTGATGAGTTCTGCTGTAGACAAGGACATCATTAAAGAATACTAGGATAAAATCTCTTAGATGCTTCCCAAATACATCATTCATGAGAGCTTGGAAGCTAGCTGGCGCGTTAGTGAGACCAAAAGGCATCACTTTGAACTCAAAGTGACCATGATGAGTTCTAAAAGCTGTCTTTGGAATGTCCTCCTTCCTCATTCTGATTTGGTGATAATCAGATCTCAAATCTAGCTTAGAAAACACCGTAGCGCCATGTAATTCATCCAAAATGTCATCAATCATAGGTATAGGGAATTTGTTCTTCACTGTTACATTGTTAAGTTGCCTGTAATCGATGCACATACGCCAAGTTCCCTCTTTCTTTTTCACAAGTAGCACAGGAGAAGCAAAGGGACTTTTACTTGGCTGAATGAAACCCGCTTGTAACAAAGCTTTAACTTGATTCTCAATCTCAGTTTTTTGGAAATAAGGGTACCTATAAGGCCTCAGACTAACAGGTTTAGCTCCAGGAGTTAATGTGATCTCATGATCAAAGCTGCGTTCTGGAGGAAGGGATGTTGGTTCTTGAAATATATCATTGAAACCAGACAACAACTGCTGTAACTGTTCTTGAAATTTTAGATCTTTGGTCTTAATACTATGATGCTTAATATCCTGCACTTCCTGACTCTCATCAACTAACAAAAACACCTCTTCAATATGTCCTGCATCCTTCTTTTCCATAGACTTTTGTAGTTGTTCACACTTGATAAAATAGCAATCTGCAAAAGCTAAGTCTGCAGAACCAGTTTTCATCATCTACAGCTGATGAACATCAGATTCATCCATCCCTTGTAAAACTGTAGAATTGCCATCCTTCTTTACTATAGCTTGCATTTTCCAGAAATCAAACTCAACTGAAGTTCCGAGTTTCTCTCCTTTCATCCAATCAGTGCCTAAAACCATGTCATACCCACCTAGCTTAAGGATCCTCATGTCTCTATTGAACTTTTGGCCTCCCATTTCCCATTGAAATCCTTTACATTGCTCTTTACTGGTCATTTTCTCCCCATTTGCAACTGTCACTACCACAGAAGGGATTGATTCTGGCTTCAAGGAAAGGGATTGCACTATATTGTCATCCACAAAGCTGAAGGTGCTTCCAGAATCTAACAATACCAAGAGTGGCTTCTTCTGACTCTTTCCCTTGATCTTTAAAGTCCCACTCTGACAACTATTATCCACTTCAACAGCTTGGAGGGAAAGAATTGCAGCTCCTTGACCTCTTCCTGCCTCATTGAGAACCTCTTCATCTTCTTCCAACTCAACTGGTTCATCCCATGACATCGAATTTAAGGTTGGTTTCTTCTTAGAAGCACACACATGACCAGAAAACCACCTTTCTCCACATGTATAACAATTGGGATCCTTCTTGATTGACTTTCCATTGTTACTTCCCATACTATTACTGCCACTATAACTTTTGTTACCATAAGAGCTGGTGTTACTCTTGCTTGCAGCTGCATTATTCCTATCCTTGTTGTAAGTATAACCACTACCAAATCCTCTAGAATTCTTCCTATGCTTGAACATAGCTGTGATGGCAGTCTCATTCAACCTAGCAGATCTAATTGCTTCTGCTAATGAAGTAGGCCTAATAGTTGCCACCATTGCTTGTATATCTTCTTCCAACCCAGCTAAGAAACAAGAAGTAAAGTATTTCTCTGGTAGTTGTTTATTCTCCAGCAACATCAAACCCTTAAGTTCCTCAAATCTGTTCACATATTCTTCCACACTTCCAGTCTGTCTCAAATGTGTAAATTCCTTAACCATTGCATCATAACCTCTATCACCAAAACGCAAGTACAATGCTTCCACAAATTCTTCCCAACTCGCAGTTCGGTGATCCAAAATCCAGGAAAGAAACCAAATATCAGCCTTTTCATCTAGGTAAATGGTACTAACATCAATTTTCCTCTCATCAGAAACACGATTAACCCTAAAATACTTCTCACATCTACGTACCCAAGCCTTAGGATTAATTCCAGAAAAGAATGGAATTTCGATTTTAGGGTTTCCAGGTATTACCGGAGGGTGGTTTTCTCGGCGTTCCAACATACGGCGTCGCTGATTCACCTCTTGAATACCCTCGAATCTCTGTCGATGAACCGATGGTTCAGGGTCCTCATCATCGTACGAATTGGTGTCCTCGAACCCTTCGTTCCGTTGAGGAAACTCCATACCCAATCGCGAATTTGACCTGACCAGATTTTGGGAAAACCCCGCCGGAGTAGGGGCCGGGGTCGGAAGTAAGGGAGAACGCCTTACATCTTCCACCAATTTTCCCACCATAGCCGCCAAGGTCTTTAGTTGTTCTCTAACTTTGCAATTAGAGTTCTCCAGTGAAATAAATCGTTCCTTAGTCTCGTTTTCCCGTCGAGCACTTTCTTCCTCCTTGCTCAGCAATTTCTGTTCCACGTCCTTGATTTGTCCTTCCATGCTTTTCGATCGCGTCATTTGCTAGAATTTCCGAGGAATATCTAGCTCTGATACCATGTAATGTTCCGAATTGAGGAATTGATATTTAAGAACCCTAATCTGTGATTTGGGGAAGAAGAAAATAAACGAGAGAGAGAAGAGGAATAGAAGAGAGGAAGAGGGGAATCACCGCCTCAAGTCAATTAAGAATTGGTAAAGTGTCAAGATAGTTCCAGAGTCTGTATACATTTCTACTTATAGTTCCTGGGCCTATACACATGCTAGCCCATATGGTCCAGCCCACATCCAATCTAAAGTTCTTTTCCCGCTAAGTCCTCTTTCTCGCTCAGTCCAGAATTCCTCTTCCCGCGCTTCCTCTTTATTGGTCCACATCAGCTGGTTCGTACACGTCAGCTGCCAAGCACATTACAGTTAACTTTTTGCTTTACACGCTTTGAATTTTCAGGAAAGAGAAAAACTGAAATTATTAGATAGAAATTAACGAGATTATGGTTTAGTTGATGTTGTTTGTATTTGGAGTGTTTTTTTTTGTTAGTTTGATTTTGTTTCTACGTTGTATTTTTGGGTTGGTGTTTTGAGTTGATTTTTTCTCTAATTAATTTTTATTTTTTTGTTTTTTAAGTAGGAGGGTATTTTGGTCATTTCATGTGGAGTTCACCGGAGAAAAAAGAATATTCCGGCTCTAGAGACCCGAGAGTCTATTATCATCAAAACTTAGGGACGGGATAATCATTTTTCAAAAGTCAGGGACCCTAGGGGGAGGTTGACCAAATGTCAAGAACTTGAGAGTAATTTACCATATATTTTAACATACTTTATTAATTCAAAACATATTTTAAGATACTAATTTGTATAAATTTTACATCATCATTCATTTTATCAAATTTCATAAATGGTCATTGTGATCGCCGTCTTGTTGTAAAAATATATTTCAATCAGGTGTTGCAATTGAATAAACTATATGTCGAGATTTTATTTGACTTGAATATAGGCAAAGTAATTTTTTGATATTTTTGTATTTATTGCTCAAAATTCATTTTAAACATTTTTTGAAGAAAAAAAATGTAAACATCTCTTATGTAATAACTTGTCAACTGTGATATTTTCTCCAGTCCGAGAAAATTTACACGGTAAAGCATAAATATTTTTTAATAAAGTTACATATGCTTATTTTAAAAAATTAGGAAAAGTTCACATTTGGTACCTGGGATTACACAGTTTTTGCGACATGTTCCTGTGGTCTGAAAATGCCAATATTGGTCCTGAGGTTTATCCCTTTTTTGCGACAGAGGCTCATGACCTCTCCCGAGCTAAAATTATCTCCGAACCTAGTTGGCAATATGAGGTGGCATGCCACGTCGAATTATTTAACCGGTTGACAATATGAGGTGGCACGAAATTAAATATCATTTTCAATCCCATAGATTTTTATAGTTTTTAAAAATATCCCCCTTTCTTCTTCTTCCTCCTCCCCTCTCTCTCTCCTCCCTCATGCGCCTCTCTCTACTCCCTTCCAAGAGCAACATAGCCACTTAATCACAAAAAGCTCTATTTTTCTACAACTTTGAACTCCGACATAACTAAAAGTGGGGTCGGGATCGATGGGCCCCACCCAAGGCATGAACTCCCACATAACTAAAAATGGAGATGGTGTTGTGGCTTGAAGGAGATGGGTTGGGTTGGGTTGGGAGTTGAATGAGATGGATTGGGTTGGATTTGGTTAGGATGGGGTTGAAGGAGATGGTGTTGATTTTTTGGTATTTAAATGACGTTTTTGAAAAGTTAATAGGACTTTTTTGAAATTTTTCTAAAGTCACATCATTACCAAAGGGCTAACGATATTGTTGAGGTGTTATGCCACACATCAGGTGCGGAGCCAATTTTGACTCGGACTGCGTCCCGAGCCTCTGTTGCAAAAAATGGGTAAACCTCTAGACCAATATTGGCATTTCCAGACCACAGGATCATGTCGCAAAAATTGTGTAACCACAGGTACCAAATGTGAACTTTTCCCAAAAAAGTTAGATAAATCCTAACAAACACGTTGTGATCAGGATCTGTTAGGAGTCGAGTTTCCATCGTATGATTCGTACATAATCTGTTTTAATTTTCAATATTATGGGCCGCCGATTACTCCTGTTACGAATTATATTTTTATTCCAATTGAACTCGTCAATGAGCAAACTTGTAATCGCACTAATTGACTCGTAACATGACTTCCAAATGTTCCTGGTTACCACTATAATCTAACCCATTCTTCTCAAACATCGTCAAGGCTTCATCCATATGATAATATGAATCTGCATCGAATTTTATTCCGTGCAGGGTCAGAATGACCACATTCAACATCGTTGGATTGTTGGCTCGGATACCAGATGGTATCAACCAAAAAAATAAAAAATAAACGACAATGTACATTCTCTCAGATGCATAAAAGTGAGATTTGCAGTTATGTCAGAAGACATCAGTATATGAACATGAATGAACTGTGCTGTTACATTCGAACTCTGATCAAACATGTAATATATATATATGGAAATTTAATAAGTTCTGAGTTAAGTTTACTCAAAATGCAGATACATCTGCCCATAATCAAATCCGCCCATCTCTGAACAACAAGAACCAATCCATCTGGCCATCTTTCGGCTCCCGCTCGATTTCGCGGACTGGCTGCAAATACTCCTTAACGCTTTCCATCTCCAATTTCCCTAGCTTGATGAGCTCCTTGTCATCGTTCGGTCTTATGTGTGTCTGCATAGCAAAAGAAGAAGAAGAAAAAAAGATTAATCTTCCGGATGCAAGCACAATTGAACAACTAATTGTGAATCAATCAGCACCTCGACATTTTCTTGGTTAGCTATAGATCTGAGCGAAACCAGGCTCGGAATGTGATCAACGACTTGGATTTGCTTGAACAACAGCAATGGATTCGGAACATCATTCCCGTCCCCAAGCCAGCTGTATGCCCAAAAAGGAGCTTCAATTTTCTCCCTCCTGAAAATCTTAGTCCAAGAACCCTGGACGCCGTAATCTTTCATAATCCAAGTGTCTTTGAGTCCAGAAAAAGCAATATCCTTCCACTGCCTTGAACCCGCAAGGATTGAAACCTGAATCTTCAGGAGTTGCGAGCACATAAAACTGCTCGGACTCGAAATCGAAAGCACGGATAACATAGCTCGGATTCTCAGCGTCGAGCCAGTGCACAGCCCCGTTCACATAGGTGTCCACATATTTAGTATAGAATGCAAAATGAGAGTTGAAAGGGGCTGGTCCAATACTCCGCCAGGAAGCGGTGGCACCGCCAATCACGTAAACCCTAGCCTCGTAGCGGCGTTTCTGAGGTGGTTTGCCAAGACACACAACCGCCAACACCTTGAACCGCTTCTCGCTGGCAACAAATCCAATGGCAGCACCGCAAACTTCATCTTCCTTATAGTTACTAACAACTCGGGGCAGAGTCATGGACTCGCCCAAGATCGGGTTGCAAACCGTAACTTCTATCCCCACGGGGGAGATGACGCAAACGAAGCCGTTACACGAATTCGCAAAGTATCCTCGGGGAACACAAACGCTGTGGCTAACCGCTTTGCCTCCTCGAAGATCGAATAGCGCGACGCAGCAGCTGGGGAATCTGTAGAGAAGGCTGGTGCGTGACGCAGAGGAGGGGAGGAAGGCGAGTTCGGGATCCGAGACCATAGCCAACAGACGCTTGCAAACTAGCTTGCAGGAAAACATGGCTTCTAGAGACGACCGCGACAGGATCTCCTGGATCAGCTCGTCCGGGAGGGACAACAACAGGGGACTCGTCTTCTTCATATTCATATTCATAGGGCTAGGGCTTCGGCTTGCCATTACAATATAATAGGGTTCGATGCTCGACTCTGCATGCTGAAATACCAAATATTAAAAAAAACCAAAGCTATTGGCTTGGGAATTTCATCAAACAGCTTATATGCTCAACCAAACCAACCTCTCACCACACACTTTTCAGCTTAATTAAGCTTATCGGGTTACCTGAACCACCGAGCAACTACGACGAACCACCGCGGGAGGTGAGCTGTTGTAGGAGTGGAGGAAGACCGGAGGTCGGGGAAGAAATCGCACCCCCTTTTTTATTTCTGTGCTAGGGTGGGGGAAATTGGGTGAAATCCGGGAAGAAATCTCCCTAGTTTTTACTATTTTACCCCTCAGTTGGGTGGATATTACTCTTAAACCCGGTATGCTAACATGTTTAATTAACGGTCGGACTGCGTTTTTTTTAAATCTTGATTTAGATTATAATTCAGTTCCTGTTTCGTTGGAAAGGAAATCGTAGTCCTCGTGAGATCGGACCTGACTTTATTTTTTGAAATTAAGATTTTTATGGATTTTTGATCAAAGCTCAACAACAATTAACCAAAATCCATGAATTAAATTAATGAAACAAAATTTATTAATAACATCAATTGAACTTACTTGTAGAAGTATGATTACCTGGATCGTAACAAAATTCTTATTTTTTCGTTACTCGTCATCGGTCAGTTCTTGTACACGGATTAACGAGACAAAGAACAATTTCCACGAACTAAATGCCTCGGAACCAAAACAAGGGAATTGCAAGATCAAGTTCTCCTTTCATCACTTGCGTTGGAATCTATTTCCAGTGTGTAGAGAGCTTCCTCTCTTTGCTTTTTTCCCATCTTCTTTTTTGTGCCCCAGCCCAAATGCCTCCCCTTTTTATAAAGGAAACCAAAAGAAACTTCCCTCCCAAGGAAAGTCATCAAAGGGGTGTACGTGGCATTTGTTTAAAAGGATATTAGAAAGAAAATTCCAAGCGTTAGCGAAACGGCTTTCGTGCAGCTTTTAAGTAGTAATTACGATGGGACTCGTTGGTGACTGGGCGTTAAGCGTCACGAGTTTATGTGAGATAGAGCGAAGCAAGCCCACACTGGCAGAAACTGTTATTAACAATCCTGCTCTCTTCATTTTTATAAGTTAAGTTAAAGCGGACCAAAATCTCACAGAGAGATGTGACATCAATCGAAAACAGCTCATGGGTGCCACGTTGATATCCACCACATGATGTAAATAACTAACATCTCTCACTCATACATAATTAATTATAATCAATATTCTCTCATTTTATGTTTGGCGGATAATTGTCGTACGACCAACATGCATCGAGTACACTTAGCTAAATTCAAAAGCACAAAATGGCCACTTGAATAATAGTATCTCGATTATCTCCATTACGTAAACTTGAATATCACCTGATATAATCGTTCACCAAGTTGTAAATCGACTATTGTCTCGAATATCAGATTCTGCAAACGGCCTTCGGCTACGAGCCGTACCCTGGCTTTCATGCCAGCGTGAAGGCAAAGACGGAAGCCGAGCGCAAGAAGTGGATGGACAAGAAAGCGAAGAAATCCACTTAAGCTTGGAGGAGTCACAGAGTAGACATCTATCTCCATTGGCTGCTGCTCGACCTATGTAAGTATAATGGTGAGAATTGTCCGTGCTGATGTATCTAATTAAGAACTCCTCTCTCGTGTGCTTAAATAAACTTCTCTTTTGGTCCCCTTAGTTACACTCGGTATCTTATCCGATACTCGAAAGAATCCGAGGAACTCCGTAACTAATCAAACGATTTTTTGAAATAAGAGGTATCTGATCATTTTCTCAGTTATCAGATATGGGACTTTTGATATTAAAATAAAAGCGTACCACTGGTTTCGGGTAGACACCAAACTTAATACCGATCTTGTAGAACCATATATCGGAAATTATATAAATTTTATTGAATTGATATTATTATAACTATGAAATTTAAATAGATGTCAATTGCTTAAAAAATCAAAGTAATTACTGCAACATTGAATTATGAAGTCAAAAATAATTTTTAATAAAGATACATATACTTATAAAAAAAGTTGGATAAATCCCAACAAACACGTTGTGATCAGGATCTGTTAGGAGTCGAGTTTCCCTCGTATGATTCGGATATAATCCGTTTTAATTTTCAATAATATGGGCCGCCGATTTCTCCTTCTGTTAGGAATTAAATTTTTAATCCAATTGAACTAGCAAACTTGTAATCACACTAATTGATTTTGGATTCTTACGAAGTTCGTAAGAAAACAACTCGCAACATGATTTCCAAATGTTCCTGGTTAGCACTATAATCTAACCCATTCTTCTCAAACATCGTCAGGGCTCCATCTATATGATAATATGAATCTATATCGAATTTTAATCCGTGCAGGCTCGTATACCAGATGGTATCAACCAAAAAAATAAACTACAATGTACATTCTCTCAGATGCATAAAAGTGAGTAACAGCAAAAGATCAGTATATGAACATGAATGAATTGTACTGCTACAATCGAAATCAAACATGTAACATATATATGGAAGTTTAAAAAGTTTATGAGTTAACTTTACTCAAAATGCAGATACATCTGCCCATTATCAAATCCGCTTATGTTTCGGCTCCTGCTCGATTTGGCGGACTGGCTGCAAATACTCCTTAACGCTTTCCATCTCCAACTTCCCTAGCTCGACGACATCCTTGTCATCGTTCGGTCTTACGTGTGTCTGCATAGCAAAAGAAGAAGGGAAAAAAATTATATTCCGGATGCAAGCACAATTGAACAATTAATAGCGAATCAATCAGCACCTCGACATTTTCTTGGTTAGCTATAAATCTGAGTGAAACCAGGCTCGGAATGTGAGCAACGGCTTGGATTTCCTTGAATGACAGCAATTGATTTGAAACATTGTTCCCTTCCCCGAGCCACCTGCATGCCCAAAAAGGAGCCTCAATTTTCTCCCTGAAGATCTTAGTCCAAGACCCCTGGACACCGTACTCTTTCATAATCCAAGTGCCTTTGAGTCCAGAAAAAGCAAGGCATCCTTCCACTTCCTGGAACCCGCAAGAACAAAAATCCGGATCGTCAGGAGTTGCGAGCACATGAAACTGCTCGGACTCGAAATCGAAAGCACGGATAACGAATCTCGATTTCCCAGAGTCGAGCCAGTGCACAGCCCCGTTCACATAGGTGTCCACATATTTAGTATAGAAAGCAAAATGAGAATTGAACGGAGCTGGTCCAATACTCCGCCAGGACGCACTAGCACCACCAATCACGTAAACCCTAGCTTCGTAGCGGCGTAGCTGGGGTGGTTTGCCACGACACACAACAGCCAACACCTTGAACCGCTTCTCGCTGGCAACAAATCCAATGGCAGCACCGCAAACTTCCTCCTCTTCCTTGTAGTTACTAATAACTCGGGGCAGAGTCATGGACTCGCCCAAGATCGGGTTGCACACCGTAACTTCTATCCCCGCGGGGGAGATGACGCAAACGAAGCCGTTGCACGAATTCGCAAAGTATCCTCGGGGAACACAAACGCGGTGGCTAACCGCTTTGCCTCCTCGAAGATCGAATAGCGCGAGGCAGCCGCTGGGGAAGCAATAGAGGAGGCTGGTGGAGGAGGGGAGGAAGGCGAGTTCGGGATCCGAGACCATAGCCAACAGACGCTTGCAAACAAGCCTACAGTTAAACATGGCTTCCAGAGACAACCGCGACAGGATCTCCTGGATCAGCTCGTCCGGGAGGGACAACAACAGGAGACTCGTCATCTTCATCTTCATAGGGCTAGGGCTTTGGCTTACTATTTATATTTAAAATAAAATAAAAAACCAAAGCTATTAGCTTGGGAATTTTCATCAAACAGCTTATATGCTCAACTAAACCAACCTCCCACCACACACTTTTCAGGTTAACTAAGCCCCGAGAATAAGGTTACCTGAACCACCCAGCAACTGCGACGAACCACCGCGGGAGGCGAGCTGTTGTAGGAGTGGAGGAAGATCGGAGGTCGGGGAAGAAATCGCCCCCCGTGTTTTGTTTCTATGTTAGAGTTTTTACTATTTTACCCCTCAGTTGGGTTTAGGGTTTTACTCTTAAACCCGGTACGCTAACATGTTTAATTATCCGACGGACCGCGTTTATTTTTAAATCTTGATTTAGATTAGAATTCCGTTCCTGTTTCGTCGGAAGGGAATTGTAATCCTGCGGGATCGGACCTGACTTTATTTTTTTGAAATTAAGATTTTTATTATTATTATTTCTGGATTAGAGATTTCGAAATACAAGTTCTAATCCAATAATTAATCTACTTCTTGTGGCCGTGTCGGAGAGACACTCTCAATTTTTAATCCAGAGACTCATATTAGAGCCTAGTTTTTTTTTTAAGAAAGAGGACGCGAAACTTATATTAAAATAAACGATTTATAATACGAAAAAAGAAAACGTCCAAGGCAAAAGCTGCCGAGACAAGCTATGGCTAATAACCGCAAGATCGTGTCATAGACACAACCTCGTGGGCATTTGAATGCATACAAGATGCACGCAAATGAATGCCAAGATCGGACGGATCCAACCAAGACAAGGCTATCCACTTGCACCAACAAACAAGGTTTCGTGAACCGAACAGATCTCAAAACGAGTATAGATCGATCCAAGTAAAAGCAGATAAAAATAAACCGATTATTAGAGCCTAGTTAGTTGCTTACATTTTGTATCATCTTGAACGCATCTTGTTTACAATAAGAATTATTTAATCTCAACCAATTTGTCTATTCTGTAACGCTATTAGGGTGAATTAAGTTTACCAGTGGTATAAACAGATATGGTATTCGAATATTTAGTTAATCGACTAATTTAAATTCGAGTCAAAATTATAGCCGAAACGTCCTTCAAGTCGAAAGAGCAGGAACTCGTGGACGATCATATGGAAGAAGCAACCTTCTAACAGTACAACATTGTCTTCATTAGTGCTAGCGAAATCACCGTCCATCAGTGATTCTAGCCAAAGGTTATTTGGCCAAATGACACGTAAAAAAATTAAGCATGATTATATGAACATGTTCTCGATACACTAGGATTATATATATAAAAAATCAGCCGCAGAAGTGATGGGTCAGAATCCGTAAAGACCATTTTTTTTCCCGACGAAAGTGTTTCAACAAATTTCTCCCAGAATTTATTTCAAATTTTGATCCGTGCAGGGTCATAATGAACATTCTCAACACGTTGTAGTGGTCGATTCGGTAAATGTCTGTGTATCAGGTTGTATCAACAAAAAATATGTTAGTTATCTCAGATGCATAAAAGTGAGATTGCAGTTATGTAAAATGACAATATAATGACAACATAAGATCAGTATATGAACATGAACAACCAGTGCTGCTGCATTCACAGACTACACAAAAGTGATGTGGGATAATTCTAACTCTGATCAAACATGTAACATATACAGCTTGTTTGGAACCAAATCCATTAAGAAAAAGATTCCACTTCCAATCCCAATATAAATGGAAATAGAATCCATTTCCTATTTTCATGTTTGGAACCAAAACTTACACTTAAGAATTGATTCATTCCTTTTACTTGAATGCCCTTCCAACTCCTTAACATAGAAAATGAGACATCCAAATAGTGACATTTGAAAATGTAGAAAAGAACTACGAACAACACTCGGAACAACGCTGATAAAGTTTATTAAGCCCGTCTACTACTGCTTGCATAAAAAAGTTACATCCAAGGTAACACTCCGTGATACAACCATAACTACAACATCTATCTTTACTTTCAGCTATACAAGCCATTTTTAATTTTTTACTAGCTGAAAGACAAAGCAAATTAGCTAACATGAATAACTAGAAATTATACTGAGACTAGAGCCGAAAACCAATAACATATTCAACTATAGTGACATGAACAACTAGAAACTAAAACCATCAAGCTCAAGAAGAATTGAAACAACGTTACAGTTGAAAAATTCAATGGCTTCGCACAAATTGAGATGGATTTGTAGTGCCATCTACCATGCAATGTCTTCAATGTTGCTGCATAAAGGCAAAACTTTTTCAGAATTAAATGTTGTTTGCGGAAGACGAGATTGCCCCGTATATTTCAGTGCGATACGGGCTACGGCAATCGTCCCCAAGATACAACGACTGTTCGGGCATTTTCAACAATGCTATGGAGAATGCACTTGCTTCTGGATCCTTCCAGGCGCGCCCAGGCTGCGCTAGCGCCCTTTCGCGAGGGATTTCGCACCCCTCAACGACTGTTCGGGCATTTTCAACAATGCTATGGAGAATGCACTTGCTTCTGGATCCTTCCAGGCGCGCCCAGGCTGCGCTAGCGCCCTTTCGCGAGGGATTTCGCACCCCTTCGGCCTTCTGGAAGTCTCCTAAGTACCAAGTGCACCACAAAGCGTCCATTGCGACATGCGTCCAATGCGCTCGTGCTCGAACGGTGCGAAGCACCGTCCTCGCAACTAGCGGTGGGTCAGCCTTTTGGGTAGTCAATTAAGTTGAGAGGTAAGGAGAGAAATTCCTTATAAACAAGGAAATCCTCCTTGCTCTAATCAATGTGGTACACATTCCTTAACTTGACTTAAGACCTTCCACTTGGGCCTTTCCAATTTGGGCCAAATGTATTAAATATGCATTCAACCCAACAATAACTTCCCTCACAAATCGAGATGGACATTGTTGCAGCAGCTTAAAGTTTCTTGGACTTTAACACAGCACAAAGTTGACCTTGTTTAAGTGACAAATGCTAAGATTAGCCTATTAACAGGTTGCATTATCAGATCAGGTTGACTTTAACACAGCACAAAGTTGACCTTGTTTATTTGGGCAGGTTACATTATTTCTTGGAGCTCTATGTTAGGAGTAGAATGTAGCATCTGCAGCAGCATGAATGTCACATCAGGTGCATTGTCAGATCTCTTTCTGACGTAGGAAAACGTAGTAAGCAAATTGGCTAGACATACCTGCATCATTTCCAATTATAACAGGCGAGGATCTAAAGCAGGATATAGTACAGGCAGCAAATAAACTAAAAAACGTGCTTTTAACAAGCAGGATCTTAAGCAGTATATTGTAAACGATCCACAACCAAGCTCAGCTAAAATAGAGAGCGGACTGATCTCGTGGTCGATTTGACGGGTATTCAGGTGGTGAAAGTAATATGTCAAGACATTAAGACTGCCATAAAACAAACAACACAGAAGACATTGTTCAGCAGAAATAAACCAGTCGTGAAACCCATGGTTTTAAAAGATGCAGTTCGACCGGTGGTCCGACCAGTTGGACCACGAAATGGGCACTAGACCGGGTCATTTTTAGGCTTTTGACCGGGGTCTGTACTAACCAGACCAAATCTGGTCAGACCGGCCGATTTTGAGGTCTATCCTGACCGGTCGAACCCGGTTAGTACAAAAATAGGTAAAATTGACTTTTTTTGGTAGTTTTCGAGGAAAAAATTGATTTGACAAATTTATAAAGTAATAAATAAATAAATAAAGTAGATTTATAGAGTGGAGAGATAAAAAATTAAGTCTACTTTTTTGTATGAAAAATAAATATATTTTAACCTACATATATATTATTTAAAATATTTAAAAATAAAAAATTTTGGTACGACTGGTGGTTCGACCGATCTGACCGGCCGACCCGGAGGACGGGAGAAATCCCGGGTCGGCCTCCGGGTTGTTTTTTAAAACCATGGTAAAACCCACAAACTCAGCCAAGCTAATCAAGACTGCTGGTGACTGGCTATCCAATCTTGACCTCAAGAAGCATCTGAAGACAAATTACACCTCCTTAATACCCAAGAAGCTCACCCCCATCTCCACATCCAAGTCAACGAACTCCACAGGAAAACTCTCAGATCTACTCAAACTAGGCCACCCAAATGAAACAAACAAGACAACCTCAACCAAACATCCATCCTCCAAATCGAACCCATCTCAGACAAGAAAGAAAACAACCAGAAATCAAAAATAGGGAAACCAAACATCTCACTCTCAAGAGCACATAATATCAGTCCAGTGATCAAATATATTTTTATCTAAATCGCACCACAAATACCCCATAAACACCATGAAAATTCCATGACCTAAAAACTCAAAAACGCTAATAACCCCCAAAGGTCAGATACCCTCAAATACGAAAACACACCATGCAAATAGAAGTTTAATAGCACTTTAAATTTAAAAAAGAAAAATCCCGGAAACCACAAAGGAGAAAGGAAGTAGTTACTTGGAGATTATCAGAGTCGCCGAGAGTGGAGACGGTCGTCGTCGTCCAACATGAAAAATTTTGCAGGGCCCGAGAACTCAGGAGAGGGAGAATGTGACGTGGGAGAGAAAAAGAAAAAGAAAGTTGGGTAATATTAAAATGTGACTAGGGGTATAATTGGTATTTAGGTACAATTCCCTTTTTGGTCTTTAGAATTCCGACCAATTTTTAAAAGAATCACTTTCCTGAATAAAATTGGTTCCAAACATACTCAAGTTTTTAAAACTCAGGATTATGATTCCAATTTCTTTCATTTTTGCGTTTCCAAACAAGCTGATATAGATGGAAAATTATGAAGTTAAAGTCAAATTTGCCAAGGTCATGACATAACTCAAAAGTACATACAGTTACAATGTGCTCGAAATACATCAGTATAAAATGAGAGAAATTCACAATATTTCAAGGTACCAAAACAACAATCAATCCTTCCACCCATCTTTTGGCTCCTACTCGATTTGGCAAAGTGGCTGCAAAAACTCCTTGACGCTTTCCATCTGAAACTCCCCTAGCTCGACGAGTCATCATTCTATGGCGGGAAGGAAGACGGTGATCTATGTGCAATTTTGTCTTCTCTTTGGGAACTGGTCCATATAAAAATCCAAAATATTAAAGAATCCATAATTAAAATCGAAAATTCTCTCCAAATCTAACTTTATGATTTAATTTTGGAGTTTGTTAATTTTGGAGATTCTTTTAAGGTTTATGTAGGCACCGACTTGAGAGAAAAAAGATTGTGGGTTGATGATGGGGAATGTCATGCAAATACTAGCCGAAAAATTAGTCATGGTTAAAAAATTTACATCAAAATTGCGAATTTGAGAAATATTTATCATTAAAATAGATAAAAAAATAAAACTACTTGGCTCTTTATCCAAAAAAATCAAATCACACTGTACTACAATGAACTTTTTCCTTAAAAAAACTATTACTAATTTTTTTTGGGTAAGATGGGTGGGTAAAAAACTATTACAACTGAAGCTAACATATATAGGTCGACGATAACAGGTTGATCGAGCCACTCGTGTGGGATTTAAATTATATAAGGAATAATCAAAACAAAAACTAGATTGCACTGAACTCTCAACTCGCAATTGGACTTTGTGTACAATAATGAGATTGATCGGCCCTTAACTTATTCGAATTTAACTTCGTCTCACACGAATATTCCTAGCTTATTGTATAAGAATATTATTTAAAAAAAAATTCAATAGTATATGGTGGGGGGAAAATAAATGTTATTGGGGAATACAGGGAGAACAGCTCATCTACTACTTGAAGCTTCTTAATATGGTCAAACCCAAAGAATTATTTCAATGGCAATTTGGCCTATTATCAACCATGAGATTTAATTTGACTTTGGAATTATTATGACCACTGCCATTGCTAATGATCCACGTACATGGGAATTTCCTCCAAAGTGTTTGTTTATTCTCATACCATTAATGTTGCTATCCAGTCTATATAAATACACACAAACAAATACTTATATCAAACCTCACAAGGAGAGTATCATGCTAAGTAGGTTATAAATATTTTGGTAAATAAAATTATACTTTCAAAAAAAAATTGTACACCAACAAATACTTATATCAAACGAGAAGAGAATTGATTAGAAAAAATTAACAGCTCTCGAATTCGAACTATTGAGAATATGACACCTTTAAATATTTATTTAGAAAATTTTATTATTATTTCAATTTTATATTTTGCTTAAATTTAGATTAATTTATTTAGTAAGTGTGATGAGTGTATCGTTGAAGATTTTGAAATCTGGGATATCCGATTATCTATTTAATCCAGCTAAGTGTGCCTCTTGGCCTTTATTTAAATGCCATGCCCATGTCCTACTCCTATCTACCGGATACAGTTTCTTTTTCTTCAAAAAAGTGAGACAATCTTTTGTGCGGACTACAACTTATGAGTCGAATACACTACAGTTCAAATTTTATATAGAAACACTCTTAAAATAAATTTTGTTTAAATATGTTCGATGCTACTCACCAGCTTCCATTGTCAAGTTTCTTCTCCAACCCATTTGTAGTACATAATTTTTTTTGAAGTTAATTGCAAATTTGTTGCAGTTTTATTCAAATTTTAGTGCATTTTGAATTGCTCTCGTTCAAGAGATACTTTTTTGGGGGGATGGTTTAAGAGGCACTTTACCTACTTTACAACTGCACCAATTTAAATAAAAATATAATTATTTTCTTTATTTCTTCACAATCAATAGATATTTTTATTGTGAATCTTTTATCGATCCTATTTAGAAGACGATTATTCAAAAATCTTAGTAAATTCAAGTTATTACTATCTGTACCACTTTACGTGAACCAATAAACATTTAAAATGTCTCGAAAAATATTTGACCTAATCACAAGAGACCATATTGGTGTAAAAATTTGCAGATGTTCAAATATATAAAAAAATACTAGAAGTCTAGAAGTGTCAATGTCCTTAACATTCCTGCACGTCGGAACAAATGAAGCAAAGCCAATAAGCCAAGTGGGCCTCACTCTGAGTGTTTTTAAATTATTAAGTCCTTAGGTTAATTAACTTTATTTTGATTTGATTATCTTGTTTTTAATGCACCGTTATGTTACTTGTATGGATGTGTACTTAGATAAATAAAAGTTAAAGAGTTTTTATTGTTTTAAGATATTGGGTTAATTATCTTGATTCCAGTTTATTTATTTGCCGAAATCCTGGTCAAAGTAGAGTCTGCCAAGTGGCATAAACTATTGGCCCTTCCATGGGGAACAGCTTGTAAACTGTCAATTTTTGCACGTATTTCAATTTTTTTTTGGAGAGAAGTATTTCAATTTGTTAGGAATTGCTTACGTTTTAATTTATAGGTTTTTTTATATAAGTAAGATTTTTATTAATCACGGAGGCCTTGCATGCTCATCAACAGAGGTGAGAGTTTGACCTAATTAGCCCACAATCTCCATTTTTTGCAGTGTGCGGTTAGAATGCCCAAGATTTCCATAGGTCCTCGCCTTCCTCGTGCTACTCCTAGTGCCCTTCGGCATTCGTGAATGGATGTTCAGGTCGGGTACTGCCAAGGTCTTTGGTGGTCAAGACCTATCACTGTACCTGAAGTCTTTAAAAGCTTGGGGGGACTAGCGACTGGTTATTGCAGCGCTAGGTTGAACGAATTTTGTGGGGTTTTTACTCTTGATGGTGCCTTACCACCATTGTAACTGGATGTTGGTGTATACCCCATTCATTATTATTATTAATAAAGTCTACTTCTCAAGAAAAAAACGAAAAAAACAAAAAATTTAAAAATAAAAACGTTACAGAAGGAGATGAGAAAAGAGAACAATAAAAACAAAAAATTTAAAAATTCTAAGGCCTAAACGGACAACTAAAGTAGCTAACCCGCTGCCATAATTAGTAACCAAATTTGACCAAATTAGTCATTCCGAATATCTTCAAAGGACTATAGGTCTAATTACAAGATTTTGAATTGAAGCTTTGTTCCAGTAAATTTATTAATGAGAATTTTACATAATAACTCAATTTTAGTCTCTTTTCCGTGTTGTTGTTTTTTCTTACCGGAATTTTACAATCGCATGATTTTTAGTGAGATTTTCAGCTACAATTTTTATATTATTGTGCCAAGGATTGTTTGCAATCGCATTACTTATTATCAATAAAGAAAAAATACCTATAAAAAATCCTCAAATTTATCCAATTCAATAGATATTTAGAACTAAAGAAAATTATTATTTTAGAATTCATCTTACCGAGTCTTTCTTTGCGGTTAATTGAGATCTAATCCGGATCCCGCTGACGAGTGCAAGAAAAAAATTTGTTCAATTAGGTTGCCAGCTGGGGAGAAGATCCTTGCTTTCGAAAAAATATTCATTTTTAATTTCATAGATCATAACATAACGGTTAGATCAATTAGAAAAAAATATATTTGAGCTTAATAAAAAATAACTGAGTTGGATCTGAAAAACATTTCAAAGTCTTGCCCAATTTCTATCTTCAAGATAGATGAAACAGACCCCACCGGAAAAATAGGAAAAAAAAATACAGACAGCCTTCAATTCTTTTACATCACAAACACATTTTCTTTGCTTGTCCCAATTCCACGGCGAATCAGCTCTCGACAACAAATCTTATATTGTCTCCATTTCGGGAAAAAAATTAAGAGATTAAATACGAACTAAATTCCAAAACCTTACAATATGATAATTGGACAAGAGCAGCGAGATCAGTAATTACATTGTCCAAATTGTACATGCACAAGGCCATGATGAACTGTCTCTAGTCAATTTTAGGAAAGATTATATAGAATTATTAGTACTTACATCAATTCACAAGAGAGTTATTCTAACTTAACAAAAATATTGTCACCATTCGAAGATTCCATCTAATTCGAACCTAAAGTAGTGAGATCGATAGATCGGTATTTCAAAAAAAAAATATTGCACCCTCTTAATACCAACAAGGTTAATTGAAACAAGCCCAAAAAAAACAATCAAGGTGAAGTTTTCTTACATCGCACGTTTCTCTCTCACCCTCAAACCAGTATTTAGGGAGCTTATTCTTCATCACATTGGCCTTTTTCTCATAAACACATTCACTTCCTTTCACGTTCTGTTCCCCTTGAAACCTTTACATATAAATCTTTAATCTCTTTCCTCATTTTAGCCTCAATCCCTAACTTCCCATATCTTTTAGACACAAACTTTATTGCTTTTAGTTTCGGTTAGCTCTTTAACATCATCATCGGTTCAGTTCCCATTAGAAATCAACATTACTTGTGGCCTTTTTGTGTCCCTTTTATTTGCTTATTAGGTTCGTTGCATATAGACCAAACCAAAAGCTATTTGTTCGGCCACCTCCCATTAAGATACATAGAAAGAGAGGTTTATAAAGGCCTTGCTTGTTGCCTCTTGTTCATTTGGCTTCCGAGCAATGGAAAACCTTTGTGGTGGTGGTGATAAGGTAGATGATCAGATGGATTTGCCACCCGGGTTTCGGTTCCATCCGACCGACGAGGAGCTGATCTCGCACTACTTGCACAAGAAGGTTCTCGACACAAGCTTCTCCACCACGGCTGTTGGAGATGTTGATCTAAACAAGTCTGAGCCTTGGGAGCTACCTTGTGAGTACTTGAAATCTTTTTAGAGCAAATTCCTTGTGTGGTCGTTGACTTTTTTGTTTGATCTAATTTTGGTTGCTGATTTAGGGAAGGCTAAAATGGGTGAAAAGGAGTGGTACTTCTTCTGTGTGAGGGACAGGAAGTACCCAACTGGACTAAGAACTAACAGAGCAACTGAGGCTGGTTATTGGAAAGCCACGGGGAAAGATAAGGAGATCTATAAGGGGAAGTCCCTTGTTGGAATGAAGAAGACTCTTGTTTTCTACAAGGGAAGAGCACCAAAAGGGGAGAAAACCAATTGGGTCATGCATGAGTATAGGCTAGAAGGCAAATTCTCTGTCCATTACCTTCCCAAAACTGCCAAGGTAAATCAATTTCTTGTTATCCTGAGGACTCCTCTGTTTCCTCCCCTGTTCATTCTGTTAATTTTATGATTTGTTTTGGTTTTGTTCTTTTATACAGAACGAGTGGGTGATTTGTAGGGTGTTCCAAAAGACTTCAGGTGGGAAGAAAATCCACATCTCTGGCCTAATAAAACTGGGCTCATTTAGTAATGATTTGACTCTTCCTATCCTACCACCACTGATGGATTCTTCACCTTATTATGGAAAGATTAACTCCCAACCTGCCTACGTACCCTGCTTCTCCAATCCAGTTGATACTCAAAAGTCCCGTTTCAACGACCAAAATTTGCCAATACCATCAAACTCTTTCTCGAAATTTTCCATCCCAGGTCCTTTCTTCTCTGCTCAACGCTGCCCGGTGTCATCAAACAATCAATTCTCAGAGCAATCCATCCTCGGGACTCTAATGGAGAATCAAGGGAGCAGCTTGAACCAAAGCTTCAAAACAGAGAGGGATGTGGCCTCTGCCTCACAAGATACAGTGCTAAGTACTGATATCAACACTGCTATCTCTTCATTTGATGACCAACAAGGGGCTGCACCTACTGCTACAACCATGGTTGGACAAATGGACCTTGATTGCCTTTGGAACTTCTCGGGCTGAATACGAGATATGATACATTAGCGTTGGTATAATCGCACCTATTTATAGGGTTCATTTGACCATCATCAATCAACATCTAGTTAATACACCAAAAGAGAAAATTAAAAGGTGTTACCCATTTCGTAGTATAGGTGGTGGTGTTAGCTCTTTGTATAGAGATTTGTAAGAGTTATACAACATTAAAAGCAGATTATACTATGTAATATATATAATTTTTACTACTATTTTTTTTATAAGTGAATTTTTATTCCATCATAAATGATTACATATATACAACATACTGTGTTAAATTATATCGTATAAAAACGAAGTTGCGATTAAAAGCCTCATCAAAACCTCATCTAGATAAAATCGGTGAAAATTCAGTTAGATTTTACTACTACTTAACTGTATTTCAATTGATTTTTTTTTGAGGGAATACTGTATTTCAATTGATTGGCATCAAAACTTTGTCGCACATGAGATTTAATTGTTGGCTAACTTAAATCTTCGATTGGTTGCCTCTTTCTTTATTAGAAATTTGTTGTAACTGGGGCCTTTTGGTGTTTTGTTATTTGCATACATCATTGATTTTATGAGGGTTAAGATAGAGACAATTTTACAACCACTTCGCAACTTTTCAATTGAAAATTTCATTTTTTTGACATTTCATTTTTTATTTACCTTATTTTAAATAACTCAACAACTGAATAACGTCAATTAGCTCCTGTAGATCTGGGTGATCATATACCGCGGGAGATGAATTTTTTATTTTCACTCGGTTGGTGATATTCTAATATCACGAGTCAAGTATTGTCCAATCAATATTTTCATTATTTTTTATTTTTAAAGTTTGAACTCAAAATTAGGAAAATAATGATGATTTTTTTGTCAAGCAGACAACTAGGATATGTCTGCTCCGATTATTGATTCTCCTTTGAATTTTGAGAAAATTACGCCCAGGTCCCTGTAGTTTGGCGTCCCTCCCTCTAAGGTCCATGCGTTTCTAAAATCCATGTTGACGTCCCCCAAGTTTAGTTTTAGAAACTCTCGGGTCCCTCGCTGAAGTCATGAATCTTTTTTTCATTTTTTTGTCATGAAAATTACTTAAAAATCCTTGCAGTAAATTAATAAAAAATACTTTCTCGCAACTAAACCGGAGAAGAAGATGAAGGTCCCCAGTGAAGCTTTCCAGGTCACCGGCGAAGAAGAAGATGGGACCGCGCCCGTCGCTGAAGAACGACGAGATCTAGCTCCGCCTCAATCCGTGAAGCAACGACAGAGGACCCGACCCAAATCCAGAGATCCAGCTCCGTCTTAACTCCACCTCAATCCGTGAAGCAACGACGGAGGACCCGACCCAAATCCAAAAATCCTGTCATCCCCTCTCGTCGGCGTCTCCCTATCTGGTCAGAGACCACCACCACGGTCGAGATCTCTTGATCTCGGGGGACGACGGGCTTGCTTTGTAGCTTTGAGGCTCCTACGGCGTGTCCATGGTCGGGTCGTGTTCATGGTCAGGGACAACAGAATTTCTGGATTTGGGTCGGGTCGTGTCTAAAGAGGTCATCAGAGTCACGTGGTCTAACCGGTTGAGCTCCTACGGCGTAAACTTCGGCTGGGCTCCTACGACTGGGTTCTATGGCTGGACTTCGGCTGGGCTCCTAGGGCTGGACTTCGGCTGGGTTCCTACGGCGTGGACTTGGACCTCGTCGGCGGTTTCTCCGACGAGGAGGACAAACAAAGAAGAAGAATAGAGGGTATTATTGTCTTGTAAAGATAAATTAATAATAAACCGGCCGATGATGTCAGCGAGGGACCCGAAAATTTCTAAAACCAAACTTGGGGGATGTTAGCATGGATTTTAGAAACCCAGGGACCCTAGATGGAAGGAGGCCAAACTACAGGAACCTTAGCATAATTTTCTCTTAAATTTTTCGTATTTTCGTGTCAGGATAATTTTTTTCTCATTAAAAAGTTACGATCACGGTTTTAATGCCAATGATTTGACGAAGCTCACTAGGAAAAAATAAATGTAATGTTTATTGGGAAGGAAGAAAATTGGCAACTATCCAGATCCACTTCGAGAATTTTACAGTGCAGCAATCTGGCGTGTAATAAGTATAGTTTAAATGTAATCGATACAAGTATAGTTTTCAATTTCTTTGTCATGGAATCATTTTTTGAAACGCACATCCAAGATCGAAGTAAGAAATGCATCGTTACAAACGTATCAAAAAAAAATGCGACGTTACAACCAGAAAATTTGCGGCACGGGAAATGATCAAACAAAGATTCACGAACCTCCATAACTAAAGTGAAACATAAGTGGTAAGGAGTTAGGAATGTTTTATTTTAGGTGTACTTATGGGTTACTCTTTGGTCAAGATGCCATTGTGGTGCTTTTGGTGGGAATATTTTTGCAAAATGTACATATAGTATTGCTCTGATACGTGATTATCTAATACCTTAAGTGATGTACTACCGTGAAATTATTGAAAGAGCAATATATCTATTTTTAACGATAAAAAATTGAACGAAATCAAATTTATCCGATGTTGAGATTACCATATCGCTGCAGCGATGAATTTTTATAATTGTGAAGAATTTATCTACTTATGTTAGTAGATATTTGGAATTTGGATCTCTAATCTTCGACCTGCAATTAAACAATTTTTTTGTTCATCTTGATTCGAATTTAAATTATCAGAATCCGAAAGAATAAAAAAATGCTTTCCACCCTTCCTCCAAAACCATCATCCAAATAATGCCACCTCCACCCGATCCACCAAAAAAAACCTCACCTTAGCATTCTCAACGAATCTCTCTTATACTGCACATGGAAAACGCACACACACCAACCGCACAATTGTTCTAATTCGCACATTTCGCACCTTAAAAATCTCAATATTCCTCCATCACAACAACAATGATTCAAATAGTAAAAATTTTGAATTTTCTTAATAAAATCTTAGGTTCAAATATTACGAGTAAAAAAATTATTATTAAAAGAATTATTTTTTCAATAAAGTTCGATAGTGTTCGACTTTAAAAATCAGTTTCGCAAAAATATATTCCTCAATCAATCTAATTTGATCACTTCCACTTTGGTCCTCCAAACCCTTAGTTTTCGTGATGGATGCATTCCGTTTTTAGATGAAACTGATGTAATATCCTCACTCACACTCCTTTCTTTCTGCCTTTAATTTGCTTGGTATATATGCATTCCATTCTGTACGCATTACGTTTGTTGTCACATGTTAAAATCCCACGTACGTACGTACAAAATTCGAGACCAACACGGCAAGATTATATTTTATAACAATTTATTTTGAAGTTAATCAAGAGGTTTTGCTAATTGTGCACAGATTAAGCCTAGTTTATGACGTAGTTTATCTCATATGGGGTTTATACTATTACATCTCATCTCAAATTTTCTAGATATACTTAAGTTTATCGATATGAGAAGTCTAATCTATTATTTATGTACCGTAATGGGGGGCAGAGCGAGCTGATAAACTGTAGGGGCAGCTCCCCCACTCAATTTTTTTACGAAAATTTTAATTTCATTCCACGCAAAAGTCAGTTTACAAACAATAAAATTGTACTTTTTGCAAAAAAAACAATACAAAATTCATTCTCCAATACATTATTCCAAAAAATCCTTCTGAAAAAATACATTATTGCAAAAAGTAATCAATAAAAATACTTTATACTTGTAAATTTTTTTTTGTCAATTGGGTCTTCTTCTTCCTTTTTTCAATTACTTTGTCGAGTATAGTACTTACGGTAAGATACGTATTAGTATGGGAATTTACATTTTCGTTGAGAAGGTGACTAACCAACAAACGAAATGAAATGATCATCTTTAACCAAATAACTACAACCTCGATTTCTGGCTTAATTGGTGCTATCTCGATCCTGCAGATTTATACGCATGCTTTTCCTCTCATTCTTTTCTCTTTTTTTCTATTTATGGTTTGAGCACAGTTCCCACGCGGTGGCTTTCATCGTCCTCCATCCATAAGGAATAATGGTTATCCGGTTATTATCCTTTTGTATATCACTATGGAAAGAAAGCTTAATGAACTGATCAACTAGTACAATATCAATTGAAGATAGGTGGTTTAAATGGAGCACTAAATTACTCGGGTTAAATTGTCGGTCCACTCTCACACCGGCAATTGCTCCCCGCCTTCTAGGCCTCGGATGTTGTATGTGGACCACTTTTTGCTTGATTTGTCTCCGAACCACACCGTACTAGTAGGGGCTTTTTGATACCACTTGTAACGTCCCGTGACCTGACCAACTGTCTCCACAGACCAACACAAGTCTTTTCCAGCGTAATTTGTCCTCACTTACAAGCACCATGCAAAAATTTCTCATAAAGTCACCGATCTTGAAATTACTCCACGCCAACCTTGCTTAACCTTTGGAGTTATCTCATGATATTTTCTAGAAAAGAATGTGCATATTATTGATATAGATAGTAAAATCAAGTAACTTAAATATTTTCTTAACATATATCGAACGGTGTATTACAAATACCATTGTGGGCAACAACAATATATCACGGGTCTCGTAGAGCAATTGACTTTCATGCCATGTTAGAGTCTTTGCATATGTCAAAATTACATTTGTAACGTCACGTGACCTGACCAACTGTCTCCACTGACCAGCACAAGTCTTTTCCAGCGTAATTTGTCCTCACTTACAAGCACCATACAAAAATTTCTCATAAAGTCACCGATCCTGAAATTACTCCACGCCAACCTCGCTTAACCTTAGAGTTATCTCATGATATTTTCTAGAAAAGAATGTGCATATTATTGATATATATAGTAAAATCAAGTAACTTAAATATTTTCTTAACATATATCGAACGGTGTGTTACAAATACCTTTGTGGGCAACAACAATGTATCACGGGTCTCGTAGAGCAATTGACTTTCATGCCATGTTAGAGTCTTTGCATATGTCAAAATTACACATTGGTAGTTGCAAAACCAGTGGACGTGTGAAAATTTTATTGCATTAAAATTTATGTTGGATACGAAAATTCAAACATTGTATTAGAGTGAATTAATCTCTCGACCAATTGTTTTTCTCAAACAAATCATATTTCATCCTACCAAGGAAAAGTCAAAGTATGTACAAATTTTTTTCGAGCCAGCAGAGCCGCCACACCTCATTCAAAGCATCTTCTTCGAAGATTTCAAGAATGCCTACGTAAAGCTTGTCAACTCCGGAGCCAGATGGAGAAGCCAGTGATTGCCTCATGTACTTGTATGTGGTCCCCGGGGACCAATGATGAGATCAGTATCTGGCGGGAGAGCCGAGGTCAGGCGAGGTGGGCCCTACCTCTCTAACTGTCAACACGTCATCATGTGGACTCCACCCGCGCTAATTCTCTCTTCTGACTTTGTTCCGCCATCCTTGTTCCGACACTGGGCCTGGTTGACCGCAAGGCCACTTTCAGCTGGAAGGCCCAGTAGTAACTTCCACCAATAGAATATCCACAGGTGGTAGGCACTATCGTCGTATTTACGAGCGAGTCTGTCAATATTTTTTTTTCCATTCGAAAACCAACGAGCATTGGTCGAGGGGTAAAGATTATATATTCATTTAGAAAGATATTGGGTTCAAAAATTATGGATGTAAAAGATACTATTAAGAAAATCGTTCTCCTAAATAGGATTTGAAGGTGATCAATTCTGAATATGGAGGGAAAGTAATGTGTAGTTTTAACTAGTGTCCAGAATTAATTTGATTACGCAAAATGTGAAAGTAATTGTGTTGTTATAATTAAACTAGTTATATATGAGCTTTAGAATTCATATGAATTTGGGAATATAATATTGGGCAAATTACCTTCAGATCCGTGGATTATAGTTTTATCACTCGCAGGTCCCTGTGTTTCGGAAATAGTGTGTGAGGTCTCTGCTTTTTAGAAAAATGTTGGTCTCGGATCCCTGGCTGACGTCAGCACTCGATTTATTATTTTTTTAATCATTAAAAGACCATTATACCCTTAGTATTCATCTTCAACCTCACGCTCTCTCCACTTCGTCGTCCACCGCCTGTCAAAAATCAAAATTAATCATGACATCAATGGTGAGCAACCAAAATTAATCACGATATCAATTGTGAGCAACGAAAATTAATCACGCAATCTTCAACCTTAGATTCATCTTTAACCTCATGACCATAATGAATGATAAGCAACCAAACCAAATTGAATCAAACTCAAAAATCAATTAAACCCGACTGCGGGGAAGGGTTCTCCACGACGACGGCCTTCTTGACGGTCTGCGTCGAACAAATTCAGCCCTCAAGTGTTCCAACGAATCTCTCCTTAAGCCGAATCTCCAAGAACATCGACAACACCTCAATCCAGCCTTCTTGACGGGCAGCTTTGGGATTGGGTTTGGTCGCCGTCCTC
This sequence comes from Hypericum androsaemum, assembly GCA_963995505.1. NCBI lineage: Eukaryota > Viridiplantae > Streptophyta > Magnoliopsida > Malpighiales > Hypericaceae > Hypericum > Hypericum androsaemum. The sequence continues at coordinate 13,366,917 of OZ023194.1, forward strand.
CGTCGTCCTTTTGGTCACCGCCGCCCCTTCCCGGAGGTCGTCCCACCTACTAGATCGGATGGGAACCGACCATTTCCAAGAAACAAAAATCCCACACCACAACAGAAGCTCTACGACGACGTTCCGTTTCCGTACCTCCGTTCACCTGTTGCCGCCACAGCCACCATCAAATTTGTTTCCCGAAATTAAACAGCCCCGACCTTCTCTTCCTCCTCAACCATTGAACCCACCTGTGCCGCTCTCTTGCTACTTCCCAAAAATCAAATACCAACATCCACCGTTGTTCCCTTCACAAGAAGAACACCCAACGTCACCCACAGACTTGGGGGTTAGGGTTCCTCCTTTTCATCGATTTACAATTGAATGATTTTAGTCTAGAGATGGCCTGGGATGTGTTGGAATTATGGGCCACCACAGTTCAACGTCTTTTTTCCTTTTTGTTTTAAATTGGAATTAGACATCAAATTGATGTACTTTTTCGCATTGTCATCCAAATAAAATACTTTGTAATTTTTTCCAAATTTCTATTTTTTTTCTTGAAAATAATAGAGTCAAATCCCTATATAGAAACAAAAAACAGTATAAGTACAGCATAAAAATAGGGAAAAGTACACAAAAATACCATGTAGTTTCAGCGATTATCACTTGGGTACCATGTGGTTTCAAAACCGTAAAATATGTCCAACTTATTTCAATCTTTGTCACGGACCGGTCCCGAGCTCCGGTCCAATTTTGTGTGTGGAAACGGCGTCGTTTTACGGCCAATGTGGACTGCCACGTGTCTTTTTTATCCAGGTGTCAAGCCATGTGGATTAAGTAATGGTAAAGTTCTAAAACAGACCTAGTCCTAGATTTTTTTTTATTTCGAAAACCTCCCCCTTTTAATAATATCTGTTCCAACTCTCTCTCTTCCCTCTCACACACCTTGAAGACCATTCATCTCCCCTTCTCCAAAAAAAGACCATCGCACTTCCATCTCTCTCTCTCGTTGCTTTCCTTCTCCGTCGTTCTCCCTCCCCCTCGACCTCGTTGCTCCCACTCAACGTTCCCCCTCAACAATCCCTCCTATCAGCCCTTCCGATTCTCCCTCGAAAACTGTAAGACCCAGAAATATTTGTTAAAAAACTCTAAGACCTAGAAACATTCGCTGCGGTTACCCAGATTCGTGGTCCTTCCGATTCTCTCGTCGCACTCCTTCGTTACTTCTCCGCCAGTCGAGGTATAATGCTTCTCTCATTCTTCGTATGTTAGTTTTAGGGTTTGACTCCGAACCCTTGTTTCTGGGATTTTATCTTCGTTCTTCGTCTGTTTGCTTAGTTGCTTCTTTGGCCTTGTTCACAAGTTTCGTGTTTGTGATGGCCGACGAGAGGATTCATTTGCGGTACCATTTTGGTGGAACATGGGATGAAAATAGAGGTATGAAGTATATTGGAGGGGCTTTGTTTGAGACTGATTTTGGGTACGATGTAGACCGATTTGATTTTTGGGATGTACGTCATTTTTATTGTAATGTTCTGGGGATGGGCGAGTGTCAGTTATGGTTTAAGATGGATGCGCTTGGTGGTGGTGATGGAGAGATTATACGGATATTTAGTGATGTTGAGATCGTGCGCATGATCGAAGTTCAAAAACTATTCCCGTTTACTGATGTTTATGGTCTGGAAGTAGCTAAAAATATAGCTAATGTTGTTGAGTTACAAAAAAGATTGGATGATGCTATGAAAAGTGATGAAGAATTCACAAAAAATTAACAGATGCCTAATGAAGTTGAAGAAGGAAATTGGAGTGCAGATAGTGAGTCGTCTGATGAGAATAGTGAAGATGAAAATTATGTCAATGATGCTTTAGGTGATGCAATTGGAGAGGCTTTAGGTGATACAATTAGAGAAGGTACTGCTGCTATTGGAAGGGGCACTGCTGCTATTGGAGAGGCCACTGTTGATGTTGGAGAGGGTACTGCTACTGTTGGAGAGGCCACTGCTGATGTTGAAGAGGGTACTGCTGATGTTGGAAAGGTCACTGCATATATTAGAGAGGCCACTGCTGCTGTTGGAGAGGGTACTGCTGCTTTTGAAGATGACATGCCTGATCCTGTCATTTTAAGCGACACAGAGCTGCTTGAAGTCATAGATGACTCGGATGATGATGTTCATGTTAAGCACCCGTGGTTTGATGAGGATTTAGCTGAAAATGGAAAGATTGTCTTGTCTAAGGGCATGAAGTTTACGTCTATTGTAAATTTTCAGAAGGCTTTGAAGGATTGGAGCATAAAAAAAGGTTATGGTTACAAATTTAAAAAGAACAACAAAGAGAGAGTGACAGCTGTATGTACAAGTCAGTGCGGGTTCAGTGCATGCTTCTTTGATCAACGAAGAAGGTGTATTCCAGGTCAAGACGTAGAACCCAGACCACAATTGTGTTCGAGATTGGGACAACCATCTAGTTACGTCTAGGTATGTAATCTGGTTTTAGAGTTACATGCATCTTAAGTGACAGATACGTAAGTAAAACTTAGGCGTAAATTGATTCACTGTGAACTTATTACAGGTACTTAACTGAAAAGTTTCTTGAGGAGCTTAGGGACAACCCAAATTGGCCAGTGATAGCAATGAAACAGATATTTCAGAAGAGGTTGAATATTGTAATTACCATTCAGCAGTGTTATAGAGCAAAGAAGCAGGCATTGAAAATTATTCACGGAGAGGAGGCAGACCAATATAAGAGACTTCGTAATTATGGAAATATGATTTTAACCACTAGCCCAGGAAGTAGCGTCAAGATAAGCACGCGACAGGGCTGTCCCGGGTATGTGAAAGAATAAAATTAAGTAGAGTTGTTACCTAAAATGGTGCCGCTGCCACTTGTTCCTCAGTTCTAATACATGTATGTTAGGTTTAGTGCGCAAAAGAGTGCATTCTTTTCAGGTCTTCGGACATTTGTGGGGTTAGATGATTGCTTTTTGAAAGGGCAATTTAGTGGTCAATTACTTTCGGCAGTAGCGAAAGATGGGAACAAGAATCTGTATCCGTTGGCTATTGCTGTTGTTGATGCCGAAGTTAAGGCATCTTGGAGATGGTTTTTGGAAAACCTTATCAATGATTTTGGCCATCCAAGCGAATCAAAGATAGTTTTCATGTCAGACAAACAAAAGGTATTAATTGATTTGATTTAGATTAAGTTGAATTGAATAAATATGATTCTATGTTATTAACTTGGTTAGTTTTGATGAAGGGACTTCAAGAGGCAATTAATCAACTAATGCAGGGTGTGGAGCATCGTATATGTGTCAAGCATTTATAGATGCCTGCTATTCCAAGGAGATATATCTGAAAGTCTACTCCCATTACATTCCTGTACTGCCGAGTAAGGATGAGTGGCCGGTGACTGAAGAAGAGGATGTATACCCTCCTTTGATTCGGAAGCCAGCTGGTAGGCCAAAGAGGAAGAGAAGAAGACAGATGGGTGAAAAAGAAAGTCACTCGACTAAATTATCTCGAGCAGGAGGAGATGTGCATTGTGGCAACTGTAAGAAGACTGGCCATAACATACGTAGTTGTACAGCTGCTGTTACTGGCGAGTCACCGGCGCAAAGGAGATATAGAATCTCGAAGGAAAAGACAGTAGGTCAAGCTGAAAGCCAAGCAAAAGGTTTGACTAGTACAAGCAAAACACGTTCCAAGGTAATCTCAATTGAAGTTGTCTTATTGTGAATATTTTCACTGCCATGACTCATACATTTTGCCTTTGTTGTAGAGAAAATAAAGGAAGACATCAACATTGGGGAGTCAGCAATTTGCCAATATGAACTGAAGCATGCTAAATGTAATAGGCAGTTTATCTTAAGCTTTTGGACATCTATATTGGTTTACGGTTTAGCTCTATGGTTTTGGACAATTTGATAGTTGGGTTATGTAATAGGCAGCTTTAGCTTTAGCCTTAATCGGCCACCTTTGGACAACTTATTCAGCCACCTTTTGGATTATGTAATAGGCAGTTGTTGCTCTAGCCTTAATCGACCACCTTTTGGATAACTTATTCGGCCACTTTTTGGCCTATGTAATCGGCCACCTTTTGGACAAATGCAACACCTTTCAGCAACTATTTTGTGCAATGTTCATTAAACAACATACATTACAAACATTGTTCCTTGATCAGCGACACAACATTCATTGGACAGTTTATTAAACAACATACATTACAAACATGATAATTAGAAACACACATATAAGATATCGATATATCTTGCACTTCTTCTCACTATTGCCCAATGCATTCTTCATGTCACAAAGATCTTCTTTCATCTTTTGAACTTCAGCTTCTAAATCAGCCACATTTATCGAGAGAGACAATATTTATTCTTTTTTATACTTAATGGAAGCAAAAAGTTCAGGCAATACCTCCATACCGTAGTTGCACGTAGGTGGATCGAACCCCATAAAGAAGTTGCACTTCTTTTCACCACACTCGTTATATCTACCGCAATCATAAAATCATCTTCCAATATTTTTATTTGTCCGAGCCATTTGCATGGACGACCTAACACCGCATCGACATCTCATATCACTCAATTTTTGAAATTCGAATGCCCGAGAAGAGCTGCTACTCGTGGTTTGGGGATGGGAAAGCTTGGACTTTTAAACAACTCGAATACCCGAGAAGAATCCTAATCGTACCTGCTGGAGGCTGTATGGAGAACGGATGCTTCGTACCTGCTTGGGAGCTTCGCACCTGCTTGGAAGATTGGAGAGAATGGAAATCTAGGAGTGTTTTATAGCTCGGCTTGGGAGCTTAGTATTATGGCTTGTGGAGGCTTCAATTGTCAAACCCAAGAGTGTTTTGGTGGTGGAATGTTTGGGTAATGGAGATTCGACATGAAAGAGTGGGTGGGAGGGAGTTATTTTAGGGTTAGCATTTAGTATTATTATATAGGTTTATTTCTCCTTTGAAAAATGATAAAAATATTAGGTACTAATTTGGTAATTTACCCAATGCCACGCCATCATCGACCCATCCAAGAAAAAGACACGTGGCAGTCCACGTTGGCCGTAAAATGACGTCATTCACACAAAAAAATCGGACCGGAGCTCGGGACCAGTCCGTGACAAAGATTGAAATAAGTTAGACCTATTTTACGGTTTTGAAACCACAGGGTACCCAAGTGATAATCGCTGAAACTACAGGGTACTTTTGTGTACTTTTTCCTAAAAAATATCATGCTCATAATCCGAACTCCTACCTAGAGGGTCGTGCAACACTACATCCTGATGACTATCAATATAACTAGCTTCAGAAGAAGGAACCTAATTTCTATTTAGATATTTCAAATGATTATTTTTAAAAGAGAGAGAATGAGAAGAGTTCAATTCCCAAATCTTCGGTCCTTTTACCTATAAAAAAATTAGTAGAATGTATCTTATTTCTCCACAAATAAGACAGTGCAAAGTGTTACACGAAGTTGCCCAAAATGGGCAATGCCATTTTCGAACGAAATGGACAATAAATGAATTTGCTTGCGTATATTGCTCTGTCTGAAATTTTCTAAAACAGTCCAATTACTTTGCCAAGATTGTAAAGCGAACCCTTGAGATTAGACTTGCATGCACACATGTATGGTAAAACCAGTAACACGCGTTGGCATGTCAGTCGTCCTTACCCTAACTTGCGAAGCAAGTCATATATACATTTCCCAGCCCACCAACAAATTAAAGTCAACATAATGTCGAGGAGATTTGGATCCAAATATTGTTAACTGCACCTTCAAAGTTCACGGACGATACACTATCATTTTAAAAAAAAGTTTGACATTTTTCTACTCTAAATATAGAAATTAGAAAAAATCAACGAACGACACACAGTCATTTGTACATGTCCGTCTCTATTCCATATTCATTGGTATGAAGAAGGATAGCTATATATGTGCCACTTGATAATCCGGCTGGGAATTATATAGAGCAGGTTGCTCAGAAAGTTGGAGTCAAACGAGACCATAAAGAGTAACAATACTCGGATTACAAAGAGTGATAAAACCCGACTACAATTACCATAATGCAAAACGGGACCGAACTCAATCAACGCTATCAATCAAGAACTAATCCGCTCTAAAATTTGACCGACTCTAAGTACATTTAACTTTAAATTTATCTCATGTTTGTGAGAAAATAAGATATATTTTGATATTAATATAATCAAATCACTTAAATATTTTTTTCATATCTTAAACAAAACTCGAGAATTTTTCGCATCCAGAGTTGTGAACCCTTCGGGGGCACGGTCCATAATGTTTCGTCCCGTTACAAGGCAACATATTCTCCAGATTGATATGCACAAAAATTAGTATCTAATGACGGTTCAGTGTTCCAATTATCCAATTCCAGTACCCGCAAGCGGGCTCCAATTCTAATATGAATCCAATACCATGGTTCAGAAGTACAGTTCATTTAAGACATTTACCTCGACTCGACGGCACAAAACGTAAAGATGACTTGTCGGAAAGATCCAAAATTTAATTCTCGGTATGTGTAATATCTGATGACCGAGAATGATTGTGATTTCGACCAAAGACAAAAGGTCGGTCTAGGGATGGCAATGGTAGGGTAGGGTAGGGTAGGGTAGGGTAGGGTAGGGTAGGGTATTGATAGGACTCTACACATATCCTAATTTTTTTGGATGGACCCATACCCTACCCTCGACCCTACAAATTTTTTATTGTTAGATTCAGACCCTACCCTCCTGGAGACCCAGGGTCTACAGGGTCTATAGGGTCCGACCCTTTAATATTCTGCATTTTGATAATTTTTAATCAAAACTTAATTTTTATATAAATTTTAAATAAATTCAAGACATCTACTACGTTACACATCAACATTTAATAGAAAATTGATGAAACATCAAATTTTGCAATTTAATTTCAATAGTCCAAGGTTTTTTTTAGAGTTTGAAGTACATAAACAATTCAACAACAAAAAATATAGCATGTCAGCTTCTAGTGATCCATCATTCACGACATCTTCTAAACTAGTTGCGGAATAACATAATAAATATGTTAAAGTTAACCGTAAAGTATATTATATATATTATCAATACAGTCTAACAAGGGTCTAACTATAGTCTAATTAGGGTAGAGTCTAAAATAGGGTAAAAATGTAAGGGTAGGGTCCGACCCACATGGGCTAGCTATGGATTCATACCCTACGCTAGACCCTACCTCTAAACATGGACCCATACCTATACCCTACCCTAGACCCAATCAAAGTCAACTTATCCTACGAAGGTAGGATCCGACCCTCAGGGTACGGGTATTTCTGCCATCTCTAGGTCGTCGGTCTTTGCTTTTGACGAGGAAATGGAAAGGTTGCTGAATCGGATGATCAAAACAGAATATCCTTCAAAAAAGAATGATCAAATAATTAACAAGTACACGTCAGCAAGAAAGAGCGCCAACCATTGCAGATAAGCAAAACCCAAGTCTCCACTGCTCATATTACACGTGGCATCCCTAGATGATTTTCCCCAAAACCAAGCTGTTTCTCTCTCTACCCACCTCATCTTTCTTTCTCTCTCTCACCCAACCGTTGAACAATAACACACAGACTTCATCTTTCCTTAGAATTTCAAGACAAGACCAATTTAATTACTTGTAATAGAGAGAGAGAGAGAGATGACAACAGCTTCTTTGTGTTCCTCAACTCAGATTAATGGGTTTGGAGCTGTTCTTGGGCTCCAAAAGACCAATCTTTCTCCACCCACTTCGTTTACTCTTCCAAGGTATCGCCTTTCCACCTCTTTTGGTCTTAATTCCGCCTGGATTCTTCTGGGTCGGTGTCAAATTTTGTTCTTTCGAAGCTTTCTTTAGGTTAAACATGTTTGTGGTGACCCTGCAATCTTGAATTTTGTTCGTTGTTAGTTGAATTTTGGTTAAATTTAGTTGGAATGTTAAGTTTAGGGATGGCTGCTGAACAAGGCTATGGTTTGGAGATTTCAAGCTCGAAGCTTAATTGCCGAGTCGAAGTTGAGATGCTCACAGTTGAGACTTGTATACTATTTAGTATGAAGATGGACGGACTGTCTTATCTTGACATAGTTAGAGCAGATAGTTTGCTACAATTGGATCACTTTGCGATTTGCTCGCCGCGGTATGTTTACACGAGAAGGCGCATCCTTATGATGATGTGTTACTTGTGTTCCAATGAGTGTTTGTTCTTGCAATCATGGAACACCTGTACGTGCTTATAACTGCAGGAGAAGGATTAATACCGTGGTGAAGGCCAGTTCTCGGGTTGACAAGTTCTCGAAGAGCGACATCATTGTTTCTCCATCCATTCTCTCTGCTAATTTTTCTAAACTGGGAGAGCAGGTTTGTCTTTGGATCTTTGCTGACACTGGAGTTAGAGGTTTGGACTTTAAAAATGTGTGTTGAACATGCAAAGTGGACAATGTATTGCATGAATATAACTTTTTTCCGTGAAGTGATTGTCCTGATCGTAATTCATCCAAGTCAAAATCTCTTGTGCGTCCAGATCAATTACTCCCCGTCTCTATCTTTTTTGGTTGTGTCTGGCATTCTAATTTTCCAATCGTGTTTCTTTTGTTCTAGGTAAAAGCAGTGGAGTTAGCAGGCTGTGATTGGATCCACGTCGATGTTATGGACGGTCGTTTTGTCCCAAACATCACAATTGGACCTCTTGTGGTTGATGCCCTGCGCCCTGTCACAGATCTTCCTTTGGATGTGCATTTGGTAACCCTCTTTCTCCGTTATTCTTATTCGCAGTCTCTGAATGCAACAGAATCGAAGCCTTTCCCTAATATGAGAGATACTCTTGTAGATGATTGTAGAACCTGAACAACGCGTTGAAGATTTTATCAAGGCTGGGGCTGACATAGTCAGTGTTCACTGTGAACAATCTTCCACCATTCATTTGCATCGTACAGTCAATCAGGTATGTGATTCTTTCTTTATATTTTTGTTTTGATACTTGATATGACCTAGCGATAATTTCTAGGAGCACAGAGATGTCTTATGCTGAAAACAAAGCCAGCGGAATTGTTCTAACGAGACATAAGACTCTACAGTGGAGGAAAAGATGGTAAAATGTTAAGAACATTTGAGTTTTTCATCTAGCAGGGTTAATTGGGCTGTCAAGGGCATTTTGCATAAAATCTCTCGAACTGAAAACCCGGTGTAGTAGTTATTATCTCAGTTTTAGCTTTGATTTCACTGCTGAACTTTTCCTCTTCTTTTCGAATTCAGATCAAAAGTCTAGGTGCTAAAGCTGGAGTTGTGCTGAACCCTGGTACACCACTCACTGCAATTGAATACGTCCTTGATGGTAAGTTTTCTTTTAACACTGTTTTATTCTTACCCTTGATTGAAAGCTACAAGTAAAAAATATGCAGATCCCTGTCACAGGAGCGCACGCTGAAACCGGAAAGATTAAGATTATTGGGACAATTAGCTCCTTCCTATTAACAATTGTGTGGCCTTTTGCAGATCCTGCTGGGCGTAGAATCCTAATTAGCGGAATAACCAAAAATCAAAATCTTGCAAGTTTCTAAAATATGAGGGTAGTGAACCATCATTTTGATGTGTTCTATTGACCAGAAATTCGTTATTTCATTATTGACAGCGGTTGATTTGGTCTTGATTATGTCCGTGAATCCTGGTTTCGGTGGTCAGAGCTTTATTGAGAGCCAAGTAAAGAAAATTTCTGACTTGAGAAGAATGTGTGCAGAGAAGGTGTGAGCATCTTATATAGTTGATGCATTATTTGCAGTTGTGCGTGATTAACCAATTTGAAGGAAGCGAACTTACTTCTGTCGTATATGCAGGGCGTAAACCCATGGATTGAGGTGGACGGTGGTGTCGGTCCTAAAAATGCATACAAGGTACTGAATTACTTACCTTACTTTTGCATCTTTATTTACCCATGGATTGTGATGCAACTCCGTTACGAACGTGGTCGATAGGACAAGCAGAAGATATGATCGAATACCGAAAAAATATTAGGAAGATGAATTCAGCTTTCTTGGGATTAATCAGATTATGATGCATCATAGATTTTACGCTGATCCTTAGTTCCAGTTACTGATGAAACTATTGGTGCTTTCTAGCTTATTATCGAAATACGTATATTCCTGAAAAGACTAGTAGAACTTCTGTTCATATGTCTAAAAATAAACAGTTTGATGCTCCAATTGTTAGTATCTCTGATCCCCTCTGTACATGATCAAAAGGTGGAGAGGGTTATTAATTTATATAAAGCATTTTGTTCCCCCTATCCAATCTGTATTCTTCTAAGCTGATCATCTTTGTTATTCATGGATCTTTTCGACTTCAACACTAATAGGTTATCGAGGCTGGAGCTAATGCTCTGGTTGCTGGTTCCGCTGTATTCGGAGCTAAAGATTATGCCGAAGGTATGAACATGCCTAGGCCTTTCTGCAATTCATATGGTGCTAAACCTCTAATATTTTTTATGTTCCGTCACTTTTGCAGCTATTAAGGGGATCAAGACCAGCAAAAGGCCAGAACCAGTGGCCGTGTGAATTGTACAAACAGAGGATGTCATCTGCCAAGTATACGATACTTTTCTAATGCCAATGTATGCTATCTCCTCCTTCATATACTCTTGATTTTGTTATCCGGTTTATTTCGTTGGCCTGTTTGTGACAAAGCAGAGATCTTCATGATTGCAAACATGCCTGCATTTGTCCGAGCTCATCCTAAAGCGATTTTGGTCGTATCATCCTCGTTCTTGCAGATTATACACGTTGCAAGGCTCTGCACCTTCAATTCACACTACTGCTGGAGGGGCTGGTGCTCTAAGTTTCTTCTTGTTGTCGTCCATTGTTCATAGATAGATGATGAGGAAACCGCGGTCTGCAGAAAAATCGCAGTTAGGCAATACTTGTGCACCAGATCCTTCTTAGGAACTTGGGCAATAATTGATTCCTGCTTTATGGACCAAATGGTTTTTAGTTTTCTTGTTCCTTGGCTTGATCAGGAAACATACCGACCAAGGGACTGAAACAAAAATGCAAGTCATAAGCTGTTCACCAATTGTAGTACAATGGTTCTGCAATTGTTGCCATTGAAAATCAAGCATTTGGTTCCAGGTCGATCCAAATGACTTCAGGATTAATCGCCTGTCCTCTTAGTTTTCCAAATCAAAGGCATTTATTCCAGAATCAAGCATTTATGTTACAACATACAGCAGAAAATGGCTAATATGTACATCACCTATCAGCTTAATCTAGATAAACTGCATACTCATTATGTATAAAACCACATTCCGGAAAAAGTTCTTCTGTACAAGAAACTAGGAACTACTCTCATCGAACCACTATACATCTTGTCGGCAGATGGGGCATGAGCCATGTCTCACAAGCCACTTGTCCACACAGGTCAGGTGAAATGTATGATCACACCGCGGCAAGGTCCTCGCGATTTCCCCTACTTCAATATCCTGCAGAAGTAAGTGATTAGACCATCTATCCAAGAGGCTAACAAACAACGAAGAACAACCCAAAGACGGCGAGAAGTGCAATGCCGAAAGAACGTTGTTCCTCTTATAATGGTGGCATGTGTATCTATGTACCTGCAAGCATATTGTGCAACAGATGGGTTGAGATTCCTTGATTTCTTCCAACATGTGGCATGGCAACTTCTTCAGAGAATCTTCGGACAACCCTCCGGATGCAACTTCACCATAAATATCATGAGTCTCATTCGTGGTTATGTTTGCAACCCTTACCTGAGGATTAGTAATTATCAAAATGTCAAATTGTAAGATTCAGTCCATCACAATTTGTGTTTTTCACTATTACATTGAAAGAGACAAATTCAAATGAATCATTTGTAGACTTCCATTTTTCATGAATGAAGAAATAGATTAGTTGAACTTAAGAGCAGCATAGTCCATGAAATAGTAAACATACGTTGATTTACAACAAAAAAAAACATGTGGGGATAGAAGGACGAAGTTTCAACTGGCTAAGTATTGCAGAAGTTTCAAATGGCTGAATATTGCAGAAGTTTGGAGTGCTTTTCTGGACCAAATAAAGAGACACGAAGAAAACACCACGGGTCAAAATGATACCTGCCAATTGTATGCAGACAATAGCGCGGGACCTAATTGGTCATCTATCAGTCTCCCTCGGAGAAGTTCTTCTAGGAAATCTGCCTGGATCAGGAAGTAACATGAGCCTCGACAACAAGATCGGCAATGACTTAGTAATCCAAAACTAGAGAAACACAGTCTCTCTCTCTCACCATTGATGAGGGCCCTCTGGAACCAGATTGTTCCAAGCACCAGTAAGCACGGGAAGCCTCCAAAACCTCGACGGAAAGCACTGCCCCAGCGATAGCCCCTAATCCCGCTCCACGAAGAACTCCACAATCCGCTGCCCGAGCAGCTACCGCCCCAGTGATAGCCCCCGTAAAAGCTCCAGCTGCCAGAAAAAAAAAACACACACACACACAAAACTAACAACAGTTCAATACACACAACCAAAAACCCACAAAGAAAAAACTCAAAAAGCAACGTAAAGATGCCAACTTTACGACCAAAGTTCGAAACTTCATCAAACCCTAGTAGCTATTTTCAATCAACTCCTAATCCCGAGACTCAAAGAGTAGGGAATTCAGGGATACCGAGGGCGAAAAGGCCGGTGAGGGCGCCGGAGATGGCGGTGGCGATCAGCCGGGGGACGCCGTCGAGGACCCGGTCGCCGGCTTCGAAGTTCACGGCGGAGGTATCCGTGAAAGGGAACAAGAAGGGCATGGCGGGGAGAGGGTCCGGGTTCCGGGTCGGGTCGCCGCAGAGGTGGCACGGGTCGGAGCTCGCCTGAGATGGGTGCTCGATGCAGGTGCACATAGGGATCACATCCATGTTGGTTTTTGCGAATTTAGAGAAGGAATTGGGTTTTTTCCTCTTTATTTTCTATTTCCGGTTCAAACTTCAAAGTCCTTTTTCTATTTTCCGGTTTGAAATTTTGAAATGGGAGAGACCAAAAGAGGGCCATCTAGATTTTTGGGTTTTCTTTGTTTGTAAATTTAGGTACTTGTGTGTACTGTAGAAAAGGTCAATAAAACAAAAAGTTGTAGAAAAAGAAAATACTTTTTATTGGAAAATTAGACTTTGACACAAAAGACAAGATGAGTGTTCTTGAGTCGTGTTTGTTTGCGGCAATTTGTCAGAGTTGCACTTTACCCAACACATGTTTTTTTTGCGGGAAAGTGACCTTAAAGATCTTCCATTAAATAAAGACAATACAACAAAATATAGACACCGAAATAAATTACATTAACAGAATAACAAGAAATATAAAGATAGTAATTATCATGTAATACATCATCACAAGTGGCTGGATGGTATAGTTGGTAATTTTGGTCATATTAATCACTTCTAGTATTGAGATTCTCTCTATACAAAAGACAGAAGACCTCGTCATATCACTAATAACACAAAGGTCAATTAACATATATTGAGTCACACACAATGCACAGTACAATAAAAAAACTCCATAAAGGAGGCAACTCTCGTTGGTCGGGACCTCTCAAAACAGAGATATCAGCTCGTGACGACATAGACGAAACAACAAGTACAACACTAAATAGAAACATGAAATGAACATTTACACAAGACATCACTAAGCAAGAACAAAATACAGTAAATATGGAAGTGGATCAGCTGGGTGGTGGTCTATAGTGACCAACCCCTCTGATCTCCTACCAAGGCCAGTTTTTGTGCGTCAGTAGGTGGGCCAACTCCCGGAGACAACGCGGAGGTGAGGAAGAGGCAGAGACGGAGCAGAGGAGCAGGAGGCCGGCAACGAGCAGAGGTTGGTGGTTGCTCACCAGACTGGTCTATAGAGCGATTGGAGGAGGTCGAGCGGCGAGCCTGGAGCGCCTGAAGGAAGCTGAGACCTGGAACTAAAGACGACTCCGACCTAGAAACGGGTGGTGACACCTGGAGCGGCCAGACGATGGGGACGGAGAACCACGAGGCTTGGACTAGTGGTGGGGAGTCAGAGACAGTGGTCGGAGGATGCCAAGCAATGTGTCCGGTCTGGGCTTCGGCCTAAAAGGAGGACAATGAGGCCGAATCAGCTGCACGCGGAGCTCTAATGGTCAGAACCCGAGGCATCAAGGAGGGGGAGGAGCGCAACGCCGTGGCAGTAGGTAAGGTGGTCAGGCGTAGGGGATAAGAGGAAAAGCTATTGAGTGTGGAGGAGATGAGGAGGGAAGGGGTTGAGGGGTTGACGACGGCGATAAGATTAGCAAAATGGAGATGACAAGTGCTCTCAGAGAGAGAGAACAAGGATAATTTGGGGGGTTTAGATTGTGTGTTGATTAAGTCTAGCAACATCAAACTGACAAGGTAACAATTTTGGAGGAATTTGTTGGGAGACACAGTCTTTGGCGTGGGACAGAGCTTGAATGCTATCGGGGCAACCTGACTACTGTCGGGCAACATGAATTTGTATTGAACACTATCACACCATGCACAAAACAAAGATATAATGTACACTAGACACGGACACACCATGCACTTGACACGAACAGCCTGACAAAATTGGCGCACACTGAGATTTCTGGTGCACCACGGGTCTTGTTTGGAAGGGAACTGTCGAGCGACATGTTCTTTGCCGCCTGACATAGATACGAATGATGTCGGGCGACATCACATGATTTCTTGATGAAAATATCAACGGTTTAGATTTAATCAGCATTGTGATGTCCATTCTATTTGAGGTAGTACTCAATCCAAGCGCTAATTTAGGAGAGATGTTTTTTTCTGAAAAATAGTGGGTTCTATTTATTGTTTAGCATTTATTTTGAAGTAATTTTTTTAATAATGTATTTTTTATACGTAAGATTTAAATATACTACCTATAAATTTGGGAGAGATTGTTTTGATTTTGCGGAAGAGCGAATAATCGATAAATGCACCACTAACACACCTACCGAAGCCACGCTAAACTTAGCTGGATACAAACTAATGGAGCTGTTCATGATTTTGTTGCCGGTGACAGAACTCGAGCATTTATCTCTAGTGTATGAGATGCTTTTTTTTAGAAGAAGCGTATGAGACGCCGGATACACTTATCAGGCAAGCTGTACAAGAGGCGGGTTTCTTGCTCCGAAGGCTTCTCTATTAGCTCGATATTTTTAAAATTTTTGGTATTCAAAGTAGAATATTATTGACTATATTTAGGAATATCTCTCTAAATAATAATATTTTTATTAGTAAGTTTTAGAACTCAAGACTTGGTGAGCATCTTTCTAAATAAGAGGAGTTTAGGGGGTTTAATCTCCGCGCCTGCACATCTTTAGTAAAATTTTTGGTATTCTGAGTTGTGTATCGTCAGATTCATTTTTTAAATTATTAAAATCTGAACTCAAGATTTTCACAAAAGAATTAAAATATTTTACCGCTTAGACAAACTTAAGTTAGTTACGCATTTACACTTTCACAAGCTAAAGTTATTATATTTTTGAAGTGGCCAAAATGTTAATTAGCTCTAAGAACTAACATTACTTGCAAATTTCTGTATGGCGTCTTTTATATTCAATATAATCTATACATTCATCCAAAATTTTCCAAATACTTGATCCTTTCCCAGTCAGATATCCCAAGTTGTGATGTGGGTTGCTTCCTATCCAACGTTAGGAGTTAGTTTTTATCTATTATCTAGATTTATTAGATTGACTAATTCAGATTCGAGTCAGATGATGCTTTATCTTTGAAAGGTGATATAGTTTTTTTAACCATTATTTAATTATTCCGAATGACTCAATCTACAAATTTGGTATTCTTTTGGAAAATGTACTAGATATCATTTATCATTGTATAACTCTGATTAGAGGTGAGCATTCAGATTATCTGAATCCGAACTATCCAAATTTTCAACTATCTGAATAAGTATTTTTAGTATTCGAGTTCGAGTCTGAACTCTTCACTATCCGTTATCCGGTATCAGAATTTTTTAAATACGGATACGGATAATCCAAACTGTCCATTTTTTCAAACCTTGAGAAATAAAAATAATAGTAACCAATATGCCTTATATGGACATAATCAAACATATTCTTTAGCTATTTTTTTACAAAAGTAGTTCTAATTAAGCTAATGATACTAATGATTCTTCAACGGGAGAAGAGAAGCTACCGTTGGGTAAATGGGTTTTGATTGGGAAATTATAATTTTTAACGGGTGTGGGTTTTGTGGGCTACTAGGTTAAGTGGGTTATGGGTACGTGACTTGTAATATTTAATGGGCTATAGGTTTTGGGCGCTCAACGGCTCAAGGGAATTAATCGGATAATTTGGATATTCGAAATATTAATTTTATTATCTATATTCGTATTTGAGTCCGAAATATTTATTTTGGATAATCTGAATTCGAGTCAGAATATAAAATTATTCGGATTCGAATTTGAAAAAAATTTGGATATCGCATACAGATCATGAGTATCGAATTTTTACTCACCCCTAACTCTGATAGCTCGATATCTTGTACATTAGGTGCTGAAGGTGTACTTATAGTATAGTTGGTGTAACTATATGTCATAATTTTTTAAGAGTAATACAAATATACTTATAAAAATAATTAGAAATTTGGCAGCGATCAAGAAGGATGCGGGGAATTGCTTCCAACATGAAAGGTATCATTGCACCCCCACCAGTCCACGGCTTCCAATCCTACCACACCACCAATCCACGGCTACCAATCCTACTACACCAATCTATTCCTCCAACACCAAATCCAACATAAATGTTATATGAAAAATTCCTTTTTCAAATATAAATTCTTCGAATTTAAATCTTGTAATTTAATAAATAAGAAGTCAGGACGACACAGAAAACATGATAAATGATTGATTACGGTGATAGAATCTGAACCATGCCAAATAGTGGATGCTGAAATTGGTTTAGTAAAATCACCAATCAAAATAAATATTTAATAAAATAATTAATCTAAATTTGAATTGATTTTAATTTTTTAGAAGGGATTTCAATTTGTTATATGGAGTCTCAAGAAAAAAAGCCGTTAATTGCGTCCGCCCCCCCCACCCCCCCCCCCCCCCCCGGCGCCGGGCACAACAGGAAACGTCGCCGTTTGAAGCTTGATTTCAACTCGCCAATCGACGAGAATATATCCATTTACCGTTAACCCGCCCGAATAATCCAACCAACCTGCTAAACCGACAATGCTTCTCAAAAAACCTCACATACCAACAACAATTTAGACGGACTAGTGAAATTGTTTTTCTTAGTCAATAAGGGATGAATTCAAGTCCTTTAAATACTTATCGAAATTTTTTGAAAATCCTACTCAAATTTTTTATATTATTTTGTATTTAAATTTATTATGTCAACTCAAGTCCCGTAAAATTTCCAATAATTATTTAACACTTGTATCTTCTAAAATATTGGAACACAAGACGTGCTAGTTAAACACCCTCATCGATCTTGTTGCGACACCGTTCCATCTAAACACTAACCCTCTCCTAACTCAAAAACGGCACCGTTTCCCTACCTCTAAACTTGGAAACTTAGCAAGGAAGCAACAGTGGAGGAGCCAGAGACGCCGGAGATGACGAAGACGGAGGCGGCGGCGGCGGAAGGAGGATGGGAGAGGAGCGAGATAGCGTTCTTCGACTTGGAGACGACGGTGCCGAAGCGGGCGGGTCAGAGGTTCGCGATACTTGAGTTCGGGGCGATCCTGGTGTGCCCTAAGCGGCTCGAGGAGAAATGGAGCTACTCCACCCTCGTCCGCCCCTCCGACCCGTCCCTCGTCTCCTCCCTCTCCGTCCGCTGCAACGGCATCACCCCCGACGCCGTCGTTTCCGCCCCCTCCTTCTCCCACATCGCCGACACCGTCTTCGACATCCTCCACGGTAATGCTAGATCGAATCTCCGTATTCAACTCGAAATCTTTACGCTCGAGTCTAATCATTCTTATCCTACCGTACCAAGTGAAGGATATCACGTTGCTTAGTACAAGAGCGGTTGACTTGTTTATTAGTCTCGAAAATTCACATACCCATTGCTTTAAGGTTTTTAGCTGGATATGAAGATTCTAACATGTTATTAGATGGGTTGATTTCGTGCCCATTGTTGTGCTCGCACGACCCTCATTTCTCGCATGTTGGTGAATTCAAAGCTCGTGCAATCTTTGTTTAGAAGTGTGTAAAATCTATCTAATCATTGTCTTAAGGTTTCGAGTTGAATATGGAGATTCTAACAGTAAGCTAGTATCGGAGCATGACGGGAAGTTAAAAGTATTGTTGTTTATGATGTTGGATGGTCGCGAGGCAGGGAGGATATGGGCGGGGCATAACATACAAAGGTTCGATTGCGCGAGGATAAGGGAGGCGTTTGCGGAGATCGGGAGGGATCCGCCTGAGGCCAAGGGGATCATTGACTCATTGGCGCTGTTGACCCAGCGGTTCGGGAGGCGGGCTGGAAACATGAAGATGGCTACTCTTGCCACTTACTTTGGCCTTGGCAAGCAAACCCACCGGTTTAATACCTTCTTCCCTCTGCTCTTCGTCTTTTCGATTTCACCTTTTGCTTTTATGCTCTTTCTTAACTTGTCTATTTAGTCTTCTCAGGAGCTTGGATGATGTACGTATGAACTTGGAAGTTCTCAAGTACTGCGCCACCGTGCTCTTCTTGGTAATGTCACCTCTTTCTCGGATTGATGCAAGTTCTCAAATTTTTCGTGGTTCTGTATGATGCGGGGAAAATCTTGCAAACCAAAGTTGGAGATTTCAACTTGTTCACCTACTAGCATTCATTTTGGAGAAATTTCCGTTTAACGTCTTGCCTACCCAAGTTCGAAATTTCCATAGTCCATACCCTGTTGAACAGACGTCCGCTGTTTAACATTCAGTTTCTTATTTTCTTTTGTGTGTATCAGTTGCAACTTTCCTGAATCTGGAAAGTACTTTTACTTGAATTTTTCCACCTCAAAGCTAGTTCTGCCCCTTAGTATGTTGTATAGAGGAAATTCCTTTCTATCTTTGAGCTTATCGTGCACTGTTATATAAATGGATGATGGATCATCTTAGAAGGTAAGTGGATTTCCTTGGATGACATTTGATCCAGTTGACATTATATTTGAAATTACAGCCAAATAAGCATCTTTTGAATTGTTACTTCCATTGGCTGAACTACAGGTTCATTCGTCACTTGTTTGTTGATGTTATTTATCTTTTGTATGTTCTTTTGCCGAACTCTTTTGGTGAATATATTAATTATGTTCCTGTTAGATACTAATTTTATGTGTTGTTCAATCAAGAATTAACTCGCAATAGCTAGTGTATTCTGGTTTGGGCTGCTTGAGACAACAACTGACAAGACATTGCTGTGTGCACAGGAGTCGAGCCTCCCAGAAGCCTTTCCTGAAAACGGCTGGATTTCACCCAATGCTACCACAAGGTGTCGTAAAAGTGGAAAATCACCCAAGGCCAAGGGTACTGACCCAAACTTGCATACGCCATCATCAAGTTCAAGGCCTGTAAATATCAGTGTCCTGCCTCCTACGGATCATGCAACTGACGGAAACCATCCAATCTTATCTCTAGCCACAAGCTGCAGCACCATCGAAGATCCCTTTGACATGGGATCCCTCAGCAATGAGATAAATGCTGACTCCCTCCAACCAGATGTCGCCATGAGAGAAAAGGACATAACAGATACTACGGAGGTGTCCTCGACTGCAAGTGTCCCTGAAGGTTCCGGTGGCTGTACAGAATTTGTATTGCCTGATGAAGTTTCCACTGCTTCTATTAGCATTGCACATGTCCCATACTTCCGTGGGAGTCAAAGAGTAGTGTTGTTGCACAGAGATGTTCCTTTACAGCTATGCTGTCCTCAGTTGAAGGTGCGATTTGGGCTGAGCACAAAGTTTGTTGATTATGCTGGGCGTCCAAGATTGAGCTTTGTGGTCAATGCTCCTCCGAGTTTGTGTAAAGTGCTGGATGCATGTGATGAAACTGCACGGAAACTGTATGAGGAATCTGGCAGCAGCTCAGACTGGAGACATGTTGTGAGCAGAAAAGACGGATTTGCCAACTATCCAACGATTAGACTGAAGTAAGTTCTAGTTTCTGGATCAACTGTTCATTCTTGGAGATGCCGTGGAAAGTAAATTATTTATACATCCTGGAAAATAATTCTGGAATCACCTGACTAGTCCTTCATTTAGGGATAGTAGATTTGCTGTACTCCTACATCTAATTTGATGACACCCCCCATCTTACCAAAGTTCTCTAATACGAAATTGATGAACTTATTTCTCTACTGGTGTGTGTTTCTTGCAGTATACCTACATATGTAAACGGCGATATAGCTCAATATGGTGCTGAGATCTACCAGAACGAACCTTCCGGGTCCGTGCAAAAGCTTGTTTTCAGCAAGTTCGACACTGCGGAGCTCGATAGCCTGATCGTTCCGGGAACCTTCATGGACGTTTATCTATCGTTGGATCCATACGACTATCAGCAGAATGCAGGTATCAAGTTGGTGGCTAAAAAGATCGTACTCAACAAGAAGTAAGGGGATGATCTTTTAATCGACGTAGGGAAGGCACGTATTGCTGATTCTAACGTTCTTTTATTTATTCGTAACAAAGACTGTAATTTGGGAATGACACTTGTAATATTCTTTCTTGTTAAAAGCTCAAGCTTTGACGCATTGTCGAAACTACCTAGTATACAGATACTTTGTCTATTGAGACATTAAGATTGAAGTTTCAACTCAAGATCGAAACATTTTGTTAAACTAGTTATTAACTAAGAACTTAAGAGTCGAACCATGTCACCTCCAGAATACGCAAGGATACAACATCAGGAACCTAAGGAAGAGAGAGAGAGAGAGACTCAAATTGGAAACAGAAACTCAAAAGGCTGCTTTGATATCCTCTTATGAGATTTACAAGTTTACACAACAAGATGAATGACAGTCCGTAAGAGCGTCCAGCACTACAAACATTTCTTAGACATCGGAAGGGCGAATGTTCTTTGCCTGCAGGACTAACCGAACCACGTTACCAGCACGACGACGAATCCATCAGCTTTTCCAGAACAGCTGCAATTGATGACTTGACTAAGTTGCTGGCTGCACAGATGAGTGGGGTAGAAAACCAGAATCGGAATTGTACAAGCACAGTCAGGGGCATTGCTCCAGAAAGAGCATTATGACATTACCCATCAGCAACTCCGACCCCACCGATGAATCGGTGACACATTCCGCGCTTGTTCCTGTAAGAGAGACAAGCTTCACCGGGTACAACACAGGTTATCTTTGCAAAGGACACCTGGAAACAAAAGAAATGTCACGTCCAGCATCTTGATGTCACGATCCCGAGGCATCAATTTCAGCAGATGAATCTCTTGATGCTTGGTCATCATCATCGTCCTCTTCATCCTCGTCGCAATCAGTAGGATGTCCATTGAGATCCACATTCACACCATTCACCTTCCTCACAAACTGTCCACGGACACGTGGCCTCCTTTCAGCAAGTTTTTTCCTGTTGACATACCTGATCTTCTTATCAAAACATCGTTCCTTCCTTTTCTGTCTAAACTTGATCAATGCTGCCTCCCTCCTATCAAGCTTAACTGATTTCGGGTCAGTGGAAGATGTGCCCCCTACTGGCAGCCATGACGAACTACTGTTAGGTTGTAAGCTCATATTGACAGGATAGTATGGAAAGGACGCCATCCCGGTCACATGGCAGTTCTGATGATTATATTGAGGAGGCATAGTTGGATTTCCATGGTTATGCAGCTGATGGAGATTATTTTGATAAGCTTGGGCCGATGATGCCATGATAACTTGATTCAAAACCCCGTGCATGTAGTATGGGTAAACATTCTGCATGGATATCCCTGATC
The DNA here is from genome assembly GCA_963995505.1 of Hypericum androsaemum. NCBI lineage: Eukaryota > Viridiplantae > Streptophyta > Magnoliopsida > Malpighiales > Hypericaceae > Hypericum > Hypericum androsaemum. Next base: position 13,388,823 of record OZ023194.1, read on the forward strand.
CATCAACTTGATCTCCACTTCTTGGATGCATGGCAACATGAGCACGATGTTCTTCACTGAAATGATGATGGGAAAAATCGGTCGACGTGGGAGGCGTGCATGATCTATCAAGAGAGAAAGAATCGGGTATACTGGTGCTCCTAGTCAAGTCCTCCCCGCAAGAGTAGCTATCCAGCGCCTCTCCGTTTTCAAGTGGTTGAGCATCACCAGACAGTAACCGTCCGGGTGCTATAAGTGTGTGTTCCAGCCGCGATCTGTGACCGGAGCCATCATCTAGTCTTGCATCTCCCTGATAGTTTTTGCTTCCCATACTTGATTTGACATAAGTAAAGAAGGCAGAGGATTGGCCAATCTTCAATACACTTCTCTTTGGAGCAGATGCAAATTGGTCACCAACTAGATACACAAGTTAATAGACATATGAGAAGGATTGAGCTTGAACAGAAGTTATCAAGATGGGAAAAGCACGAAACAACCAACTACGATGAAGGTGTCAAATTGACTTTAGTACATTATAGAAATCACCAGTATTCACGACCTAAAAATAAAAAATGACCCCATAGAACTCTACTTGAGAGTTCCATTGATGATACCCAGTGGAAATGAGTAACTCAATAGAACTCTTCAGCAATGTGCTCAGTTGGGTGATCTTAGTACTTCTACTGAAACTAACATAGTAATTTTACCAACAGCTAAGAACACGAAAACATAATGTGATTTTTGGAAGAAGAGCTACAAATTCTTTGTAAATTTTTCTAAATCAGAAGAAAGAGCCTAATGGATGTGTGAAACAAGATACAAGATGGGGTATGAGTACTGAAGGAGTAAATGCAGTGTGCCTACCGATGCGACAATCACTAATTTCTTGCACTTCAGGTAGGCATTCAAGTGGCTCACAGAGGGACGGCTCAGCATCAGCTGCAATCGCAGTTGCATCCATAGACTGAGGGGTAAACACAAGAATCAAGTCATCATCATTGCTCCAAATTAACTTATCTTGGAGAAGAACAAAGTAAATAGATTGATGATGCAACTAAATAACTACATCACCGATAACCGGGTTAGAGACATGCAGTCATACGTTGATTTAAGAAAAATAGAAAGGGTTTTCCTCTTAAGGAAAAAATTGAAATAGTTAGCACCCCATAGCTTCAAATCATGAGAGTAAGAACTATGGTTTTAAAATGTTGCGATCACCTAAATAACTTGTCCTCTCAGGTTTAATGATCAAACAGCAGCTATTACTTCATAGGAACAACTTACGTAATCTCACATCAGGTTCCCACAATTCCATTTCCATTAACCAATGACAGGCATACGCTTCAACTAAAAATACTGACCTCGAATTCTTGATGAATTGACATTGCAAACTCAAGTGTCATGCTCCTACGAGATCTTTCATCTGTGTCATCCGAGAACAGATTAGTGCTATTTGTGTTAGCGTCGCTAGGATCTGACACCACCAGATCGAATTCATAGTTTAAGAGGTTCTTCTCCGCTAATCCAAGCTGCCAAAGGATATCAAGATGTCACATTAAACTTCATCCAGGAGCTACGAGTTCATGGGACAAAGTGAGTGCAGTATGATCAATTTGAAAAGAAAAGGGTGTCTTCGGGGTGTGCAAGCACTCCAGACTTAGTGCAGGGAAACAGGGAGGTGGACATGTTTGTGGGCAGCCGTACCTTAGTAATTCTGCAAAGAGGCTGTTTCCAGGCCTCAAACCCGTGACCAACAAGTCACCAAAGAAGCAACTTACCATTGTGACAAGGCTCGGCCTCTCAATCTTATTTTTGAATAGATGAAACAAAATAGAGAAAGTAGAATCATACCAAAAATCTAAAACTAATAAAGGTATTAAGAAATTCTAACAAAATAAGTACAAACCATGCGCCTTCTTCTCCACATGTGCGTCCATAGGTTCAGCAACTCATTAGTCCGTAATGGTTTTACAAGGTAGTCTGCAGCACCTAGCCTTAAGCAGTTAACAACTACCGACACCTCATCCTTGGCCGACATCACTTTTCAAAGCAAAAATGGTGCAAACTTATGTAAGAGAAACGGGGTTTGTCATGGAAGAAAGAAGTCTAACACAAAGCACACTTACTGATCACAGGAATGCGTCGCAGATCTTTATCACGTGTGATATACTTCAACAGCTTCAGGCCTTTCTTCATAGGAAGATCGACTTCGGCTAATATTAAATCAATATCAGGCCCCTCAGCATTGAGGGCATCAATCACCTGCCTTGGTGATCTTACAGACGTAACTACAATATAAAGGCATAATAGATTACTGTAAGAATTCTAGACGAGCTTGGTATGTCATAAAGCAAGAGAAATTATGATTAACATGAGAAACGGGTCACATGACAACAAGTCACTGCCAATGAATCAACCATGATGAAATGACTCGCTCCGAGGGAATTTTCATCACCAAACTCATATTCAGTTGCATCTCCGATTCCGGACACCAATAAACTTATCCAAGCTATAATTCACAACCAAATCAACACTCAATATGAAAGGGAAGGCTAACTTAAGAAGAAGAAAAGGGAAGCAAAATTGACCAATACCTAGAACATGAATAACATTGAAAAGCAACTCCGAGACGCGTTAAATTGAACATACATATCCTTACTTCAAACATTCATAAACCTCAGACAGACGGTTCAATATAAAGAGCAGGCCCAAAAACAGACAAACACAGATCAATGCATATAACAGGATAAAATTTCAGGAGGTACCCTGATAAGAGCACTTCAAAAGGAGATGGAAGGCCTCCTCTGAGCTCTTTGAATCACTATCACACAGCAAAATCCTCACTCTGCTCCTATCAATAAACCCATCTCCCCCTCCTCCTTTTCCCTCCTTGTTCATACTCTCCTCTTTCCCATCCATAATTAAACTTCTCCCCTTCTTCCTTCCTCAAAACTTGCACCTTTTATAAATTAAACACCAAAGAGGAGAGATTCCCACCACTATGGTTAGTTTTTGGATCAAAAAGCACCTACCCAGAAAACCCAACCCCCTAATTCTTCATATAATCACAAAAAGATCAAATTTTTATCCCAAAGTTTGTATCTTTAGGTACCCACGAGACTAACCTAGAGTTGGGTAACCTCCGACCAACTAAAACTAAAATTGGGGGGATGGATAGCTCTAAGATTTTCCTCAGTTAGGAAAAAAGAAACCCTAAAAAAAGCTCCTTTCCCCTTTAGTACAGTGGGGGGAGCTAACATGAGCCGAGAGGATAACAAAAGTGGAGGAAATCCAATTGGGTTCTTGAAGCCTTGAAGGGGAGAGAGCGAGAGAAAGGGCAGGCTGATGACGTGGCAGGAGAAGAGAGAGAAAAAGTGCAGTGAGAGAGAGAGGTGGTGGGCCCAGAGGCTACAGTATGTTTAGATATTTTGGTAGTGATGGATAGGAGGCCACGTCACCTAGCTCAAAGATCTTTTTTCTCTCTCTCTTGTTGGTTTCCTGATATATCTCTCTCTCTAATGGACAAAATCGAATTAAGGGAAGAAAAGGAAAAAATCAACCGGAGCTTTTTATTTAGGGACCAGACAAATCCAACGACGGATGAGTGTCGGCTACAAGATTTAGTATAGAAAAGCTTACTGTTTATGGTTAGATCACACTCAGGTAGATGTTCCTGTAATGATGGATGATCATGAAGTGTGTATTTATATGTTTAATTGCCAATTGAATCTTGATTTTCTATTCCATCTCATTTCGAGTCTAAAAAATATTTAATATCACTATATTCTCAGTTAATTAAACTTAAGATAAAAACAAATATATCAATAGTTAATTTAAGTACTTGTTAGTTGTTTGTGTATTGATTATCGATTAATCTATCACTTTTAGATATTTTAGTAGATATTGACTCTTGATTTTTTTATACCAGTTGATATCTAGTTAATAATTCAAGTTTGAGCCAGTACCACTTTTGAATGATGACAAAATTCTTCCAAAAATATTTAATCGATAACTTAACTTAAGATATCTCTCAATAGTTAATTTAAGTACTTGTTAGTTGTGTATTGATTCTAGTGGATATCATGATAGGCTAGAATAATTTCTTGTTTGGAAATTAATTGTCTTTCATTTTTTTAGATAAGTGAAAAATCGGTTTCATTAACTTATCAATTACCTCACATTGGACGAATAATCCAATTTGATTTTTTTATTCACATAAGTTAATTGATTCTAGTTCGAGGCAAATATGACATATTGACAAAACTCTCTTATGTGTTCTTTTAAGGATATGACTTAGGTCTTTCATTAAGGGATAAGATTACATAACATAAGAAAAAAGTACATTTTTTTCGCCAAATGATAAAGTTGATTATCTTGGTCATAATGATAATTTCAGGAAATAATAAAGACCTAACTGAATAAATGATGACCAAAAAGTCAGCTAATAAGTATATAGTTACATAACACAATTCCGTGCTAACAAGCACATGTGAAATATATGAAATACAGAAACCAAAAAACTTGGAAAAGTCAGCCCGCATTATGTGACCAAAGGTCACTTTTCTGGAAAATGAAAATATAAACAAATCTTGGAAAATAGAATACCAACGAGTGCCACCCATTTTCAGGTGCATTATCGTTCCTTTTTTTATTTTAATATTCAGGTCCATTATCTATATCTATACCCAACTAACGTGTAAACAACTGGAGCTGACCCGTTGGCTTTAGAGAGGGGGCAATGGGGTGGGGTAGGTGTCCAGCATCCAGGGTTTGAAACCCAGGTGGGTAGGGTAGACCTAGATTAGGCCCATTAGGAAAAAACCACAAATGTAACGATAAAGAAACTAACTTGGCCTCCTATCCATCACTACCCAAAGAGGAAGCACCCAAAACACTAGCTGAAACCCCCGAACATTGGACATAACACTCGAAAAGTAGGGGAAGGATGGGGTGCCGTCTTTAAGAGGGGTGACACACTCGTAGGAGAGATCTCGAACTGGAACGGGGAGGAAAATGGCGCGGCGTTGTCGAGCACAACTTCTTCTTAAAGGGATCATCTTCTTGGAACGAGTTCTTGACGCATGGAACAGGCGTGGAGAGAGGAAAGGGTTGGAAGTTGTTAATGCAAGTGGACAAAACAGGGGTAGAGAGACGAAGAAGATGTATGGTGTTTTTTGAAAACTTATAATTAAATTTGGTACTATTTTGGTAATTTTATCCATGTTTCACGTCAGTCTTGAGTCATCCCATTCACTCGGGCAGTCCATGTAGGCGACAAAACAACGACGTTTAGTAAATTTTTTTGGGCAACTGCCAAGGTCCTCCAAGTGATAAAAATTGAAAATTTTTTATGTGTTTTAAATTACAGGGTACCCAAATGAAGAATGGTAAAATTACAGGGTACTAAAGTATATTTTTTCCTTCAATTCATCTTTTAAAAAGTGGGCCAATAATATTTTAATACCAGTGATCTTGCAATTTTTGAGATGTGATCTTATAGTTTAAAAATAGACCTTGAAGCTCTATTTTGATATGGAACACGAGAGGGAGAGACATATATGGTTAGAAAGTGAGGTTTAGGATTATGATTTGGGAATTTTTTGAATATATAAAGGAAGGGTATTTGAAAAATAATAAAAAAATAAGGGACTGAAATTATATTAAAATCGGCCCAAGAAAATACTGCCAAGCAGGACAAAAAATTATTACGTGGTAGCCAACTCAGCTGCAAAACGACCCCGTTTTTTGGTTCATAGCCAAATTTGGCTCGGGGAGCCATTCGAGCCTAAAAATGACATGAGAGTACATACCACATGATTCAAAAGGTTTTTTTTAAAGTGCATGATCACATCTCAAAAGTCGTAAACTAAAGTTGGACTTTTCCCATATCTTAAACTTATATACATAGGTAAATAAATTATATATGTAATATCTAAATATAGGCCCAAAAATTAGAAAATGACCTCCTTCACACCTATTTCCAGAATCCAAGCAAGTTCCCATCCTCCATTGTCTTCGGTTACAAAATCACACCAAATATTTATACAACCAAAGCAACATCAAACCAAATATCCATACAACAAAATCAACTTCAAATCAAATATCCATACAACCAAAACAACATCACACCAAATATCCTTGCAACAAAAATAACATCACACCAAATGTCTCAATTCAAGCATCAAAGTTTCCTCGATTCCAATATGAAAGTTAGTAGCCATAATAGTCAAATATCTAAATCCAACAGTTCTTCTCGTGGCGATGTTGGTACCAGCCAATCTTCATTCTCTCCATCCAATTTAGGAAGCGCCACAATATCATCTTTACACAAAATATTTGACAAGAACGGTAAAAAAATATTCGCATTGAACAACATCACAATATCACAATAAAAAAACTTCAAAAATATATAGCCAGAAGCTAACTACTTCAATATCTTTTTCTTGCTCTTGACCATACATTTGTGCTTCTTCTAGCATATTTTTTAATTTATTTCGACCGATATCTTCTTTTGGATCTTGCTCAATTATCATAAATTCTGTCTTGCCAATGCATTCATAAATTTGTGCTTCTTCTAGCATATTCTCCAATTCATCTCAACCAATACCTTCTTCTGGATCTTGCTCAATGATCCTAAATTCTGCTTGCCAATGCATTCACAATTAACAGGATTATATGACTTTTGTGAATGGATGAACCTAGAACATTAAAAGTTTTGCTTATAGTCATAACATAAGGTACCCATCAAGTCATCAAGTCGTTGTATACACATCACCAAGCTCCTCGTAGTTCACACTTAGCCGTGACAAGATCCAATTAACGAGCTCAATCTCTATTTACCAAGCCAACTTTAGTTTTGACTAGGAAGAAATAGAAAATTATGTTAAGCTAATTATTGACCTAACACCATGACAGTTTTCTGCAACAATCAACTTAAAGGATTGTTCATACACATGAAAATATTTTCAAAAGAACAAATAGCCTACAAAGCTTCATCCGACACTAAAGTCACTAAAAACCAACACCGTCGGGGAGAGAGAGAGGAAGGTTACTTGACGACATAAGGGCGACGAACCATCGTGAGAGGCTGAAAGGTCGGAAGTAGTTGGCGTGGCATCGGAGGTCGGGGAAGAGAAGAATTGCCCCATTTTTTCGGTGTTAGGGACCTAGGGTTTCCTGGTTAGGGAAAACATCGATTTCACGATTTGTGGTTTTTTTGTGTGTGGAGAAAATGGAAAAAATTGACATTGAAATTAAAATTTTACCCCTCAGTTGATTTGAACGATACTAACCGAAAAAATCGGGTTGAAATATGTTCGATATTTAAAAAAAATAGGAATCCTCTGATAATTTTCCCCATAATAATAAATTTCAGTATTTTATGTCAAATATCTAGTGTTGATGTTTAAAAAAACACTAGGAATCATGTGATAATTTTGTCCATAATAATAAATTTTTGTTATTTCATATAAAATATTTTATGATATTTGAAAGTTCTTGCAACAAAATGTGAATATAATGTACTATCATCTTTATCAAACTTTTCTTATACCTATGTAAGTGGTAATATATTGTTAAAAGAAAAGATATTTTAGACATTTTTTAATCTCTTAAATCTCTATTTAAAACGACTTACCCATTTTAGGCTATAGGATAGTATATGTTTGAGATTTTTAAGTGTATATAAGAAAATATTTTCGACAGCGTGGAAATAAAAAACTCAATCCATTAATTTTACCTTCAAAAATTGTTGTGACCAAACAAAAAAGCTTTTGAGATCTATTTTTTTCATCATCTAGTGCATTAAAAAAATTTATTGAGTTACCCACATTTTCTTCTATTATGCAACTTAAGACAAAAAATAAATTAAGTTGATTAATTCTTTGATCGCAACATCCATGACGAAGAATGGAATCAAGTTAACAACAAAATTTTCTTCTATTATTCCACCCTTCGTAATCGCAACATCCTCACGAAGTGTGGAATCAAGTCAACACCAAAATTTGACAAACTGTCATACACTGCCTTCATTTTGGCATATTCAATAGGGAAGTTAATTTCAATGAAATTGTTCAGTGTCACACTAATAAAAAAAGAAGAGAGCTTTAATAATGAGAAAACACCGATTATAGGAATTTATTAATCTCCAAAAGCTATCTCAAAGTTGTAGGAATATTGTCTGTTAAAACCTAAAAACTAATGGCCTATATATAGCCAAACATCTAGCTAGAAAGTAAGAAAACCTGGAAGAAGTTTACCTAAACAAGAATTTCTACGGGCCAATGACAAGAGGCCAAATCTAAGGAAATAGCTAAAATATAATATTCTAATGCCTAATCAGAGGCCCGAAGTCGTCCAAATCTGGAACGGGGTGAAAACCTGACTAATTAGAAAGTCTGAAAGAAACTATCACCGGGGTCCTAGAGGCTGCTAGGTGTCTTCAACGTCAGCAGCTTCTGTACCCCCTCCCCAGCGAGGGCCAGAAGGGTAGCGGCCACTGGGCTGCCTGACCCTTTTCTTTAATCTTCTTGTCTTTCCATACATGCGGCCACGAACCGCTCCAAGTACCTACCAAAAATATATGACAAACGGTAGAAGTCCACAATAAGATTCGAACATATCAAAATGACATAAAACCCAATAGACAAGACAAAAACGAATGATAACACAACTAAATACATATGATATACATAACAAAAATATGAGCGTTTACACACTCATCAGAAGTTGATGACCATTCCTCCAGAGCAGCTTCGTGACCATGAGGAGAAATGCAACGAAGATCGTGAACGCAAAGTGGTTCTTTGGGTAGTGGATGCTGCCCGCAATGCTCCTGACAATGGTCCGTACAACAGTCCTCGTAGCAGCAATGGTTCTGGCAATGGTGCCCGCTATAGCGCCAACCACTGTGCAACTCTCATATACTCGCTATTATCTCTCTATAGTTGTTATTTCTGTGGGCTTTTGGTGCCAAAGAATGAGAATGTTATGTGACGACGCTTAGACTTTTATCTCTCTATAGTCGTTATTTCTGTGGGCTTTAAGGATAAAAAAAAGGAGTAATTTTTCTCAGGTCCCTAACTTATGTCGTAATTAAGACTAGGGTCTCTGCTATTTGAAATATTATTTTGCCGTCCTCGCTTTTGTTTAAATATTGGTCTTGGGTCTCTGGCTGATGTCAACACCCATTTTTTTATTTTTTGGTCAAGTGAAATGACTTTTATACCCTTACACATTTAACTCACCTTCCTCCTCCCCTCGAGTGACTCGTGTCTCTCCTCTCCTTCATAACATAAGCTTTAAATTTTTTTTTGGAAACCAGAAGCTATTATTAGAACCGAGATTTACTCTTCAAACTCTAATTAGAACCGGAAGCTTTAATTTACATGAATTGACTCAATCGACCCAATCCCTAAATCGACCCAATTAGGAAGCCTCGTCTCTCTCAGTCTCTCTCTCTCTCTCTCTCTTCCCCCCACCCCTTACAAAAAATTGACCCAATTAGGAAGCCTCGTCGCCCCCATTTCTTAGCATCGGCGGCGGGTTCTCGACGGGCCCACACCATAGCAGTCAAATTTCGTCTTCCAATCCCAATTCCAGTAGATGGGAACGTCTACCGCGGCAACTTCTGTTTGGAGTTTGGGTTTGGCTATGAAGGCCAAGATAGCCAGGTCAGCCAGGTCCGGACCACGACGAAGGCGCCGGCCTCGACCTCTCCACCAACTTCTTAGTTTTAAATTTTGAGTTGAACGGATGATGATGTAATCAAGTTGAGTTTTTGTATCTCAGTTTTGATTTCTGGTGTAGTCCTGAACTTAGTCCCCTTTGTTAGATCTATTGTGATTTGATGTTCTTAGTTTTCGATTTTGAGATGAACGGATGATGATGTTCTTATCAGATCTGTTCTGATTTCTATGGGTTCACCTCCATCTTTCTGGGTTTAGGTTTAAGAATCAAAATTTTAGTTTTCTGGAAATTTTTAAGGGGGTTTATTTAGGTTCAAAAATGGCGGAACCACAAAGGACATCAAGGAGAAGATGAAAACGGGCGTGGAGGGGAGAGATATTTTTTTGTCTTTTTGTTAAAGGGTATAAATGTCATTTCATATGACAAAAAACCAAAAAATGAGTGCTGACGTCAGTTAGGGATCCGAGATCAACATTTATAAAAAACAACGACGGCAAAATAATATTTTGAATAGCAGGAACCTTAGTCTTAATTACGACATAAGCCAGGAACTTGATGACAATTATCCCTAAAAAAATAAGGAATTTACGAAAATGGTGTTTACTTTAAAAGTTTTACGAAAATAAAGTCTAGCCTAAATATTCTACGAGTCAGGTGTTCACCCGCAAAATAATGAGGACCACCATTTTACGAAAATCAAAAAGCGGTGGGTACCATCGTTTTACGAAAAAATGGTGTAATCCACCGTATTTCGGCATCTTAAAAATGAGACATCATCTCTAACCCTAACCCTATCGACAACCGTCATAATTTATTACTCTATTTCTTTTCTTCCTCCTCTATTTTCTATTTTCTATTTTCTCTCTTCTCTTTTTCCTTGATCCATCATCATATTCTTACAAGAATTCTTCTGAACAACCAAACCTAGTTATTATCTCGCCCTCCAGCGTTGCTCCAGGCTCCGTCGCCTAGCGCCAACATCGCCACCAATTCTAACCTTAGCCTCACCAAAGCTAACCACCGGCCGAGAAGCCCGTGCTCAGGCCAGGCGGAGGGGAGAGGGGAGGAAGGAGCAGCCCAGGCTCCTTCGCCTTCAAAATTTTCTTTCAATTGTTGTTGTTAGAGCAATCACAAGATGTAGACAACTTTTATAGTAATTTAACTATCTTTAATATATATAAAAATTTCAAGTGAGCAATTGTATTAAAGAAGCAACCCAGTTCACAGAATAAATTATTAATTTCTCTCTCATCCACATATTATCTACTCTGATTTGTTTAGATTAAAATTATATATTACGAAAATAATTATGTTTTCAATAACACGATTAAATACTTCGAAAATAATTAAATATTGTCATTAAACATTCAAGTTGCTTTGTGAAGGTGGGACATATATCTATAACTTTTTAGTTTATGACTTCTCCAAATTCGAAGTATAAGAACGTCAAAAATATATTTGAAGTCAATAGTCGAGCGAGTTACGAGTACGAGTTTCGATTTGGGAGCCACAACTTCTTATTCCGGAGTCCAATTGAGTTGATTCAAGTTGCTTTGTGAAGGTGAGACATATATCTACAACTTTTTAGTTTATGACTTCTCCAAATTCGAAGTATAAGAATGTCAAAAATATATTTGAAGTCAATAGTCGAGCGAGTTATGAGTACGAGTTTCGATTTGGGAGCCACAACTTTTTATTCCATAGTCCAATTGAGTTGATTCAAATTGCTTTGTGAAGGTGGGACATATATCTACAACTTTTTAGTTTATGACTTCTCCAAATTCGAAGTATAAGAATGTCAAAAATATATTTGAAATTAATATTCGAACGATTTAGTTATGTCAAAAATTGGAATACAAATTGTGAATCAAAATATGTCAATATTGGGCTCTATTTTTTATAGATATTAAAAAAATAATTTTAATTTTGTTAAAGATAACTTTAATTTTTATAACTACACAAATCTTATCCGAATAAATCTATTTTTACGAATAATATTATACCAAGTAGAAATAACTAGATAGTTAGATTATTGAAAAAAAAATTGACCAACCAATCCGCTCGGCCGAGCGTTCATCACTTCTTTTCTGTTTTTTTTTAATTCATTAAATATTGACCGAGCGCTCGGCTCGGCCAACTGATGTACGTAGTCTTACTCCCTTTCTTTTCCATGAAAACTTCTTTAAAAGACACTTAAACATAAATGCTAGTAAATTAATAGGTGCTAACAAATGTATCTAATCATGCCCATTTGCCTTCGTACATGAATCCGTCCCTTTGTATTTTGTGCATGAATCATCTCTTGGTATCATGCACATGAATTTGCCTCGGGATACAAACTCTCTCTTGTAGCCAGCATCACTTTCAAATACAATAACTTATGTGAACCTTTTGAGTAAATAGAGAGGTTTATTTGGCCATTATTCCTTTTTGTAATTTTGATTTGAATTGATGAATGTGATACTGGCAAAAAGATCGCTTTAGGTGCCAGATGCATCATTTAATTCTGTCATTTAATATTGGGTAAATTATTCTCAGGTCCCTAATTTATAGTTTTATTATTCACAAGTCCTTGACTTTCGAAAATAGTGTATGAAGTCCCTACTTTTTAAGAAAATATTCGTCTAAGGTCCCTAGTCACCGGATCGAAGATTTTCTCCGGAGATTTTTAAGAAGAGCGATCCAATAGGGACCTCAGACCAATATTTTCTTAAAAAGCAGGGACTTCATACACTATTTTCAAAAACTAGGGACCTGTGAATAATAAAACTATAAACCAAAGACCTAAAGATAATTTGCCCTTTAATATTTATGTAGGTGGCCACATGACCCTACTCTACTCTATATTTTATTTTTCTGATTTTACAAAATCCTTACAAAAATTCATCGTTTAATCTCTTTTTTCGTCACTTGGACCATGAATTAAAAAAAATACAAATTGTAGAATATCTACCATATAATTTGTTAATATTAGTATATCAATACCCCACTCCAATTGATTAGAATTTGAGTGGCGATGGTCCAATGGCGGAGACGATGTTGGTAGGCAACAAAATTTGAGTGGAGTGCTTGTGGAGAATATTAATTGCCTCCCCATCTCAATGCTAGTGGTTTAAACCTTGTGACTTTATTTTCTTTTTCTTGTGGTCTTATTGTTTTGCTTGATGAGTTAGGTAAGAAATGTGTTTAGTACTAGCAAAGAATCTAATGTGATAGTTGCCCACTGGTCGTGGATGTGAGGCGCTTTTTTTCGAACCAAAATTAATTGATTCTATTATTACCAGAAATGGGTGGTTTAAAAAAAGTCATAATGATAAAAGATGTCATACATGACCTGAAATAAAATTCGAGCTTAGCTCCTCTCTTATTCAATGGCGGGTCCATTTGGTGGAAGCAACAAGCAATCTTTGTACTGGAGTAATGTAGTCCTGGCTCTTCCTCCATTGCTAGGCATAAAAGGTCGCTGTATACTTCATCAAGGAAATATAAACTAAGATTTGGATCTTCCCGAACGATGTTTAGCTTACCTAATTGAAAGTGTATAAACCGAGGGTGCATTTGTCCCCGTATTTTACTCTTCTTACCCACTGTTTTTTTATTCCCATAAAATGGTGGTCGTCAACGTTTTTTAGGTGGACACTTGACTCGTACAATTTTTAGACCTGACATTTTCATAAAACATTTTAAAATTAACACATTTTTTTGGAAAATTCTCATATAATTATGGTGAAGAAAATATTATAGAAAACAAGAAAAATGTTTATATAGAAATATTTATAGATATATATTTCACTAAAAAACTTGTTACACAAATTTAAATACATAAATATCTCTTGTTTAACATATTTTGATTCATATAAGCAACGTATTTTTTATATTGAATAGATGAACAAGCATTGATTATAGTCATAAAATAAGGTACACATCAAGTCATTAAGTCTTTGTCGATATATTCTTACATGTCTCGTAAGCGCAAGTTAAAATGAATATAGACCAAGTTATACACAGCATCAAGCTCCCAAAATTCACGCTTAACCGCAGCTGAATCTAATTAACGAGCTCGATCTCTATTTACCAAGCCAACTTTAGTTTTGACTTGGGAGAAATATAACATCATCTTAAACTAATTAGTGATCTAAAAGAGAAATAGTTTCTGCAATAATCAAGCCTAGAAAGCTTCATCTCACACTGAAGCCACCAAAAACTAACACTGTCGGGAGACAGAGGGAGGGGGAGGTCGGAGGTCATTGGTGTGGCATCCCCCCCCCCCCCCCCCCCCCCCCGAGTTTTTCTAGCGAATATGGGAAGAAAATTTACCCCTTGGTTGGGTTGAACCTTATTAACCAAAAAAATTTGGGTTGCAAATTTGTTCAAACTACTCGGTCTGACAAAATTTCGATTGATTTGTAAGGTTAGCGAATTTAGCGCCAAGCCCGAGATAGTATTCACTTTGATCAGCAGTCAGATTGATTAGATCATGTTTTTAAAACCTTGATATTAATTTCTAAGTAACAGGTTTATATTGGGGCATATGTTTACAAAAATTATGGTTAATTAATTTTTGAATTAATATTATTATCAACAACAGACCATTTAAATTTACGTTTAAAACAGAACATATAAATTTACCAACCTACACATTTAGAAACTTACAAGTTTAAATTTAGCAAAGCAATTAAATTTTAGTTCATTATTTGATATTGGAGCGGAGGCGAATGTTAATTAATTTTTTTTAAAAGTCCCTGTCACTGCCAGTTGGGGTCCTGGGGAAGCACTATCGGGTGGACTCCGTAATTCTTTTATATTTTAATTATTTTATACTCGTAATATTTCGTAAATGATATGTACTGTCCGAAATGCTTTGAGTGATTTGATTGATACTATCCATACAAACAATGTGCACCTTCTTTTCTGGCACACATTTGGAGAGAACTCCAAGGTTAAACGCGTTTAGCCGGGAGTAAGATCAAAATGGGTGACATACTGGAAAGTTTCCGGAATGCGTGCGAGTGAGGACAAAGCACGCAGGAAAAGACCTGTGTTGGTCTGTGGAGCCAGTCGGTCAGATCACGGGGCGTCACATATGGTATCAGAGCAAATACGCTTCTGAGAATGTTCTGTATTCTGTCTGGCGCGACGATGTCGCGTAATTAAGGAGGGGTGAATGTGATACCCCGTAAATAGTATGTACTATTTAAAATACCTTAAGTGATTTGATTGGTACTATCCATAAAAACAATGTGCACCTTCTTTTCTGGCACACATCTTGAGAGAACTCCAAACTTAAACGTGTTTGAGCGGGAATAGGATCATGATGACAAAGTACGCTAGAAAAGACCTGTGTTGGTCTGTGAAGCCAGTCGATTAGATCACAGGGCGTCACACTACCCATTTTGAAAATATAGATGTTTTTTTTACCTATTTGGAAAAAACTCCCATGGTGAAATAGTTGTAGAAATTATTTTAAACGAGTAAATAACAAAAAATTGGGGAATGATTCTTGGTGGTGGTGCTGCAGTATCACTTACTAAATATATTATTTATCATAAGTAAATAATTAATGATAACGGAATTGTATAATTTTGAACCAAAGATGTCTATCAGTGGTCGTGGATACGTAAGAATGTCTATTAGTCAAGTTAAATTTGGAGCTATTGAACCATGATTTAATCGAGGTCAGAGTTAAAATCTTAACAAAATGTAATTATTTAGTGTAATAATTTATTTTAAAAAAAAATTCCACGCTGATAGGAACTTCACAAAATTTGATTTGATTCCACATTGATCTAACATCTAAAAAACCAATAACAAAAAATTAACAAATCATACATGAAAAAACATGTTTGTGTAACATGAGAGTTGTCATTTCCATAATATTGTGAAAGACATGAAAAAAGATATTTTTAATTTTTCTTATAGTAAATTTTTGTTTGAATCTCTCGTAATAAGAATCGTGATTAGGAGTAATAACAAACAGATCCTTACATTTAGGGAAGATTATCATTTCTCCACTTGTAAAGAGAACGAAATGAGGTGAAAGAAGAGAGACCAAAACAGCAAAAAAATTTCTCCGGCGCTTCTTCTTCTCCGTGGCAAAAAAGCTATCTTCTTTCATAAACCCTAAACACATCTCTCTTTCAATGTCGGAAATAAGTGTCCTTTGACCTTGGCGTGCGTCAGCACAAGCCGCAGGGAGGAGAACCCACCACCTGTTCGATGAATTGCGTCACAGACAGAAAAACATGCGCTCCTTGCTCATTCCCAGACGACCGGCCGTTTCCAACTTTGTCTCCCGGTTCTTGCACTCTCTGGCTCAGAAGGGACATTGTCCCGACCCGCCATTGGGGCTCAGGGAGATCTGTTACGCAGTTTCGAGGTCGGTCGGGGGCTTGGACGAACTAGAGTCAAGCCTGGATCGCCAGTTCAGGGCCCACCTGACGTCACCCCTGGTTGCGCAAGTGGTTGATCACTGCGAGAGCGAGGCGCCCGCGAGGCGGCTTCTGAGGTTCTTCCTCTGGTCGAGGAAGGTTCTGGGGCTGGAGCTGAGGGACGAGGAATTTAACCGTGTGGTTCGGGTTGTAGCCAAGAAGAAGGATCATGTTGGGGTTGAGATGCTGCTCGTGGAGATGGCGAAGGACGGGCGCGCAATGGAGCTGCGGACTTTTAGCGTGGTGGCCAGTGCGTTGGTGAGGATGGGGAGAGAGGAAGAGGCGTTGGGCGTGTTTAAGAACTTGGAGAGGTTCAAGTGCGAGAGGGATGGCTCGGCCGTGGTGGCCATTGTGAGTGCGCTTTGCGAGAAGGGGCACGCAAAGAAAGCTCAAGGAGTGGTTAGGCATCACAAGGATAAAGTGTCCACCTTGGAGATGGCTAGCATTTATAAGAGTGTTTTGTACGGATGGGCAGAGAGGAAGGATGTCAAAGAAGCGAGGAGTGTGATCAAGGAAATGAAGGGGGCCGGGATAATGCCGGACTTGTTTTGCTATAACACGTTCTTGAAAGGATTGTGCGAGTGGAACGTGGTGCACAATCCTTCAGGGCTCGTCCCCGAAGCATTGAATGTTATGATGGAGATGAGGTCTTACAGAATTGAATCGAACTCGATCAGTTACAATGTCTTGCTTTCTTGTCTTGGAAGGGTCAGGAGAGTTAAGGAGGCTTGTAGGGTGCTTGAGTTGATGAAGAGCTCTAGCTGCAGGCCAGATTGGGTTAGCTATTATCTCGTCGCGAGGGTATTGTACCTGAGCGGGAGGTTCGGCAAGGGTAACAAGATCGTGGATGAGATGATCGACGAGGGAGTAGTTCCCGGACCAAGGTTTTACTACGACTTGGTCGGGGTCCTCTGTGGAGCAGACAGGGCGAGCTTCGCTATCGAGCTGCTTGATCGGATGAAGAGGACCTCATCGGGCGGGTATGGACCGGTATACGATATCCTTATACCGAAGCTTTGCAGAGGCGGGGAGTTCGACAAGGGAAAGCAGCTATGGGATGAAGCCAGTGCTATAGGAGTCACTCTTAGTTGCTCAAGAGATGTGTTGGATCCCTCAGTTACTGAGGTGTTCAAGCCATCAAGAAAGGCGGATGAAGAGGTGAAGCTTGTAGGCTTCACCAAAGTGGATAATAACACACCAGTGATTGGAGGAAGAATGATGAGAAAGAAAAGAGCAAGAAAATGAGGGGGAAACTTGTAGGTGTACCCAAGTAAATACATCTATAAAATTCGAACTCGAAAATTCTTGTTAGAATAGAAAAAATCAATCACCAACGGACTTGAATGCTCGATTGGTACAATTATTTTATGTATACGTGATACTCCACGATGGGCAAGATTAAATATTTCAATAAAAGTTTTATGGGTCTAACGCGTTATTAGCTAATGGTATTCTCTAATCACTTTTTCTCCCCCAAGTTTTTTCCTCTCAAGTTGCAGTCACGTATCTACATTGTGTTACTTAACAGTGGAAAATTTTATATCTTCCAATGATTATGATGCAACCGACACGGAGTTGAAGAAATTTCCTTGGACAGCGCTTTATAAGTGGGCAGAATGCGATGCTAATATTTGATAATTCAAATCTTAACAATAAAAAAGATATTATTGAGATAAGTTTTATCGATCCTTCTGAATATCAAAAATTCTGATATGAATCTTTGATGGGTGTTAAGCGAAAATGAAATCTTAGAGGGAAAAGAATAGAACAGTAGGTTTCCAGTTTATGGCTTTTGCCTCACTCTTTTGCTTGTCGTAATAACTATTTTTTAATACCATTTGCATTTGGAATTTACTGAATTTTGATTAATTTATATTCGAACTGCTTGACATTTTTTTAAAATTACAAAATTTTTCTAATAAATATTTAACACTATCGCATTTTCAAAACTCAAAATTTGGTTAAGTTAGAAGATTAAACTTTCATATTACTTAACCAATTCTGATTCTCGTTTTTCGATCTTAAATTTATTCATATATCGTTTTGATTATAATTTGTGTAGCTCCTGTGGTTACATTTATTTTATTCTTAAGAAAATAACCGACCGGCAGTCCAGAAGAAATAGACCATTAAAAAAGGAACAAAATCCCGAGATCCGACAGATGCACATTACCTGTCTTCCCATAATCAAATATAAAAATAAACACAAAGAAAGAGCACAAATTTCTTAAAAAAAGACAACCTTCGCCCGTCTTGTCTTAACACGTCCCTCCTCCAAATCTCTCCCTCTCTCTCTACCACCGTCACCTTCCTACACCTCCACCACTAGGGCTTTTACCCTCCTCCCCGGAGAGAGAAAATAAAAATCCAATCTTTACTCTCTAATAATTCTCAGGTTAGAGAAAGACCCGAAAAAATGCCGAGCCGGGTAGATGAAGATTCCCTTCTGGTACTGAAAAAGATTACTTTTTTATAGAGAACAGAATCAAGGAGAGAGAAACCGGATCTCTCTCTCTACCCATCTATCTGTCTCTTTTCTTACATACACTTGTTGAGAGAGAAACAAAGACAAAGATTGGATTTTTAAGGTACCCAGATAGAGAGAGAGAGAGGTTATGATGGGGCAAGAGAACCAAGGTGGCGGGAGCTTCAAAACCCAGAAGCGAGCCAGTGGCGGAGGGGGCGGTGGGGCCCTCCCGACGACGACGGCCAACGGCGGCGTGGGGAGGGCCGGGAGGGCGCCACGTGGCAGACAGATCGGGAAGACCTTCAACAACATAAAGATCACGATCCTTTGCGGGTTCGTGACCATCCTCGTCCTACGTGGCACCATCGGCATCGGGAGCCTCTCCTCGCCAGAGTCCGACGCCGTCAACCAGCACCTCGCCGAGGAGACCAGCCGGATCCTCGCCGAGATCCGGTCCGACTCCGACCCCGACGACCCGGACGACTCCGTTTTAAACCTCTCGTCCAACTCTTCCTCCGCCGGGAACTCCACCGCCTACTCGCTGGGCCCCACGATCACCGGCTGGGACGAGGAGCGGAAGGTATGGCTCTCGAGGAACCCGGAGTTCCCTAGCTACGTTAACGGTCGGCCGCGGGTTTTGCTGTTAACCGGTTCGCCCCCCAGCCCGTGTGATAACCCCATTGGGGACCATTACTTGTTGAAGGCCATTAAGAACAAGATTGATTACTGTAGGATCCATGGGATTGAGATTGTTTACAATATGGCTCACTTGGATAAGGAGCTCGCCGGGTACTGGGCCAAGCTCCCCATGATCCGGCGGCTAATGCTATCCCACCCGGAAGTCGAGTGGATTTGGTGGATGGATAGTGATGCTATGTTCACCGATATGGTCTTTGAGGTGCCTGTTAAGAAGTACGATAAGCATAATATGGTGATCCACGGGTACCCGGACTTGTTGTTCGAGCAGAAGAGCTGGATCGCGCTCAACACGGGGAGTTTTCTGTTTAGGAACTGCCAGTGGAGCTTGGATTTGCTTGACGCATGGGCGCCGATGGGGCCGAAAGGGCCGGTGAGGGAGGCAGCCGGGAAGGTTTTGACCGTGAATTTGAAAGGGCGGCCAGATTTTGAGGCGGATGATCAGTCTGCGTTGATTTACCTGTTGTTGTCGCAGAAGGAGAAGTGGATGGATAAGGTGTATGTTGAGAATCAGTATTATTTGCACGGGTACTGGGCCGGGTTGGTGGATCGGTATGAGGAGATGATGGAGAAGTATCATCCTGGGTTGGGGGATGAGAGGTGGCCGTTTGTGACGCATTTCGTGGGGTGCAAGCCCTGCGGGAGCTACGGAGACTATCCTGTCGAGAAGTGCTTGAGCAGCATGGAGAGGGCCTTCAATTTTGCTGATAACCAGGTGCTTAAGCTCTATGGGTTCGGGCACAGGGGTTTATTGAGTCCTAAGATCAAGAGGATCCGGAACGAGACGGATACTCCCTTGGAGTACGTAAACAAGTTCGATATTCGCCGTCCGCTATTTGCCAACAGCAAATCGATGAGGTAGTGGATGGAATCATTGCTAGCACGCCATGTATGTTTGATATGTCATAAGTTGTAGGTAATGTAATACTTTCGTTTACAAGATAGATCTCATTTGATCACAATTTATAACTCATGCATTGTCTCTTAGTTCTTGTCCTGAGAACCAAAGCTTAGAATTCTTTTATTGAGCTTTACTTTGTCTCCTCCCTTCCAAGCTCTGTCTGATTGATCAGTGAAAAACAAAACTATACATTAAGCCTTCAGTATGCCGTTTCTTGTGTCACTTGTTCTTTGTATTTTGTTTAGCAGATAACGATTTTGTATGCTGAGTTGAATTTAGTTATCGGCTTTGGCTTCTTCGCTGGCCCTCGCCTTGATCAAGTTGACTTGAATCTGATGAATTGGGACTGATCTAATTAGTTATGGTTACCTTAGGGTAAAAAAAAGATGACACTAGGAAGATTTGTAAGCTGTCCTAAATGTCACCTTGTCAGCTTCTTACTCAATTTGCAGTGTCCAGGTTTTAAATCCAAGCTCTGTAACAAACGGAAAGGCTAACCAATATTTTCCCGTTGCCTTTACCAGTACAATTAAGAAGTAATTATCCTACCATTAGAACACTGTTATAATGATCCAGGCTCTTGTCCAAAAGAGTCTGGATAGGATTGCACATCTTGTAATGATCGAATGATAAATGCTTCGTCTGTTGATTTGAAGCGGGACACTCAATTTCCACCAACAGATGTAGAATAGGACCATAACATTGAAGTTCAACAGTAAGTGTACATTCTATGATACCTAACATAACCATGGTGCTAGATTTGGACTTGGTTCTACCCTCGTGTTCATGCGTATTCCTCCGTGACATGCGTCGAACCAACGCAAGATCTGTGCTGCACTATAGTGCTAGATTTAGACTCAGTTCTACCTTGCGTTCATAGAACAGTTAGAACTACTGCAGGCTCCAAAACTCGAAATCCGAAACAGAGTCGTTATTCCTCCATTGCAGGTCTGGGGCAATTGTGAATTCTGTACTGCTCAGCACCATACTATGCCCCTATTTCATACGGATCAGTTCAACAGGGGATGAAAAATATGAAGGAATGGACAACCGGTCCCTGGCCGTCGATCAGCTGTTGACGTTGAGACTCCGATAATGCCGGGCCAGCAGCACCTCGTTCATTTGAGCGATCTGGTTCAGAAGCTGCGAAATTCTCTGCAAGTGGCAGAAAGGAGGATGATGAGTCTCAGAGCACTCATATCTGATGAATCACTAAGCAAGAAGCAGAAGACCGAACTCGATTATGAACCAGTCAATCCAGTAGGTGTTTAATACCAGATCGTTTCTACCAAACACGAGTTTGGAGACTATTTGTGGTAGTCCCCAAAATTCTCACAAATCATTTGGTTGATAACTATTCACAAATCTTCCAGTAATGAAAGCAATTTACCATCAAGAAGGCTACCACTTCTACTGTAATAAAATAATATTTGCTTCAACAAAAAATAAAAAATAATACAAATACAAATTTTAAAATAAGTTATTTATATGAAACTTCCACTACAGAAAAGGTCAAAAGTCAAAAGGAGAGAGAGAAACAAACCTCGTCCTTGTCTCTAATGATCCGCAACAAATGGCCCACGCTATCTTCCCTCCTCCTCCGCCGCAACCTCACCCACAGCCACCACCCGACCACCGCCGCCGCCGCCGCCCCCACTCTCCCGGCCGGCCAATTCCGCCTCACCACCCCGCAACCAAACCTCAACGAAGCCCATAATCTCCAGACCCTGCACCACAGCACCCGGGCCGAGGCGGCCCACCATCTTGGCCCGTCCCGGACCAGGCCCGAATCGCCACCCGGGGTGCGTCCCGATTCCCGGAGCGG
This sequence comes from Hypericum androsaemum, assembly GCA_963995505.1. Lineage (NCBI taxonomy): Eukaryota > Viridiplantae > Streptophyta > Magnoliopsida > Malpighiales > Hypericaceae > Hypericum > Hypericum androsaemum. Next base: position 13,410,806 of record OZ023194.1, read on the forward strand.
CGATGGCGGAGACGGCGTCGGGAGCGGACTTGGGCCGAGCTCGGCCGGGATGAGGTTCTCGTGGCTGCTGGGTGGGAACACGGAGAGGTCCCCGTCGCCGGCGCCAGAGGAGGAGGGGGCGGAGGGGTATTTCCCGGCGAGGGTGGACCACCAGAGGTTGTGTTGGGTGTTGGTGTAGATGTTGAAGGAATCGAGGGCCTCCAAATCTACGAGTCCTGTTGGGCTGGTCAAGGAAAGGTTGGTGCTTTGGTCTTCCACCATTGCTGTGGAGGCTAAAGGTGGAGGCTTTTTGGTTGATTAGAGGGGAAAGGAGCGATCTTTTTCTAAGAGGAGGAGAACGGGGAGGCCATGTGGGGGGTGAGTGAGGTGCAAGGAGAAGAGGGTTTGGGAAGAACAGAGGTGAAGTGGAATTTTGTGGGGGAATTAATGGCTTCCAAGATTTGGTTTTGGACCTTTGATTTTATTAAAAACAAAGGGAAAATGTTTTTTTTTCACAGGAGATCGAACTAAACTTCAGGCTTTAAATAGTATTATATTTTGTTATCCTCCCAACTAAGATTTTTCTTTTTTTGCAAGGGATATGTTGGTGGTGGAAGTGGTACAAGAATGCTAAAACTGTCCGAGACGAATTTGGAATGGACGTCTCAAGGCCGGCCTAATGAAAAGGGTGAAAAAAGTACTACGGGCTATGAGCTAAGGAAGAACGATAAAGAGTAAAGGATTGTTATTGTTGTGTTGTTGATGCCTTTGCTCTCGTGCCCATGCCTTTCTTATATAGAGACGTCGCCGACTTAGCCCCGTCTTAAACCGCCTTAGTCACATTGATACCTAAACCGCCTTAGTTATATCGATGACGCCGACCAAGCCTCGTCTCATGATGAGAAACCCGAACCGCCTTAGACATATCGATGATGCCGACTTGGTTTCAACTCATGATGATAAACCCAAACTGCCTTAGTCACATCGATACCCAAACTGCCTTAGTCATATCGATGACGCTGACCAAGCCTCGTCTCATGATGAGAAACCCGAACCGCCTTAGCCATATCGATGACGCCGACCTAGTTCTGGCTCATGATGAAAAACTCAAACCGCCTTAGTCATATCGATGACGCCGACCAAGCCTCGTCTCATTATGAGAAACCTGAATCGCCTTAGCCATATTGATAATGCCGACCTGGTTCAGGCTTCTTCTCGAACGTCTCCGCCAAAATACTATTTAACCGTAATTCAAGAACGACCCAAAATCATAAGCCATGCCCCGCGTTCAGGGCGCTCGCCGAGCCCAAAGGCGTTCGACAAGCCTAGGACCCTCGCCAAGCCCGGACGAGCATTCCCGAGCCCAAGCGGGAGTTCTCGAGCCCAATTGGGCTTTCTCGAGCTCAAGCGAGCATTCCCGAACCCAGACGGGCGTTCCCGAGCCCAAGCGGGCGTTCCCGAGCCCAGACAGGCGTTCCCGAACACAAGCGGGAGTTCCCGATCCTAAGCGGGCGTTCACTTACCCGAAACCAAGAAGGATGAGCCCAAAACAAAATATCGGCTCGACCCGTACGTCCCATCTGAAATGAACGAAACCGAAGTCTGGCTCGTTCCAACCCGAGATTATTTTTAAGCCCCAACATGATAGGATCAACTTACAGATCTCTAGGAAACGATGTATGATCTGTTGTCATCCTAACCACCAATTAAGATTTTTCTATTTTCGTAATGGGTAGGAATTGATCGAACGATCCATATAAACCGATGTATGATCTATTGTTATGTTACCTACTAAGCGTTGATATGTTCTGATTGATTATGATATTTGAAAAGAGCAAAATTATCTCATCAATTATTTAACACTTCTATATTTACAATAGCTCGAATTTGAAATCCCTTATTAAACGAGATTAAATCATACGAAATACAATTCAATAACCTAGCAACTTTTAATTTATTATGAACCCAAACCAAACTTACTGATTCAATAAATTCTTGCTAATGCCCAGGACCGCTCAATAAAAACATTAAAAAGTCCTTCCAAGACAATTTTAGCAGATTGCAGTAGTGAGCAAATAACAAGTAACAAGTACATAGCACATTCCTGATACATATTTATCTGACTGTTCTAAATTGGTATTGACTGCATTGATGATAATTTCATTTTTGTGGTTAGAGGGTCCTGTTGGTTAATAGCAGGAACCTACCTGCTTAGGACATGTCATGTCTTGTTATTAAGGAAGCATTACTACGTGATGACTTTTAGACCTAAATTAATGACCAGTTTGGTTAGTCTGGTATAGGCAACTGCAGCACTTTGTTCATCTTACTAGACTTGGAAACAATTTGAAGCCAATGCATGGCTCGAATTGGCAGCTCGGCATTTCCACCCTGAGACACGACATCTAACGAAACCACCTCGAGACATGTCGAGTTGTCTAGCAGAACTGCGTACTCGTCCGGTGCGGGCAATATCTTGTATGGTGCGACAGTTGAAAGGTATGGAAGCAAACAGTTATTTCAGTTTCGGCTATGACTCAACACGTCTTGAGCATCGGAGGACACTCCTGTAACAAGTCTGATACTCTCTTGTTCTTTTCATCCTGTAAGAAGTCCAGCGCCGGAGTCTAGCCGCCAAACTTTCCTAAGCTTCTGTATGTTCCGATTCGCTATGCTGGGCTACACGATTACCCAGCCATGAACCCGAAAACTGGGATGAGATAGGCCAAAGTATTTATTGGTCGCTCTTGTGTCTACCTTATCCTATCTCACGCATTCAAATTGCATGAGATCGCTTAAAAAATAATTGTATTCGAAGCAGAAAAACAATAAGTCACTATGAATATCAAGATGGATCAGTCATTGTTCATATATAAAATAAGAGTGTCACCTTCTCTTGAATCATCCATTGCACCAGTAATTCAAGATTTAGTATATTCCACTGCATTAGATACAATTTCCTGTACCTGCAGATGTCAGGAGTAGTAGATGTTATTATCAAATGATCGAGAAAATATAAGCATCCGAGTAAAATGAGCAAATTATAACAATCTGCGTTAAAAATTATAAAATAATAATGGACATTTATTTGAGAAAAAAATCTCCATTATTTCTAAGATTTGTAACCTTCATCATTTATTTGAATATTCATGACATTTCAAATTTATTACATATATTAATTTTGAATTTTCAATATTAAATCATATGTTACACAATTAAATAAGCTTAAATGCTCATATTTAGTTGCCCTTTGAATATTTACTATTATATAATAAGAAAGTTATCCTTTCATTGTTAGAAGAGGAAGAAGTGTGAAACTCTTTTGCTCAATTTTCTCATTTCCGAGATGTTCACAATTGTCCTTGTTAGTTCTAGTCATCCAAGTAAATCTTGGAAGGATCTTTTTATTCTTGGAAAACTATCACCATCAGTGAAATTAGTTCTTAAGGACAGTGTGCCGCTACACGACTCAAATCATTTTTATCCTTTTCCACCAATTTTTCCAATAGAAACGAGGTAAAAGTAGATTTCCGGGGCGTGTTGACATTCACATGGTAAACAGAGAGACAAATACTCAGTAATTTCTACTTCACAACCAAAATCAGCTACATATTGAGTAGTCGTATCAATCATAACCTGCATAATGCTCGGATACTCCGAAGCTATTTTTTGACATAGAGCGTGAGAGTTGTCACAATAAGTAAACAACTGCTGAATAAATTTATACCATTCTCATCCGATGATTTTCTTCCTTGATCCTCCCTGTCTGTTAATGAATACAAAAACTTAAACTCCCCGAGGAAAGTAACATGCCACGTTGAATGGCCCAACAATAGTAGCTCTCTTTTATTTAAGCCAGAAATAGAAAACAGATGCAAAGCTGGTAAATCCATGTGATATACCGGCTTTGTATATTTGTGTAAGATCACTTCGAGAGTAATTTCTCAAAAGTATCAGAATAGAAGTATGTAATGCGAATACAATACTGGTCAGTATATTCAAAAGAAAGCTCTAATGCAATACACCAACTTAAGTACATCACACCTTGACAGGATATGAGAACCAAAATAACTCACCACGAGCCAATACCGAGGTTCGAAAATTTGGAGCGAGAATTTCTAACATGGTATCACAACATACATCTTGAAGAGTGGAATCAAGTCAACACCAAAATTTGACAAACTGTCATGCTCTGTCTTCCTTTTAGAATATTCACTAGGAAAATTCTTCGTAATGATATTGTTTAGTGTAACACTGATCAAAAAGGAGGAGAGCTTTAATAACAGGAAAACACAGAATGTATGGCCTCCAAAACTAGTGGTAAGAAAAAAATATCCATCAAGACATTCAGCTCACTGGCAATGAAAGTGAAGTCGATGAAGCTATTTATTATTAAATTTTCAGGTTATACTGTTCATTTATGGCCAAAAAGGCCAAAACTTCTAGAGCAATAGTTGAAGAAGTCAAAAAAATTGCAACCAATCAACTATTACAATCTTTACCAATAAGTTACATAAGACAAGTGCGATGACAGGACTGCTAGATCTTTACCAATCAGTTTCCACAAATAAGACCTTGAAGTAGTGATGATAAGCTCTGCACAACTAGATCTAAAAGAGAAATTTAGAGACCGGAGTAGCAAGGAAGAAGAAGACGATGGAGAGTGTTTTTGATGGAGAAAAGCAAGTCCTCATTTTCCACTTTTTCTCTATACAAAATGAGAAAAGAATTTAATTAGTTTGTTACACTTTTCAGTAATTTATACATAAATGTTTCTTTGTGAGGGGACCAGCCAGCATCAAAATAGAAGTATTAATGCGAATACAGTAATGGTCAGTATATTCAAACGAAAGCACTTAAACAATACACAATTTAAGTACATCACCCTTTTAACAAGATATGAGAAGCAAAATAATTTACCATGAGCCGATACCGAGATTCAAAAATTTGGAACGGAAATTTCTAACATGGTATCACAACATACATTTGGAAGAGTGGAATCAAGTCAACACCAAAATTTGACAAACTGTCATGCTCAGCCTTCCTTCGGCATATGCACTAGGGAAGTTCTTCTTCATGATATTTTTTAGCGTCACACTAATTAAAAAGGAAGAGAGCTTTAATAATGAGAAAACACAGAATAAGTGGCCTCCATAAATCAGTAGTAATAAAAAAGTCTGCATCAAGACATTCAGCTCACCAACAATGAAAGTGAAGCCAATGAAGCTAACTATTATTGGATTTTCAGGTTATATTGGTCACTTATGGCCAAAAAAGGCCAAAACTTCAGGAGCAACAAGTAAAAAAAATCCAACCAACTAACTATTACAATCTTTACCAATCACTTATACAAGACAAGTGCGATGAAGGGACAGCTAAATCTTTCCCAATCAGTTTCGATAAATAAGATCATGAAGTAGTGATGATAAGCTTTGCACACCTAGATCTAAAGGAAAATTTTAGATATTGAAGTAGCAAGGAAGAAGAAGACGATTCAAGGAAATTGACTGTAGCTACCAAATTACAAGCTACCCAATATAGCTAAAAATATAATTACAACATCAATTCATCTATAAACAAAATTAGATAGATCTAGCAAGAAACTAATGGTGCAGTTACAAACTTGCTATAAGCAACACATCGGTTTCTAAGGATAACAGGATCACCAGGTTTGATATTGTTGACTTTCGAGTACAAAGCAATTGCAAACAAAGTCCCATCACCTTCATATTCTTGCATTTTGGACCGCAATATAGCTAAAAATATAATTACAACATCAATTCATCTATAAACAAAATTAGATAGATCTAGCAAGAAACTAATGGTGCAGTTACAAACTTGCTATAAGCAACACATCGGTTTCTAAGGATAACAGGATCACCAGGTTTGATATTTTTGACTTTCGAGTACAAAGCAATTGCAAACAAAGTCCCATCACCTTCATATTCTTGCATTTTGGACCGCGGCACGTAACAGAATGAATGGTACATTGAGGTCAATCGTCTTAACTCATAAGAAGCAATAAATGGCATAAACATCCAAATGTGATCCAAAATTTTAGACTACTAGAGTCCCGAGATGCATAATCTAGAAACAAAATTTCTTCCACTAAAAAAAATCATGATCGCCATATATAGCATACTCACACTACGCCTCTCACAAGGACAAGGAATGAAGTGGCATTGTAAGATAAACACAATGCAACTTCTCTAAACTTCAAAGTGTTGGAAAATTTGGAGTAAAACAACAAAAAATTGATCTAATTCGCGTAATAGACCATGTCCTTAAGAACTATTTTACCGGTAGGTATAGTTCTCCAGGATTAAACAAACCTTTCTGAGTTCAAATGAACACGGACAACCAATACTCTAACAAGAACAAGGTAAAGTTCCTCGGAATCAAAAAATAGAGCAATAGATCTTACCAAAAATAGTTAGATTTTCTCAACAATAGAAGGATAACCTTCTTATATAGCAAATATCCAAAGAAAAAAATAAATATGGGCATTTACATAATTTAATTGTGTAATATTTGATTTAATATTAAAATTCAAAATTAATTTATGTAATATATTTGGAATGTCATGAATTTGCAAATAAATGAATGAATGTTACAAAACTTTTAAATAATGGATAATTTTCCGAAATAAATATCTATTATTAGTTTAGATTTTTAATGTGGTTTATTACAATTTTGTAACATCCAACATTAATCTCTCAAATTCTTTATGCCCATTAGAATTTTCTTTGAATTATTATTTTACTCACTAACATTTACTCTATTTTTCCAATAATCTTCCACTGTTTCAAATATTTTCCATTAATATACATAGTGGAAAATTTTAAAATACTTTTTCGAGTAAGCTATATGGATGTAAGTGCATCGTCTCTAGTGTCTCATAGACTATGAACCAGACCTTAGACTTATAAGGAAAGCATACAGTGTCATGATGAAGTTATTTTAACTTCTATGAATCATGATCACTATGTCGTATACCTGAACCCTACAAGCCACACCTCACCCCAGTAGTTCTTGTCGTTGTCGCTGTTTCGCGCTAAATCGGCCATGTGCGCAGCCCGATAATTCATGAGTGCTCCAGAGATTTAGTCTAATGAATGAATTTAGAGTTCAATTTTTTGAATGTAAGAGTGTAAAAGATTTATTGAGATACTTTATCATCGATAAAAACTTTCTACAAATTTGAACTTAAATTTATCAATTTAGCGAATGTTGAGTGGTTTAAAAAAAATATACTGAGGTAAAAGATTGGTTTTGACATAATCAAAATATTCAGAAATACTATAAATTTCAACAATGCGAATTACTTTATTCTTTATGCTTTTTTAGTTGAAATTTGATTAGTTGACTTGGTATACATACCCTATAATTTCAATAAAAAAATTGGCGGCATTGAACTTAATTTTTATCTATATATTTTATTATATATATAAATTTCTTGTTATACCATATGTTATCTTACTCATTAGGTATATTAATTCAAGTTTCAACTAAGTAAATTTTTTTAAAGATTGTAAAATTCTCACAACAAAAATATTTAACATCGTCGTATTCTCAAGAAACTTGAACTTGTAATTTTTTATATATAAGTAAAACTCAAGAGTGAACTTTATTTTTCAAGATCACGCTTGCTAAAATTTGAATTTTCTACTCTACCTGCCATTATCAATTAAAAACTTCCTCTTTTAACCAATATTTTTCTTTAAATAAGTCAGTTCTAATCCAAAGTGGATGGACACTCAATATAGACATGGATTTACCTATTTGAACATCTCATCTTAGAAAATGAAATAAACTTTATAGAAGTGCTTAGCTTCAAGTTCACGATCAAAAGTATAAGACCAAGGGATATCAATTGCTGTCGTATTTTTAAGAAACTTGAATATAGAATCGATTAAGCTCGTAAATTTTTTTTATTTAAGTAAAACTCAAGAGTGAACTTTGTTTTTCAAGATCGCGCTTACTAAAATTTGACTTTCTAAAAAAAAGGATATCAATTGCTTAGTTATTTATTTACTTTTTAAATATAAACATTACATTGAAACCAACTTAAGAATGTCCTACAAAATAATTTGCCGTATCATATAGTTTTGTCTCTATTTTTATTATTTACGATTTCTGTAAACATCTCTTCGTATGCAAAATTTTTATTGGATTTTCATAATCTATTTAAAGCTCATATGGTTTGCGCACTTGTCTTTATTGTAAACTGTAAGCACAAAGCAGTCATCTTTTTATGATTATTATTATTTTTTGGAAATCTTTTTATGCTCATTTAAAGAAGGGAAAAGTAGATTGTAGTGCTATGTGGTTTGACCATTTGACATTTTTGATATTGTGGTTTAAAATGCATCAAATAGGTCTCTGCGATTGTAAAGGACCTTACTCGAAACTGTCCAAATTTGACCAACTTTCACGTAATTGGATAAGTGATACGTGGCATTATCAACTAAACATTTTAGGTTCGTAGTTGTGCTAAGTGAAAAATATCCAAAACAATTCTAGACTTGTTTATTTTTTTTCAAAATAAAAGTTTATTCTAAACTACTTATCAAAAAAAAGTTTTTTTTCCAAAATCTCTCTCTTCTATAATGTCTTGTAATTTGACCGACTGTCTTCACAAAATAACACCAGCATTTTCTAGCGTGTTTGATTTTCACTCACACGCATCCTGAAAACTTCTCAAGAGGTCACCAATCCTGAAATTGCTCTAAAATAATCGCATTTAACCTTCAAGTTATTTTAAAATACGTGCCAAAAAAAATGTGCACTTTATTAATATGGAACAATTTTTTAGAGTACTTGCCAGTGAGAAAAAATAACACAATAAAAAAGACCCTATTAGTATGTGGAGCCAGTTGCTCGTCTTCTTCATCTGCACTGAGCTACTGAGATAAGCCCAGCACATATGCTCTTCAGACACCACCGGCCGCCATCCATCGACTTAAGCCCAGCACATATACTTTTCAGACAAGATGAGCATCTCAACCTTGTTCCCTTCGACTTCCCCTTCACCGGCACAGTCTCTCCTTTGATTTTCACTTCAACCGACACAACTTCCCCATCGAAGTTAGAAAAAGATTCCGCGTAAAATTGCGATCGAATTACTCCTCAGGGAACAAGATTCTTGATCCAGTCCTGATTTACGTATATCTTCATCAATTTTATAATATATGAAAATAAAATATAAACAAGAAAAAATAATTTATGGTTTGACTTCTTTGTCCAAATATCTTATATTAGTCTACGACTTAGTATATTAATTGACAAAATTTTGTGGAAGAAAATTGTATGATATTGTCCTATATAGTTCACTTTTTTCTTATAATTCATATTGAGTTGTTCTGACTCGAATCATAGATATTTATTTATACGTAAATTTTCTTTCTTTATAATAAAATAATATATAGATATATTTTTGAGGAGTAATAAAATCGGTTACCCCTCCTTCCATTTGGTCCCAATCCTCCGGCCGAGTGATGATCCGTACAGATGTAAGAGAATTAAAGACGAGATTTTGACTAAAAAACCCCATTGTTACAAAGAAAAAAACGACAATAAAAAAAATAGATATCTCGATTACACTGCAATACATATCAAAATACTCGGATATTTATAACGGCGAATATGCTTGCTATCTAAAAATTTACTTAATCTAAGATTAAAAGGAAGGTAAAATAAAGCGGACATCCAGGTGGCAGAGTCCTGAACCAAATTCCTAAAAATAACGGGTATGGATTGGGTACGGAATGCTCAGATTCTGAACCGTTCGGAATGAAAACACGCGGGAACTTTTTTGCAAACGCACTAAAATACAAGGACCAAAATAAAAAAGCCACGTACAAACACAGGCCGGATACAAATGCCATTATCACATAACTCCGCATGCCAGTATCACATAACCGCGCATGCCAGTATCACATAACTACACATGCCAGTATGACCTTTTTGCAAAAATGCTAAAATACGGGAGACTAAAATGAAAAAACTACGCGTGCCATTATCATCAACATGGACTTGCCGTTTTTACAAAAATAAATGCCATTATCACATAACTGCGCTTGCCATTATCACATACTTGCGCTTGCCGCTGCGCTCCCCCTTCACTCCAAACCGTTCGAAATTAATTCTTTCACTCCGTACCAATCCAAAGCCAAAAATAACCACACTAGGTGGGTAAATTTAGGAAATTAGGACACTCCTTGAATGACTTTGGCAGCACGCAACAAACTTCTATGGTCCCATAATCTTCTCGCCCAGATCAAGACACACACCCAACATATGGAATTCAAACCGTAGGTCATTTTCTACATCAATTTTCAGATTATCTATGTCATGACCCATCATGAGGTTGGTGACTGGCACTAAACTCCACTGTATACAAACTACAAAATGCAGATCTAACCAGCCTCAAAACATAGCATAAAGTTCATTAACTTTTATTTAAGGCAACACCAGGGCACGCTATATAAACATGCCTCTCAAAACATAAGATATACAAAGATGGTGTGAGAACCATCACCAAAAGTCTGAACGAGTTCCCTGTGTTACATGTTCAAACCAAAGCATAGTCCAGGATCTAGCCTCTAAAAACCACTACGGAGCGTCTATACAAGAGTACAAAAGATAGCATGATCTGGAGACCTCAAAAGAGTAGCCCTCGAATGAAAGAGATGGGCATGCACCACGGACTCCAGAACCCGAGGTAAACTATGATAGCTTTAACCTGAGATGGATTAGTAAGGGATAAGTATTCTGAAATACTTAGTAAGAAGATAGAACATAATATATTGGTTATGTCTGCTACATATGAGAGACAGAACTTAACCATGTCCAACAATATACAAGACCACAAGATGCATGCCAACCATATGATCACACACACAAAAGTTCACATAGTGAACAAATGGTGAGCTATAGACAGATTTAGACGGGCCACTTCCTCTCCAGCACAGGGATATCAATATGGCCATCAGATCTCCTTTCCATAATCACATACTAAGTTTAATAGTAGTAAACTAGGATATCCCTAGTCTATGTGCACATAGGCTAACATCCCCGGTTAGCAAGGGAAAACCTGTCCATATCTCACCAAAAATAACATAGCATACCCACATAAATTGGCCCCAAGCTAGGAAAGACATATTCTCTAGCTAGCCATTCACATGTGCTATATCTTTCACAGACCAATCCAAACATGACCGATCTTATCACAAATGCACATGACCACTTCATGAACATACTTCATATGCATGAGATGCACATAATCAAGGTCTGAAACATGCACATGCACCAAACAAAACCAAATTTATCATGTTCTATTCGCTTACTCAAATAAATATCACTCAATAGTATCGATTTCCTGAGTCTTATTCTCCTGTCACTTTCAACCTTCAACCGCTCTTCCCAGATAGTTTTCTTCACTGAAAGCACTTTGAGGAAGCCTTACATGATTTGTATAACAATTTTTCAATACAAATTGAGCCTCACTTTCCCTGCCAAATTACTTCCGATATTTTAAAACAACCAACCAAGGCATAATCGCAAACCATCGTCTGAAATAGCCCAAAAGTACCAAAGTAGCTCAACTCCTTTCAATTCTTACTTCATTATTAACTAACCCACATGTATACAATTCACTCATGATCAGAATTGTACCTAAGAATCAGTTTTGCCAACCAAACACCTGCGGAGCACATGGTAAGCTCAATAGCTCTAACTTTGGTAGACAGCACATATATTTCAATATCATGCTTAAACCACTTGCTTTGTTCATTGTACAGTAGCTCCCCTATCTGTTCTTCATAACTCATAGTCAAAAATTAACTTAGAATTCCAAATAATCCACTTACCAATTCTTAACTCTTGAAACTCGCTCAATCTAGAAACCTATCAAACAGTCTGTCTTTCAATCAAATTTTTTGGCAATCCCTTCATCCAAATAGGATATATGATATACGGTTAGAAAGTTAATTAATTCTTCCATAATCTGTAAGAAGAAACCAAAGTCTAATTCGGAGTCTAAATATACTTACTAAGTACTTCTTCTTTCACTACCTCAGTTATATCTCCAGCAGACAGTCTGTTATTCAAAATTAATTTTCCGTTGGTTCCTTGATGGGAATAGAACATATATACTATTAGAAAGATCTTTGAGTCCTCTACAACTTCCGTGAAGATATTAAAGTCTAATTCGAATCTGTAAGTAACTTACCAGGCACGTCTTCTTCAACCGCTTCACTTGATACTCCAGCAGACAGTCCAAAGTTTAAAACTAATTTTACACCGATTTCTTTATCAGAACTGGACATATAATATATGCTTAGAAAATTCTTTATGTTCTCTACAACTTTGATCAAGGAACCAAAATCTAGTTCGAGGCAGAATATAGCTTACCAAGTCGTTCTTTATCAGCTGCTTCTTTCTCTTTCCTCTTACTCTCTCTCTCTATTTTCTCTTCTCTTTTGAGTTATAGCTGAGTCTTAGAATTTCTTGCCTCTTCCTTAAGGTTCCTGAGTCCCAAAAGTACGTAGGTGAGTAAGAGTCCAGCTTGACTCACCTCCTTAACCAAGTCTAATGAACTAGCAAGTGGTAATAGGTGATTGGTTGATTCCAAATGAGGTCTAATCAGAAAGAGACTCATTTAAGCTCCGTTTTGACTATCTTCAGTTGCGTTTTATAAAAACTTATCAACTGACAAATTGTAGCCCTATGTGTGTAGTTTCTGGATCATTTCATTTGTAATATTTGGAGCAAAATTGAGAACGTGGTGCTCAATTTACTAAACAAAGATCATTGCTGTCCGAACTTGACCAACAAAGTTCTTAAAGGTTGGAAATAATTTGACTAAGCTTTGTTGTAGTTGAGCTAGAATCCTAAGGAGACTATAGAATATCTAAGAACACTTCCAAACACATCTCATATGTAGATTGCACCATAGAATACCATTTATTCTAACCGACCATTTATAAGATATCACAATCTAGCAAATGGAGCTATAAAAGAATCCATCAGTCAGAACTTGAACTTATCCGTGATAACTAATATGAGTTGGTTCAAATGATCAAAAGAGTTAGTAGTGAAAAAGTCTTTGAGTTAAAATCTTACTAATGTAACTTTAAAAAAAAAATTTTGCAAATGTAAAAAATATAATCTTCCAAAAGACCCAAATAAAAAAAATGACAGCGGAAAGCAACCAAGAAGTCTGAAAATCCATTAGGCGACTAAAGCTCTTCCCCCTACTCAAGTGTATTAGCCAAGTACACACACACTATGGAGGTGCCTTTGAGCCGCAAATATCGCCCGCCGAAGATCTCCATTGCGCGCCTGGGGTTCACAAGGCTGCATGCAACAAGACATTAATGCATACAATGGCAGGCAATTAAAAGAATCATTACCGGATTGAACCGTGAGAAACAGAGGTAGGCCGCCATGGTCGTGTAAGAAGGAAAGGAGCTAGGCCGAGCCTGTAGGTTTTCGGGTCCATCATTGATCGCAACTTTTCAAAAGTTATTGCAACCTTTTGATAAATCAAGGAAGAACTCCAACTCCCAATTTCTTATGAAGTAAGTAGACAACATCTCCATAAGGATGAAGAGCAACCGGTTTGCAGTGGGTCCAATTGTGTAACCGGTTTCTGAACGATGACTTGTTGTAGATCAAACACCATCGATCGTCCTTGCTTGTAATCCAGCTCTCGGATATTCGGATCATAAAAGTAATAACGATTGATTTTTTTCTTGAATTTTAACATCCTCAATGAACCATACATGTACTACACCAAAAAAAGATAAATTACCCTTAGGTCCCTAGTTTATAATTTTATTACTCGCAGGTCCTTAGTTTTCAGAAATAGTGTATGAGGTCCCTTTTTTTTGAAAAATTATTGGTCTGAGGTCCCTAGTCACCGGATCGACCTTAAAAAGCAGGGACCTCATACACTATTTTTGAAAGCCAGGAATCTGCAAATAATAAAACTATAAACCAGGGACCTGAGAGTAATTTATCCAAAAAAATTTTGTCCAAAATAGTCTATATCTTCGGCGGCTGCCTTGGCCGGACAATTTAATTTACCCCATTATGGTAAATTTGTGTTTTTTGGGGCACTTGATTGGGCTTAACTAGGCCCAATACCCAGTAAGTGGTCCAGTGACCAAAACAAACTCTAGCCCACTTATGACATACAACATCGTCCCTAGGTAATATTAACACGCTCTCTCATCTTTCTCTCTCATTTAGAAGACACAGAGAGAGGAGGCATGGGTAAGCTAGGGTTTTCTAATTTTGGGGATTATCAGAGATGTACGGACAGAGATGGCCACCAAGAACCCTTTCGATTTGGCCGACGACGCCGAGGACCCCTCCCTTTTGGCCGCCGACGCCGCCAAGAAATTCGTGCAGCCGCCATGCATGCTCCTGCTACTGTTAAGCAGCTCCTTTCCAAGCCTCTCCTACTCAGGCTGGTCTACCTTCTTGCCCTCTCTCTCTTCTTCTTCTCTATGACACGTGTTGCTTGTTTTAGTTTAAACTTGCTAATTGGTTAGGTGATATATTCATCATCTACTTTGTATGGGATTCATTTGCTACCAAACTTAGGCCAAGGCTTCCCTGAGATTCATTCAATCTCGATTTGGCAAACTTGGTGCTGAATCTTCAATCTTATATGTAGCATTTTGATGGTCCTTGGACCCCCGCGATTTGCTTGCTTTGGTGTGTTTTGGTGTAAATGCGGAGTTATCTCATTATGTCCTTAGGGCTTTTGGTGTGTCTAGGCGATTGTTCTCAGATAGCGCACATCAGTTTCGTTTTGATGTTTGTTATCTGGTAGTGTTCTTGGTGCCAATGGAAAAATGTAGCATTTTGATTTGTTGCTCTTGTGCTTTATCTGCATCTTCCTTAATTTTTCCTCTTTTCTGCAGTAGGAAGTGAAGGCAGACGCGGTGGTGAAGGCAATAGTGGTGGTAGTCATAGGTATGGCCGTGGGCATGGGGGTTATAATCAAGACTTTGCCCCCACCAATGAGCAACTTGGTTATTCTGCTCCTGCTCCTGGTCAAGGTGGGACAGGAAAAAGAGCAAGTGAGCTCATATGAAGAGCAAGTGAGATCGTACGTGATGCGCCGGTTAGAGGTAATTGGGGAGACCTAGCTGATATAGTTACAGAGAGGAGATAGAGGGGTTACAGTGTAATCGAAGAACAGAGATGATCAAGGTTCTATCCTTCTACTAGCTTCCCGACTAAATTATACTCTACTTTACAACTGAAAGGCCCTCTGCTTATATAGGCAAAGGATTGCTGGCAGAAGGAGTCCGTTGGTGCACTTTAGGTACTTTCGGTGGCTGGGGTATACCACTTGGCTTTGTCCGAGCAATGCTTTCGTTGGCTGGGGTCCACCATGTGGTTTTGTCTGAGCGATACTTTCGGTGGGTGGGGTCCACTACATGATTATGTCTGGGCGATGCTTTCGGTGGCTGGGGTCCACCATATGGCTTTGTCTGGGCTTTGCTTTCGGTGGCTGAGGTCCACCATATTTTATTCGGTTAATTGTCGTTGATGCTGTTGCGGTTGATTGTCATTGATGCCGTTGTGGTTGATTTTATGGAAGGCCAAGGAAGCCAGCACCATCATCTTCTAGAGAGATGAATAGTTCTTCTTCTTCTTCTTCTTCTTCAGTTGCATAAGGCGAGGAAGAAGAGGCGTTGGACTGGGCTTTGGCCATCTGGTGCATGATGGCGAAGTATTCTTGCTCAGTACTGGCCAAGGCCAACATGGATTGGATTTTGACTTTTTGAGCAAGGAACTGCGTTTGGAAAGTCGATGAAGAGGCAATAGCTTGTGAGGGATTGGCAGTCTTAAGCCAATTAAGGACAATAGTAGCCGTTAATTTTTCGTCTGCTCTGAAGGCGTTCCACCATTTGACTTTAAAATGGCGAACGAGCAGATTGACGTTGTTTTTATCATCATAGGATTGGAACTCATAGTGCCAGGCACAAACCCATGGCAAATAGAATTTTGCACAAAAAAGTAATAAGGAGCCAAATGGTTTTTCGATGGGAGAGGGTGAATATTTGGCTTTGAAAAGGTTATAACACCCGAGAACATCCTCTGTAAGGATGGTAAGAGAGCATCCATAATAGCTCCACCAGGTGAGGAACCAATAAGGGATATGGGTACAATCGAAAGGCTGTCGGAAATAAAATAGCCAGGTGTGGGTGAACTTTGGGTTTTAGTTTAAGACGGTATTAAACCAGGCTTGCTGGTAATCCCAATAACAATAAAGGGTGCTATGGGTAGTGGTTGGGGTGAGAGGGAGGTGTTTTGTTTGGTGCAAAGGTTAACCCCACTGAGACGGATGAATAATCCGTACTATTTGGCAAGTGGAGTAGGCAGGGGCTACTTTATCTGTGGCGTTATAAAAATGTATGACTTTGATAGAGTCAGTGTATTCAAGGATAGAGGCATAATAGGTAAGTATTTTGTGGGAGTCAGCAAGAATCGTATGCTGACCAGGGGGAAAGATACGGGTGGCAGCGATGGTAGGGTCAGTTTGGTTATAATCTCTTTCAACGAAGAGAATGGACTGTGTTTGAGGTTTATGGCAATAAATGGCTTTGGTTTGGTTACGGGCGAAAGGTTGGGATGGGGGGGGGGGGTGCAATAACATGGCTGGTTGATCGTTGAGAAATAGGCGGGGGTGTCGTTAAGGCTTGGGAGTTTTGAGAAAGTCGTTAGAAAGGTTCAATAACTTCGGTCGGATAGATCAGATTGTGTTGGTTTTCTTTCAACCAATTTTGGACGTTGCTGTAGACATTGAATTTTTCTTCGTCTTCGGCGATAGACGCCCAAGTGCGGGCAGGTACAATTGATTTGGCTTTAGCTCCTTTGGAGGAGGCTTTTGGGGGCATGGCTCACCTGTTGGTCAAAAACTCACGAGTTAAAAAATCTGGGAGGGAATTATTTTTTCCTTTAATATATTCAATATCAAATTCAAAAATACTGAGGATAGCTTGCCAACGGGCAAAAATATGTTTTGAAGCTATATTGTGAACATCTTTTTATAAAATTTCTTTGGCTGCTTGAGCATCATTACGTAATAAAAATTTTTGGTTTAAAAGATCGCTTTGGAATTTGGTAATATATAAAATAATACTTAAAATCTCTTTTTTAATCGTTGGGTATTAGTGTTGGGTGTCATTCTAATGTGCAGATGTGAATGAAATGATATGCTCATGGGTGTCTTTTCGTTGTTTAAGAATGCCACCATAGCCTATATCTGATGCATCAGTTTCAACAATTTTGAAAGAAGATGGATCAGCTAGATGCAGACAAGGAATGCATGCAATCTGTTTTTTGATGGATTGAACAATACGTGTATGCTCAGAAGTCCAAGGACATAGATTTTTCTTTAACCTATCATGAAGAGGTTTTATAGTGCGATGGATGTTTGGAAAGAATTCAAAAATATAATTGAGGGAGCCTAAAAAGCGTTGTAGTTGCGCTTTGTCTAAAAGTTCATCAGAAAATTTGGAAGCAAAAGAAATAGATCGTTCAATAGGGGTGATGGTGCCTTGGCTGATATAATTGCCAAGAAAATAGATTTTTGTTTGAAATAAAATAATTTTGGATCGGGATAAAACTAAACCATTTTTCTTAACAAAATCAAAGAAGGTGTTAAGATGTTTGAAATGTTGGTCAATGGATTTGGAAAAAATAAGGATATCATCAATGTAAACAATACAAAAAGATGAAAAAGGATTGAAGATATCATTCATAATTTGTTGAAATTTATTGGGGGCATTTTTTAAACTAAAAGGCATGACGTTCTACTCATATTGACCAAAAGGGACAGTAAAAGCAGTTTTATAACGGTCCTTGGGGTGGATTTGGATCTGCCAGAATCCAGATTTCATGTCAAATTTGAAAAATATGAAAGAATCATGCAAGCGATTTAATAAATCTTTTTTGTTAGGGATCGGATAACAGATCCATTTTAAAATATTGTTTAAAGGTTTGTAATTGATAACAAGGCGTGGGACGCCGCGTTCAATTTTAGAGTTCTTTATGATATAAAAAGTATCACAACTCCAGGGAGATTTAGATTTAGAAATCAATCCCTTTTTTTGCTCTAAATCATGGATTTTGTTTTTGCATAAATCAATCATGGATTTAGTAGGAATTTGTCTTTCAGAAAAATGTGAGTCATAGGAAAGTATAATAACATACTTTTTTCGAGCCCAAAAAGTATTCGGAAGATCAGAACATAGTTCATTATGGAGCTTGGTTTTAAAATTATCGATTTGACATTGAAAAGTAGAATCAAGAAATTGTTGAAAAATACGTTGGAAATGGATATTATTTTTTGTGTCATGTAAATCGTGTGCTTTAGAAGAAATTAAAGAATTAAGGAGGTTTAATTTGCGTGTGGTAGGTTTTTGTAAAAACAGAATAACCATTTTTTTTGAAATCGGAGTCTTTATTTTGAAAGAGATGCCCTCGTGATTAACTTTATAAGGAGTAATAAGATTGATAAAAGGTATTCCGATAATGACAATATGATTCATATTGGAGACAAGTAAGAACGTGGTTTTGATCTGTGTGTTGTTATTACTGATAAAAGTATTAGTTTTTTGGGTAATAAGCATTTTAGAATTGTTAGCAGCAGAAATTTTTTCGTTAGTATGGTCCAAAAAATGTTTAGGTACAAGACCATCTTTAATGCAATTAAGGTCAGCACCAGTATCGAATAAAGCAATGGTCTCAAGTTGAAAAGTGTCAGAAAATTTTATAGTGATGTTAATAAGATACTTGCGTGAAGTTACATGTTTAAGAACATGCAAAAATTCATCTAGATTGTTTTCAATGGGATGATCAGTGTAAGAATTACTGGAATCATTATCAATAGGGTTTTTTGATAAAAGATTTTGGAGAATCGTATGAGTTTCTTGTTGTTGGAGGCTTAAATCTTTGAGCTCAGTTTTGATGAGCTTGATTTCAGATTGTAAAATAGGGATGGATGGGAGGGAAGTCTTTTGACTTTTCTTTGTGTAAAGGATCTTAGTAAGATCGTACGTCTTAGGTGGAGTAGCAATAGAAGTGGAAGGTGATTTGTTAATGGAATTAAATAATTTGGAAAGGTAGGTTTTTCTTTTGGCGGGATCTTCAATGTCATTGGCCATAGCGAGTAAGAATTCCTGATCTTTTGTCAAGACACAGATGGATTTTTCTGAATCAGACTCAGAAGAGGAATGAATGAGTTCGTTAAGTTGTTCAGATTCTTCAGTAATAGAGACTGAGTCGGAGTCGGAGTTATTGATCATTAAAGCAGAGAACTGGGCAATAAGATCAGGGGCCAGATTCAAGGCATGAAGTTTTTTGTTCAGATGGCAATATCTTTGAATATGACCCTTCCGGCCACATTTGTGACATATGGTATCTTTGAAGCATTCGTCACTTTGTTTGAAAGTTATTCTGGGAAATAATACGCCTAGAATTTTGTAAGACATCATCAGTAGCAGTTTTATAAGGTGCAGCTTCAATGAAATTATTGACAATGTTCAGATTGATTTGTCTCAAGGGAGGATGGGGGGAGGATATGGTATCACCATTGGTTGTTTCCCATTGACTTTGGTGGCGTTAGAACGAGTGATGGGATTGGTCATTTTGGTAAAAGAATTATATGAGTCAATCATCTCTTGGATACAAGTAGGCATGAGAAATTTTTCGAATCAGTCAAAAAATAAGATCTGGGTTCGATATTCCTCACGAAACTCATAATAAGAGGTTTGAGTCTGATCGCGTTCAGGTTTACAGAAGTTTCTGAAAAACCATGTG
The DNA here is from genome assembly GCA_963995505.1 of Hypericum androsaemum. Taxonomy (NCBI): domain Eukaryota; kingdom Viridiplantae; phylum Streptophyta; class Magnoliopsida; order Malpighiales; family Hypericaceae; genus Hypericum; species Hypericum androsaemum. The sequence goes on from OZ023194.1 coordinate 13,430,633, forward strand.
ACTTTAGCTTTGTTGTGGGGAGCATTGAAGTCAGATCGGAGGAAATCCTTATCAATTTGGAAAGGAATTTCCAAAACGTTGAGTTCATTATGAAATTGTTGGTTTTAAGTGATTTGAGAAGGCGTATGGGAAGAAGGAGGGGATTCCTCGTTGACAGGGGCTTTACTTTGGGTATAAATAGGATGGGGAATTTGGGAACGATAGTTGACATGTTGTAAGGCTGGGTTTGGGAGATCTGAAGTTGAAAATCTGGGTTTATCCGGGAGGTGTATGACAGGTGGGAGATGGGGAGCTCATAACTGTGATACTCTGCCGAGATTTTGGATCGATGAGGTCATACTTTCGCTGCGAGAAAGGGAGGGATTCCCCATGGATCTTGAGCTTGAAGGTCGATTGAAAGTGATACCAACAGTACCACCAGTATAGCGATTGACGCGCGAAACATCATTGCTAGGTTGGGTTTCAATAGACTGGGTCTCAGAGTGATCCATGTCCTCAAAGATCCATTCCTCAGGAAGGGTAACATCCTTCCATTGGATAGCTTTAGGTGTGACAGTGTTGGCGCATGTGAAATCAGTTTGCAATAAAATGGTTTGACCTTTAGTGGATTGAAAACGATGCTTTATAGCAAAAGCAGAAACCATGGCTTTATAATGGGCTTTAAAACTTAAGAAAATATTCACGCTTCTATGCATACGAGAATAATTATAAGTTTTCAATTGAACCAAGATCTTATTTTTTAGCTACATATTGCATTTACTGTAGAACTTTTTAGATATAAGATCAGAGCCATCTGTATATCATATCGTTCGAACGTACCTTCGATAGAACTTTTTAGAAGTGCCTCCATTTGGGCTCTCCAGGGTTAAAACTCCTTGGTGCTTCGCAAAAAAAAGTATATCATATCTATCAAGGTTGCGAAGCACCAAGGAGTTTTAACCCTAGAGAGCCCAAATAGAGGCACTTCTAAAAAGTTCTATCGAAGGTACGTTCGAACGATATGATATACAGATGGCTCTGATCTTATATCTAAAAAGTTCTACAGTAAATGCAATATGCAGCTAAAAAATAAGATCTGGGTTCAATTGAAAACTTATAATTATTCTCTTATGCATGGAAGTGTGAATATTTTCTAAAGTTTTAAAGTCCATTATAAAGCCATGGTTTCTTCTTTTGCTACAAAGCATCGTTTTCAATCCACTAAAGGTCAAACCATTTTATTGCAAACTGATTTCACACGTGCCAACACTGTCACACCTAAAGCTATCCAATGGAAGGATGTTACCCTTCCTGAGTAATAGATCTTAGAGGACATGGATCACTCTGAGGCCCAGCCTATTGAAACCTAACCTAGCAATGATATTTCACGCATCAATCGCTATACTAGTGGTACTGTTGGTATCACTTTCAATCGACCTTCAAGCTCGAGATCCATGGGGAATCCCTCCCTTTCTCGCAGCGAAAGTATGACCTCATCGATCCAAAATATCGGCAGAGTATCACAGTTAGGAGCTCCACATCTCCCACCTGTCATACACCTCCCAGATAAACCCAGATTTTCAACTTCAGATCTCCCAAACCCAGCCTTACAACATGTCAATTATCGTTCCCAAATTTCATATCCTATTTATACCCAAATTAAAGCCCCTGTCAACGAGGAATCCCCTCCTTCTTCCCCTACGCCTTCTCAAATCACTGAAAACCAACAATTTCATAATGAACACAACGTTTTGGAAATTCCTTTCCAAATTGATAAGGATTTCGTCCGATTTGACTTCAATGCTCCCCACAACAAAGCTAAAGTCAAATGATTTTTCAGAAACTTCTGTAAACCTGAACACGATCAGACTCAAACCTCTTATTATGAGTTTCTTGAGGAATATCGAACCCAGATCTTATTTTTTGACTAGTTCGAACAATTTATCATGCCTACTTGTATCCAAGAGATGATTGACTCATATAATTCTTTTACCAAAACGACCAATCCCATCACTCATTCTAAACGCCACCAAAGTCAATGGAAAATCACCAATGGTGATACTATATCCTCCCCCCATCCTCCCTTGAGACAAATCAATCTGAACATCGCCAATAATCACATTGAAGCTGCACCTTATAAAACTGCTACTGATGATGTCTTAGAGAATTCTAGGCGTATCATTGCCCAGAATAACTTCTGTAACACCCATCTAAGTACTATTGGAAAATAACTTGAGTGCATCGAAGGCCATCTACCTTCATCTTCATCTCCGCCCTCTTCATCAACTCCTGTATCCAATATCCAACAACCTATTTTTAAACCCTTTAAAGTTTCTCAATCAAGTATCCGCCAGATCCACGAAAATCGGGATTTTGCTTATATCCACCGACGCCAAATCTCCAGTATCAAAGTCTCTCATACCTCCCCTCTTATAGCCGCAGATACACCCTCTCCTTCATCTAACGATATTAACACTCTCGACAAAGAATCTGATTCTGAGTCAACCCAATCGCCTTCCTCCCTTTGACCAATTTTAAACCACATTCATGAGCCTCAAAGATTTTTTTCTTCGACTCCTGTCCCTGGCCCAGATATGGCTCTTGAACAAAAGCCATGTATTCTTAACCAGGCCAAATTCAATGCCAATTCCATTTACGAATAGAATATTGATGCCATGATAGAATATAACATTCTATCTCTCCTACAACAAATGACAATGGCTGCTAACGCCTACAAAACCCAAACGTCTATTTCTGACAAATCCATTGTCAAAATCCTTATTTCTGGATTTTCTGGCCAACTCAAAGGTTGCTGGGATTTTTATCTCACTGACACCCAACGGCATGAAATCCTTGATAGCCTTCAGCATGATGAAGATAATGCTTTAGTCTTAACGCCCGAAGGTCAACCCATTCCTGATGCTGCTTCTTCCCTTATTTTTGCCATATCGCTTCACCTTATAGGCGATTCATCCCACCTCAAAGACAAAAATGCTGAACTCCTTTCAAACTTAAAATGCCACAAACTTAGCGACTTCCAACATTATAAAAATACCTTCCTAACGTGAGTTATGCTTCGCGAGGATTCCAACCAGCCTTTTTGGAAAGAAAAGCTTATTGATGGTCTACCTTTTATGCTAGGCGAAAAGGTTAGACGGTTTCTCAAAACCACCCATGGCTCCCCTATCAACTATGCAACCCTTACTTACGGAGAACTCATCAGTATTACCCAACAACAGGGACTTCAGGTCTGCCAAGATCTAAGGCTCTAAAAGAATATCAAAAAGGAATTGCGACAGACTAAGCAAGAACTTGGTTCTTTCTGCAATCAATTTGATATTTCTAAAACTCCTCAAAGCTCCAAAGATTGCCATTACCCTTCCTCTTCAAAGACTTCTCGCCATAAGCACAAATCCCAACGTTTCCATCATTCTTCAAAACACAAATCTAACCCCAGACATGACAAATGATCGTCCAAGAGTTATCCTAAATGAACATCCTTCAAACAAGGTGACGAACACTTCACCGTCTGTCACAAATGTGGCAAAAAGGGCCAATTTCAACGCTATTGCCATCTCAAAAAAAAACTTCATGCCTTGAATCTTGCCCCTGACCTTATTGCTCAGATCTCCGCTTTAATGATCAATGACTCCGACTCCGATTCAGACTCTATCACTGAATAATCCGAACAACTCGACGAACTCATCCACTCATCTTCAGAGTTTGACTCTGAAAAATCGATCAATGTTTTGACTAAAGATCAGGAATTCTTACTTGTCATGGCCAATGATGTTGAAGACTCTGCCAAATGAAAAACCTATCTTTCCAAACTCCTCAACTCCATTGGCGACTCACCTTCCTCCTCTATGGCTACTCCTTATAATCTTACCAAAATTCTTCACACAAAGTAGAATCAAAAGACTTCCCTCCCAACTATCCCTATTTTACAAGCTGAAATCATGCTTATCAAAACTGAGCTTAAAGACTTACGCCGCCAATAACAAGAAACACACTCGATCGTCCAGAATCTCTTATCGACCAAATCTATTGCAGGTGATTCTGACAATGATCCTACCATTGATCCAAATAAATTTTTGCATGTTCTTAAACATGTCACTTCACACAAATACCTTATTACTATTACTATAAAATTTTCTGACGATTTTCAACTTGAGACCATTGCTTTATTTGATACTGGTGCTGACCTCAATTGCATTAAAGATGGTCTTGTACCCAAACAATTTTTAGACCCTACTAAAGAAAAACTTTCTGCTGCTAACAATTCCAGAATGCTTATCACCCAAAAAATTGATACTTTTATCAATAATAACAACACACTTATCAAAACCATATTTTTGCTCGTCTCCAATATGAATCATACTGTCATTATTGGAATACCGTTTATCAACCTTATTATTCCTTACAAAGTTAATCACGAAGGTATCTCTTTCAAAATAAAGACTCTGATTTCAAAAAAATTGATTTTTCCATTTTTAGAAAAACTTACCACACGCAAATTAAACCTACTTCATTCTTTAATTTCTTCCGAAGAGCATGATTTACATGACACCGAAAATACCGTTTATTTTCAACGTATCTCTCAACAATTGCTTGATTCTACTATTCAGCGCCAAATCGACAATTTTAAAATCAACCTCCATAATGAGCTTTGTTCTGATCTTCCTAATGCATTTTGGACTAGGAAAAAACATGTTATCACTCTTCCTTATGACTCGCACTTCTCTGAACGACAAATTCCTACTAAAGTCCGTCCTATTCAGATGAACTATAAAATGATTGACTTACGCAAAAATGAAATCCACGATTTAGAGAAAAAGGGTTTGATCTCTAAATCCAAATCCCCCTGGAGTTGTGCTGCCTTTTATGTCATCAAAAACTCCAAAATTGAACAAGGCGTCCCACGTCTTGTTATCAATTATAAATCCATTAACAACGTTTTAAAATGGACCCATTATCCGATCCCCAACAAAAAAGATTTATTAAATCGTCTGTATGATTCTTTCATATTCTCCAAATTCGACATGAAATCTGGCTTCTGGCAGATCTAGATCCACCTCAAAGACCGTTATAAAATTACTTTTACTATTCCTTTCGGCCAGTATGAGTGGAACGTTATGGCTTTTGGTTTTAAAAAAATACCCCTAGCTAATTTCAACAAATCATGAATGATATCTTCAATCCTTTTACATCATTTTGCATTGTTTACATTGATGATGTCCTTATTTTTTCAAAATCTATTGACCAACATTTCAAACATCTTAACACATTCTTTGATATTGTTAAGAAAAATGGTTTGGTCTTATCTCAATCTAAAATTATTTTATTTCAAACAAAAATCCACTTTCTTGGCCATTATATCAGCGAGGGCACTATCACCCCCATTGAACGTTTTATTACTTTTGCTTCCAAATTTTCTGATGAACTCTTAGAAAAAATGTAACTTCAATGTTTTTTGGGTTCTCTCAACTATGTTTTTGAATTTTTTCCCAATATTTACAGCGTTATAAAACAGCTTCATGACAGATTAAAGAAAAATCCAAGTCCTTGGACTGCTGAGCATACACGAATTGTTCAATGCATCAAAAAATAGATTGCACACATTCCCTGCCTACATCTTGCTGATCCATCTGCATTCAAAATTGTTGAAATTGATGCATTAGATATAGGTTATGGAGGCATTCATAAACAACACAAAGACATTCATGAACATATCATCTCATTCACTTCTTCCCATTGGAATAACGCCCAAAGCAAATATCCCACAATCAAAAAAGAAATTTTGAGTATTGTTTTATGTATTACTAAATTTCAAAGTGATCTTTTGAACCAAAATTTTTTATTACGTATTGATGCTCAAGCAGCTAAAGAAATCTTGCAAAAAGATATTCAAAATATAGCTTCCAAACATATTTTTGCCTGTTGGCAAGCTATTTTGAGTTTTTTGAGTTTGATATTGAATATATTAAAGGAGAAAATAATTTCCTCCCAGAATTTCTCACCCGTGAGTTTTTGACCAATAGGTGAACCATGCCCCCAAAAGCCTCCTCCAGAGGAGCTAAAGCCAAATCAATTGTACCTGCCCGCACTTGGGCGTCTATCGTCGAAGATGAAGAAAAATTCAATGCCTACAGCAACGTCCAAAATTGGTTGAAAGAAAACCAACACAATCCGATCTATCCGACCGAAGTTATTGAAGCTTTCCAATGACTTTCCCAAAACTCCCAAGCCTTAACGACACCTCCGCCTGTTTCTCAACGATCAACCAGCCATGTTATTGCCCCCCATCCCAACCTTTCGCCCGTAACCAAACCAAAGCCATTTATTGCCATAAACCTCAAACACAGTCCCTTCTCTTCGTTGAAAGAGATTATCACCAAACTGACCCTACCATCGCTGCCACCCGTATTTTTTCCCCTGGTCAGTATACAATTTTTTCCCCTATTATGCCTCTATCCTTGAACACACTGACTCTATCAAATTCAGACATTTCTATAACGCCACAGATAAAGCAGTCCCTGCCTACTCCACTTGCCAAATAGTACAGATTATTCATCCGTCTCAGTGGGGTCAACCTTTGCACCAAACAAAATACCTCCCTCTCACCCCAACCACTACCCATAGCACCCTTTATTATTATTGGGATTACCAGCAAACCTGGTTTAATGCCTTCTTAAACCAAAACTCAAAGTTCACCCATACCTGGCTATTTTATTTCCGGCAGCCTTTCGATTGTACCCATATCCCTTATTGGTTCCTCACCTGGTGGAGCTATTATGGATGCTCTCTTACCATCCTTACATAGGATGTTCTTGGGTGTTATAACCTTTTTAAAGCCAAATATTCACCCTCTCCCATTGAAAAACTATTTGGCCCCTTATTGCTTTTTTGTGCAAAATTCTATTTGCCATGGGTTTGTGCCTGGCACTATGAGTTCCAATCCTATGATGATAAAAACAATGTCAATTTGCTCATTCGTCGTTTTAAAGTCAAATGGTGGAACGCCTTTAGAGCAGACAAAAAATTAACGGCTACTACTGTCCTTAATTGGCTTAAGACTGCCAATCCCTCACAAGCTATTGCCTCTTCATTGGCTTCCCAAACGCAGTTCCTTGCTCAAAAAGCCAAAATCCAATCCATGTTGGCCTCGGCCAGTACTGAGCAAGAATACTTTGCCATCATGAACAAGATGGCCAAAGCCCAGTCTAACGCCTCTTCTTCCTCGCCTTATGCAACTGAAGAAGAAGAAGAAGAAGAACCATTCATCTCTCTAGAAGATGATGGTGCTGGCTTCCTTGGCCTACCATAAAATCAACCACAATGGCATCAACGACAATCGACCGCAACAGCATCAACGACAATTAACCGAATAAAATATGGGAGACCCCAACCACCGAAAGCAAAGTCCAGACAAAGTCATATGGTAGACCCCAGCCACCGAAAGCATCACCCAAACATAATCATATGGTGGACCCCAGCCACCGAAAGCATCGCTCAGACAAAGCCAAGTGGTGGACCCCAGCCACCGAAAATACCTAAAGTGCACCAACGGACTCCTACTGCCAGCAATCCTTTGCCTATATAAGCAGAAGGCCTTTCAGTTGTAAAGCTGAGTATAATTTAGTCGGGAAGTCAGTAGAAGGATAGAACCTTGATCATCTCTGTTCTTCGATTACACTGTAACCCCATTTATCATATATTAAGCATTATCTTTAGTCAAAAGACTTCATGCTCTAACCCTCTGGTATCAATAACCCCTCTATCTACAGTAAATGATATATATATATATATATATATATATATCATTTATTGATATATATATATATATATATATATCAATAACCCCTCTATTCCTCTCCTTGTTATTGTTCATCTCCTCTATTTAGTTTTAAAGTTTATTATTATTATTGTACTGAAGTTTATTTATGTTTATCAAGTTTATATATTAATAAAGATTTCATTGATCGTTTATTATCCTGTTCCGCCGCACCCTCTGGTATCAAAGCTGAACTCTGCCAAATCCTTATCAGAGCACATTGACATGAAATCGATAGAACTTTAGGCTTCATTCTATGTCGTGCCGCAAACACGACAAAATCCTTCACACAAAGCAGAGTCAAAAAACTTCTCTCCCCACTATCCCTATTTTACAAGCTGAAATCAAGCTTATCAAAACTGAGCTTAAAGACTTACGCCGCCAGCAACAAGAAACACACACGATCGTCCCGAATCTCTTATTAACCAAATCTACTACTGGAGATTCCAGTGATTCTGACAATGATCCTACCATTGAGCCAAATGAATTTTTGCATGTTCTTAAACATATCACTTCACGCAAATACCTTATTACCGTTACTATAAAATTTTCTGACGATTTTCAACTTGAGACTATTGCTTTATTTGAAACTGGTGCTGACCTCAATTGCATTAAAGATGGTCTTGTACCCAAACGATTTTTAGACCCTACTAAAGAAAAACTTTCTGCTGCTAACAATTCCAGAATGCTTATCACCAAAAAAACTGATGCTTTTATTAATAATAACAACACACTTATCAAAACCACGTTTTTGCTCATCTCTAATATGAATCATACTATCATTATTGGAACACCGTTTATCAACTTTATTACTCCTTACAAAGTTAATCACGAAGGCATCTCTTTCAAAATTAACACTCCGATTTCAAAAAAATTGATTTTTCCCTTTTTACAAAAACCCACCACACGCAAATTAAACCTACTCCATTCTTTAATCTCTTCCAAAGAACATGATTTACATGACACCAAAAATATCATTTATTTTCAACGTATTTCTCAACAATTGCTTGATCATACTATTCAGCGCCAAATCGATAATTTCAAAACCAAGCTCCATACTGAGCTTTGTTCTGATCTTCCTAATGCTTTTTGGACTAGAAAAAAACATGTTATCACTCTTCCTTATGACTCGCACTTCTCTGAACGACAAATCCCTACTAAAGCCCGTCCTATTCAGATGAACTCTGAAATGATTGACTTATGTAAAAATGAAATCCATGATTTAGAGAAAAAGGGTTTGATCTCTAAATCCAAATCCCCCTGGAGTTGTGCTGCCTTTTATGTCATCAAAAACTCTGAAATTGAACGAGGCGTCCCACGTCTTGTTATCAATTATAAATCCCTTAACAACGTTTTGAAATGGATCCATTATCCGATCCCAAAAAAAAAAGATTTGTTAAATCGTCTGCATGATTCTTTCATATTCTCCAAATTCGACATGAAATCTGGCTTCTGGAAGATCCAGATCCACCCCAAAGACCGTTATAAAACTGCTTTTACTGTTCCTTTTGGCCAGTATGAGTGGAACGTCATGCCTTTTGGTTTAAAAAATGCCCCAAGCGAATTTCAACAAATCATGAATGATATTTTCAATCCTTTCACATCATTTTGCATTGTTTACATTGATGATGTCCTTATTTTTTCAAAATCCATTGACCAACATTTCAAACATCTTTACACATTCTTTGATGTTGTTAAGAAAAATAGTTTGGTCTTATCTCAATCTAAAATTGTTTTATTTCAAATAAAAATCTGCTTTCTTGGCCATTATATCAGCCAGGGCACTATCACCCCCATTGAACGTTTTATTACTTTTGCTTCCAAATTCCCTGATGAACTCTTAGAAAAAACGCAACTTCAACGCTTTTTGGGTTCTCTCAACTATGTTTTTGAATTTTTCCCCAATATTCATCGCGTTATAAAACCACTTCATGACAGATTAAAGAAAAATCCAAGTCCCTGGACTACTGAGCATACTCGAATTGTTCAAAGCATCAAAAAACAGATTGCACACATTCCCTGCTTACATCTTGCTGACCCATCTGCATTCAAAATTGTTGAAACTGATGCATCAGATATAGGATATGGTGGCATTCTTAAACAACGCAAAGACATTCATGAGCATATCATCTCATTCACTTCTGCCCATTGGAATGACACCCAAAGCAAATATCCCACAATAAAAAAGGAGATTTTGAGTATTGTTTTATGTATCACTAAATTTCAAAGTGATCTTTTGAACCAAAAAATTTTATTACGTATTGATGCTCAAGCAGCCAAAGAAATCTTGCAAAAAGATGTTCAAAATATAGCTTCCAAACATATTTTTGCCCGTTGGCAAGCTGTTTTGAGTATTTTTGAGTTTGATATTGAATATATTAAAGGAGAAAATAATTCCCTCCCAGACTTTCTCACCCGTGAGTTTTTGACCAATAGGTGAGCCATGCCCCCAAAAGCCTCCTCCAGAGGAGCTAAAGCAAAATCTATCGTACCTGCCCGCACTTGGGCATCTGTTGCCAAAGAAGAAGACTTCAACGCCCACAAAAATGTCCAAGATTGGTTAAAAGCAAATCAACACAATCCCTCATATCCGACCGAAGTTATTGAAGCTTTCCAATGACTATCCCAAAACTCCCAAGCCTTAACGACACCCCTGCCTATTTCTCAACAAGCTTTAACGACACCTCTGCCTATTTCTCAACACTCCACCAGTCATGTTATTGCCCCACCATCCCAACCCTTTCCCCGTAACCTCACCAAAGCCTCTTATAGCCATAAACCCCAAACACAATCCCTTCTCTTTGTTGAGAGAGATTACCACCAACAAGACCCTACCATTGCCGCAGCCCGTATCTTCCCACCTGGACAGCATACTATCCCTTATGACTCCCACAAAATGCCAACCTACTATGCCTCTATCCTCGAACATACTGACTCCACCAAAGTCAGACATTTTTACAACGCCACCGATAATACCACCCCAGCTTACTCCACATGCCAAATTATACGGATTATTCATCCATCCCAGTGGAGTCAATCATTGCACCAAACAAAGCACCTCCCCATCACCACTACCACCACCCATAGCACCCTTTACAATTATTGGGACTACCAGCAGGCCTGGTTTAACGTTTTCCTCAACCAAAACCCAAAATTTACCCACACTTGGCTATTTTATTTCCGACAGCCTTTTGATTGTACCCAAATCCCCTATTGGTTCCTCACTTGGTGGAACTATTATGGATGTTCCCTTAACATCCTTACAGAGGATGCCCTTGGTTGCTATAATCTTTTTAAAGCCAAATATTCTCCTTCTCCTATTGAAAAACCTATTGACCCTTACAAAGTTATTGCTCTTCTGTACAAAGTTCTATTTGCCATGGATCTGTGCCTGGCACTATGAATTCCAAGCTTATGATGAAAAGAATAACGTCAACCTGCTCGTTCGCCGCTTTAAAGTCAAATGGTGGAACGCCTTCAACGCAGACGAAAAACTAACGGCTACAATTGTTTTGAATTGGCTGAACTCTGCCAAATCTTCACAAGCTATTGCCTCCCCATCGACCTCCCAGCCACTTTTCCTTGCTCAAAAAGCCAAGATCCAATCTATGTTGGCTTCAGCAAGTACTGAGCAGGAATATTTTGCTTTGATCATCTGGTTCATGATAGCAAAATATTCCTGCTCAGTACTTGCTGAAGCCAACATAGATTGGATCTTGGCTTTTTGAGCAAGGAAAAGTGGCTGGGAGGTCGATGGGGAGGCAATAGCTTGTGAAAATTTGGCAGAGTTCAGCCAGTTCAATCCAACAAAGCATCGTTTATTGCAAACTGATTTCACACGCGCCAACACCGTCACACCTAAAGCTATCCAGTGGAGGGATGTTACCCTTCCTGACGAATGGATCTTAGAGGACATGGATCACTCTGAGACCAAACCTATTGAACCCCAACCTAGCAATGATGTTTCACGCATCAATCGCTATTCTGGTGGTACTGTTGGTATCACTTTTAATCGACCTTCAAGCTCGAGATCCACAGGGAATACAAAGTTCTAAACGTTTGGCATGTTGGTACCACATGCCAAACGTTTCATTGATCGGCTGGCTGGGGTCCACCGTCATATATATATATATATATATCATTGATGGTCCCTTATCCTGTTTAAGGCTATTAGACTATCCACAACAGCAACCTAGTTTACAGAAGAAATAATTAATTTCTCTCTCATCCATACCCAATCTAATCTAATTATATATTTTCCTACCCACAGCAGCAACCCAGTTCACATAATAAATAATTAATTTTTTATCTCGTCCACATATTATATACTATCATGTATATATATATATATATATATATATATATATATATATATATATATATATATATAAATTATAATAAATATACGATAATAATTATTCTGTAATTACAACAAGGAAAAAATTACAATAAAGTAATAAAATTAAGAGTACGAAATGATTACAAAATTAGATAAAAATTAAGATCCCTCCAATTCATTCATATATTATCTACTATCATTTTTTATTTATATATAAATTACGAGTACGAGTTTTGGTTTGGGAATTACAACTTCTTATTCAAGAATTTGATTGAGTTGATTCAAGTTGCTTTGTGAAGGTGGGATATATATCTACAACTTTTTAGTTCATGACTTCTCCAAATTCGGAGTGTAATAATGTCAAAATTAGGTTTGAAGTCGATAGTCGAGCGAGTTACGAGTACGAGTTTTGGTTTGGGAACCACAACTTCTTATTTAAGAGTCTGATTGAGTTGATTCAAGTTTCTTTGTGAAGGTGGGATATATATATCTACAACTTTTTAGTTCATGACTTCTCCAAATTCGGAGTGTAAGAATGTCAAAATTAGGTTTGAAGTTAATAGTCGAGCGAGTTACGAATACGAGTTTTGATTTGGGAGCTACAACTTCTTATTTCGGAGTCTAATTGAGTTGATTCAAGTTTTTTTGTGAAGGTGAGATATATATCTACAACTTTTTAGTTTATGACTTCTCCAAATTCAAAGTATAAGAATGTCAAAAATATGTTTGAAATCAATAGTCGAGCGAGTTTCGAGTACGAGTTTCATTATTACTTTTTAGTTTAATGACTCTTTAGGTTTAATTTTTATTTTTTTAGTTTTGTTAAAGATAAGGTCGATTTAGATAACCACGAAAATATTATCTAAAAATATCTATTTTTAACGAATAATATTATGTCAAGTAGAACTAAATAGATAAATAAGTAAAGAGAAAAAAAAACTCACGTGGCCGCTCGTCCCCTTTTTCTTTTAATTTTTTTTTATTTTAATAATAAATAAATCACCCGCGCGAGCGTTTGCTCGCTGCTGCGGGTAGAGAGGCAAGCTAAAGACGGAAGACGATCTTTTGCGTGTCTAGTTTATCGTGATGCAGAACACAAGGTGTGTATTTTGCAATACATTACTGTTCCCAAAAAAATAATAATAAGAGCTTAGTGTGATTAGGGACGCGCAACTATTTTGAAAGGGACATATGATACCCCCATGGCAACTAATGCATACAACTGTAGTCAACTAAAAGAATCATCACCTAATTTTGATAATGATTCTTTATAAGTAGGAGTTTCGCTATAATTGTCGATTTAGTTGGTTGAATTTTGATAAATAAAAATAAGGATTTTTCTTAATTTTGTGTCGTCTTTCGGTATTTGTAGAAACAACGGATTGAGACTATAGTCTGATTTCGGTATATTGCAAAATAAACGGATTCGTGGTTGCATATTCACGTGCTCCCTGCATTATTTTTTATCTCGATCATTCTTCCCCGATTGGAGAAATTCGTCCTCGAATTTGACGTCATTGTCCAGCTTGAAATATCCGTACATGCACTCTTTAACACTTTCGAACTATGTGGTGACACCTGGTATCTTCCGTCCCAACAGAACAAATACTTAGAAATCAGGCAATCACAAACAGTCTCCAGATGAAAGACCAAGAACTCACGTCTTCAGATAGATCTTTCGGTATCCTTGAGGGCATTCTACATATTCATCAGTGGATAACTTTTAACATATGCAAACTTGTCAACTCCCAGAAAGTCAATGTGCTCGACATACTCAACCTCAAAATCATGGTTCATGTGGGCCATGGAATCATTCACCAACTCACCATCATCAACTCCATTATAAACTCCACTATCAATGGAAGTTACATCCCTTTTAAAGGATTTAGGAATATCCTCAAATTTAGAACGCCCAAAATAACCTTTATTCCATCTTCTTCATGTTCAGCCTTTGAGAGACGTTGAATCACAAGAACCTCACCTCATAAACCTTGTCCTCTTCACTAGGATAGGGGTCGTCATACATTGGTTCAACATTATCTTCAAGACCATGAGGTTGAAAACGAACCCTCATCAAAATTTTATCAATCAAATAAGTCATCAAAAAATTCACCAAATTCTTCCCAAAACCAAAGTATCTTGAGCTACTTTCCTCTGAGGTTTCAGCCATCTGATGCTTCAAATCACCAAAGTAGCTTGAATCTCATGCAACTTCTCAACCAATACTTTCACCATATCTGATTGACAATTATATTATTCCAAAAAATGATGATATTTTTCATCAACAACATTCCTAACTTCGTAAGCATGTTGGAGAAATAACTTATAAATTATTTTCTCTTTCATTTTAGTCCATCGAGAGTCATTTCAGCTTACCACATCGAGATCAGAAAAATTACACAAAGTAGGAATATGTACCATAGACATCATAGAATTAATAATCTTCAATTAAGCCCCAAAAGACCAATTTGTGATTATCTAAACTTTTTCTGGGACCAATCTATAAATTTATAAATTTTGACTGGAACAAAGTGTAATTTACCCATTGACAAATTCTGAACCAATCACCAAACTCTTCATAAATCTTCAACCACTCCCCAAACTTCTGTCATAATTCAATCAGGTCCAAAATTTTTGAAATCAGCCAACCCTAACCCTAGAATTAGAAAGAACAGGAATTCAAACTAGTAGCCACCAGTAGCGGAAGCCGAGGCTTTGAAGACGATGGTGGTGAGAGAAAACCTGAGTCAGAGAAGTCTCGGGCTAGTACCGAGCTTGGAGGTTGGTTGCTGTTGTCCCCTACGCTCAACTACTGATGGCTAGCAAATGAAGAAGTTGAGAACTAGGTAGAAAGATGATCGGAGGGAGGTTGGATCTACTGTCGAAATAGAATATGAATGGCAGTCTTCTGTCGAGAGGGCTCTGACCTACTCGAGGGAAGGTCGGATCTGTGTTGATCTATTCAAAGGGAGGTCGGTGGACCCATGTAATTGACGTGGGGACGAACAATGGAGGAGCGGCCAGCGGAGAAGGAGGCTTGTGGAGGAGAGACGGCGCTTATTGGGGGTGATGGTAGGGATGGCAGAAATACCCATACCCTGTGGGTCGGACCCTACCCTTATCCTACGAGTCTAGGGTATGTTGACGTTGACTAGGTCTAGGATAGGGTATGGGTATATCCATGTTTAGAAATAGGGTTTAAGGTAGGGTTTGAATCCATAGTTAGACCCCGTGGGTCGGACCCTACCTTTATATTTTTACCCTACTTTAAACTCTAGTCTAATTAAACCTTAGTTAGACCCTATTGATAACATATATAATATACTTCATGGTTAACTTTGACATATTTATTATGTTATTACACAACTAGTTTAGAATATGTCGTGAATAATGGATCACTAGAAGCCGGCATTCTATATTTTTCTTTTGTTGAATTATTTATGTATTTCAAACTCGAAAAGAAAAACCTTAAACTATTGAAATTAAATTGTAAAATTTGATCTTTCATTAATTTTCTATTGAATATTTATGTGTAACGTAGTAGATGTCTTGAATTTATTTAAATTTTATATATAAATTAATTTTTGATTAAAAATTATCAAAAAGTAGAACGTTAAAGGATCTGACCCTGCATGCCCTCTAGACCCTGGATCTCCAGGAGGGTAGGGTATAAATCTAATAATAAAAAATTTGTAGGATCGAGGATAGAGCATGGATCTAACTAAAAAATTAGGGTATGTGTAGGGTCCTGCCAATACCCTACCCATTGCCATCCCTAGGTGATGGTAGGCTAGAGTTAGAGAGGACTGAGAGGTTGAAGGTGGGGTGAGGGGAGGAGAGAAGGTTGAGCAGTGCTGCTAATGAAAACCCTAAAAAGGGTGGGTAAAGCTCCAACCAAGGAAGAAAAAGATTTGCACAAGATACCAAATTAGAGTAGACCTGGCCATTGTTAGAATCTGATTTGTGATTCGATTCGATTCGTAAACAATTTCAACTTGATTCGTTCACAATTTGATTCATCCAAAATTTGATTCGAATTTGTCATGAGACGAATTGAATATGGTTTAAGATTTCTCGAACCGGCGAATTGAATTCAAATTTGGTACTCAAATTTGATTCGAGTCTAATTTGTGTTACTTCGATTCGAATTCGACCATATTATGTAAAAATTAAAAAGTACTCATATTACTATCTAATTATGTCATCAAGTAGAGCAAAGGATACGTAGGTAACTTAATTTGGTACATTAAATGCAAGTTCAATCTTTAATTTATTTCTTTTTCTCCAAAAATTTAAACATTAAACCTAAATTTTGAAATATATAAAAAAATCAAATTTTTTGAGTTTTTTCAAATACTTTGCGAAAAATTTGAAAGTTTTCAAAAAATTTGGTAATTTGGTAATTTTTGAATTTTGTTATTCAATATTAAAATTGAAGAAATAATTCAAATTCAATTCAAATTTGATTCGAATTTGAAGAATCGTAATTCGTATTTGATTTGTCTTTGGACAAATTGAATACGGTTTATGGTTTTGATGAATTTAAATTTGGACTAATTCAAATTCGATCCAATTCGAACTATGGGAGGTCTAAATTAGAGTTCCAAATAGTGGTTGAAAAAAATTGCAAGAGATGAATTTATTGTTTCGAAGATGAATTTATGTCTGTTATATAATCTTTTGTAAATAAATGAATTTTATTTTTCTTTACACTATAATTGCATGTGTCAAATATTAAATCATACACACCGTCAAATTTTTTTCAGAAGAATTAAATATGTTTCAAAATTTTGTTAAATTTAAATTCGACGCATTCGAATTCAACACATTCAAATGGTCACCCCTAGTTCGGGCGCTAATTTCTTTTATCGGATCTATTTTATTTACCAACCAATGTTCTTACGGAGTTTACCTCCTCTCCTAGATTTTATTAAAATTTTAACGATTTAATATTCTTACTTTGTACGAAATAATTATATCCTATTGATTTGTCTCTCTCTGGTCAGATTCGCTAACAGAAAATGTGTGAGATAAGCCTGGAGTAAACAAAATGCAAAGCTTGTGATAAACCATTTTTTTCAAATTATTTCTCTCCTCGAAAAATTCGCAATCAATTTAGTTCGAAAAGATAAAGGGTTTATTATTGTTTGCTTGCTTTCAAATTTAAATAATGACATCCATATGATGTTCCATTAGTATATTTCATGCATATCCGAGCTACGGTTTAAAAACAATTGATTAAATTGTATATTTTGCATATCTGGGAGCTTGCATTGGATGTCACGGTCGTGTCAAGTGAATATTCGGATATCAGATAATTTTTAACAGCGAAAAAATTAGCGATCAATACGATCTTTGCGGTCTAATTTCATTTTCATATCATGTAATTAGACAAGAACTATATACTAATTTAAAAATGTTACATTTCCACATATACTACAATCCTGAGTTGGCCCACTAATTAGGAACTAATAAGCGATTGGAGAAAACGAAGACATCATAGCTGTTGAGCCTGAAACTCCAAAGACACTCAACATTGTTGGAATAGGAACAATCTCCAAACAACTCCACCTTGTTATCATTTTCTAGTTGGCCTATCAATTCCTCCAAAAATCCACCCTCCCCTTCAATTCGAAACCCCCTCTAACCTACGTAAGAGATTTGGATTTATGAGTTCAAGTCTTATAAATGTAAACGATATCTTGAAAGAATCACCGTCTAAATAAGATCTTGACGCTCTATACAAGATACCTAAAAAAACCTTCTAAACCACCATTACCATGCCCATCTTATGCAACTCAATTAAAAATTGAAACAAACTAATCCTCAAAATTAATCCCTTTCCAAACACTACTTAATCATCCCTCCTTCCCTCCCTCCATCCATTACATATCTCCAACAATTGAACAAACCAAAGAACAGAACAGAACAGAATTCCTTCTCCCACCATGGAGATCATCAAACCAAGCAAGATCATGAGGAGATCTATCCACTCTTTCCTCCAAAACTATGAACACCTGACCTCAACAGGAGCCTTCCTGGCCTTCCCTTTCTCCTTTGCAATTCTCCTCTCCCAAGTAGTTCTTCCTGCCTCATCTCCGACACTTTTCCCTACCATTTATAATAGGCTAAGGACCCTATTCGAAGCAGCCGGGTTCCCTCAAACCTCAGAATTCTTCACCTTACTCAGCTTCAAGCTCTCCCAAACAATCTCCCAATCCATCTTCACACTCCCCTTCACTCTCACCTTCCTCCTCCTCGCCAAATCCTACGTGATCATCTCACTAAACCAAGGTAAACCCGCGTCGGTTTTTGCTGTTTTCGGCCCTCTCTTCCACACCAGCCTGTGGAACTCAGCCGTCACCCTGTCAGCCAGCACGACCGCCTTTTGCCTCCTCGTCTTCTCCTTCAACTTCCTAGACGGATTAGGCCTCTCCACCCCATTGTCCCTTCTCTTCCTATCCGCTTTCGGGGCGATCGTCTACTCCATAATCCTTGCCAACACCTTCATAGTATGCAACCTCGCATTGGTCCTGTCAGGATTCGAACAATCCGGGGGCTACCTATCGATACTCAAATCGTGTGTCATGATCCGGGGAAGGGCATCCACGGCTCTATCACTCGCGATTCCCGTCAACCTCGGCCTGGCCGGACTCGAAGCCTTGTTCCATTTCCGGATCGTCAGGAGATACTACACCGGACAGAGATCGAACCCTCTTAATTTCTTCCCATGGATGGCCTTGGAAGGGATGCTAATTGCTTACTTGTACTCGATTCTGATCGTTCTCGATACGGTGGTTAGCTGCAAATTCTACGAGAGCTGCAAGGCCAATTCTTCTGGTGGCCTGGATCAAGATGAAGAGTTCGTGTTCCGGATCGAAATTGGAGAGGAGAAGCTTTTTAATGGCTGATACGTGAGCTTGAAGGTTGAAGATCACTGACCAAATTGAAGAATTTCAAGTTCTTTTAATACAATTGGGAGTTGGGTTATTCTATTGTAGAAGGTGAAGTTTTTCAATTTATTGGGTTTTTTAAAGAGGAGATAGAGAAATATAGAGTAGAAACCGATAAGATCAATCGGAAAAGTGTATCTTTGCTTAGTTTAGTCATTCTCCAATCCAATTAATTGGGTCCTTCTTGATTGATTAATTATTTTAAACTATCTATTATTTAGATATTCACAAGGTCGATTAATTCGAGTATGTAGGATTTTTAAATAGTGAGAAATTTTTTTCAACAAATATTTTATATTGCTGTATTTCGAAAGAAAAAAAATGCATTAATCAATTTAATATTTCATGGAGTCCCGTTTCTTATTTGCAACTTGGGAATTGTCAATGCTCACAGGTTCAATTATTTTAGTTTGGCTGGCTATAGTTTCGAATTGGATTGCAGAATTTTTATGAATTCAATTTTATGCAATTATAATCAGAAAGAAAGAGTTCGACAATACTCGACTCTCAAATATTTGTTTTCGGTATATATAGGGTCGTAGAGGGAAAAGGCACCAAATGTATACAAAAAGTTCTAATTTGGAGTAATCTACTTTTCCCATTCCTTAAATAAAGGTTTGAAGTAATCTAGCTTCTAAGCAACTTGGGATGTGGGGGCCAAGGAATATGCAAATACAACATCTTAACTTTTGTAACAATGGTCTACCAAAGCCAAAGGGTTTATAGCCTAGCGACACAAGACGTTGTAAATATCTAGGAGGTGCAGGGTTCGATCCCTGACATTGTCGGATAAAATTTACCTATAAAAAAAACAATGGTCTACCAAAGATAAACCAGAATTCAAGCAACCTCAATGTCCAAATCATTACACTTTGAATGAACTTTTTCACCTCTCCCATGGTTTTCCAACTTCTAAGTAAAACATAATAAAAAGTTCTCGATTACACTACAATTCCAATTTTATGATTTGTATTGAAATAGAAATTTTGCGCCGAAACAACTACATATCACAACAATACTATTGTTGTGATCGTGTATCACTTTAAGAGAAAGAAACGGGTTCTCCAATCGTAGATATACAGCAACGTTACAGGCAAATTTGTGTATACTTTTGTTGCTTCTTTGTTAAGTGAACATTGTAAATGATTACGTTACACCTTTCACATGAGGCCATCTAGCACTAATCATTTTTAAGGTTTCTAGTGTTAATCATTTGATTGTTAGTCCTAGGAGATGATGAAATCTAGCAGAGAGCCATGTGTTTTACCAGTCCAGTGGCTTTTTCTTTTTTATAAGGAAAAAAAAATTCATGAATCCTTAATGTTTGTCATAATATACTAGGAATTTCAAGTCTTAGTTAGTTAGCCTTTAAATTTTGAAAAAACAAAACTTGTTAATCCTTTGGATTAATTTACATCTCAAATAATACATGAGGTACCAAAATACCTTCACTCACTTTAAAACTCTCAAACCACCCTTGAATATACAAATCTAGTTTCCACAAAAAAACCTCACCTCATAAATTAAGAAAAAAATTAAGTCTACCCTACCCATTAAATCCAACTCAATCTACTAATCCTAAACCCAAACGATGAATCTCCCTCTTCATCCCACTTATTGGTTTTATTCAACGTATTCTCTTTTCATGTTGTTTCGGTAAATTGACTGTAATGGTGATCATTATGTTTTTTTTTGCATGAAAAATCTCTTTGTATGGATTCACGAAATTCTTTTTCCGTCCATTGCTTGATGATTAAGTGAAAATATATTTTTACCGGTTGAGTTTTTTAGGGTTCATAAACCAAACAATTAAGTATTTTTTTGTTTTTAATGTGGTGTCGTGTGATTAGTATGTTTTATCTTGATTTTAGAGTTTTAAACTAATGAAGAATTATTTTAGTAATCTCATGTAACATTTAAGCTTTGATTTAAGAGACTAATGAGTTCGATTTCTCAAAACTCAAAGACTAATTAACTAAGAACTGGACCTTGGAGTATGTTATGACAAGTCCGGAGAATTGGGATTAGAGTCTACGATCACGGTTCAAACTCTGACGTGTAAAAAATAGATATGGAAGAAATAACAATCCGAACTTAGATTAGTCACCCCATAAATATTTGAATACAACGATCATGTTCATACAACAAAATGTTTCAATTCTCAGCCAAATAAACAGCAGCAAGAGCTGGTCCGAACAAGACCTTCCACTTCCTGATCCTCTCACTAACAGCAGGGATACCGACCTTCGCGGTAGCCAAGGCGTTCTCGCAACTCTCGACGCTATCCAGGGCTGTGTGGACGTCCATGCTCGCAACTCCCGCTTCCAAGTCATCATCACGTAGGACCAACTCCTTCTTCGTATCCTCGAAGTAGGAGATACACGATATAAGTGGTTCGGCTGCTCTAGGATAAGACCTCGTGGTACTGACAAGGAACGCTTGGACGCTGCCTGATTCCTTGACGACTGTCTGGAGGGCGATCTTAGCCAGAGATTTCCCATCGGTTGCAGATGAGATTCTGGGATTCTGTCGCAGCACGACCAGGCACGACTTGTAGTTGTCGCTTCTCTTGCACGCGTCCATTATTAGCCTCTGCACCGCGACCCCATTAATGGCATGGCTTCGGCTTAGGAAGAACAGAGTACACATGACTGCCGCGAAGACCGGATTGATCACGCCACGAGAATCCATTGACAAAGGTTTGTATATGGGGAATGAATGAGATTAGAGTTTGCTTCAATTTATGAGGCGAAATTGAGATCGGACGTAACTACTTTCGGGTTTTGATTGTTAGGGGACAGCTTAAATAGGCACGAGATTGCCATGCATTTGGTTGGTATTTGACGGTACGACATCGAAACAATAAATTGGTAGCTTTAATGGCAGCATTGGTTCAGATTCATGCATGGTTTTGTGGATTCGTTATTACCATGCATTTGGTTGTTATTTGATGACAGGACATCGATGCAATAAGAAGGGGCATGTTTGAAAAATGAAGTTACCCGTTGAATGCCATCAACGCGTTCATAAGAAATCTATCTGTAGCATATATTTTAGATTCATGTATACCATCACGCAGATAAACGGATAAATGATTGTTCTGACTTAATAAGATATCTCGACTTCGAACTCTAATAATGTTACTGAAATTTGATAGAGAGAATTTTATCATCGTTTGCTAAAATCTGAATTAATCAGCATAATTTATTTTGGATACCATGTGGTTTTAACCAACATATTAGTTTCGTACAAGTTACCACAGACCACCCAAATATATCCATGCATGAATCTTAAATATATAATATCCATTCATGTTTTTTAATATGTTAGATTCACGCTTCGGGAGATCAAAGGCCCATATTAACTTCAATCACTAGTAGTTTGTAGTAACTTGCACCTACCTCATGTTCCATCAATTCACCTTTCCTCTACATCCCTTATCATAACCGTTGGATGCACCGGGTCGTAAATCATAACCGTTGAATATACACGTATATGACCAAAGTAAAAGCTTCTTCGTCATGGAAATTTATAACACAATTTCTCAATAGGCCAATTGGCCTCGTGGTTAGAGGATTCTAGTTAGGAATCTGCAACCTAAGAGAGTTACATTTTCGATTACAAGACCAGTCCTATGATCCTACTCCAACCTATACCTGTCTAAGACCTGACCAGATAATCTATACAACTTCTGGGGATGGAGTTAGGTCAAAACTCCAGCTAAAAATAACAAATGGGGAACACCTATGTTACAACAAATGAATTGAATTCTACAGGGTTAGCAATGGGTTAGAAGATCTGTACAAAGGGCCTAATGCTACAGTGGAACTTTGCAACGTGCACAAGCCAGGGTGTCGGATTTGGCCCCACCAACCTTTACGCCAGCTGCATGTGAAGAGGCCGAAGGCCCGAAAGCCAATCCTCGTCGAATGTTGCTTATGGAGGACGAGGTACTCGCTGGACAAGTTGATCAAGGAACCCGCGAACCCCGGGCGCTAACGACCATTCAGCTGGCGAAAGAATGGCCTGGCCAGCCGTCGCTTTGGCGACTTTTTAGTTCACACGTTATCCAACCCGCACTTGTGCCTTGAGTAACTTAACCTCTGAAGTCCTCGAGCGGCCTCTCATAGTATCAGCAGCACCATTCTGCAACTGTCTGGATAAAGTTGAGGGGAACAGAAACTCCTGGCCAGCCCTCTTCAGCACTTCTTGCCGTCATTCACCAAAACACAGTGGCGGTAGTATGCTGCACTGACCCAGGAAGTAGATGCTCACACAATGCTATTTTGCACTTTTTTTTGTCGAATTTACTCCTTTTGCCTTCTCCATATCAGCATCCTTTTCAGCCTTTTTCTTCTCCAATTCAGCCTGTTTCACATTTTCTTCGTGTGCTTTCCGAAACAACCTCACGAAATTTAATAGCGTTTGGGTAACTGCATTTTGCAACAGTTAATAATAGGTTAGGCATTCCATATGGATGTAAGAACTTGAAACAAAACTGGGCCACTATAAGAAACTGAAGTTTCATCCGTGATCGACTCCTACTTTATTCTCAAGGCAGCAACTTTCTGAATTGGCCAGAAGATTGTTACTTACCATGAAAAACTAAAGCCAAAAAGTCAAATCATGAGATTATACACCCAACTACTGCTGGTATTCAAATACCCCAAGAACAACGATGTTCCCGAGAGGCAGATTTTGATAGTAGACTATATAAACCATAAGAACTTGGACACCAATAAATGTCGAACAACGTCACAGATAGAAGGATGGTGGTGAAAACTACTGACCTTGTTCGAAAGGGCATTTGGCGGGGTCCTCCCCAAAGTACAGAGCAAGTGCATCAGCATTTCTGCCCTGTCCGTTCAAATACAACAATCAGTAACGGCGTTGCCAAGCATTTGGCAGCTGACAGTGCTAAATGCCGAGTCAGATCATGACAAGAAACTCACCACAACAGAATAGAGATTTGTCACAGCCGCCACCTCCGTCTCAGCAACAGAAACGAAGTCCTTCAGTGTCTAAATGAACATGAAAGCATATCAATCGTTGGAACAAAGCAGAACCTTGAAATTGCATAGGAAAATTCCCTCAAGGGGAAAACAGGAGCTGGGAAAAAGACTGCATACTTTACAAAATACTTCAGATACAGGACCATCAGTTTCTGATGCCCCCAACTCTTGCTTAATCTTCTCTAGCCCCTTGATAATGGCCTGCATTTCTTCCGCCAAAGATTTCAATTGTATCTGCAGAAGAACTAGTTATGAGCTTGTTCTCATACTAACACAGGAGGCTATTGAGAAGCAGGGAATACCCGAGATGCAGCTTCGACGCTAGAAAGGTCCAGGTGAAAATTTAGAAGAGCTGGTGACTTGGCAGCAAGTACCTGAGAGACAAAGAACCCGACTTGGATAAGTAAAAGATCTACTTTTTTCTGGCATCCACTGACTCAGATAAATTGGATGACAAGTCATTATGTTACTAAAGTCCAAATCACTCTCCTTTATTTGCTAGTTACCAAACAACATGAAGGGAGGGCCCCTATGCTTTCTTTCTCAACCCTATCCTAGCTTGCTACTTTCTCCAGCCCTATTCCCAACCAAAACAGCCTCCAACTTTGCAGTAAAAAATGCTATTGAATTGAAAACGTAACAAACAGATAAGCAAATGCCACACTGTTCTCTCTATTTTCAGATAAAACCTTCGGGGGAACAGATTCTCGACCAAAGACAATAATCAGTGACCTCATGCCACTATGAAATACTACATTTTGATGTTAATATTGAGCGAGGATTCAATATGGAACTGACATATCAACCATAAAAGGAAAATATAACACCGTCAAGAGACAACGACAGAGAGATAATAGCCCAGATCCGATGATCAATAAATGAAGTACATATCAGATGTACCTTGCAAAGATAATGCATGAGCGTCATTTTGCTGTTAGCTGCACGGGTATCAGTTAGCTTCAAGAGACTGTCCAACTTAAAACCAACTGCAGCACCTGTGGTTTGAACATAAGCCGTATCATTTGCCTCGCGTGTTATGGAAATTATATCATCAAGTCAACACGATGAGAAAGTGTGGACATCATAAATAGGAGTACTAACAATGTAGAAGAACAAGAAATCACAACAAGGAGCCTGAAGGGATATAGCAACAAATAGGAAAAGAGTATTTGTATTATTTTGATTTGCAGAGAACGGTAGAAGACTGCCACAGATCATTCATAAACAAGCTCCTTTAACTAAAGCAAATGCACGAAATTAAAATAATCCATATCAGTGATTGGCAGTTGAAATCAAAACTCTTGCTAGAATGTCTACAACCTTCTGCTGCACAACCAAAATTCTCTTTTTTCTGACAAATCATTGCCAAAAATAATTTAGAAGCTAATGATCATAAGACAGCTAGAAAACAGTGAGCAGACAGCCAAACAGATAATCAGCATAGTTCTTCATCTCAGGATCTCAGTTACGGAGATGATGTCATGAAGAAATGCAAGGTTTCATCAAGTAAAAATGAGCTCAATCATTTTAACATTTTAACAAAATGAACTTGCTCTGAGAATTACTTACCTCTTGCAGTTCCTTGGTTCAACGTATTCCCCAGGTAAAGAATCTTCTTCATGATTTCCTTCAATTTCACAGAATTGCGAACCTAATGACAAATAAAACAGCATCCTTAGTGACAATCACATAAAGACATAGGCACAGGTGCATTACAATTATAGCATACCTCATCGCATGCAGAGTTCACCAAGGTTAAGCTCTTTCTGAATTCTGAAATCTGAAACAGAACCAGTAACAAGAAATTTAGGCATCAAAATAAACAAAAGAAAAAGGAAACAACAACTTTGCAAAAGACGCAATGGAGCACATAAACATCACAATAACTGTGAAGATACTGTCGAACCTGAGAGCCGAATTGAATCTTGAAAGAGAACACTCTCAGCTTTGACTCAACCCGTGGCACTTTCATCAGCTCCAAAAAGTACTGATGCAAAAGCAATTGGTATCATAACCTTGTTCCAATGTTCAAGGCAGGGATTTATTAAGACAAGACATATATCCAGTTTATTCAGCACAGACAGCATTCTTTCATCTATGATAAATGTGCAACTGCATTTATTGCCTTAATTAAGGAACAAAATTAAAAACTCTTTTTCAGATGCAACTTTGAATAAAAAATTGAGTATTTTCAGCTAATTCAGAATGACATTGTTGATTAATGCGCTCTATCTCAAATCTTTAACACTTGAACATAGTAATCAACTTCATAACTTGCGTGCAGGGTGGTAGTTAAGCTTCTGTGATCCAAACAATTTTTTGTGTTTTATGAAAATAACTCGGTACTATATAAGTCCGCTATCACCATAATTTGTCAACTATTAGAGCTCTTTGTAGCAAAAAAACAGCACATGATTTACACAGGCGTGGTAAAGACACTCAACATTCTTAGAACAGAAGCAGGATCAAATTTGTGGAAGCAGAAACACATGATGCATTTTAAAATTACCTGTTCACATTTTCCAAGGGTCTCCTTATCACCGGTAAATCCCTGCTAACATGAAATCAAAATTTAATGAAAACTTGAACTGCATCAAGGAAGTCCTTCCCGGGGAACTTGCAACCAAATCTCTTATATGATTGGATAATCAGCGAGGATTAGAGAGGCAACTAAGGTGTAACATGTACATAATTTTTCTCATGGGCTAATAATACATCTACGTTATCAAAAAAGAGAGGATTAGAAAGAAAGGAAAATAACTAAACAAAGCTTTACCTTCAGAAGATCCATTTCCTCTTTAGTAGGACAGAATTTAATAAGGTTTTCCACTTGATCAACATCTAGCACAGACTCATCCATTGCTAGTACAGCCGCCTGACAGCAACAGAAAAACTGAAGTTGAACATAGTGCAATTGAACATAGTGCAATTGATCTACTGAAAATCAAAGCTGAAAAAGAATCAAAGAAAGTTGCACTTCTCACATGCACACTCATAAAAGTGATATACAAAGGAGACAGATTCACTCTTCCTTCGCAAAAAACGGAAGAAGGTAGCCCCAAACTTCCTCTAATCTACCATGCTGAATAACAGCAAAATAAACAAGAATAAGTCCTGTGCCAATGACAACGGCAGGTCCTATCAATTACAAGGAAATTGAGTTCTCCAAAGACAAGATTATCAAGCTGGTGCTTCCACAAGTTAAACAGCATTTAACAGAGCAAAATGCATACATAATCTGCCACATAATCATTAAGAAAAGACGCACAGATACTTGCTGCAAGTATGACAGCGCATCTTACCATCATGTCAGAGAGTGGCATCTTAACTTTTGTAAGCATGATTTCAGTGTTGTTGGCCCTCCTTAGATCAACCTACAGGAAAAACAAAAGGGACTGTGTTTAGACAACATTGAAATCAAAGAAATAACTATTTATGGTAGACTCAAAAGAAGAAAAAAAAGAATCGCAATCGAACTACTAGGAATAGGTTATCAAGGAGGAGCAGGGAAAGAATACAATCTACCAATAGACAGCTAGAAACCCATAAAACGACAAACATGGCCAAATACATTTGCCTGCATAAAACAAGCAAGCAATCTACCGGCCAGATAGTAGTTCTGACCCTAATATGAAGTAGGACGATGAAAGCAATCATGATGTTTATGGCCCGGTTTAAAGGAAAAATTAAAAGGGGGTTATAGTAAAAAATACCAGGTGAATTTTGTCAGTTTTTGATCCGACAGATTTGCGCCTTCCATCTTTACCTCCCTTGTCAGCGGGTTTTGGAACAGCCGCAGAGAAAAGAGTCTCAATCTCTGATACATCAAATTCTGGCGCACTAAGGTCCAAAATGCAATGTCAGAAACTACAGAATATACCACAAAGACCATAAAAGGGTGACCTAAAAGCTTTTGCACTTTCGAAAACTCTATAATAACACAAAAGGGAACTCTATTCAATGAGTAGGAGTGACAGTATTAGCAACAACAAAAAAGTAGGAGTGACAGTACATTTGAGGTTCACCATGTCTTTGCAGTTCTTCCCACAAACTTCCTTGCAATGCTCTTGTTACCTTGCTCCAATGCAATGGCTTTAAAGAGGATCTTTTTGGTGCTGCTCCCATTCCAGGACGGGTAAGTCCCCTACCTCTTCCAGCAGGAGGGCCTGGAGGGCCTGGAACTCGACCTCCAGGAGGAGGTGGTGGTGCACTACCTGGAGGTCTAGGTGGAGCAGGAGGTCCTGGAACTTGACCTCCGGGAGGAGGTGGAGGCGGCGGTGCTCCACCCATAGGCGGAGGCGGAGGTGGAGGTCCACGCGCTAAACCTGGAGGAGGTGGTGGAGTCGAGGCACCTGGCCTTGAAGGAGGTGGCGGAGGTGGTGGAGCAACATGCCCTGGAGGAGGAGGTGGAGGTGGCGGACCACGCCTCCCAGAAGTAGATGGATATGGTGGGGCACCCGACCCTAGAGGAGGTGGTGGTGGTGGCGGCGGTAAGTAACCCAACCCTGGAGGAGGTGGTGGTGGCGGCGGGGCACCTGACCTCGGAGGTGGTGGTGGTGGAGGTGGGGCTCCATATGATGGCGGAGGAGGCGGTGGAGGTGGGGCTCCATATGACGGCGGAGGAGGTGGCGGAGGAGGTCTACTAAATGGAGGAGGAGGCGGTGGAGGTGGAGTTGAAGTGCCAAGCAAGTAGGGAGCTGCCGAAGGAGGTAGAGATCCACTTGTAAAAGGAGGTAGTGGTGGTGGGGGTGGCAGTGCTGGTGGAGATCCATTGACTGTAAACCTGCTTACAACCAATGGTGGTGGCGGAGGGGGTGGCGGAGGAGGTGATGGAGAAATTGAAGTTTGGGAAGGTGTCACCGAAACATATCCAAACTTCCAAGGGGGTGGAGGAGGTGGTGGTGGCAATATTTTACCATCATTATGACTGTCTAATGATGCAGGCGGAGGGGGAGGGGGAGCCGGAGGAGCTCGAGAAGGTGACTGAGTCAATGCAACCCCGAGAGTTTGTTGATTCAATTGAGAGGTAAGTGGAGGGGGAGGGGGAGGGGGTGCTGGAGCTTTGGAGACAATGTCAACAAGTGGTGAAAGTCTAAATAGTGGAGTTGGAGGTGTAAGGGAGGTTGGAGGTTGTAAAGACTTGGATGCAATTGCCGACCACGGAGAGTTTGCAGGGTGAGGCATAGCTGGAGGTGGAGAAGGACGGGATAATAGTGGCGGAGGTGGTGGGGGTTGTCCTGGGGGTGGTGGGGGTTGAGATCCTGGTGGAGGTGGTGGTGGGGGTGGGGGTTGTGGAGGCGGCGGTTGTGGCGGCGGCTGAGGAAGTGTCTGTTGTGGCACTGGTGGTGGAGATAAAGGTGATGGAGCAACTTCTTTGGAACCAGTAGCGTGTACTTCTGTCGGAGAAGTACTAACATCACTTGAACCTCGACCCTCTGGAGTAGTGATGCCCGACGAAACCATTCCTTCAGCTCCTGCCTTTGAATCCTTGGAAGGAGTAAAACTGGTGAGAGCAGGTGGGGCACTGTTGTATCTAGATGGCGGATATATGACATGCATTGAGCTGGTGAAGGAGCCTTTGTTCGGAGGAACCCAGCGAGGCACAGTATTTGGCTTTGCTTGTTTCCCATTAGCACTTGGGGATTCCCGTCTATTTGTCTTTATTCGGGCCAAAGATGAATCTGTGACAGGTTTTGCATTTGATGTCGTTTGTCTTCGAGGCGAAGGTGGCACTAATTTTTCTGGTCTGGGTCTACCAGTATCCACACTCAGTTTCACATGCAGAACTTCAGGCTCAGGCTCAATTTTCTTCTCGGCAGCAGCATCTTCACCGTCGAATTTATCTTCAATCTCTTTGAATGCTTCACCGTTGGGCACCTTCTCTTTCGATAAGCCATCAACATAATCGGTTCCTCCATTCATTTCTTCATCTCTCAACATGTCACTGGCTATTACCACATAATCTGATTTGATATCCCCCTCATCCACAGTAATGTTTTTCACTGCCAGAGGCTCGGAATCAACCTTTTTATCCACCTTATAATTTGCATCGTCCATAGCAATGTCCTTCACCATGTCATCAAGACAAACTGACTTCACATCCACCTGACGACTCAAGTCATCAGAAGGGCAGTCTTGAAATGGGTGGGAGTCTGGCTCCTTCCAGAATTCTTTATGATCCTCAACCAAAGGATCTTCCTGATCTGCAGATGTCTCTACATCACTCTTCGATTCATTTCCATCAACTACATTGCTAAAAATCTCTTCTACCTCAAAAAATTCCTCAGGTGAAGCAGTTTCTAGCTCATTCATGTCTTCACTTTCCACGGATGTTGTTATAGCAGGTAGAACAGCATCGACATCCGCAAAAAGTACCT
Organism: Hypericum androsaemum; assembly: GCA_963995505.1. Classification (NCBI taxonomy): domain Eukaryota; kingdom Viridiplantae; phylum Streptophyta; class Magnoliopsida; order Malpighiales; family Hypericaceae; genus Hypericum; species Hypericum androsaemum. Next base: position 13,461,127 of record OZ023194.1, read on the forward strand.
GATACAGATATGAATATGGATTCAACTCCAACTGCTTCAACAAGTACAACAACAACAAACGAAAAAATCAAAACCTACCTCTGCTCGGAAGTCCTTTGAAAAATGGTCTTTGGACTCCCATAGAACATCAATTTCTTCACGGTTTAGGATCAAGATATTTGCCCGCACAAATGCAGTGTGGAACATTACTCTAAACATCATCTCCTCCCGCACCATATCTTCGTCCAAATGGATGCACTCAAGCACAATATCCCCTTGAATGCGGCAACGGATATCTATTTTTACCAGCATACATTCTTCCTGCATTCAAAATTGATGAGTAACACTTTGACATGACAGATGCATCTCTCATTTCAAATATGTAGCTCGGGCATTACCTGCACATAATGACGAACATGTTTCTTCAACTTTGAAGTAGCAAACAGAAGCTTGGAGGTTCTGTTGGCTGACTTTGAAGAATCCCGGCCATAAACACGCACAACAGGACGACAGCCTTTACCCCCTTCAAAAATAGGAAGAGCTCTTAGCATCAGACAGTCCAAGACTAGAGGTGCATCCGACGGAGGCCAGTCCACACCAAAATTCCTTCTAGAAATGTACTGTAGATATCTCATTTGGGAAGGATGAGGATTCACAGGAGTTAAAAGATGGAGCAGTTCTCTGGGAGCTTGCTTATACACCATCTCTAGAGTCTTTTGCTCCCCATTATACTGTTTCCGATACAACAGAAGCCCAGCAAGCATGAAAGCGAGTACAGGCCACCCTCCCCTCTCACAATGCATCAACAACACGTTCTGCTGCCCCTCCAATGACAACCAGCTCTCACTCGACCGGAGAAAGTGATGTATCATCTCCAGTGGCAGCATCGGACACCCCTCGTACTGTCGTGGGTAATCCATGACCGTCATGTCATACTGGGACAGTATATCCGAGATTTGACTCCGCTTCTCCCCTTCCCTAAAGTTAAATACCATGAAGGAAGCATCTGGGAAGTGGTCCTGCAGCTGGGCTACAATGCCACCCAAGTACACCTTGTACTCGTCCTCCTCCAACACCTCCGTCGAGAAGCAACTGTCAAACACTGCATAAAACCACAAGCAACCCATCTCAAGATCAACTCTACCAAGTTCCAACTTTCAGCTCAATGTGCATTGCACATTCTCCTCCTCAATTAGCTCAAACAAAAACAAACAAAAAAAATCAAAACCCCACCTTTTTCTTTTCCGCTCCAACAATCCAATACCAATAATCACGAGAACCCAAGTTTCAAATTGAGCTAAGAACCCAAAAAAAAAAAGCAAATAGGAGCATCCAATTCCCAAATTTTCACCAAAAAACAAAGGGCAAAATAGGAAAGAATGGAAAATTACCGTAGACGCGCTCGGAGATCTCAAGGAGCCGATCCGGCGGCTTCCGGTAGAAGAAGCGTCTGAACAGCGCCATCTGATGGCGCTGTTTCTTCCCCGATCGGATCCAAACCGTTCAATTGTGAAATACCCACAAAGATCAACACTTTGACCTTCCAATTCCCTAAATCTCCTTCCCTTCGCCAAACCCACTTCTCTCAATTCATCCACCAACCAAACAACCCCTTAATTACAACAGAAAAGCCGATACCTTCGATCACAAGGAACCCAATTCCATTACGAAATCGAAATCTTCGAAGAACCCAATAACGACCTGGAGAAAAAACCAAATGGGTTTCTGAGATAATGTGGAAAGGTTTCGAATTTGGGTCAAAGGTGAAGTCTTTATTATGAACTGGGGCAAATTAATTGGAAAAAAGAAAAGAAAAGAGAGGTTTTAAGAGGAGAGTGTGTACCTAAGGGGGAGAAGTGACAGTGGCTAGGGCAAAGCAAGAGGATCAAATTGGTGGAATTTGGGAGACGAAGAACAAGGGGGAAAATGTTTAGGGATTCCAAATTTTTTTCCTTTTTTAATCTTCAGGTGATAATACAGTTAATTAGCTCTGAAATTAGGAGAGAGAAAGAGAGGGAGAGAAAGAGGAACGTGGTGGACTTGGATAATAAAAGGAAAGAAATTGCTCTGAATTGGTTGGAAAACACGGAATTAAAACGACCGACCGACCGACCACCTGCCGCTTCCTCTCTTTCTAGTTTCTACTACTTGTAAGAAAGAAGAGCGTTGGGAAAAAAATTGATATTTGGAAAGAGGTTAAATAGAATTTAGTTTAGTCCATCTGCTATTTGGCCGAAATAGATTACCAAACTCATTCTAATATTATGAAATCATAACGATCTTTAACTATTTTGTCAATAAATCAGTTAAATTATTTATAAAAAATACAGTCCATCTTTGTGTTTCCTTGATCCACAAATACGAGTTTGAATCAGTTAATACTAAGTGTAATTCGAACTAATATACATAGTTAACACAACAAATATATAAATCCTATCCAGTTTTGGTAAAAATAAAAGTAAGACTTTACCTTCTAACTGATCTATTTTTTTTGAGCAAATTACCGTAACATCTCTCTTGTTTCGAAAATGAAAAAAATTGATAGTTGACGTAAGCCAGGGACTCCAAAGTATAATAAAATCAAAGAAGGGGATGTGAGAATGTTTTTCGAAACTAGAGGGACTAAATCGTCGATTAAGTCAAACAAGAGGGATGCTATAATAATTTGCCTTTTTATGAATCTTTCTTATTCAAAATCAAACAATATTAAGTAAGATTTAAATATCAATTTTTTTAATAACAAATTTTAATTCATTTACATAAAATTAATTCACTTATCACCCGAAATTACGTTTATGTATTTTTGCTAAAGATGATTGTCGATCAGGAGTCTGAAACGTGCGTGGTTTTCCGACAAATGTAACAGTGGGTCTTTATACGAGTCTGGACAAGTGCCCAAAGGCCGGTGTTCCAGCCTTTTCTCCCTTCTTTGTTGTTTTTATCTGCCTTTCCTCATTTTCTTCTTTTCCATGTGTTCGTATTTTGATCTCTTCCAATAATTTCCTACCAAATAATTTTAGCAGCTTTCAGCTGTTACAACGCACTCAAAATCAACGGGATGCATGGAACTCTAATATTAAAGTCTAGCGAACATAAAAAATAGGTCAAAGTACATTTGTTACATTGTAATTTCGCACATTAACATGCACAAGATTTTAGATTCTTTGACCAGGTACTTGCAGTTTTACCTGACTGACAACCAAGTGACATATGCTAATCTTAATTAATTTAGTTATCCATCAAGTCATGTCACATCATCAATTTTATTTGTGTCATTCCACATCATTAATTTTATTCTCGTGGCATAACGTCGGCCTCGATTTGGACACCGTCGTTCCCCTTTAGTCCATATTTGAATCCAAATACTGCCGAGTTTGTCCATCTTTTCCTTAAAATTAGTGAACTCGCATGATACGTGGACACAATTAATGTTGTGATATGACACGTTGTATGGCAAAAGTGACTTGGATTAATGGGTCGTCGGACATTGGTAAATCGATCATATCGTTTGCTCAGACCTCGGATGGAGGTGATTCTTATGGCTATGAAAACATAAGAGGTGGTAATAAGTAAAGCAACTGTAGTTACTAGTGTTGAAGAAATCTTCGACTGCAGTCGACCATTTGGATGAGATCATCGACCCCTACAGTTAAACATCGCCTGATGGGTCGATGGGTTTTGGTTGAAAAACCATAATTATTTACTCCATAGTCGAATTGAGACGATTCAAGTTGCTCTACAAAGCCAATACATAGATTTACAACGTTGTAGTCTTATTGAGTCTTCAAATTTGGAGTGTAAGTGTGTCAAAAAGACGTCTAAATTCTCATTATAGTCGACCATCAGGAAGCAAAGGTCGACCATTCGACCAACTATGTGTTAGGGTTAGAACTATGGTTATAAGAGAAAGGTTGAAAGAACGAAAGAAAGAGACACAATATTTGGTGACCCAGTTCATCAATATGACTACATTTGGGACGCTGCCAAACCATGATTTCTCCACTAGATTTTTCTTTTGTCACCCTCAATTACATTGGGTACATGGTTAGTTATAGTATAACTAACCATAATCTAGTTGTAGACTACAAAACAAGATGCATAATATTGTATTTCCCTGCAATAAGCGTACACTTAGGCCTTGTACACGTATGCATGGGCCTTGTACGCGTACGTTTAATTCTGTGTTACGTGCTCCAAGCGTATGTGTAATGCCCTGTGATCCGACCGACTGTCTCCACAGACCAACACATATCTTTTCTAGAGTATTTTGTCCTCACTCACACGCATCCCGAAAATTTTTGAGGAGGTCATCCATCCTGATCATACTTCTGGCCAAACGCGTTTAACCTTGGAGTTCTCTCAGGATGTGTGCTAGAAAAGAAGATGCATCTTGTTGGTCTAGATAGTACCAATCAAATCACTTAAGGCCTTTCAGATAGAACATATCATTTACGGGGTATCACAGTATGCCTTGGATGCGTACGCCCAATTCTGCGATTTAGCCAGTTGATCTAGCTCCTACGTCTTAACTTTAACCAAATGCCTACTACATAGATACTCAAGATCCATATCCAACAATCTCTCATCTGGAGATTAACCTCAATTACAATCACCTCTCAACTGTATCTCATCAATGTGCGGCGGTGCCAGACCTCCATTTCAGTTCAATAGACCAGCTGAAGCAATGCACAAATTCAGCTTCTCCAATTGAACAACCTTAATATATCCACATGATTCTCACTTCCTCAAATCTTCATAAGTTGCAAGATCTCCCTATCGAAAAGTTATCGTATGTAGTGATACCTCAACTCAATGTATTTTGTCCTTGAATAGAATGTGAGATTCTTAGCTAAGTTAATAGCAGTTTGACTATCGTTGTTGTGAGGACCAGGAAACTATAATGAGTAATTTAAATTTTATGGGAGAGCAAACTATAATTTGCTCAGGGACTAAACTAAACTTTTTCCAAACCCTAAACCCTAGCTTCGCCTATAAAAGAAGGCTGGGTGAAACCCTAAAGCTTACCCTTCTAAAATTTCATTTTCTCTCTTTTCAAGGTGGAGGAGATCTTCCGAGCGAGTCCAGGGACGAGAGAGAATACGACAACACTTTTCGAACACTAGGGTAAGCCGTCTTGTCCGAATCATTATGAATCTGTAAGAAATCGTAGGTGTCATTAATTGATTGATCACAAAACTATAGGGGCTTGAGGAGGTCGCCAGAAATTAGGGGAGACGCGGATTGGCGAGGTTAGATTAGAAGGAAACGAAGTAAGTCGAACCTCTATTCCTTTCATGTCGTAATTGATGTGCTTCGTTATTGTATGATCGTATTTGGGACATATTTCGTCTGTATTTGTGTGGTATGTAATCTGTATGATCGTATTCTATCTGTATTCTATCCATATTTCGTCCATATTTTCTCCATATTTTTTCTGTATCGGTTTGTATTTTGTTTGTATTTATGGGTATATGTTTTGTGTTCGTTTCGTATTCTGCCATGTGATATGTTCTGACTATTCTGGTCGGAATTATCCCAGTGCTTCTGTGCCTGTAGAGTACTCTGGATGAATTTCGTACTCTATGTGAGCACCGGTGATATATGTGCCATGTGGTGAGACTGTCCTTTCATTTTTGTGCCTTTAGCGTGAAGGATTTATCTTCTGTGCCTCACAGGTTCCCGATGGTCGCACTCCAGAGTTCGTCGAGTTGTTGATTCTGATTCTATCTGTGAAATCTGTGTATATACGCTTATGTATTTTTAATTGTGAGTTCGGCTTACTGAGTTGCGTAAACTCAGTAAAATATATATTTTATTTTAGATATGACGGGGACGAATCGGGTGTGAGAGCTAGAGGCGAGGACATGCATTCATTCATTCATTCAGCTGTTCGTTTTAAGACTTTTCATATTGGTTTTTATGATTTTATGACTTGAGGATATATTTTATGATTTGAGAAATAAAGATGCCTTGCGGGAATATTTACCCCGCGACGGTTGGCATGCCTTGTTTATCGGAGCGTGACAGTTGTAAATGATGCTATCATTCTGTCCCTTTCCCAATTCACCCAAGAAATTTTTCAATCATGTCATCTCTTTCCTTACTTCAGTTACTACCACAACTCTGCATCACACGTTGCACTTACAAGGTTGATGCTATCATGGGTATTCTTCGTCATATACAATTTACCCTCCTTCAATTCTCGAGCGACAACCCTCTCCAATGGAGATTTTTTGTGATCTACGGCCAAAGGTCATTGCATAGCCATTATCATCCAGCTGCCCTACGAAAAGAAAATTCCTCCTCAATCCTGGAATATGCATCACCTCAACCGCAACATAGAACCATTCGGGCTATTGATCCGAACATCAAGAAAAGCTTTTCCAAAATTGCCTAAAGTATATTGCTCCATTATCTCTGCGCTACTGCATGAACGAAAAGATGCTCCAAAATCCAACTCCACGACTCCAATAGACTACTTCACCTTCTTCTAATTCGGGTTTTGGTTTTCTAATTTGGATTTCTAATTCGAGTTTGAAGTTTTCAAAATTAAGGTTCTTCAAATTTTGATTCTCTAATTAGTTTTGATTCTCACTAAGAATATTTGGGTTTGAGTTTTTGTTGGAACGGAAAATTAATTCGCGGATTTGCTGAATCTATTTTGGTAAAAAATTCGTAATTTTTTGGCTCAAGTATTGGATTGACGTGATTCCAAAAGCCACAAAAAGAGAAGACAGAGATCTACAACTTTGTAGTTTATGACTTTTCCAAATTCGGTACAGAAAGGAGCAAAAATTGGGTTACAAATTTTAGGCAGGTTAGTTTTCCCTTATTAGGCCGAAGCTATGTTAGATTTTCCTAGGATTTTTGTATGGGGTTGGGGCTAGCTTATTCTATATAAGGAGAACTAGGCACAAGCATGAAGAACACCCACAAACCAAATGCCAAACTCTTAGCTTCATAGCATTTATCGTAGCTTTTATCTTATGTAGCTTCATAGCTTTTATCTTTCATATTTTACATATTTTTCTCCTTTCCCTATCAATAAACATCTTTCCTCCCCACTCTCTTTCTTCCTCTCTCTCACCCCCTATTTTATCTTTTTTCTCTTTCGTTTGAATCGCTCTTGGAACGACCACTCCGGACCCGTTCTTAAGACCGTTTCTGATGTTCTACCACTATTTATCACAAAATTATTTTTGGCACGCTCGGTGGGACTAAGGAGGGCGTCTAAGAAGAGTGATTATTGTGTCCAAATATACGAGCTTCCATATATGGCTTCTAGTCCTTCCTAAAAAGGAAAGAAACCGGTCAAAGGTTGTGCTAAAAGAAGATGTCCAATGAGGTCAGCCAGCTTTGGAGAGTGTTCCGGCCCTTTTTGGAGCTGAATATGAAAAAGTTGTCTTCACAAAAAGTAAAGATTGTTGTTTCCTTTTTTTGTGGATACTAAGAACACTGAAATCAGAGTTCGTACCAGGAGGATATGACTAAACTACTAAAGACTGATCGATCTGTATGATTGAGAAGTCCAGTCGGCATTGCAGGGCATTTTGGTCTTTTTTCTGCCAAATTAGGAGACAGCTATTTCAAAAAAATTGAATATCTGTCTTTTATATTTCTAAAGACACCAAGATCGCCTCAATCGGAGTTTGGACGAAGAAGTTACGACCAAAATATCAAAGGGAGGTCATTCTGTAAGTTGGTTCCAAAATTTTAAATTTATCTTCTCCAACTATGATCAGTTAACTTGAGGAATTCCAAGCATTCTGCATGCAATTTAGGAAAATTGCGGAGGAACATGCGAAATTATCAGAGAAAGTTAGTGCTAAAATCTAAGCAAAGAGATACAAGAATGAGAATTCAAGGACTATATCAGCAACTGAGGAAGCGTCAAGTGGCGTACGCTTAGTTGAAGACTGAATAGTTTCTGAATCTCACGATTTTGAGACAAGTATTGAGACGTCTGTACATGAATCGGCTGAATCTACACAATTTTCTTTTCCCGTTGTCCAAGAGGTCGAACAAACAACTAGTCCACAGTTGGCCGACACCACAGCCATCGAGCTTACAACGTCCGCATTCGAGAAAAATGAGGAGCCATGCTCGATACAAGTCCCATCGGTGATTGAGACAACACTAAATGTTGTATCAAATATGAAAGGCATACTGGGGCCTCCGCCGGCTAGGGGAATCTTTGGGCCTTCACTAGCAAAAGAAATTTTAGGGCCTCCACCGAGTCATCTGTTGCAGAGATCTGAGTCACTCTTCGTTCCATATACAGTGAACCACCTTCGCTTGCCCAATTCTGTCCTAACTCAATGGAAAGACACAGGGAGACAAGTCTACAATCAGAGCATCAGACAGAATTTAATCTCACCCAGGGGGCATAAGGAACGTTGCAGCATTGCAGTCGAAGCTCCTACATCGACCAAAATTATCTCGGTCGGGGGACAAGACGTGCATATGACAAAGAAGGTGAAGGATGATAAAGCCAAATTTTCAACTCCTCCTCACCCAAGAAAGAGTAAGATGAAGCAACAACCTAACATGCCGGTTCAACCTCGGCCGTTGAAGGTTTCAAATTACAAGGAGTGTCCTCAAGTCACACGGTCTAAATTGGTCAAAAATAGAAAGAGGCCACCTGAGTACGCGTGGGTTAAGAGGGACGTGGTCACTTGATTGGCGATCGAGCAAAGAGTTCTCCAGAGAAAGAAGCCCTTCAAGGTTTGGGTGTCCAAGAAAGAACTTTCGCAGTCCGAGAAAGAACCATGTGAGACACGACCCACAAGGAGTGATCGGCCTACAAGGTCTCCAAGTTATCATATGAAGCACGTGCGTAAGGAGATGCCAAGAAAGCAAAACCCACACTCGGGGGCCAAGTGTCCGGGATCTCATCGACCGACTCTCACGAAGACTCGACGAAGAAGGTTGGAGCGAAAGATCCAAAAATAAAGGCAAATGCTTAGGGATCTTCAAAAATATTTATATGGTTGTTCCAATGAAGCACAAAAGACTCCTACTCAGCCGCGAAAGCATGTTATTGAAGCATGGAAGGCTCCTACTCTGCCGCGAAAGTCTATTATTGAATAGGTGATCATCTGCATGCCGACAACGACTAGGTCTCGACCGGTTTGATGGTACATTTTTTACATATTTACGGTCTTGCCTTAGCCGATTATGTATAGAGTGAAGTTAATTTTCTGCATATTTAAGGGCGGATACACGTCAATGCTTTTCCTAGCGTCAAAACATTGACGTGTGGGGAGCATTGTTGGAGCGAAAAATTAATTCGTGGATTTGCTGAATCTATTTTGGTAAAAAGATCGTAACTTTTGGCTCAAGTATCGGATTGATGCAATTTCAAAATCCACAAAAAGAGAAGACAAAGATCAACTTTGTAGTTTATGACTTTTCTAAATTCGGTACAGAAAGGAGCAAAAATTGGGTTACAAGTTTCAGGCAGGTTAAATTTTCTCTTATTAGGCCGGAGCTATGTTAGATTTTCCTAGGGTTTATGTATGGGGCTGGGGCTAGCTTATTCTATATATGGAGAACTAGGCACAGGCATGAAGAACACCCACAAACCAAATACCAAACTCTTAGCTTCATAGTTTTTATCGTAGTTTTTATCTTATGTAGCTTTGTAGCTTTTATCTTTCATATTTTACATATTTTTCTCCTTTCCCTATCAATAAACATCTTTCCTCCCCACTCTCTTTCTTCCTCTCTCTCACCCCCCATTTCATCTTTTCTCCCTTTCGTTTGAATCGTTCTTGGGACGACCACTCCGGACCCGTTCTTAAGATCGTTTCTGACATTCTACTATTATTTATCGCAACAGTTTTAGTTTTGGTTGAAGGTGGAAAGAAGAAGATGAAGTGGGGAGGAAGATGAAAGTGAAGAGAGAAGGAAAAAGGGTTTTTTTATCAGAGGGACATTTTTATCTTTTCAAATGGGAGTTCGTCGAAAAAAATTATCAATTCTAGCAACAGGGATCCAAATGTATAATAAAACTAAATACAGGAGACGGGATAATCATTTACCAAACACGAAGGACCCTAACAGAAATAAGACCAAATACAAATATCTTGAAAATAATTTACCCATCTTATTATGAGGACAGAGGAAAGGCAAAAGACATGGAAATCATTAATTAACTGCACGAATTGTTCTAGTGGGCAAATTTCCCATGTTATTTTTATTAATTACTGCTCTGCCATTTGTAACTATTGATTTGCTGAGGTCCCGTAAGTAAAATGAAACTCAAATGGGAATGGCAAAATGGTCCATCTTCCCGTTACAAAGCTTTCAAAAAAGGTACTGTACCATGTTTGTCCCCACAACTCCACTTCAAATTTAATTTTCTTTTATGTTTCCATTCTGGTGCTGATATTTTTTTGGGAGTTTGAATTTTGTACCATGGGTAAATAATGGGCTATCAACAATCACTTAATTTAACTAATGAGGGTATTGTTCTAATTCAATCAAGTATCGAGTTCGAGTTATTGAGAATGTAGTAGTATTAAATACCAATGCGAAGAACTTTACAACTTTTCAAATGTCCCAACAAACTCAAATTTGGATTAGTTGAACGGATGATATAAACCAAAAAGTAAATAATTGGCTGACATTAGTTATCTTATTATTGGTAACCTATGCTTGAAAAAAAATGCAGAAATGTGCTTTCACAAAATATTTTGTAGCAGTCTTTACGGCTCTTATTTTTTCATTGGTTGATATCATATCATATTGTATTCGGGGACTACTAATTGTGTCTAAAAGGCTAAAAGTATTAGCTTTTCATGGTCCATGTTATTTTTACTTGCTCTATGTAATAGCGACGTAGCAACTTGGATTATCCTACCGAGCCAATCCAAAGAGAGTATCTTTATGCAGAATCGAGTTGGACTAGATCAAGCTGACAAAAAATTATAGTTTTTTTAAAAATATTTTAAAGTTTAGCTGGATAAAAAATGATTTAATTAAGATCTTGGTACATGAAAATAATATACTGTTGCAATAAAATTATAGGATATTTAGAATTTTTAAGTTTTTTAATATTAAATATAATCAATAATAGAATTATTCAAAAAATCTTCAGTGAGACTAGCAGTTGAACCGACTAGACTAATGAGATTGTGAACTAGAAAATAGAGAAATCGCTCTCCCAATTTTTAAAACATTGCAAGTGCCAATATAAATATTGATGATAGTTGTAGGAAGAAAAGTGGATGTAGTTGGTCTTGCCAGTAGTTGAACATGCATTTCACATAATTTAATGTAACTTGATCTACGAGCAATTAAATTCTTCTCCCTGTACAGTTTGTGTTGGTGTTCTCCATATATAGTTAATTATAAAATGACAATACTTTTTTATACAATTTGATATTTAAATTCACTAAACTGACTAATTAAAATTGAAGTCGAATGAGACTTTTGAAATGTGTCAAAGTTCTCTCAACATATATTTACTACTAAGTGTGTTTCTCAAACTCGAAATCTTGTTAAGTTAAAATAACATTTTTACTATTTGATCCAAGTACGATTAAGTGTTTATTCGTTGACAATACTTTCACCAACCCAAGTTTACTGGCTACTCCAGATTTAAACCCATTTATGACCATTCTAAGTAAGTGATCGGTGTAATTAAAGGCATCCGTAATTATGCATGAAGAGTATATTATTAAACAATCAATCCCTATCATGTGCAAGATGCGTGTCTTCTACTCGGTGACAAGAGAGAGCCAGCGGAGGAAAACAATTAAATATTAGGATTTCGTTTTCAAAAGTATTTGGTATTTGAATACTCATTTGTCTAACTATTAAGGTGTTTTTCATATCCCGGAAAATTTAGAGAAACTGGAGAGATATAAGATGAATATAATAAAATAAAAAATGTAATAAGAATTTAAGAGTTATCATGCAAAATGAAAGATGAAGATTAATTAGGCAAGTTCAAAATAAGTTTCAGCCCATAAAATCAATGAAACAAGATTTGAGAGTAATGCTTGGACAAGTTTTTAATATAGTGTCTTTTTGCACTAAACATAATTTAGGACAAAAATTCTATCAAGTCATATACAGTTCATCTGAACAAACACATCTTTATAAATTTAAGCATGTCAAACATAACTAAATTTTCGTACTTTTGGTTAAATTACACCAATCCTCACAGGTTACATTAATAAGATATTAGGTTGTCGAATTGACACATACATTACATAATTATCTTAAAAAGATTTTAGGGTTTGTTAAACGATTGCCGACTCTATACCAAATTTCACCGAAAATTGACACGCATACGTACAGGAAAATCGAAGGTAGCAGGGGAGATATTGAGCAGTGATTAATTACAAATCCCCAATAAGACATGGGAGATATTTTTTTGGTAGGTCAAGGAATTTTGTGCACGATTTCAGGACCACGTGGTGACATAATTCATCGATCACCGATATTTTTCCATGTGCAAACACTTTGGAAAATGTTTCAATATTTCAAGTAGCAGTAGGAATAAGGTCTATTATTTTCATGTATATGTTACGGAAAAAATCACTACAAGAATTAGGACCTAATGATGAATTGGGATTTTGGGTTCTTTTCGAAGTATATAAATGTTGAGAAAATTCAAATTCGATGATAAAAGTTAAATATTAATTTAAAAAAATCAGCGTAAGGTAAATGAGTTCTTAGTTATCAGAATTGAAAATATTTGATATTTAAATATTGAATTATAAAAAAAATAGGACAGTTGGACGTTGACATATTTATCAAACTCAGCATTTGAACATAAAAATTGCACTTCTTTTTATATAGAGAATGGTAAAAATTTGGGTCTAAATGTCGGGACCGGATTTGGTCCTAGAGGCTAAATCCAGCACGGTGCTGGAGAATTTTTATTGAAAGATACGCGGGGATTATTTTGTAAAAATATAGAAATACGAGGGTGCAAAATAAAAAAAGTCCACAATCATTGAATCATAACTGGGTAAACTTTTGAATCGTAACTGAGTAAACCATTGAATCGTAACTGAGTAACTGGGACGGACCCCGATTTATCCGGAACGGGAAAAAATGGACCATTGAATCATAACTAGGTAGACCATTGAATCAAAATTAAGTGAACCATTGAATCATAACTAAATCAACCATTGAATCATCCAGGACGGTCCTGGTTGGATTTGGCCTTCCAGGACCAAATCCGCTCCCCTAAATGTCGAGGTAGGCTGTAAAAGTCGATGTTTTACGCCAAAATCAAGAACCTACGTCCATGCTTATTAACATGTTTAGTGACCTTAGGCTGCGTTTGTTTCTATGGTTTGGACAAAACTGGACAAGAATTTTTGTCCAAGCCCATGTTTGGCGCAGGAAATTGATGAGGGTGGAAACACTCATCTTTTGTGTTTATTTTAGAGTAGATTTACCGTTGTTTCTATTGCTTTTGTTTGTTCTTCGTTGTCGTAATGTCATTTATCGTGCATTGTTTATTTTTAGTGTAGTCTTATGTTTTTGTTGTGTTTTCTTCATGCTAGGAGATTTGGTGAGGTGAAGTGGAGGAAGTGAACTCACCTTGGGTCATCGTATGCGATTTGATTTGCCGGGAGGAAGGACGCTTAATCGAGACCTCGAAGACGTGGGTGAGGTAGACCTCTTGTGACTCCAATGCTGATAATTTTCTCATCCGAAGTCCGATGGAGACGAGTGAGATGGCTCTGGAAAGAAGACATCCGGGGCTACAACTTTGTCTCTAATGGTCTTCTTCAAATTCGGAGTCTAAGAGGGGAGAACGCTAGATTCAATATCGTAGTCCAATTCTGTCAAGATTTTATCACAAGTGGGCCGAATTTGAAGACTTGTTTTGGGCCCATTTTGGGCTTTAATTCTAATTTCGTGGCTGAGACATTTTGGGGGGATAAATCTTGTATATAAGCCTTTGCTTAGATATTATTAGAGATGAGATATTTTAGAAGGATTTTAGATATTTTTGGTAACAACTCTCCACTAACTCTTAGTTTTGGAAGAGAACTTGGCTCACCATTGTTGGAGTTTTTAGAGAACTTGAAGGAGAACTTTTGGAAGCTTGAAGATCATCTTGAGCTTTCTCTAACCCTCTCTTTTATGTTTATGCTTTACTTGCTTCATTTAATGGATGTGTTTAGTTGTGTAGTTGATATGTGTGAGTAGTTGTTTAGTGGGTTTGGTGCCTTGATGGCATCTATTTAGCCAATGATTTTGTGGGGTTAAAATGCTAAGGTTTGTGAACTAGTTAATGAGTTTAATGCTTATTCTTGATTGATCACCTTAATTATGAACATGGTTAATGTTAATCGCCGAGAGGGGTTAGGATTAACGGACCATTTAACTAGTTGAGTAGACACCTATTGATGAGAGATCACCTTAGGTGACTAGTTGTCTAAAGGATGGTGATTATAGTTGGTGTTTAGTTAGATTAGATGGCTAATTTGTCGCGAGAGCGTGGTTAGTTTATCTAAGTCTAGTTAAGAATCGATTTAGACTATTTTGTCGCGAGTGCGTTGATTAGTTGCCTTCGAAACATCCGGACCATGTCATGAACTTAATAAACCCCATAAGCCATTTGGTTATTTAGTTTGTCATTGGTACCTTGCTCACTCTTATTTTATTTGTAAAATCATCTTATTTAGTAGTAGTGTTATTTCTACTAATAGTTTGTGTGTTTAGACTTGACAAAACCTTCTCATTTAGTCCTAGACTAGTGGTGAAGTCGAGTTTGCGGCCTAGAACTTAGTCCTTGTGGGACGACATTCCCTTACTTACTCTTTATTGCAAAGGGGGGGTGAAAATCCTTCCTTTCAATTGGCGCCGTTGCCGGGGATTAAGTACTAGACGCTTAATTTGGCTTACGAACTTGGATTGGGATATTTATTTTTTTGTTTACTTGGTTACTGTTACTTAGTGCCTTTGTTGTTTGTCTTACAAGGTACTTATTTGTCGCATGCGCTCAACTCGCTCAACGCACCACATTCCGATCGGAGTAGACATTGACATTGGATACTTGGAAAGGGCATTGCGACAAGAGAGAAGGACACAAGCAAGGATGAATCAACAACCTTTTGTGCAAGAAGTTCCACAAGGAGCTCCGCAAGGCGATGCGCAAGGATTTGGAGCTCCACGAAGGACTCTCATGGACTATGCTAGGCCCACCTTGAGAGGGGCAATGTCTGGAGTTCCTAGGCCTGCTATTCAAGCTAACACTTTCGAGATCAAGCCAACGGTGATTCACATGCTCCAAGCTTCGGTCCAATTCTATGGATTACCGAATGAAGATCCCAACGACCATATTGCTAATTTTCTGGAGATAGCCGACACCTTCAAGCACAATGGAGCTACCGACGATGCTGTGAAGCTGAGGTTGTTCCCATTTACCTTGAAGGACAAAGGAAAGATATGGCATAAGGATCTGGTTGGGACAACAATTACGACATGGGAAGAGCTAGCTAATGCCTTCCTTGACAAGTATTTTCCCTTCTCAAAGACAAATAGACTCGTGAAGGAGATTAACAACTTTCAACAATTTGAGAATGAGTCTTTGAGTGAAGCTTGGGAGAGATTCAAGGAATTGCAAAGGGGTTGCCCACACCATAACTTGACAGAGGAGTCCTTGCTCCAAACGTTTTACTTTAGTCTTGGACCATCTACGAGGGGTACGGTTGATGCTGCCTCTAACGGATCCTTTTTGAGAAAGGAGAGGGATGACGCCTACCACATCTTGGAGGAGTTGGCGGCTACAAACATTTTAATGGAAAATGAGAGAGCTAGGCAACCGAGAAAGGAGCAAGTAGAAGTGATTGATGTTGACATTGCCTCCTCAATTCAAACTCAATTAGCTTTATTAGCAAGGCAAGTGAAGGAACTAAGCTTGAACAAAAGCAATGTGGCGGCTGTGCAAACAAATTGTGAAGTTTGTGGCAATGTTGGCCATGAGGTGAATGAGTGTGCCATGTTGGGCTCTTCTATGGAGGAAGTAAATTTTGTTGGTGGCCAAGGACAAGGCCAAGGTCAAGGAGCAAATAGGATGGAAAACAACCCATATTCCTCTACTTACAATCCAGGTTGGAGAAATCACCCGAACTTCTCTTGGAGGGGTACGGGAGGAAGTAGTACAGATAACATGGCGATTGTTCCGGATAAGGGACTTCCTCTTCGTAATGCACCTCAAGGGCCTCCTCGAGGTTTCCAACCCCGTTTCTCTTTGATGGATCGGATGGGAGCTATTGAGGAGAGGATCGACAAGATGGACAAGTTCATACAAGAAGTCGGAGGGGTGGTTAGCCAACAAGGCCAAATTTTGGCCGTCATACAATAACAAGGATCAAGGCAAGATAACCTTGAACAAATCCTCAAGGGTCAAGCAACCGCTATGCATAATATGGAGAGGCAACTTGGGCAAATAGCAAATGCAAGTGTCCACAGAGCGTCCGGTTCTCTTCCTAGCTCCACGGAAGTGTATCCTCGAGGAAATGTGAGTGCAATTTCTTTGAGGAGTGGTAAGGAAATAGCTTCTCAAGAGGCAACCCGGAAGAACAATGACGATCCTATGGAAGCCATTGACGAGGAGAAAGAAGTAGAGGCAGAGAGAGAGAGAAGCCACCCGGTTGAGAGTGCTGAAGAAGAAGTCTACGTGCCACCACCACCTAAAGCTCCTCGACTACCATTCCCTCAAAGAGTGAAGAAGAAGAATGTGATGGATGACAAGTTTATTGGCTTCATGGAGAAGATGAAGAACATCCAGATCAGTGTTTCTTTTCTTGAGATGTTGGATCAATTACCACAATACTCGAAGTTTCTCAAGGAACTCATCACTAAGAAGAGGAAGTGGAAAGATGGAGAGACAGTAGCCCTCACGGAGAAATGTAGCTCTCTCATCTCCAAAGATCTCCCAACAAAGCTAAAAGATCCAGGGAGTTTTACTATTCCTAGTTTTATTGGTGATGTTGAGTTTCCCAAGTGCTTATGTGATTTAGGCGCTAGCATTAACTTGATGCCTTTGTCTATTCTGAGGAGACTTGGCTTGTGTGAGGTGAAACCCACTTCTATGCGTCTCCAATTGGCGAACCAAACCATAAAGAAGCCATTCGGGGTTGTGGAGGATGTCTTGTTGAAGATTGATAAGTTTATCTTCCCCGTGGACTTTGTGGTGTTGGATTTCGAAGAGGACAAGAGTTGTCCATTAATTCTTGGCCGACCATTTCTCAACACGGCACGTGCCTTGGTGGACGTACATAAAGGAAGATTGATCCTCCGAATAGGGGAGGAGAAAGTAGAGTTTAAGATGTCCAATGCAATGTGCCACCCTCTTGATGAAGGCGTATGCATGAAGATTGATATGGTTGATGATGGTGTCCTCAAGTTGGGCAAGGAGAGCATATCGAGGATTGAAGATAGAATGGAGAAAAAGATTAATGGAGAACAAGAAGAGGATGACTTGGAAGAGTTCATGGGAGAAGCTTATAAAAAAGGTCTCCATGAGGATTTGGAGATTGAATTGAAGTATCCTACTCCACCTTCCATCATTAAGGCTCCAAGCTTGGAGTTAAAAGAGTTGCCCTCCCATTTACGATATGCATTCTTAAAGGATGAAGGACGACTTCCCATTATCATCTCCAACAAGCTCTCTAAGGAGCAAGAAGAGAAGGTGCTTGAAGTTGTTACCAGAAGGATTAAGGCCATGGCGTGCCAAATATCTGATATCAAGGGGACAAATCCAGACATGATTATGCATTACATCCACTTAGAGGAGGAAGCCAGGCCAGGGGTGGAAAGGCTTCATAAGGAGAATACGAACAAGAAATATGATGCCCACATCGTGAAGAAAGAGTTCAAGGAGGGTGATCAAGTGCTACTCTACAACTCCCGATTGGGACTTTTCCCTGGAAAACACAAGTCCAAGTGGAGTGGACCATTCAAGGTGGTAAAAGTTTTTCCATTTGGAACCCTCAAATTGAAAAGAAGTAATGGAGGAGTCTTCAAGGTGAATGGCCAAAGGTGTAAGATTTACCTTGGTGGCGATGTGGAACAAAGTTTAGAGGTGCAACCCGTGACTTCACCCTCCGATGCATGAAAAAGGGGAGTAAAGTCAAGCTAACGACTATAACTTAGATTGTTTTTGTATTGTCTTTATATTGTCATAGTCTATATGTGTTTTTCTTATTACGTTTGTTCTTAGTCGGGTATGATTTTGAAGCATCGATTCATGCTTACGGTATTTCTTTGCATTTTGAAGGTGATCTCAAGAAATTCGGACTTATCTTGGACGATTGGATACTTAACGAGGGCCATGGTCGTGGCATTTCTCTAGAAGCCAGGGGCATTTTTTTTTAAGGCACAAGGACACCTCACCTATCATTAGTAAATAAACCATATCTTGGTGCTCGAGCATCCGATGGAGCTGATTCTTGTTGCTATGGAAAGCTAAGAAGTAGGCCTAAAACTTTGTAGTTGATGATTTCTTCTAGTTCGGGGTGGAAGGAGCCTCAAATCGAAGGAATATGGAAAATCGAAAGGGACCAACTTGCGATCGCAAGTCCTTCATAGTCACAGACGGGAATCAAAACGACCCAACTTGCGATCGCAAGTTAACTTGCGGTCGCAAGTCCTCAAGCCCGACAGTCCCCTGCC
Organism: Hypericum androsaemum; assembly: GCA_963995505.1. Taxonomy (NCBI): domain Eukaryota; kingdom Viridiplantae; phylum Streptophyta; class Magnoliopsida; order Malpighiales; family Hypericaceae; genus Hypericum; species Hypericum androsaemum. Next base: position 13,479,760 of record OZ023194.1, read on the forward strand.
GTAAATAGGCCATATCTTGGTGCTCGAGACTCGGATTGAGGTGATTCTTGTTGCTATAGAAAGCTAAGAGATAGCCGACAATTTTGTAGTTGATGACTTCTTCTAGTTCAGGGTGGAAGGGGCCTCAAATCTTTTCCAACTAAACCCATTAGAACCCTACCTCCTAAATCCTCCCAATCCACGCAACTGATCGATGGAGCAAGGTCCCAGAGGTAATGCCCACCATAAATGCCCAAAATAAACAAATAGAGCGGGAACTTTAACATCAAGGCTATTACATCCAGCAAATGGTGGAGCGATCCGAATACAATATCCCACCACCACCACCACCATCTCCACCTCAAGACTAAGGGAAGTTTCCTAGCACTTTATTTTTCTTTAGTTATTTTCTTGTCTTCGTGATGTCTTGAGTTTGCTTTATCTTTGTGATGTCTTGTTCTTTATGTTTGATTGATGTTCGTGCTTAGTTCTTAATGCATTTGTTAGTATAGCTTAATTATTTATATGTCTATGTGCTCCCTACACCTTGAGGACAAGGTATTTTTCAAGTGTGGGGGTGTGGTTCCACTTAGGAATTCTTTGTGTGTTTAGGTCTAGGTTGTTTTGTTAGGCATTGATTTGACATGAATTTTCAAAATTTGACCCCCTTCAAAATTCTTTAACTTGTGTTAGAAGCTTACCACACACCTAGTTAGAAAATGAACTTGAGCACAAGGCCTAAGAACTTATAGAAACTTCACCCTCGGTTGTTTAAACTAGTGGTTTCGCTATGTAGATTAGACTAGAGGGTTGACGAGTGAACCTTGTGAGGAACTTTGAGCTGAATGAGGAGACAACCGTCTTCATTTATTCATGAGGTGCCTACTTGAGTTCGGTTGATCGAGGTATCCTACTAGTACTTGACATGGTCTTGGTTGTGTGGCGTTAGTGAATGACGGGGGCTAATCCTTTGAGATTGAGCCTAGAGCTTTAGAGCCAAGAACCTTTATATCCATTGTTTTAACCCATTGAGCCTGGCCATTCTTTGATCATATTATATGTAAAACCAACTTTAAGCTTTATATCCACCATCCTCCCGACCTTTGGTCATCCGATCCGAGGACACATAGGTTTACACCTTTTGGGGATATTATGTATTGGGTTTAGTTGGTAGCTTAGTGTTCATGTGGGTTAATTTATTGGGAATTTGGGTAGTTGAGAGGCCATACAAAGAAGCCGAGTTTTTGCCTAGAAAATGCCAAGTTTGTTATTGTTGAAAGAAAGAAAGAAAAAAAAAAGAAAAAGAAAGAAATAAAAAAAAAGAAAAAAAGGAAAAAAAAGGAAAAGAAAAAAAAGGGAGAAGAAAGAAAGGGAAGTGAAGGTTGAATAAGGCATTAATTATTGGCATAACTCGTACTACGCGGTCTTAGGAAATGGGTGAATTTTGAGTGTGTGCTTTAATTATTTATGGTGAGGATGTTTAGAATAGACGAGAGACTAGAATGCTTTGGCAACAAGTCCTCGGATTGGGTGGTTTAACTACTATCCATATATATTATCTCACAAATACCTTAGCCACATTACAACCCGATTGAAAGCCCTATGTTCACGAGCAACCACACGACTTTGAGACACTGTTGAGTAGGACGTAGGATATTTTGAAAGACATCGATCATGTACGCGAGAGATAGGAAGTTGGCTACTTACAAATCGTGAGCTAAAAATTTCTGAACCTCTGAGTGGTTAACCTTGTAGTGTCTTTTACATAGTGATAACACTTGATTAAACCACCGAGTGGTGAGGTGTCTACCGTGTCTTACTCTTTGTGTTTGGGTTGATGAACTAGCGAGGTAGTGGGGTGGACTTTTGATGTGAGTTTGAGATTTTGAGGGGAGTCAATTTGCGAATTTATCATGCCTAGCCTTGTGATTGTGATTGTATGAGTATTGCTTGAGGACAAGCAATGATTCAAGTGTGGGGGTGTGATGAGTGTCGAAACACTCATCTTTTGTGTTTATTTTAGAGTAGATTTACCGTTGTTTCTATTGCTTTTGTTTGTTCTTCGTTGTCGTAATGTCATTTATCGTGCATTATTTGTTTTTAGTGTAGTCTTATGTTTTTGTTGTGTTTTCTTCATGCTAGGAGATTTGGTGAGGTGAAGTGGAGGAAGTGAACTCACCTTGGGTCATCGTATGCGATTTGATTTGCCGGGAGGAAGGACGCTTAATCGAGACCTCGAAGACGTGGGCGAGGTAGACCTCTTGCGACTCCAATGCTGATAATTTTCTCATCCGAAGTCCGATGGAGACGAGTGAGATGGCTCTGGAAAGAAGACATCTGGGGCTACAACTTTGTCTCTAATGGTCTTCTTCAAATTCGGAGTCTAAGAGGGGAGAACGCTAGATTCAATGTCGTAGTCCAATTCTGTCAAGATTTTATCACAAGTGGGCCGAATTTGAAGACTTGTTTTGGGCCCATTTTGGGCTTTAATTCTAATTTCGGGCTGAGACATTTTGGGGGGATAAATCTTGTATATAAGCCTTTGCTTAGATATTATTAGAGATGAGATATTTTAGAAGGATTTTAGATATTTTTGGTAACAACTCTCCACTAACTCTTAGTTTTGGAAGAGAACTTGGCTCACCATTGTTGGAGTTTTTAGAGAACTTGAAGGAGAACTTTTGGAAGCTTGAAGATCATCTTGAGCTTTCTCTAACCCTCTCTTTTATGTTTATGCTTTACTTGCTTCATTTAATGGATGTGTTTAGTTGTGTAGTTGATATGTGTGAGTAGTTGTTTAGTGGGTTTGGTGCCTTGATGGCATCTATTTAGCCAATGGTTTTGTGGGGTTAAAATGCTAAGGTTTGTGAACTAGTTAATGAGTTTAATGCTTATTCTTGATTGATCACCTTGATTATGAACATGGTTAATGTTAATCGCCGAGAGGGGTTAGGATTAACGGACCATTTAACTAGTTGAGTAGACACCTATTGATGAGAGATCACCTTAGGTGACTAGTTGTCCAAAGGATGGTGATTATAGTTGGTGTTTAGTTAGATTAGATGGCTAATTTATCGCGAGAGCGTGGTTAGTTTATCTAAGTCTAGTTAAGAATCGATTTAGACTATTTTGTCGCGAGTGCGTTGATTAGTTGCCTTCGAAACATCCGGACCATGTCATGAACTTAATAAACCCCATAAGCCATTTGGTTATTTAGTTTGTCATTGGTACCTTGCTCACTCTTATTTTATTTGTAAAATCATCTTATTTAGTAGTAGTGTTATTTCTACTAATAGTTTGTGTGTTTAGACTTGACTAAACCTTCTCATTTAGTCCTAGACTAGTGGTGAAGTCGAGTTTGCGGCCTAGAACTTAGTCCTTGTGGGACGACATTCCCTTACTTACTCTTTATTGCAAAGGGGGGGTGAAAATCCTTCCTTTCAGAAATGGACAAGACAAAATTAAAAGTTTGTCCCAGCCCACTCTCAATTTCTTGTCCCATCTATTACCATGGGACAAGAATTTCCGTCCAAGGACAGAAATCTCTTTTGACATGTTATTCCATAATATCCTAAACTGTTCTTTTTTTTTCTTCACCAAGTTTAACTCAATTATTACTAGTCAAATTTCTATAATATATTGATATGAATATGAGAAGCACTCATATGATGATTTCAAGTGCTAATATGACCAAGTGAGAGAGGACACACAAAGCGCTTCAAGACACAACTTAGTGGACTGATTTCCAAGGTTATTTGAGAAAGTTGGGCTTAAGTGATATTGTTCAAGTTCATTATTCAAGGGGGCACGAATTCAAATGAAATTAGAGCACTAGTTCATGTTCTAGAAGAAAATTCCAGCAGCAAAGATCTTGAAGATTAATTCTCTCTAATTTGGGCATTCTATTTAGGAAGTTTATTTCAGCCATTAATTTTGATTAGGAAATTATATTCCAGCAACTTTTGATTTATTTATGCTTGGTAATCAAGTTTATAGCCTTCCTAAAAGGCAGAGATTTGTTTCCTTTTTAGTTTTCCTTTCCAGCCAGATTTTTAGGAGTTGTTTGATTAGTAATCTCTTTGTAATATTGAGCCTATTTATAGAGGCTTATGCAATGAGAATAAGGAAACCATTATTGATTGGAAAATGTGGGTTTTTCTCTCTTAGTTCTTCGGAACTGTTCGAACACAACGAAGCGATTCCGTAGAGTTCACCATCGACTTATCAAGCGGATCTTCATCACCGTTTGTGGCGTCATCAACATATCAAGGTTCTTTGTTTCAACTCAAACAATGGGTCGCGGTCTTAATACGAAGGTTCTTGTTTGGTTGTGAGCATTGGGTCAAGATCTCCATCACGAACTGATCTAGAACGATCTCGGATTTCACACTTCGTGAACAGATCTTGTCACATCGTTGGCAGGATTCGTATCATTTGTTCTTGCACAATAAGTTCTTCATGTTAACCATCAATATGAATTATGCACTTGTTCATGTGGACAACATTCACCACAGATGATTCGTCAAATAAATCTCTTAGGTAAAGTAGTGACATAGTATGATCATCAAAACAATCTCCATCAAATAAATCAATGGAATATTCACCAAACTCCTCCCATGTCAAAACCTCTTCAAGAACTTCATCTGAAGGCATACCAATTTCAGAATAACATACCTTTTCCTCAATGTCGCACTTAGCTTGAATGATCTTCTCTCGTTGCACTTCACTAACTTCTCTTGCCAGCAAGTCAATTTTCTTGCCAATAACGTAAATTTCTCCCAGCTGTCTTCATCATCCCATGCTGTAACTCTAAGAGTGCTATCACCTCTAACCCCAATCTTTTTTTGTTGAGCTCTTGTATCCTTGCATATATTAGGAATAACATGTACCCGCTCTGAAAGTTTATTCTCTATTCGGTCTATCCGTCTGTGAAACTTATTGATCTCCCCCCTCACCATACACTTCATCTCACTCATCATGGCCTCCATAAACTTTTGTGGATCAGTCAATGACGCAAAACTTTTAAAGTTTCTTCTTGAGTAATCGTAGGACATATTTTTGCACAATCTTTTTTTTTCTTTCCACTTTTTTCTTTGGAACTATTTTTTTCCAGCCTTCTTTCCTCTTTTGTAGGCTTCCTTCTTTCTTTCTTTTTTTTTGGATTTTTTTGTTTTTTTTTTCAACTCAGAATACAATAAGCAATAAACTGAAAATAAAAGATAAAGAAACGAAATTTAAAGGATAGATAGAACTAAAATAGAACCTGACTCTAATACCAAATGATACGAATCTCGCCAACGATGTGACAAGACTCGTTCACGAAGCGTAAAATCCCAGATCGTTCTAGATCAGTTCATGATGGAGATCTCAACCCGATGCTCACAATCAAACAAGAACTTTGGTATTAAAACTGCGACCCATTGTTTGAGTTGAAACAAAGAACCTTGATATGTTGATGACGCCACAAACGGTGATGAAGATCTGCTTGATAAGTCGATGGTGAACTCTACGGAATCGCTCCGTTGTGTTCGAACAGTTCCGAAGAACCAAGAGAGAAAAGCCCACGTTTTTCAATCAATAATGGTCTCCTTATTCTCATTGCATAAGCCTCTATAAATAGGCTCAATATTACAAAGAGATTACTAATCAAACAACTCCTAAAAATCTGGCTGGAAAGGGAAACTAAAAAGGAAACAAATTTCTGCCTTTTAAGAAAGCTACAAACTTGATTACCAAGCATAAATAAATTAAAAGTTGCTAGAATATAATTTCCTAATCAAAACTAATGGCTGAAATAAACTTCCTAAATAGAATGCCCAAATTAGAGAAAATGAATCTTCAAGATCTTTGCCGCTGGAATTTCTTTTTAGAACATGAACTAGTGCTCTAATTCCATTTGAATTCGTGCCCCCTTGAATAATGAACTTGAATAATATCACTTAAGCCCAACTTTCTGAAATAACCTTGGAAATCAGTTTGCTAAGTTGTGTCTTGAAGCGCTTTGTGCGTGCTCTCTCACTTGGTGAGATTGGCACTTGAAATCATCATATGAGTGCTTCTCATATTCATATCATATATGATTTTCAGGTTTGGTATATAATTTTTTAATTAAGATCGAATATTTTAATATTTGTATACTCATTAAATTTTTCTAAATTTTATATTTCAAATACAAATCTATATAAAAATATATAATGGTTAATTCATATATTTGATTAATATATATATATATATATATATATATATATATATTTACCATGATATTATTTTTGTGAGGCTTTCGTATAAAGAAATTCAACACACGACTCTGTTCTACACTGTACATGTACCAATGTAATATTTGATTAATACATACATATCGACTTTACTCGGATTAATGAATATTCTTTTTTGTTATCATGAAGGATAATTTTGTCTTTAACATAATTTTAAACGCATCAAACAGAAAACTGGTTTAAATATTCAATCGTGTACTGAAATTACCAAACACAGGACAGAACATCTAGAACAAACAAGTCTGTCCAGTACTGTCCTGTCCTATATTTACAATTCTATCCAGAAGATGTACCAAACGCACAACAGTTTAATCGTAGCAAAAAGGTACCAATAAAATTGACTTTTTATTAACCTATTTCAACATAAAATTTTAAACGTTGCAATAATCAATTGGCAACATAATTATCTCCTAATACAGTCTTCCTACTCCAAATATATGAAAATTGATTTCAATTTTATTCATAAACGTGTTGTTAAAGGGTCCAAAATTCAATTTTGTTCGTGAACGAGTTTGCTCGAGTCTTGAAGGAACATTACTTTTTTGGCGCGAGATACATGTCTCGTGGACATGACCACCGGAGGAATTCGTCAAGCTCAATACAAACGGTGCATCAGCAGGGAATCTGGGCCTAGCGGGTGCAGTGCAATAGGAGTTGTTCGTGACTCAGGAGGAGGCCTTTAGATCTGCAATTTTGCCAAAGGGATCAGTCATTGTACGTCCCTAGTTGCGAGCTTTGGGCACGTATATTGAGACTTGAGATGACATGGTAGAAGAGCCTTCGTTGCGTACATGTTGGGGTCGAATTGTCACTGGTCATCTTTTGTGTCGGCCGTGACGCCCCACGGGACGATCCATTGTCAACCTTTATTAACTGTGTCAAGGAGCTGCTTTCTCATGACCGGGAGACTCACATACATCATACTTGGAGGGAGGATAATCATGTTGCAGATTGCCTCTCCAAGTATGACCTTACGATCTCTTTTGACCATGTCCTGTTAGATTTTCCTCTGTGTCTTGATGTGTATTTGGATAATTTAAAGAGGGTGAGTGATTCTACCCATTGTACTTGTTCAAAACCACTAAAAAGTTGTGCACCATTCACCACTGGATAGACTTTATATATTTTGGACAACCACTAAAGATTCAGATCATCCGGGTTATATTTTTTTTATGAACAAGATCATATCATCCAGGTTATTGCCTTTTTCATAACGCGTCTAATATCAGATTAACATACAGTATGTGGTCTAATAAAAAATAACTTATAGTTTATTGTCTAGGCTATTGTCTAATATCAGATTAACATACAGTATATGGTCTAATAAAAAATAACTTATAGTTTATTGTCTAGGCTATAGAGCCGTGCGCAGAACACAGTCTTCTGAAAATGATGTATCGATTTGCATGTCCATTATTGAATAAGAACAATAAGGACCTGACAGAGCAAATTCCACAGAGAATGTATAGAGCTGGTGATTATAGCCTTATAGGTTACAATGACACGATTTCATTTGTCACTTTACCAAAAGAGGTACTCTGGGAGGAAACTAATCAACTATTACGCGTTTGTTCGAGGAAACTGATCAACTATGACGTGTTTGTTCGAGTAATTAGGTAACTTACTATAATATCTTAAGAAAGATTTAAGTGCTTTGATTGTATAATCTATATTATTAAAGTATACATTTTTTTCCTAATAAATATCATAAAAGAACTCTAAATTTAAAGGTGCAGCTTGAATTAGTTTCAAACCCCTAAAAAATTTCTTAGTTCTTTTTTGGTAAAATAAAAAGTTTCTTAGGGGTTTCTTAACATATCTTGAACTGAATATTATAGTCGAGAGTTCGATTGTTTTGGTCGAAATCAAGTATGGAATTTTTAATTCATATTCCAATGGTAGAAATTTTTTTATATAAATGAAGTTGTATGTTCCCCAAAGTTAACCACCAAGAAAGATTACACCATTTGGCACCAAGAGCACCGAAGCTTGCGTACCAGTTAACGAGCATCAACACGAGCTGATGTGCGCTATCTGAGTATAAACGCCTAAGTAAATCAAAATCCCTAAAAATATGATGAGATAACCCCGCATTTACACCGAAACACACCAAAATAAACATCACAACGAGCAAATCACGGGGGGTCGAAAAAGCTCCGGACCGTGAGCCACTCGTTTAATCTCGTGGAGGATACGAGAAGAGTCCTCCTCCCGTGAAGTACTGAAGGCAATTGCAAGACGTCACGCCTCCACCGTAAGCTCAGCTTTGAGCACATCGTCATATGCCTCCAAGCCAGCCATAACCGAGCCAAGGGAGCGTGCTGAAGGAGGACACGCCGGGGACTTGATCTTAAGTTTCCACAATAGAAACTTCAAAAGAGCAATGACCTTCTTAATGGGTTTTGTAACACGGCTACTGGACCTTGTCGGGACAGATTGAACGGACAGTGCTTGATAAACTTCCTGGGGCCAGCGATGTGCGACGACACGACGGAAGAGGCCTCGGCGACCGGAGCAATACGAAATTGATCAAGCCAGTCCACAAAATCCATGCCAGAGGAAGACTCAAACTGCACAGCAACAACCGGAGACATGAGTGCACAAAATCCATGCCAGAGTAAGACTCGACTGGTAGCAAAAGTTTTCACACCAAACTTGGACAGGTGTTCTTAAATTTTGAACTTAAAGATTTCTAATTAAATTAGAATAAATTATATCAGAATGATTATTTTTTTAATATTACATGATATCTAAACAATTATTAAGCTCACTAATTCACATTCGAGTCGAATAAATTTTTTTAATAGTGGTAAATCTCTCTCAACAAATATTTATCATCAATGTATTTTTAAATACTGAAACTCAAATTTTTTTAATTAAGCTAAAACAATTCTCTTGGTTATCCAACTGCTTAGCTAGATTAAGAGTTAAGAGCCAAATAAAAGCAAACTATCTTGATTTTCTTGCTTCTTTACTATGCCCCACCACCAAGTAATTGAATTTTTTTTGTCCGGTAATCAAACCCTTCATATGAAGAGATTGTCGTGTAATTCAAAAAGTTGAATCACTTTGTTCTATTTTCCTGATTATTGTCAAGCTTTCAAAGTCCGGTCGCACACACCAATCATGAAAATATAATCATAATTTAACTAGCTACAATTGGTCTTTCTATTCTAGTAAATAAGTACGTGATTTTAAGAATTATAAAAGATAATCTTTGGGTGTTGTTCTAAAAGAATAGATCAGAAGGGCCCGAGCTTCTCATAAACCAAGACCTATTTAGAAATGAATAATTATGTTGGAGCGGAAAATTAATTTGCAGATTTGCTAAACTTATTTTGGTAAAAAGGTAGTAATTTTTGGTTCAATTATTGGATTGACGAGATTCCAAAAGTCACAGAAAGAGAAGACATAGATCTACAATTTTGTAGTTTGTGACTTTTCCAAATTCAGCACTGAAATGGGTCAAACTTGGGTTGGAAGTTTCAGACAGTTTTAGTTTTTCCTTATGAGGCCGGAACTATGTTAGGTTTTCTTATATTGAACATGGCCTATGATTTTTGTATGGGACTGGGGCTAGATTTTTCTATATAATGAGAGCTTGGGCATAGGAGAAAGAATCCACAAAATAACATATCAATTATCAACCTAGCTTCTTAGGTTTTATCTTTATGTTTTTCCCTTCCCCCTCTCCCCCATATTTTTAATAAATTTCTTGCTCTTCTACCAAATCTAATCTACTTCTTCCCTTTTCTTTCCCCATATTTTTTCCATCTTTACCTATTCGCTCGAATCGCTCTTGTGACGACTACTCCGAACCCGTTCTAAAGATCGTTTCCAATAATCTACCACAATTTATCAGCAACATATTTTTGGCACGCTCGGTGGGATTAAGGAGGGCGTCTGAGAAGAGTGATTATTGCCTCCAAGCACAAGAGATTCCACATACAGTTTCGAGTTCTTCGAGTTCTTCCTCAAAAGAGACAAAACTGGTCAAAAGTTGTGCTAAAAGAACACATCTAGCAGGGTCAGTCAATTTTGAAGAGTATTTTGGTCCTTTTCTGTGCTGAGTCTGAAGAAATTTATATCACAAAAGTTAAAGAACTGACTTTTCTCTTTCCGTGAATACTAAGAACGCCAAAATCAGAATTTGTACCAGGAAGATACGACCAAAATACTACAGACTGGTCGATCTGTAAGTTGATTACAAATTCAGTCTACTTCGGAGGGTGTTTTGATCTTTTTTCCTGCCGAATTAGGGGGCCGCTATTTCTGGAGAAATTGAAGATCTATCTCTTAGCTTTCTAGAAATATCAGGATAGCTTAAATCAAAATTTGTACTAGGAAGATATGACCGAAATACTACAAATTGGTCGATCTATAAGTTGATTGCAAATTTAGTCAATTTCGAAGGTGTTATGGTCTTTTTTCGGCCGAAGTAGGAGGTAGCTATTTCTAGATAAATTGAAGATCTATCTCTCAGCTTTCTAGGGACATCAGGATAGCTTAAATCGGAGTTCGGATGAAGAAGTTACAACTGTAATACCAAAGATTAGTCATTCTATAAGTTGGTTCCAAAATTTTCAATTTATTTTGCCCAACCATGATTAGCTTTGAGGGATTTATGGGGAGCAATGGTAATTATGAGCAAGCATTATGCATGCAACTTAGGAAAATTGTGGAGGAACAAACGAAACGTACGGAGGAGGTATTTGCTAAAATCCGAGCAATGAGATACAAGATCTTAAAGAATGCAATTTCAAGGATTACATCAGCAATTGAGGAAGCATCAAGTGGCGTACGCGAAGTTGAAGACCAAATAGTTTCTGAATCTCACAATTCTGAGACAAGTATTGAGACGGTCGTACATGAGTCGGTCGAATATACACAATCTTCTTTTTTTGCGGTCCAAGAGCTCATACAAATGACAAGTCAACAGTTGGCCGACACCACGGCCATCGAGCTTGCAAGACCCACATTCAAGAAAAAGGAAGAGTTATTCCCGACACAAGTCACAACGACAACCAAGACAACTCTTAAGTACTGTATTAAATACGAAAAGCATCTTAGGGCCTCTGCCAGCTAAGAGAATCTTTGGGCCTTCACTAACAAAGTAAATTTTAGGGCCTCCACCGAGTCATCTGTTGCGGAGATCCGAGTCACCCTTCGTTCCACCTACAGTGAGCCACCTTCGCTTGTCCTATTCTGTCCTAACTTAACGGAAAGACACAGGGGGCAAGTCTATAGTTAGAGTATCAATCTCACCTGGAGGGCATGAGGAACATTGCAGCATTGCAGTCGAAGCTCTTACATCGGCCAAAATTATCCCAGTTGGGGGGCAAGACATGTACATGACAAAGAAGGTGAAGGATGATAAAGCCAAGTCTTCAACTCCTCCTCACCCAAGAAAGAGTATGAGGAGGCAACAACCTAATGTGTTGGTTCAACCTCGACTGTTAAAAGTTTCAAATTATAGGGAGTGTCCTCAAGTCACACGGTCGAAATTGGCCGACAACAGAAAAAGGCAGCATGAGTATGCATGGGTTAAGAGGAATATGGTCACTCGTTTGGCGACTGACCAAGGAGTTCTCCAAAGAAAGAAGCCCTTCAAGATTTGGGTGCCCAATGGAAACTTTTGCAGTCCAAGAAAGAACCATGTAAGACACGACCTATAAGGAGTGATCGGCCTACAAGGTCTCCAAGTTATCATACGAAGCATATGCGTAAGGAGATGCCAAGAAAGTCAAACCCACACTCGGGAGGCAAGTGTCCGGAGTCTCATCGACCGACTCACGAACACTCAATGAAGAAGGTTGGAGCGAAAAATTCAGAAACAAAGGCAAATGCTTAGGGATCTTCAAAAATAGTTATATGGTCATTCTAATGAAGCACAAATGACTCCTACTCAACCGCGAAAGCATGTTATTGAAGCACGGAAGGGTCTTACTCTACCGCAGAAGTCTATTATTGAATAGGTAATCATCTGCATGCCGACGACAGCTAGGTCTCGACCGATTGATGGTACATTTTTCACAAATTTACGGTCTTACCTTAGCTGATTATGTGTAGAGTGAAGTTAATTTTCTGCATGTTTAAAGGCGGATACACGTCAACACTTTTCCTAGCGTCCAAATTTTAACGTGTGGGGGGCATTGTTGGAGCGGAAAATTAATTCACGAATTTGTTAAACTTATTTTGGTAAAAAGATCGTATCTTTTGGCTCAATTATCATATTGGCAAGATTCTAAAAGCCACAGAAAGAGAAGCCAGAGATCTACAACTTTGTAGTCTATGACTTTTTCAAATTCAGCACAAAAATAGGTCAAACTTGGGTTAGAAGTTTCGGACAGTTTTAGTTTTTCCTTATGAGGCCGAAACTATGTTAGGTTTTCTTATATTGAACATGGCCTAGGGTTTTTGTATGGGACTGGGGCTAGTTTTTTCTATGTAATGAGAGCTTGGACATAGGAGAAAGGCTCACAAAATAACACATCAATTATCAACCTAGCTTCTTAGCTTTTATCTTTATGTTTTTCCCTTCCTCTTCTCCTCCATGTTTTCAATAAAGTTATTGCTCTTCCACCAATTCTTTTCTCTTCTACCAAATCTAATCTACTTCTTCTCTTTTCTTTTCCCATATTTCTTCCATCTTTACCTATTCGTTCGAATCGCTCTTGGGATGACCACTCCGGATCCGTTCTAAAGATCATTTCTGACGTTCTACCACAATTTATCAGCAACAAATTCAAATTTGGATCAAAAATAATTTTAAATTGTCATAATCGTAACACTTAAACTCAAAATTTCTTATTGAATACAAATTAAGTCATTTTGGTAGAACCCAAGAGCTATTGGGTGTTGACATTATCAAGAAGGATTGATCTCCATTGCAAGAAAAAGGCATAAAATTGAACTTAAAAATGGGTCTGTTTACCTCTCTCTCTCTCTCTCTCTCTCTCTCTCTCTCTCTCTCTCTCTCTCTCTCTCTCTCTATATATATATATATATATATATAAAAACAAACACATGAAGTTTTCGTGGTGGTGACATATTGGCCCAGCCTCTTCCTTTTTCACATTATCCTCTTCAATAATTTCGGGCCTCTTAATTGTCAATTTCCAAAACACCTCCGGTGTACTGTCTTGCGTCCACTTCTGTTGGCCCCAATTGGAGTGAACTCATATATTATATGAGCCATTTTAATTTTTTCATTAATTCTTTTGAATCCAATCAAATATGAAGAGGTTGATGATGAATTTCGCAAAGTAAACCAAATCATAACCAAACATAGTCTAAGGTAATGTGCATGTGAAGTCTAATTTATTATAGAGAGAGCTCGTGTGTGTTCAGTAAGCAATATCACAATATTAATTAATCACAACTAATCTCATTGATATGTCTTTCTCAAACTAATCTCATTCGAAGCATTAGGCTAAATTTGGCACGTTTTGTATCACGTACCAACAGAGATTTTGAACATTTTGCTTCGTGTGTTGGGTAAATGTGAGTTACGTGGTCGATCGAACTACTCGTCTACCATATTATAGTCTCGATACGCAATTCAAAACTTTTTTGAATAAATAGATTTTTATATAGTTCTAATAAAATTACAATGAATAAAGCGCCTAATCCAAAAAATCTATGGTGGCAACATTTTACCTATGATCTAATGTCAAATAATTGTTGTCTAATTTCTTTTATCACTTTTTCACCTAGATTTGCCTCACGGATTGTCCTGATGATGGTCTCGACCTCTCCATTCAATTTTACACCTAGACGTTTTGTGTAATGTGTAATTCATTATAGAAAAGATAAGAAGGGGAAAAGGGGGGGAATTGGTTCACATCAACTACGGATAGTGACGGGCTTGGTTTGATGTTCATTGCACCTTTAATTGGCCTCTTCTTTGTTGGTCCCTTGTGATATTTTATCTTCTGTCCAAGCTGATAACGCCTTTTTTCGTATACTACAAGAAATGCAATCGCTGTTGTTTGTGTAATAAGCAGTTCTTTTAAGATTGGGACAATGGGGTGGTTACTTGGTTTTTTATCAGATTCAGGACACACAACCATTATTACACATGGGATGGCCAGACACATCAGAGTTGACACAATTGAATCAAATTCACATGAATTTTAGAGTCGAGTACTTTCGAACTTTTTGTTAGAGACGGTCTTCCGCTGATGTTTTTCTTATTCGTAAGATTTGAACTCAAATTTTTCTTAAGAAAATTCAACTCTCTCGCCACTTAGATCAGGTATTTGGTTACCAACATTAATTTTTCATTGGTTATTTTAGTTATTTGAAGGACTTAAGAGGTGTTCTCTTGAAACATGGGCTTGAAAGTTGAAATCCATTGGGACTGGGCTCCAGATAGGTCCAAACATATAATTTAGGCTTCCGACTAAGGAGGGAGAAGATTCTCAACAACAACAAAAAGGACTAATGAAATGCCTATATAATATAACCAACCAAATACTCTTTTCTTTTTAATGAGTACCGATCTAGGGCATAAAATAATTGCCAAAAAATTGATCTAACTTAATTAAAGATATTGAATTCGAGCCCAAAAAATGCAATTTGTTGCCACCAAACTCGAATCTGACAAATCCAGGATTTGAATCCTGATGAGCTAGATTCATCTCATTACACATTCCTCCTTTCACTACTTAGCCATCTCTATACAGTGGCACCAACCAAACCAAAAACTCTTGAGCAGTTGTTTTCTTCTACTAAATGAGGATTTGGGCCTGGAAAGTTTATGAAATTAACGTGGTCCAAGCACCAACTCAAGAAATCCAAGCCAGTATTCCACCCAAAAAAATGCAATCCCTTCACTTGTAGCAGTCATTGGCTGTCTGCAATTTTTTCTGCTGTCAACCTTAGTAAGCATGCTCTAAGGGAATGCATGGAAGGGATGGAAGATGTGACTTGTCCTAAGATCAAGGGATGGTCTCATTCATATATCTTTCTCAATAAGTAGCCGGAAAAATGTAGCCGGAGGAGATTTGGTATATCAGAGCGACAACCGCGCGCCGACCAAGTGAATGGTAACAAGGATATACACATGAATGAAACCAGCGTCATGGCAATATGCTATACATCTAAAAGGAAGGGTTGGAGAAACCTAGACAGCCAAAAGAGAAGAGGAGACAAAAATTTGCTCAGGTCAGGAAACAAATGACTCAATCAAATTGGATCTTTTACTTCTACCTCTTCTTCATTCTTGCATCATCATACCTAAAGCTTGCAACGGATAGCTTCCGATGTCCCCATCATGATATCATATCGGTGGATGAACAGATTTACTTTCTCCTTTTGCTTCACTATTTGCAGGTCTCTTTGACTGTCCAAGTATCCGACTTTATGTCTTAGTGGGGGTTGAAGAAGGACCGAACATCTCGATGATAATCACTTTTCATGTCTTTTACCTGGAAAACCGAAAAAGGTCAGACCATCCAGCAGTTTAATTATAAAGCTAAGGTACTTGATGAAGGTGAATTGAAGTATGCACAACTATAATGAAAGGTGGAGTCAATAAGTGATGGATGGCCCTTAAAAGGTTCCTTTAATAATTTCACTTTGGAAAGCTAGGAGTACAAGACTCATTATCACCATAATGGCCAATTTGGCTTCTCGCAGTTTTCATATCATAGGGTAGGGCACCATATTAATCCGTTTCACTCAGTATTTAGCAGTTAATATCCTTGTAGTCAAGGTCGGTTCGGACATGCTTTCATGATGAAATGGACATATGACGATGGCTATCCAACACTGAGCAGCATTACAGCAAAACACTGTTCAAAAAACGAAAGTACTTTAGCAGCTGCTATGATTCACAATCATCGTACCTCTTTGAAACCATGATCTACGGACCGCCTGCCGAATCTGGCGCTCGTGTCTTTCTAAGAGTTCATCTACTCTGTGCGATTGAGATAGCAAAGGGCCAGAAAATTCAACCTTGTCTCCTTGATCTTGAAAACCCTGACCAAGTAATTGATATAGAGGTACCGTGAGCATCACTTCCGAGCTGTTTAGTGCTTACGTGACTAGACTACGATTACATCATAGCACCGAACAAGTTGAACATTGTGGCAAGTGAAGTTCCTCTATTTCATCATTCTTAGTGAAAGCATTTTCTATATGGGATTTCACCTTTTCCCCACCAAAGACCACCTACCAACACCAACATATGTAATGAATGCTAATTTTTTGAAGGTTTTCCCTTTCACGTAAAATTCTCTAACATCAGCATGTCCTGATTGATTATTCTGCACCGCATTTTTCCATCTTCACGCCGTGGTCACCAGTCACCACAGTACACTTAGATCAACAACATTTAAATCATGCAGCAGTGCTCATCTGAATGGGACTCATTACTCCTCAAAAGTGTTCATAAGGAACACCTTAAAAGAGTGAAAAACCCATCAACTATTTTCAATGACAAATCCCGAGTTAAAAGCCGCCATTTTCCAGTAGCCACGCAGATCGTACTACAAAGCGTGATCAGTTAGAAACTTTAGGTATGGGCCATTTTTAACAAGAACAAACTTGTCAACAAAATTCAACCTCGTGACCTGTATATTTACCATGAAAAAATTACTCTAAAGATTGTTGTGGTTCACAGACGTACCAAATTACTTCTCCTTGCTTCCATTTCCTCCCTCTGATAACGGACCCATGATAAATCTTGGGAATGGTACTCATCGGAAGTATCAAAAGAATCTGGATGTTCGAATTGGCTCCATTGTTTCTGCAAGGCCTGCTTCGATATATCGTACGAGTCACGGCCCCTCGAATTGTTGCGGCTTCCATATCGAGCACTACCATTTTCATGTCGCTTTGAATCACAATTACTGTTGTCTTGTGAATCGTTATCAGGCTCCAACCGATTACTAAGGTGACCTCTAGAAGTAGACCTGCTATGAGATCTTGTAGAGGACTCATCTTTTCGCCGTCTAGCCCACGCAAAACCACTTGAGCTAGAAACTTGCAATGGGCCAGAAAAGGGAATGTCCCCTTGGGAGGCATTCTTGACATGAACAATGTCTTCTAATTTATCAAGTGATCCCTTCCTTGTCTCTCCACCAGGCTTGGCATCTCGGCTCTTTTGACTTCTATTATTGTTACCAGACTTATTTTGAGCGAGTTGAATTCTCGTGACAAGATCCTGAAGGCATAGAGCAAACAAACGCGGATCAGCTTCCCAGCAACACAAAAGGAAGCAAGGAGAGAGAAAGAGAGACTGACCCCTGCTGGTGCAAGCTTATAAATGCTGCTAGTTTTTCTTGTTGGCCTTCTTGTTTCAGCACCACGACTCCTCCCATTGATCTTTTTCCTGAAAGTTCAAAACGAATGCCAAGTCAATGCATATGCCATCCAAACCACGGTAAAATGCATGTCATGTCAATGCATAGGAACCTCAACCACGAGATTCTTTTATCCTATATTAAGTCACTTTCAGCGGCCTGGTCAGCTGCAGTTTAACATGGCACTCTGATCTAACCAATGCTATACATTGTTCTATTTCATAACCCTAGCAAAACTCCGTCTGTGGTACAACCACCACAACATCAGACCAGAAAAGGACTTGACAAATTCTCACCTCTTTTCCTCCTCGCGATATTTTGCGTCAATCTCTTTGCTTGGTGGATATTTGGGCAAGCTTGATGGTTCACAAGCATAAGGTTTTGTGCCGAAATACTGGAAATCACAGCCAAAACCAAAACCACCGTTAGACAACCAGATATGCTCTGTGGTAAAAGTGGTCAGGACTAGCAGTACTACTATGATAAGTAAATGCAGCTGACACAAAAAAAAAATACCCGAGCCAATATGACACTGGATGATACCACTTTGTTTGCAACCATTGAGCAAAGAACCATAATTTTACATCATATTTATTGAACACGAGCAACATAACTTATTAAATCACACAGCCATTTCCGTGGAGACAATTACCTCGGAAAAAAGCGCAGAGGATGCAGTCCCGCGTTTGTATGGCTCAACAGAAAGAAGAGTTTCTATTAAATTCACTGCCGCGATTGGAACATCTTTAAACGTCTCTCTAAGGCTGCTCTCATAAGGTTGCTGTGGCTTGAATATAGTTGCGTGGGGAAGTTTAGATTTTTTCCAATAGTTGTCAGGTGGCGATCCACAAAGCTTGAAAATTTTGTGCAACTGTTCAACCTGAAGAAGAAACAAAGGATAGAATCACGGGGAGGGTTCTTGCAGAATATGCATCCACCAAACCATTGAAGACAAGAAAAATCCCGTATACCGTTGACATGTTATTTAATGGTCAAGTGACTAAACTAAACCCTACCCTGAAATCCCAAATAAGAGTTAGTACCTCGGTTCTCCCCTGAAGTATGGGTTTTCCAAAGAGAATCTCTGCAAATACACAGCCCACACTCCAAAGGTCCACAGATGCTCCATAGTCGGTAGAGCCAAGCAAAAGCTCAGGGGGACGGTACCATAAGGTCACAACCCGACTTGTCAAAGGCTGCCTGCGAGCCGAACTATAAAAATTTGCCAATCCAAAATCAGCAACCTTTAGTATTCCTTCATTGTTTACAAGAAGATTTGATCCTTTGATGTCCCGATGCATTACGCCCTTCATGTGACAGTGCTCAATTCCTGATAACAACTGCTTCATGTAGCACTTGATCTGAAAACAATAAAACAAACAGAAACAAGAACTTTCTTTGAAACTCACACCAGTCATGATATTTGAAAAGATCGTCACATTCTAATCAACAAAATCAATGAGCCCCTTATGTTATAAAGTACAAACACATCCGCACCGAAAACTAACAGAAACCAACCTGTGACTCACTGAACTTGACATCTGGGGAAGACAAAAGCCCGGTAATGTCATGCTCCATGTACTCGAAAACAAGGTAAATACTGCAAGACATCCGCGAAGTGATCAACCCATCCAGCTTCATGACATTGGGGTGATCAAGCCTCCGGAGAATCAGAATCTCCCTGGCCATAAACCTGACACTCTCCGGCTCGAAGTTATCGAACCGGACCTTCTTCAATGCCACTATCCGGCCGGTCTCGAGCTCACGTGCCCTGAAGACACTGCTATACGTTCCCTGCCCTATCTGCAACGCCACTCCCCAAACCAAAAACAAGCTCATTAACCCATATCAACCAACTGACGCTCACAATACATCAACAAAAAGAAGAAAAAAAATTAAAGACAATTAGAAAACCTAAAGAGAAAGACCGAGCCTTTAACAAGGAAAACGTTGACCCATTAAAAAAAGCAAGATACTTTAGGACGTACCTTCTCTAATTTCTCGAAAGAGTCCGACTTTAGTGGGACCCACCCGTGGATAGCCTCGCCGGCGACGGCGGAGAGCCACGCCGGCCAGCCGGCGGCGACCTGCTCCCCTTCTATGTACTTCTGCAGGTTCCTCAGCCTGAAGCTCACCGACTCCCCGACCCGGCCCGACCCGCCCACCTCCCCGCCGCGATCACACTCCCCTTCGCCGGCGCCGGAGTAATGTGACTTCCCAAAAGAGGAAACTTTCTCGCCCGCAAGCTCCGGGTCGGCCCGGATCCGACCCGAGTGGTCGACCGCCGGTGTCACCGACACCGTCTGCTTGGAACTCACGCAACCCATTGCGGAGGAGTGAACCGGGTCAAGTACCCCAAAAACCTTAACCCGACCAGATGAAAAACAATGTCTTAAAAAGCACAGAAGGGAAACAGTGGAAGAAGAGAGAGAGAGAGTTTGTTTGCTCTGTTCCCTTTTTTTTTCTCCTTTCTGAGTTTCCCGTTACTTAAAACAAGGGAGGGGGGAGCTCTAATAATATTGTGAGCCCCCTCTCTCTTATAAATTATATATGGAATGTTTTCTATCGCTTTCCCATAATCTAGAGAAATTTTATCTATGGCTGTTATTTTCCTTTTACCTGTTTAATTAATTAATAGATATAATTGTATAAAAGAGAAAATGAAATTTTTGTTTTGTCTTATATTGTTTCGTCATATAAATTCTAAATTAAATAATTCAAATTTGAACCGCTCATTATCTTCTTGTCAACTTTCTTTTTATAAGGAAAATCTTCTTGTCCACTGTATACGAGGATTGCGGGGTAAAATTTGGGATTTTTTTCCAGCGGGATTAGCGGTGTGATTATAAAGGTGCGATGATGTGTTTTTCCGGACAACTTTTGGAGGGAATATTAATATTACGGCTCCTCGTTATTATAACAGCATTTTATTTGAAACAAAAACTAAAATAGAGAATATTTATTTTTTACAAAGGACAATTTGCCAAATCCGAACCCTTTTCTTTTCGTGATCATGTTCTCATTTGACTAATTTTTATATATTTTTTAACGTATGAATACATAAAATAAAAATATATTATTGAGGTTTTGTCTCTGTCTATACTTCTGGAAAATCTCTGTTTAATTTTGGATTTTGCGTACTTTCCAGTGCATGCGGGTGGCGGGAATTCGGGGGCCGGAAACAGACAGGTGGGGTCCATAAATTTGAAAATTAAATTGTCAGATATACAAAATTTATTAGAATTTAAATGGACTTGCTGGCCATAATAAATGAGACGCTAACAACTTCGTGACTCATCTATATTCTATTGCACGACGCCACGACCATATATTTTATCTAATTTGTTACCAGATCCACCCAAGAATATATAGATCATGTGCTAAGAAAATTATTTTAATTTGACTAAGAGATTTTAAGTTTATTTTTTTGAATGAACTGTTGTTAAATATTTGTTCCGATCATTGAAAAGTCCTACATAATTTGACCTGAATTAGTTGACATAATAGATGTTTGAATGCAACAGTATTTTAAAACATGCAACTCGACTAGTCGTAGTGTGACCTGAAACCAATCAAGGGTCATTTTTATGAAAAAACAGAGAATGGTTCGACCACCACCAATTCAACAAATCAAACTGATAGATTTATTCGGTTGAACCGACCGACGAGGAAATAAAAAAAATCCGAATCACTTCCCATCTGTTTTTTAAACATTGACGAATGTATCTTATGAGGTGCCAATTTTTTTAAATTTTCGAGTCCTTCCTTGTTAAATTAAGTTGTTGGATTCGTTGTTCTTGGCCTCAAGTATGCAATTTTCAAAATTTGTGTTTATGGTTTGCATATTATATGGAGATTAGTTGGGTGGGTGGCGTTGACTAATGTCATTGGAGTCTGATTTTGGAGGATTTTAAATTGTGGGTTAGTCCAACTTTCACACCTCACCGGTAACCTAATATTATACTAGTATCCAAAAAGCTGACTAACTCAATTTTGAGCTGAGTAAGATCTACGAAAAATTATAAAATTATTCCAACAAATATTTATTATTAATATATTTTGAATGGCTTAAATTTAATACTTATTAATTATATTAAAACGACACTCTCATCGGTTGGTTTTTGGTACCAATTATTTGACAAAAAGCGGAGCAAATATTAAAGATTCCCAACAAGGAAAAAGAAGTGATATGCCATGAGTGGCACTGCAAAGGTATAAAAGGGAAAAAGGTTCGGAAAAGTGAAGTGATTCAGTGAAGGCAGCAATTGCAGTCATTAGTTTTTTGCTTTTCTGCCTAACCTTTTCACTAATCCCTATTTCTTATGTTTTTTTTGTTAAACATATTCTTATGTTTGTTTTTATTAAACATGCTCCATAGACCATGTAAATACCAAAAAAAATCAGAATCATAGGATATTCGAATTTCTATTTGGTTAATTCTTGTCTGAGTTAAATATGATTACAAATGTAACAAAACTCTCTAACATTATATAAATCATAATAGTTAAAAAAATTTACTTAGAATCGAGCACTATCGAAAACGGGATAATTTTTTCAACAGTGTCTTATGTAATAGTAAAACTTAAACTCAATACTTTTTTAGTAATTAAAGTCTCTTGATACTTGGATAACTCGTACTAGTATAATAATTGGGATTTGGAAGTCACAATGTGAACCTTTGACACAAAGGAAAAGATGACAAATAAAATTGTCCAATCCCGACAATCTTCAGGACCTGCATCAAATAATTAATCTAGGTGCATGGTAGCCCAGTCTCTGCTTAGATTCCATCCAATTCACATATTTTCAACATAAAAATTTACTTGGGCTGTAGACATAGGGGCGACCATGGTCTACTCCGAAAATAGTCAATGTTTTTTTTATTTAAAAAAAACTTTCGTCTCGCAATCTAATTATTCTCTAAATTTTGATTTAAAAATGTGTCGACCTCAATATAAGTTCATGCCTTGAGTAATTGACGATCCGATCACGTTATTTAAAACAATGAAAATCGTGCGAAATATATCAAGAGCGAATCCTGCGAATGGTCATAGAGTAGGGGCTTAAGAGCACCAGCTATACAAATTAAATTCAGATCCCAAGGAAAAAATATAGACCAAAGAAACAGATTTATACCTTGAGGAAAATAAATTTTATAATTGTTTAACACATACTTTAATGAACTTTTTTGTTCTTTGGTCACTTTTGCATGTCCCCTGTGGCACCAGGGGGGCCCAAATTCTTATTATGACGCCATAATTGCTGCCTCCCATTATCCCTCTCCCTCTCCCAAAAAAAAACGATCAATTGCACTGTCCAACAATGACAAACTTTTTTAAAATAGTTACACCGAATGCCCTATTTCTCAGACAATTCACATATACTTTATGATATTAAATCAAATATTATTTCAGTGATGAACTATTCCCCTAAGGAAATTTATACTTATTTACAGTGCATGAATAACAACTCGGAAGGTCAAAATGTATATGTAGTTTATTTGTCTGTAACTCGAGTGATCCAAGATACAAAACTGTCTAACCTTATAAATTTGAGTAATTTTCTCACTAGTATTTGCTCCATTTATAATCTTCGAAGTTGATAGTTTGTTATACTTAAATATTGATATTTTTTCTCGAAATTATATGGTATTTGGACACATCATTGATATGATTAGTCCAAATTCAAATCAAACAAGATCTTAAATGATGATAAAGTTCTCTATCAAATTTAATATTGCGGTATCATTAGGATTCGAATTCGTAACATATATTTAATTGAGTTAAACTGTACGTCTGCCGAAACGACTTGATCCTAAATTTTCATGAGAATTCCTACCAAATCCACGAGCTCCAATTAAAAGTGAAACCAATCAATCGTAGTTAAGAAATATGCGTGGTTCAAGTCAAAGTTTGGTCAAGTGGGCGTCAACATCCAAATCATCATCCAACTACTTCACTTTAGTACCACTAAATCAAAAGCAAAACCATCAATTACTCAAAGGTTCGGGGTTAAAACCACAATCAATTAATGTTGGAATATGAATCTAACTTCACGGGCCCTCTATAATATAAATTATACTTTTAACGTGCCAATTATCTTAAGATTTTAAGTTTGATACGATGAACTATAACATAATAACATAGCATTTCGATCCATGTGCCACATGCCTACATGACCTATGTCTTATGGCATGCAAGGTAAATATTCAAATTTCTACCAGTACGTAATATGAATCATGCAAACTATGCTAATAGTTCGAATGAATTTCATTTAAAAAGATGTGTGTGTTGGAGTTCGAAGTCTACAAAAATTTCTCCTCTCGTACATGTCGACATGTCCAATTTTTCCGCATGAGAATAAATACATGTGAAGTGGATCATTCCCAAAATACCAACAAAGATTTGACCTCCAATTATTAGATTTTCGTACTTAATGAATAGATTATGCTACTCCATCAAGTCCCTTAATGAATAAATGCAACTTATGTTATTGCGGTTAATGATCCTAGCTTGAGTACGACAAAACCACACATGCCTAGGAGTTCATTAGATTTTCCAGCCTGGGTGCCCTTTTTTTTTGTCAAGTGTTCCTACTCTTAAGATATATCTTTTAGTCAACCATCTATTACTCCAAATGATAAGATATTTTAATTTTTTTAAAGTAGTGGAACTTCGTCCAAACCTTAAAAGATTTAAAAAATAAAAGAACCACCTTTAAATAAAATTCGACAACTCTCAATTCTAAAAACAACGGTCAAACGAAAAAGTATCTTTTAGTGAACAGACATCCTTCAATCAAAGTCAATAAAAAACCATTCATCTTTCTCTGTGGCACAACAATTTTGTCTATTTTATTGAATTGCTTAGACTTTAGGGTCAGTAGAAAGTTTGGCCAAATAAGTAAACGCCGTCCCCCACCCATCTCCTGGTCTAGAAGCACATTTCTCTTCAGATTGAAGCACGTAGTCTCATTTTCCTTTCTTGGTGTCAAAGCGGCCTGGAATTCCAATTCAACGCTTTCTAATGCTTGTCATGGAAGCTAGAATTTTCTCGGGAAGAAGCGCTTTGGGAATTCCAATTCAGTACTTCGTTGACTAATCCAGATTCAAGTCGGTTATAATTTTTAAAAGCTAACAAAACTCTTCCATCAAATATTTACCACTGCTATATTCCCAATCACGCAAATTCAAGACTTGGTTAAGATAGAACAATTCTCTCGTCAAACAAACTTGTTGGTCTTTTGGTTGAATAGGTTAATAAGCAGACTTGTTTCTCTACCAACAGCTACTTAGATTAAACATACGATATCCGAGAGTGATAGATAAAAGATACGATGAATTCAATTTTAGATATCGGACATAATCGTAACAAAAATATAAAAATAATCATTTTGTCACCTTTAAAAAAAATCATTTTGTCCCCCTGAATTGAATAGAAAATCATCGTTAGATTTTCTAGTCAAGTTAATGAGCCGTAGCCATTGGTATTGGGCCAGAAGGGAACAGCACCAGGATCACCAAAGGAAAAGCCAACTGGGCCACCCGAGTTCGTCCCTTACAGCAACCCTGCTACTTCCCCCTTTTGCCAGTTCATGGCAGCTTACACTCCTCTTTGTTGTCCTTCGATTTGTACTGGCCGAGCAATTCGGCAACGGTTTTGCAGCGACATTGTTTTCCTGGACGAACGACATCTCCGTAAGCGGCCATTTCGATAATGTCCAGCTCTTTATCTGCAGATTGAATATCTGACAGTTTTAAGCACAAAAAGTTGGAACAGAAATGCAGAATACTGGTTGAAGCCAGAGTTTGCAGAAAAGAAGAAAGTGTAATCTCATCAACGGAACACCGAATAACATAGTCGGGGAACCGGAGACGACTTCACTCATAAAAGAAAGTTGAGTTGACATAGGAGATCCTGGTTTACAAACACCTCCCTGTATGCCTAGGATGAAGGGTATATGAAATCGGCACGAAAAGACTCCATTACCGCATCAAAACTAACAATCTCAAATACTTTCATCGGCCTTTTTAACGTCATCATAAAAGTAGCAGCAGATAAGAAAGATTAGTTATGAATGTGCAGTTCAATTAGCGTAAAGAACAGACCAAAAACCGGCAAGTCCCCGAAATTGGCGATGGCCCACAAGTCTCACAAACAACAGAGACAAAGGAATGAAAGATGTATCAATAACCTCGACTTCCAAATAGGAAGAAGAGAGATCGAATCATACCAGTGAAATTGATGGCACAAGAGTAACCTTTCAACTGAGTTTTGTCAACTTCTTCCTTGTCAGATTTGAGCCTATTGACCCTTGTTTGAAGAATTTGACAGTTCTCTTCTGTAGATTCACCACCTAAATTGGAAGAAACAGAAACAACACAGATGAAGTAGCTCAATCGCCAAAAACCTCAAACTAGCATCCTCCAATAGACAATCTAGGAACCAGAACCTAACTTAAACATTTGAAACAAGCTTCTTTGGGCGGGAACTCGGAGAGCATTAGTAATGAGCATTTCCACATTCCACTGAGCACTTGTAACAGCATCTTCTTCTTTCTTTATCAAAAACTAGCTCAATACACTTCGATATGACCTATCAAGAAGGGTTCTCTCATTTTAACAAATTACAGTAGTTGCAATAGAAGTGGTACACCTACCAACCACATTGACCCAAAACAAGAAGAAGAAAAAAAAACCCCTCCAAGAATATATTTTTCGGCGTAATTGATTGCTGAGCTGATATCGAATAGCGAATATTGAAATTAGCATATTACGAACTAACAAGATGTTCTTGACTAATGCATTGTTGGGCCAGGAATTGGGGATTGTACTCCAGGGTTCGACTTCTGGAAACATCAGAATCAAATGTCCATAAACGCAACAAACCCACCGATGAGAGTTGGTACAAGTGGTAAGCTCGACTCCGAATACTATAACTTCAGAATCAACAAACCCAAAACCAAGCCAGCCCCACAGACCCCATTAGAGAAAACAAACCCAGGGAAGCTAAAGACTCAAACTTTGGACCCGAAAACGCCAACCCAGAACACCAAAAAGGAGGAGTCTTTATATTTAAGAGAGCGGTCACCTTTAGAGAAAGGGACGATGTGGTCGTACTCGAAGCAGAGGCAGCCGTGGCAGTTGACGAAGCGCTTGCAGACGACGTTACCGGCGGCGTCCTTCCTCCACCGCTCCGGGTGGCGACCCGGCACCGTATCGGCCCTCGCCCAGCAACCCACCTTCGCTTTTCGGTCGAAGAACCTCGGCCTCCCACCCTCTTCTACGTTGCTGTTGCTGTTGCTGCTTCGAGGGGAAGAAGCCATCTTTTTGCTCCTCTCCCTCTCTTTTTGGTACGCCCTTGTAATTTGGTATTTTTAAAAGATTTAGGCGGATTAGCCTAAATCTCGGGGCTCTAGATCGTATTGAGTTTTGTTTTTCTCCCGAATAACGTTTCGTTATTTTTGCAAGAGTGAGAGTTAGATCCATTGACCTTTGAAAAACGAGAGCATTGTCATCTACTCTCTATGTGTTGGTTGTAATTTGGTTCTTCTGTTTGTGACTGGGGTATTGATTTTTTTAGAATAAAGGTCAAATAAATCTTCTCATTTTAGATTACCATGACGAAATGTCACGTAAGATGGTGAAGTATCACCTTCCGCAAAAATAGTTCCAGGATATTAATTGATCAATTTAGACAAATAAAAAGAGTTAAATAGATCAATTTCAAGTATTAATATAATTTTTTGAATAAGTAAGATGGATTATTTGACCCTTATTCTAATTTTTTGGTCTTAGAATTACTTTTGTGATCACATTTCAATTTGGTACTTCTAATTTTATGCATTTTTATTCTATGGTTTGTAATTTAAATCTCATTAACATATGATTGATATTGGCACGATTTTTATGCCACAATGTTTGATGGTTAATTTCGGTAGATTATTAGTTGTGTTATTCGGTTAGTGACAACCTATTAAAGGGTTTTCTACCATTAGTTTTTTTATACTGATATATTTATTAAATCGATTAATCTAGATTTATCTCAACATAATATTAGAAAGGCGACAAAATTCTCAAAATAAATATTTAACATCTATTTTTTTTGAAGAAAACTCGAATTTGAATTTCTTGAATAAACTAAAATAACTCTTGAAAATCGGGGAGTGGATCTGTTCCTAGAAGGCCAAATCCAACCAGGACCGTCCTGGACGATTCAATGGTTGATTTAGTTATGATTCAATAGTTCACTTAATTATGATTCAATGGTCTACCTAGTTATGATTCAATGACCCATTTTTTCCCGTCCCGGATAAATCGGGGTCCGTCCCAGTTACGATTCAATGGTTTACTCAGTTACGATTCAATGGTCGTAGACTTTTTTTATTTTACACCCCCGTATTTCTGTATTTTTGCAAAATAGTCCACGCGTGTCCTTCAATAAAAATCCTCTAGCACCGTACTGGATTTGGCCTCCAAGACCAAACCCGGTCCCTGGAAATCGAACCACTTGGATATGGATATCAAGGCCTAATAGCACACGGTTATCCGATGCCAAGATTCAACGTAGAGACAAGTGGAAAGCTGCTAGAAACATAAAAGAAGCACAACAATGAAAACCACCTTCCAAATGAACCAATAAAAGGATACAATTGTCTAAGAATATGCCTTAATTTATCGGTCCCTTCAAGACACACGTTTTCGGTTGGAACCACTAAGATGATTTATTTGAAGTTCGAGTCAGATATAACTTTTGAATGATTGGTAAAATTTTCTAAACAATTAGTTATCATCGTTAGATTTTTTATGATTCGAATTCGAAATATTTTGATTGAATTATAATAATTTTTTTATCGATTGATTTAAGTGTTTGTTGTTGGTACACACGTTGGAGACTAATAGAATAGACATTGTTGCGTGGTCTTCAACTTGCAACAATGCCAAACTCCATTGACCTCGTTTTCTCCAACCAGTAGGAGACCACAATGTTGAGTCAGTCTTACTAGATATAGTGAGGCCCTTTCCTCTTAACATATTCGTAGTCGATCGGTGCCTAGGAGTATTTCTTCGGGGTGATAAAAAAAATGGCTGAGATCGATACCAAGTCTATTGATCCTGTACAAGTTGCCTTGACCAATTTCGGAGAGCGAGGTGATCATCAGAAGAAAGTCCGGTATAGTGGAAGAAACAGCGAGGTAATCAATTTCTGCACGTTCTGTTCTTTTTGAGTAAGATCTCGTGTTCGAATTTTATGAATGAAGCAATCATTATTAAGAGAATCGTTCTCTTTATATGATTCGACATTGTTTGAATTTGATTAACCAGTTAGGCATGATGATAGTAGCCATTATCTTTGTTTAGCATCAGGAATTTAACTTTGAGACACCGCTGAGAGAGTCATCTGGTTAGATAACTGCACTCGAAACTTGATTAGTTGTTAAAAATGCATCAGGATTTTAATGTAAACTTAATGTCTTATAATCTAAAAGAAGAGCCATTATGTACTTTAGAATATGGATACTATATGCAGCACATTCCACTTGAAATAAAGCAAGTTTTGGTGTTGCTTTGCCTTGCCTCCGGCTTCGAAGCCGGTGCTAAGCATTTGAACTCCGCCAAAGGGCATTCGGCCTAATGGCACAAGGCGTAGACGAATTCACAGGCGTAGAATTAATAACTCAATTCTATCAGCAGCTGCAGATGGATAAAGAAACAGATAGAGAAGGCCTGCTAAGGGATTTGGCTAATTACAAGTTGCAGCTAGAAGCGAAGGAATCTGGCTACCAGCAGCTTGTGATTAGGCTGGAGCACTACCAGACCACAATTGAGGAGCTATGCAACCAGGTGGAGAAAACTGAGGCTGAGAGGGATGGATGTGTTGAGGAGCTTAGAGACGCGAGGACTCGGATCGAGTTGCTCGAGACCAAGGTCAAGGAGATGGCTGATGATCAGGTATCAGAAACAAGTAAGCTGAGGGAGCAGCTTTCACTTGCACTGAGTGAGTTGAAGGCCAGACAAGGGGAGATGCTTGTCATGGAGACGGAACTCGCATCGGCCACAGAGATGCAAACCAGGGCCTTGATGCAAGCTGAAATGGCTGACACAGCTGCAGCCATAGAGAAGGAAAGGGCAGAAGATCTGTTGAAGCATGCTGCTGAGCTCAATGAGGCTGTAGTCTTGGCTAAGATGGAGGCCGCGGAGGCGGAAAATGAGAAGTTTATGGCTTTATCTGCGAAGGATAGTGAGCTCGAACGCTCGAGGCAGGCTGCAGCCGAGGTGCAAGAGCAGATGGAAGAGATGAAGGGACAATTGGATATGATGAAGGAGTTGGAAAACCAGCTCCTGGCCAAATCAGTGTGGATTGATTTGTTACAGGCTGAACTTCATGAAGCCAAGGGACTACTTGGCTCATCCGAACAAGCTGTTTCGGATGTCACGAACGATGTTAACGAGTTAAAGACGGAGTTGGAGGACAAGGACAGAGAGGACTCCAATAAAGCAATTTATATAGAAGTGTTGGAGGGCGAAATGAGCAGGCTAAAGCTTGAGCTGAGCGATGCAAATGTCGTAGCGAATAGCTTGAACTGCGACGTACAGATGCTCACCGATGAGCTGGAGAGGGCGAAATTAGAAATGCTTGAGCTCAAGGCGAGGGAGAATGATGCACAAGTTGAGGTAGCCTTACTGAAGGCTGAGCTTCATGAGGGTAGGTCCAAACTTGCAGCTGCAGATGCCGCGGAATCACGGGCCGAGAGCTTGAGATCAGGGCTTTATCTTGCAGTTGAGCAGCTAGCTGTTGAAGCAGAGGAAGCAAAACAGGAGAACATAAGGCTAAAACAAGGAGGAGGAGAGGGTGTTGAGGAGTCTGATCAGCTCTCCCTCGTGGTTTTCCAGGATGAAATCTTCTACCCTCGGACCGAACAAGTCAACGGCTCGAATGACGAAGCTTCCCACGGGAACATCACAATCTCACTCAAACACTACGGGGCACTGATCGCGAGAGCGGAGAATGCAGAGCAACCTGCAGCAATGCACCCTTATCAATTGACAACCATCGATACAAGGACCGACATGGAGAAGCTTCGGAAGGAGTTGGAGGCCATGATGGCGAAGGTTGGCGAGTTCAGAACCCGCGCTGAACAGGCTGCAACAAGAGCTGAGGCTGCAGAGAGGGCCAAAGCCGAGTTGGATGATCAGATAAGGCGGTGGAGGGACCGGAGACAGAAGCGAAAGATGGCATTAGCTGCACTAAGAGCGGATGCTTCAACGAGGGAATTCAACACCGAGGCTTATAGTAGCTATCCTCCTACTCCTCCCTATGCAAGTCCAACCCCATCCTATGACACAGGGCCAAAGTGTTACCAACCTTTGTTTAAGGTTCTTAACATGAAGTTCTAGTTCCTTTTCTAAAGTCAGTTTGAAAATGTGATGTTGTAATGCCAATAATTGAATGAGACTAGAGTAACTTTACAGGCAAATCTCTCCGTTCCTGGTTTTTCTATAGTTGGATCTTCCGGAATCACAAGAATCTTTTGTTAAAATTGATTTCCGGCTCACTACCTTTTGAGATTTTGAAAAGCTTTGCTCTTTTGGAGAGTACACTCCGATGGAAGTTGTAAGCTATGTTTGGGAGAGTTGTTGTCTATCGTTGTCCTCGTTTTTTCTTTTGAAAAGCGAAGTATGATTCACCATAATTTAATCAACCAAAGTTACACCCTAGATATCAAGGTACCGAACCTGAGGTACAAGAAAACACATATCAAATGGATGACCATGATATGCAAGTATTTGAGTACAAATCTTAAAAAACTCCAAGAATAAAGTTATACCAAAACGAATGCCCAAGATAACACACAAAATAAAGCTATCGTTTTCCTCGTTCTTCAATATCAAGTGTCAATATTTGAACTAGTATTTTTACCATATTTGGAATCATTCATAATAAATTCAAATAATAATAATAAAATCATGTCCGAAGAGAAGATTGGATTCCGGGCCCATAAGAAAACCCAAAGATTGGGCTGTTAGGCCTTAAAACTCAAACAAAAAGGGCCACATACTCTTAAACTAAAAAGCCCTAGAGCCGTCCTAAACATTATCCAACGTAAACCCTAAATCGGCCTAATTGCCCAAGGGTTATTTCAAAAAGGGACTCAGTCTTAATTAGAAATTCTCAAGATATACAGTAAAACTTCTGTAAAGTGACATTGTTAGAACTGGAGAAAAATATCACGTTAGAGAGGTTATCACATAAGAGATGTTTATATTTTTTTTCTCTGAAAAAATTGAAATTGAGGTAATAAATACGTAAATAGCTAAAAATTATTTTGTCTATATTCAAATGGCATAAAATATCGGCTTATAGTGTTATTCAAATACTACACTTGATTGAAATCTTTTGTTTACAATAAGACGATGATCAAAAAGACCATTTGAAGATAATCCAGAACATGAATGCTGATGTAAAATTCATCAAACAAGCAAGTCTAGCATAAACTAGTATCTTAAAATATTGTTAGCATTCGTGAAATATGTATATTTATTAAAAAAATTCACTTTATACCAAAATTGGGACCGAGATTTAACAACAAATTTTTTTGAAAAAGTATTAGTTATTAAGATAGAGAGGTTATTAAATTTTAACACTGGTCCCGACTCGGGACCGGGACTTTTTATCAATTTAGAGAGGTTATCACTTTAGAGGAGATCATTTTATAGAGGTTTTACTCTAATACAAGTTTATTTATTAAAAATGGGTAAGGAATAGTTTCCAGGGTCCAGCCGTTCAAAGTAATATCCATAATCCGGACGTTCACTATTTGTGTTTAGGGGTGAGCAAATGGTAATTAGAATTCGGTAAATTCTGTAAAATTTTGGTAATCGGTAATTCAAGATTGGTAAATCAGTATTCGGTAATCAATTCGGTAAGAGGTTTTTGAGAAATTCGGTAAATATCGGTATTCGGTAAATTTTGATAAATGTCGATATTTTACCAAATTTATCAAAATAATAATTTACCAAATATATTAATAAATATATAAGCCAAATTATAGATAACTTATCAAAAAATTCATTGACCTCGTCAAAAAGTCGATGCTCAAAATAAACTTTATACTAATTAGATTTGATGGACTTGTACTTATTAGATTAAATTTATGTTTATTGAAACTATGTTTGCATTTTTGGATTAAATATAATAATAAATTATAATTTTTCTAAAATTTTTGATAAATATCGAATTTACCAAAATTTAATTTGGTAAATACCGAATTTACTGAATACTATTCGGGATCGGGATCGGTAGAGTTTTTTTAGTATTTCAGTATTCGGTAATCGGGATCGGTAAATACCGAATGCACACCCCTATTTGTGTTCGAGTAATACACCTGTATTTTTTTGAAAATGTAAATTTTTTACACTATGACAATTTCATGAATTGACCTCCAAAAAATTGGCAACGTTTTATACCGTTAGGCCACACACCCTTAACAATACCCCTGTATTTTGAAAACTCGAATTTGAAATCTTTGTGCCAAATTAGAATAATAATTTACCGGTTAATATACGTGGTCGTCGTTGTTAAACAAAACAGTGGAGGTCTTCCTCCCATTGTTGAAAACTGGAAGCGAGCAAGCAGTTGCCGTAATAAATACAGTACACAATCGAAAAGTCGTGTGCAAAATGCAAATTAATTTCCAAAAGTGTTAGGCTAGTCAAATAGTCAATGCCCCGTCAAACCCAAACATTTACAATTTCGTAACACAAATATTACTTCCTTGCCAAGCAACGACCAGAAAATTCTTCCCGCTGCTTGTAATAAATTCCTCCCGCCC
Organism: Hypericum androsaemum; assembly: GCA_963995505.1. Taxonomy (NCBI): domain Eukaryota; kingdom Viridiplantae; phylum Streptophyta; class Magnoliopsida; order Malpighiales; family Hypericaceae; genus Hypericum; species Hypericum androsaemum. The sequence goes on from OZ023194.1 coordinate 13,513,154, forward strand.
TTTTAAACAAAGTCGACGTGCACTTATACTATATGAATATAAATTTGAGTCGGATATAATTTTTGAAAGTTAATAACTATTTATTGTTGGTGATTTTTTATTGATTCGAATTCGAGATCGCTAGTACATTTTTTTATAAGTAGACTATATTTTCCAAAAAAATTCGCTAAAATAGCAAATAATTATACTTACTATTTGTTACATTTATTAGTACTCGTGAATATATGTCGTCTAAATAATAAAATCGTTCTAATACATCTAATTCTAATAAAGTTTGGCACATTCATATTCGTTCGGGTAAGTTTTGAAATGTAATTGATTGCTGGTTCTGAATTCTTTTATCTTTATAGTTTATATAATAAATTGGATTTTGTATGTACTTACAATTGACGCAAGAGCAAATTAATGATGTAGAGAATATATTCTTGGTTATTTTTTATAGTGATCAATAAAGTTTCGGGACGACGTATATAAAGGGGTTGAAATAATATCAAAGCAAGGTTCGATCCCCATTAAGTAAAAGAAGTTGCGAACTAAAATTAACCAACCAACGAATTCGTCATTTGATTATTCCCCCGTTATATATTCTTGAAAATTTGATCAACTACTCGATGCCGTAGGAAAATATTTTATACTTTTGTAATACCAACGTCTTATAATCTGATATTTAAATACTCATTGTACAGACGAATTTAGTTTACTACTTGCCATTAGTGACTCCCCTCCCCACAACTATATAGTCTTTTACAAATTCTGAACACATATTGAGAGGAGAAAACATACCAAATAACATCGATATGAATGATCTTATAAAAGACTACAACATAGGCTCCATTTACTTTGGCATAAAATAATATTCGAGAAAATGGCTTTCAAAATCATTTTAGGAAATGTTGTTTTCTACCATATTTTTATATTAAAAATCACCAGAAAAATATCTTCTAATTTTTTTTATATTTATCAAATATTATGTTCCTACACCTTTTTCCAAAATATTTTATGCTTCACGACGTGGACGTCACGCACTTATCCTGGTTGGACAAAAATCACCTTCCATGGTCCAACATAATTATTATAGTAAATCTAGGTTCTCTTACTAAAATGATAATGGATCATTCGTTTTGTAGCGGTCTGTTAGAGCGAAAAATTAAATTTTACGAGCGAAAAATTAAATTTTACTCACAACACGATCGGTGGTCAATTTTCACCCTTTACAAAAATAGAAAAGATTTGGTGTGGGATGAAAACAAAGCAAGTAATTTTTACACTCATCAACTCAATATTTCCTTAAATGAATTTAAATTTTTAGTATTTGAACCAAGTCTCTTTAATATTCCACTCCTTTTTTGGTTTATATCAACTGGTATGTGAACACCTACTGGCTTAATTAATTTACGTTCGAGCAGCGTGAACCTTTGAAAGGTGGCGCCAAAAAAGTATTTAACACTGTTAAATTTTTATGACTTAAACTCGGGACCTCTTAATTAAACTAAAATAATATGTTCACCAATTAATTTAAGTACTTCTTGGTTATTAGATGGCTTAACTTGAATGCAATTAATATTATAATTGTTCTTTAACCTACATAGTTGTACTTACTTGGGACACCCCAATATTAAATTTGATCAAAGTTTGCAAGACCCTTTCACGCCTTTCTGTTGGTCGGCAACAAATTAACGAAGGATGTGCGATACCACGTCCAGATAAAGTAATTGGAAATTGACATGGCAATAGAACAATTTTTTTTAAATATTCACAAAGGTACAAACATAATGGGCTGCACATATTCTTTCTTCTCAACCCACTCAAAGTCGGGACCTATATAAATATTCCAATATAAGATCGTAGATCTGACACCAAAAATCTTGTACGTTGATTTTGGTCTAAATTAACACTTCGGGTGACCAATTTAGGATCGGATCTCACAAGACTACAAATGATAATAATTTTTTTTTGCTAAATTTTAATATTGTTGTATTTGTATGGCTCAAATTCAAAATTTATAATTAAATTATAATAATTCTCTATTAATTGATATAAAATTTGGTGTCAATGTTAATTATTTATTGTAAAAAAAAATTTATTATTCAAAAGTCTATCTCATTCGAAACTCGTCCAGTAAAATATGCAGATACATGTTGTTTAAAAAAGTGTTTGGTGCTCCATAGATACATGTCATAACTACTGGCTAATTATTTAATACCCAATCTCGTTACAAAAGACTTGATTGAGAAAGACATAGCAAAACAAAAGCTCCACTATTTTGAGATAGGTGAAAAAAACAAAGCTTCATATACATATAACGATTAATGGCCCATTAGAAGTTTGTTGTCGAATCGATTCTTAATCGACGAGATTCCCTTTTTATTTATTAAATTCTCAATTATTTAAATTTGCCACAATAGACTAACTAAATTTACGAGAAAAAAAATTAACCAGACCCACCAATTTAAAGTGCAGCCCAAATATTTGATTACATCATGTGACAAAGTGAATGGAATATTTTGTTAATTTTACGATCAAATATGGAAGATTTGGCCCAAGTTTGAAAATTTTGATATCTCATATTCGGTTTTTAAGAATGCCAGCTTAGGAAAATTGGGAATTGTCCCTTGCTACATAATTCACAGGAAAAGAGTTGATATCATCTAACATCCGAATATTTATTAGCCGACAAATTTAGGTTTGAGTCGGGTAATATTTTTGAAAAATGACAAATTTTTGCAACATATTCTTAAAAATTCAAACTCAAGAGCTTTAAATTATGTTAGAACTTATAATAATTACATCGCCATCATCAGTTGATTTAAATATTTGTCAATAAGAAAAATACTTTGTTATTTCAACAATGGATCTCTTAGATAACAATGATAATTTTTTTATAAATTACATTAAGTTTTGATAATGCAAGTTAATAATTTGGTAGAAACATTTGCCGTTACTTATAGTAATATCCGTCTTAAATCTAAATTTAATCATTCCATGGATTCATACTTTTAAAAGAAAAAAAAGTTACCTCATGAGTAAATAGTGGTCCACTTCCTTTTTTTTTTACTTCCGGGGTCCTCTTTTATTGCATTGGATACTTATCATATCATCAAACCCATTAACTTAAACTCCAACCACCAAACTATAATTCCTCGGCTAAAAGGGTAGACCATTCCAAATTCTAGAAGACTAAACATGAAAAAATAATCAAACAACGACATATTTTTTTTCAAAGAAACCCATTTGATACGTCTCCTATTTCAATAGTTTAGATAAATAATCAAATATTTGAGAGAGAAAGATGTGCGTCAAACATTTCTGCCTGATATTTTGAACTGGTGACTACAAAATAAGATGATGTTAACACTTATAATCTATTTCAAATTTTCATTATTAGCAAGGATGTTATTCTAGATTATTTAAAATATTTCAATTTCGAGTCATTGAGAACACAATGAGTATTAAATATTGTTGAGAGAGCTTTGCAACTTTTCAAAAGTGCTACGCAACTAGAACCTGGATTTATCACACGTCGAATATCCGAATAACCGAATACTAGATAGTATAAAAAATATTTTTTTCTAAGGGATTCTCTAGTCAACCTTTTGCTGATGAAATAACACAGAAGCAGGAGTCAGCATCGGCGGCCAATGCAAGCCCTCTCCTCATTTTCCATCGTTGAATCAACATACAAAAATCAAATGCAATCTCAATAAATTAAATTAATTAATCAAAATTTGAGTTTAAAAAAATTAATGATGACAAAATTCTGATGGAAATTTGAGTTAGACCCAGATTAGATCTGACCATCTTAATTTAATTGGGCTCCGAAATGATAACACTTTAATCGAAAATTTTCTTTTTTTTAACTGTCTGTATTGAGAGTTGAGCATCGATAGATCCCAAAACTCCAAATCCTTTTTGTATATGCTAAAATAAGAAGTTGCATAAGGCAAAGGGACGTACATAAAAGTGACAAACAGTACTTTTCCTCGGCAAAGTTTGGTTTGGTCTACCTGCAGGCCTTCTACTTCAACGGCATTCAATTTTCCATTGCAAAAAATTTTCCGACCAAAAAAACAATTTTCCATTGCAAATATACCTTAAAACTCTCTCTCTCTTTAGCCTGTCCTAAATGTCTATAATCCAATTGATGATTTCCCTTCTTGCCCATCTTCCTTAGTGGAACTACTCTAAGGAACCAAGTTGCCTCAAATCTCTTGCAACTATTGAATTTCTTACCAAGAACATCCAAGTGTTTCAAGGTTGAACCTTGCTTGATGATGAAACAGGACCAAGATGATCCGTGGAGAGTCGTAGTTATCGTCTTCCTCGTCTTGACCACGGGTACTAATGCCGCAATTCTTCTTCTTCTTCTTTTGTTCTTATGGTCCTATCTTGAGATGCTCTCATTGGAATGGTGGTGATCATACCCTGGATGATCATTCCCTTCTATTGTGTTTTCGATAGGAGTTGGACCAAGTGGTACGTAGTAGAATTGGATTCTTTTAAACAAGATTTTAAGTTCGAGTATTGTGAATGAAACAGCTGCCCGTGTAGGATTGATAGTGAGTCGTTGCCCATAAATATACCGGCAGATATAGAGGGTGATAGGATATGCCAACAAAAAAAAGACTTTTTCTTGAATTTTTTGTGTTTCTATGACATGGGGTAGGCTTGCTTCAGTGAGAAGTTACGTTAAGCTAGCTTGGCTTTCCTTTTCACTTTTTTATTTTTTTGGTGAATCTCGTATCAGAGTCGAGCACTATCGGGCCGTCCAGGCGTCTCTCGAATTGGTGTCTTCTAACTTCTATTTTACTGGTTGTGAAAATTGATTCTTGCAGGTAGGACAGTTTCAGGGGATTCCCTAGCAACAGACAGGGAGGTGTTGTTAGATCTTAAGGCCTTCTTGGAACAAAGAAACCAAGTGAACAAAGGGCACTACTCCAATTGGAACTTGCAGGATTCTAGCCCCTGCAATTGGACTGGAATCCAGTGCACTTCTGATGGATCCAGAGTCAATGGCATCAACTTCTCTTGGAATCGCCTCTCAGGGGAGCTCTACCACAACTTCTCGGCCCTGTCCGCGCTTACTCACCTCGATCTTTCGTTTAACACGTTCATCGGTTCGATTCCTGATGACTTGAGCAGCTGCAGCAGCCTGGTGTACCTTAATCTCTCCCACAACACCCTCTCCGACGAGCTTAGGTTGACAGGTTTGAGCAACTTGGAGATCCTCGACCTGTCGACGAATAGGCTTTCCGGGGGATTTCAGTTCAGCTTTCCAGCAATATGTAGCAAGTTGGTGGCTGCCAATCTTTCTATGAACAATTTTTCGGGTAGCTTGGGAAGTTCCTTTGATGAGTGCTTCAACTTGCAACACCTTGACTTGGGCACAAATCAGCTCAATGGGAGGATATGGAATGGCTTCTCAAGGCTTCAAGTATTCTCAGTTTCTGAGAATTTCCTGAATGGGGAACTTCTAGGGTCTTATTTTGATGGAAATTGTAACCTGCGGAATCTAGACTTGTCTGAGAACAATTTCAGTGGTCCATTTCCAGGACAGATCTCAAACTGCAAGAGCCTGTCAACCTTGAATGTGTGTGGAAACAGTTTCACAGGGCCAATCCCGAAAGAAATGGGCGCGGTTTCGAGTCTCCGTGCTTTGAACCTTGGCAACAACAGCTTCAACAGGGACATACCGGATTCTCTGCTGAACCTGAGTAATTTGGTCTACTTGGAGCTGAGCAGGAACTGCTTCCGCGGCGATGTGCAGGACATCTTTGGGAGATTTAGACAGGTGAAGTTCCTTGTTTTACATGGAAATTCCTTCTCTGGAGGCCTCTATTCTTCAGGTATTTTGAAGCTGCAGAATCTTGTCCGGTTAGACCTGAGCTACAACAACTTCTCAGGTCCATTACCAACAGATATCTCTCAGCTCAATAACATGAAGTTCCTAATCCTTGCTCACAACCAATTCAACGGCAGTATTCCGCGAGAATACGGGAACATGAAGAGCCTGCAAGCTCTTGATCTGTCCTTCAACTCGCTGATGGGTCAGATCCCGCCTTCTCTTGGAAACCTGACATCCCTCCTGTGGTTAATGCTTGCAGATAACAAGCTAACAGGTGGGATCCCACCTGACTTGGGGAACTGCTCTAGCTTGTTGTGGTTGAACCTTGCCAACAACCAGCTTTCAGGAAAATTGCCATCCGAATTGATGAATATTGGCAGGGATTCTGCTGCCACGTTCGATCTAAACCAGCGTAACGAGTATGTCACTGAAGGGTCTGGAGAGTGTTTAGTCATGAAGAGGTGGATCCCGGCGGACTATCCGCCTTTCAGCTTCGTGTATTCGATTCTGACAAGGAAGACTTGCAGGTCCATATGGGACAGGTTGCTCAAAGGGTATGGCCTATTCCCCGTGTGCGCGCCGGGCTCGAACTTGATGACATACCAGATCTCTGGCTACTTGCAGCTGAGTGGGAACCTGCTATCTGGTGAGATCACTCAAGACATTGGCAAGTTACAGAACTTCAGTATGGTGCATTTGGGTTACAATGGATTCTATGGAAATCTCCCTTCACAGATTGGGAACTTGCCTCTTGTAGTCCTCAATCTTACCCGAAACAAGCTGACAGGCGACATCCCGGCCGCCCTCGGAAGCATCAGATGCTTAGAGAACCTTGATCTGTCCAACAACAACTTCTCAGGAAAATTCCCGGCGAGCTTGAACGAATTGTATCAGCTAAACAAGTTCAACATCTCATACAATCCTCTCATTTCAGGGACAATTCCATCAACAGGGCAGCTCGCAACGTTTGAAAAGGACTCGTTCCTCGGTGATCCGCTCTTGGAACTTCCTGAATTCATCACCGGGAACCAATCCAGTAAAGCGAAGAGGGGTAAGCGCACGGGAGAGCACAGCAAATGGGCTGCATTCTCGGTGTTCCTGGCCTTGCTTCTAGCTCTCATAGCGACCGGAGCTGTATCGATTACAATCTGTCTGTTAGTTAGAACTCCAAAGGAATCAGCCTGTCTTTTGGAAGACACCAAATGCAGTCATGAGTTAGCAACAACGAGTTCGAGCAGCTCGTCGCCCTGGTTATCGGATACAGTCAAGGTCATCCACTTGGACAAGAGAGCATTCACTCATTCTGACATCCTGAAGGCGACAGACCACTTCTCGGAAGCCAGGATCATAGGCAAAGGCGGGTTCGGGACCGTGTACCAAGGTGTGCTCCCTAGTGGGAGGGAAGTGGCTGTCAAGAAGCTTCAGAGGGAAGGAATCGAGGGCGAGAAGGAGTTCCGCGCGGAGATGGAAGTCCTGAGCGGGAACAGCGTAGGATGGCCTCATCAGAATCTTGTCACATTGTACGGATGGTGCCTGGACGGTTCGGACAAGATCCTGGTCTATGAGTACATGGAAGGTGGAAGCCTGGAAGACCTTATACCCGATAAAATGAGGCTCACTTGGAGGAGGCGGATCGATGTATCCATCGATGTGGCTCGCGCATTGGTCTTCCTACACCACGAGTGCTACCCCGCCATTGTCCACCGCGATGTCAAGGCGAGCAACGTCCTGCTAGACAGGGATGGGACAGCCAAAGTCACGGACTTCGGGCTCGCGAGGTTCGTCGAAGCAGGGGACAGCCATGTGACCACAATGGTGGCAGGCACGGTTGGCTATGTTGCACCTGAGTATGGCCAGACTTGGCAGGCCACAACCAAGGGAGACGTCTACAGCTTCGGCGTCCTAGCGATGGAACTAGCCACGGGGAGGCGCGCGGTGGATGGCGGGGAGGAATGCCTGGTTGAATGGGCTCGAAGGGTGGTCGGATTCGATCGGAAAGGGGCCGGTAGAGCTCCCATTCCGGTGGCTCTGTTGGGGTCAGGCCTGGCTGAGGGTTCAGAGGAAATGCTTGATCTCCTCAGGATTGGGATCAAGTGTACCTCTGAGGCACCACAGGCTAGGCCAAACATGAAAGAGGTACTAGCTATGCTCGTCAGGATCTCCTCAGACCAAACATAAAGGATATTCAGACATCTATGAAGCCAACTAATCTTTACTTGGATACCGTAAAGCCGGGAAAGGTCTCCCTTCTCATGACTCAAATTCATTTGAACATCTAATTAAACTAGAACAACGGACTATTAGCTGTAACTTGGAGTGGTTACTCACTTAGTTTCACACACATGTATACAGGGTTTTGCTCATCTAATTCTTCTTGTACACATGAGCTTTTCTTTGGTTTTCATATACTTGATGAAAGAAATCTTTTCTGGAAGTGCCAAATAATATATATATATATATTTTATCATTGCATTTCGGTTGGTACATGGGATTCTTTCTTTTTGGGCCACGTATGTGGTGGGCTACGTATATTTACGGTAAATATTTTAATGAAGTACAATTATTTATTTAAAAAATGCCGCACGGATTATTTACGTGAGAAAGTTTATCTTTGACAGTTGGTTCTATTAGTTAAAAAACAAGAACCAAATCTCCACCGTCCATCTCTTTTGGATATGAATCTTTCTGATAAAAAAATAAAATAAAAGTTTGATGGTTTGAATTTTCTCGGTGCATGATGTTTACTAGGAAAACAAAGAGGGCTCTCAGCCCATAAGCAGGAGTCCTAAACTACACGCGGTGTCTGCATCATTTGGGTATTTTAGAATTGGGCCAAATTTCTAGGTGAGATGCAACTATCATTTTGGTTTTCACTTGGGATATATTATTGTGATAGTGTAATTATTCAGGATAATTTTGGGTTAGGTAAAAATGTAAATAGTGAGTTTGTTCGTTATTAGAAAGTATCGAGTGATTTGATACTAAATTACGGTGTTATAGATGTATTCTTTTCTCTATGTCATTTTTTCAATAAATTTTACAACAAATATTTTTAGTGAGCTCTCGACTGAACCCCGTACAATTGTACGGGAAGAGTCAACACTCGATGGAGGAACACTCGGGGAAGGGAAAACCATTGCAAATATTATGAATACTACTATACTACTATATATAAATAAAGAAATTTACCTACCAAAAAAATAGAACCTGCATCAATATCTCAAATTCAATTATTTTAATTGAAACATCTAGGAAAATTTTACTATGACTTCCATATAAATATTACTCGGTATATTCTGCCAAGAAAAGTTTAGCATTTTGGGGACATAAAGAGCTGCCCACTCTCTCTCTCTCAAATTGTATTGAGAGAGAGATGTACTATTTTTGAAACTTCTTGTCTTCTTCTGATCAAATTTTAACATATTTGTTGCGGCAGAGTTTTATTACAATAGAGTTTGTAGAAATTGCAGTTGTAACCTCTTAGGAGAGAATTTAACACCGCATTTGTACATAATTATAATAGTCAGTTTGATCCAAGTGTCCGTGATTTTTCCCACTTGTTGTTTTGGACACTGCCTCTCATATTGTCTCAAATATTTGTGTCGTTATTTGGGTTAATTTGGGTTTTGTCATTTATTATAGGCGAAAATTTTTTTTATCTATCGTAGTGCTATTTACGATACTCTTTCTCTGGTACGATTATTTTTACTGAGTTTGTCGTATCAAGATTTTAACGAAACCGACGAGCTGTTATTTTAACAAAGAATATTAATATAAATGTACTTATAAAAAAAGTGTTCGTGATTCGCAAAAATTTACATTCTGGGCTGTGCAAAATGGGAGTTTCCAGCTTTTGACAATAGTGGGCCCAGTCTAAATACGTAACCCCCAGCCCAATTGGTACTTGCTTACTTTTTGGTATAATGGAATGGACCAACAGGATTGAAGTTCCTGTGGTCCAAATTTGGACAGGAATCAAATGCATATAATATGGTTGAGCTAACATTTTGAGGAATTAGCCAATGGTTCATTTTTTTTAGAAACCATGACCAAATATATTAACCATCAAATAGAAAAGTCTGAATACAAGAGAATATCGAGCTCTTCGGGGTACAATCTTCCAGTCCCCAGGAAGAAACCCGAGCCTATCTTTTTTATTTAACCAGTTCGCAACCTGGTTAAGCTCACGGGGGGTAAATATTAGCCTACAATTTGGCAAATCACCAAGAAGTAACCTAAGTCTAAAAACAAGCGATTCAACTTGCCAATAAACAAAAGAGGAGTGGTCATTTACAAAATTGTACGCCAAAAGACAATCCGTCTCCACGAGAGTTTGAACGCCTTGATATTTCACTTTAATCAAATTGAGGGCGAGCTCAACAGCTAGAAGCTCCGCTTCCAAGGGCGATAAAGCTACCCTCAAGTCTGTCTAACCTTCTACCACGAGGCCAAGGTGATTCCTAGCAACCGCAGCTAACCTTGCCAAATCTGAGGCATTCGACCAAGAGGCGTCACAGTTGAACTTCACAGCTCCAACTCCTGGAGCACTCCATGAAGTTTGAGGGGCAGCATCCCTACTTTTCAGCTGCAAGAACAAGCCTGACACCTGCAAAAATTCCGTAGACAGGTAAGAAGCATGGTGCAAGGTAGCCATAGGGTCAATGGACACACCGTCATACAAAAAATTATTTCTAGCCAACCAGATGCACTAACAAAGAAAAATCGCAAAAGATTTCAACTCCTGATCCTCGGGAGACTGTGACAAGTCCAGGATAGAAGTGAGCCATGCATCAAAAGTCGGATAAGTCGAATCAACAAATTTGAACCCAAAAGGACTTAACAACTACGTAGCTTTAGCATGGGAACAGGAAAAAAGCATGTGAATAACCGATTCCTCCTCAAGACAACACAACTGGCAAAGCGGAGAATTAGCAAGATGTCTCTTGAATAAAATATCAGCTAAAGGAAGGGCATTTCGAAGGAGTCGCCAAACGAAGTTTTGCACTTTAGGAGGAACTCGGAGATTCAAAATCCGTCTCCATATCCCAAGATCAAAAGGGCTGCCATTAGAATCTACCGCCTGCACATTCAGAGAACCAAACCGGCCAGCCTTAAAAGACAAATATCCCCTCTTGATAGAGTACAAATCATCATTACTATGTTTCCACAGAAGACGATCAGGTGCCTACAAACGTCCCAGCACTATATTACGAATCACCTCCTGTTCAGAGGGAGAAAAAAAGTGATGGATAAGATCGACGTTCCAGGTGCCAGTGGACAGAGAAATGAGGTCAAAAACAGTAGCGGGAGAGGATGGAGCAATAATACGCGTGGCAATCCTAGAGTAAGGTAAGGAAGGGACCCAAGGGTCACGCCAAATATCCACCGAAACCCCATTGCCAATACGGAAAAAAGGCCCTCCTTGAGGGCCTCTTTCCCCGCATATAGGCTGGACCAAATTCACGAAGGCTTAGACCCTTTAACAGCTGACGACAGATCAGAATCGGAAAAGTATAAGCCCTTCAAAACTCGAAAACATAACGATTCATGGTTGCCAAGTAGCCGCCACACCTGCTTGGCCAGCAAAGCCAAGTTGAAAAGATGCAAGTCCTTAAAACCGAGGCTACCTTGTGATTTAGAACAAGTTAACTTATCCCAACTCAGCCAATGGACCTTTCGTTTATCCACATCTTCCGACCACTAGAAGCGCACCACCAAACCATTCAATTTAGAGCAGAAGGTCACCGGGAAGAGTAGGACCTGCATAAGATAATAGGGTATGGATGACAAAACTGACTTAATGAGGACCTCCCTACCTGACATGGAAAGAAGCTTCTGTTTTCAGCCTTGGGTCTTCGAGAGCATTCTTTCATAGATGGAGCTCAAGGCCTCCTTCTTAGATCTACCCCAAACGGCAGGAATTCCCAGATATTTATCTTCGGGAAGCATCTCCACCATCTCTAAGATATCAGAGATGAGTTTTCGATTCGCAGCCGGCTCCCCTTTAGAAAATAATATACAAGACTTTCAGAAGTTGATGGCCTGTCCAGAAATGTTTGAAAATAAAACCAGCAGATTTTTGAACCTCCTAGCTTCGTGCTCACAAGCTTTGCCAAAAAGCAGTGTGTCATCTGCAAATAAGATATGTGCAAGAGGAGGACAGTTCTTATTAAGGGAAAAACCATGAATATCGCCTCGACGCTTAGCCTGTTCCACAAGATGAGCAAAGGAGTCAGAAATAAAAAGGAACAAGAAAGAAAAAAGAGGATCCCCTTGCCTGATACCTCGAGAAGCTGGGAACCAAGGTAAAGGTTGACCATTGTATAACACACTGTAAGAAACAGAGGAAATACAAGACATAACGCAAGCAATACACTTCGGAGGAAAGCCTAGCCTAAACATAACAGCCTCAAAAAAGGACCAATTAACCAAATCATACGCCTTTTTCAAGTCTAATTTAATAGCCATAGAATTCGAAAGCTTACGATTAGATAAATTCAGGCAATGGAAGACTTCATGAGCTAAAATGATATTATCCTGAATACACCTATCCTTCACAAAAGCCCCCTGGCATTCAGAGATCAGAGCATTCATGCATGGCCTCAACCTATTAGCAAGCACCTTAGAGTACACCTTATACGCAAAATTGCATAAACTAATGGGTCGAAAGCCATGAACGTTCACAGAATTTTTCATTTTGGGAATCAAGCACCGCAAGCCTGATTTCCTCTACCGACAAGGGTTTGATGAGGTCAGCCCCCATCTTAGTGGTAATCAGCCGAGGAATACAATGAAGCACGTACGAGGGGTCGTCAGTATCCGTAACCGAGTAAAGATCACTAAAGTGCTCAAAGAAATGAGACTTAAGCAAACTTTCCTCCTCAGACCAAGTACCATCAGCTAGTTGGAGTTTACATACCTGATTAACTTGCCTTCGCTGAGTGGCCATGGTATGGAAGAAAGCTGTATTCCGGTCTCCCCAAGACAACCAATTGATGCGAGACTGTTGATGCCAAAAGACTTCTTCCGTCTCATAAAGGGCTGCCAGCTCTTTTTTCAATAAAATTTCTTGAGACTTGCAGCACCTAGCGTGGTCCTTAAGCTGTACCAGCTGAAGTTGCACGGATAAAGCAGCAATTCGGGCCTTCCGATTGCTATTTAAATTCCTGCTCCACAAAAGAAGATCATTAGAACAAAGGTCAGTCTTATTTACAAAAATAACGGGGGGAATGCCAAAGAAAGGGATATACCAAGAGTGTTCGATAACTTCCCTGCATCCCACCTCCCTTGCCCAAAATGCTTCGAACCTAAAGGGGCGCCGTTTGGCCCGGAGAAAATCAGTATGCAACAACAAAAAGCAATGGTCTGACCCCTCGATAGGGCCATGAATGACCTGGGCATTGGGGAAAGCAGCCCGCCATTTAACATTAGCGAGCCCTCGATCTAGCCGTTGCAGCTGGTTATCCACTCCAAACTGCGAATTCGACCATGTGAAAGGATTGCCTTTAAAACCCAGGTCAATGAGTTCCCCGAGATAGATAAACTCATTCAAAAGTGACATCTGCCAAATATCAGAAAAATTTCCCCCTTGCCAATGATTCATCCTGGATGGTGATAGGTGAGGAGATCAGAGATTCAACTATTCGAAATTACTCAGACTCAAAAATAGATTCGTTAACTTAATAAATATTCGGATATCAGATTGTTTCTCGAACAACATATTTTAACATATGCTTTAACCTATCACTTGAATCCACCATCTAATTTAACTAACAATCCTCCGAGAGAAAAAAAAACATTTTGAGAAAATAAATCAACGTTCTGGATTAGATATTAGGTAAGTTTCCAGGATATTTAACCGAGTTAACCTGAATTAGGAAATCGGTTTCACTCTTTTATTGACGAAATCAGTCTGATTTTACTAAACAGTAGTTCGAAAGTATTTGATGAATTTTAACGGATTACTACGTTGATACGGTAGATACTAAATAGAACGTTAACCTTTTTTTTGTAAAATGACATGGTATCCAAATTTTAATGAAGAAGACTAGATCATACTCCAACAGACAATTTTAACCCTATTATATATTTTCATGTTCTAATTGAAGTTTCTGTTAAACTATAACATCATGGTATCAATTGATTTAGGAAAAAGTCCACTTTAGTACCCTATAGTATAGCTGAAAATTACTTTAGTATTATGTGGTAAAAAATTAATTAATCGAGTCATACTTATTTTAATTAACATCAAAAAGTCCATGGACAGCTGCTCGAATCCTACCCGTCCTGCCCAAACGCTACCCGACTATGTAGAACAGCCACATCAGCATCCGCTGATGACGTGACGCCATCTATCTCCTCTCTTCCCTCTCTCTCCTTCTCGCCTCTCTCTTCCCAGAAAAGTTTCTCTGCAAACCAAGACCTCAGACTCCCCATCGGCCACCACAAGGAGGATGGACGAGGAGAATTAAAAATCCGGTCAATCATAAAAAATCCCAACTTTTTCCCTACACAAAGGAAAAATAGAAGAGAGGGAGCAAAGGCGGGCCAGGTGGTGAAGAGCTTGAGGAACTGAGCGAGAGCGAAGGCTAGGAAGGCGGAGAGGAGAGGCAGGTTATACGATAGCAGAGAAAGGAGAGGTGGAGAGGAGAGCTCGAGGTGCTGATAGCGGCCGACGCACCGTCGTCGAGGGCGACGTCGGGGTCTGCGTCATCATCCTCCTCGACGGCGTCGTCCTCGGTGTCGCCTCTAGGCCATTGGCCGCCCGGTTGCCTTTGACAAGTTCTCTTCCGATGTTCACTCCTTTAATGTGCGATCCGATTGTTCACATTCCCGTTATTGATGTTTGCTTGTCAGGCCAAGGCTATCTTGTGCGTGCTGGTCGGAGGCAAAGCCGGCGACGAGCCCGAAGGCCTTGCCGACGTCCTTAGCGACGGAGAGGTTGTTGCGCTCGAGCTGGGTCAAGCTCGTGAGCGTCTTGAGGGCGTCAGAGTAGTTGGAGAAGGTGCAGTTGTTGCCGGAGATAGCCTGACCCAGACGGTCTCCACGGAGGACGACGTCATCGTTTTCGCAAAGGGCGTCAACACCCGGCAGCGCATCAACACGCCGCCTCACGACCTTAGTTGCGTCTTCTTCATCGACAACGTCGTGCCGGTTAAAATGGCTGTGAGGAGCTCCGTCCAGGAGGTGTTCAGGTGTAGGGGTGTGCAAATGGGATTTGGGATACGGGATATCCCGAATTTTTTCGGTATTCGGGAGTTCGGGATCGGGATATCGGTATTCGGGATTTAATTCGGTAGTGGTTTTTGGGAAAATTCGGTGAATTTCGGTATTCGGTAGAATTTCGGGATATACCGGTATTATTTCGGTAATACCAAAATACCGAAGTACTAAACTGAAATTTACCAAGTATATAAATAAAAGGGCACAGATATTTTTTCACCACTCCATCTCTCTCTTCCAAAGTGATTTTCTTTGGCTCCCTCTCTCTTGACTCTCTCTCTCTTTTTGCTTCCGCTCTCCAACTTCTTTTTTTTTTAGAAAACAAAATCATCCCTCTTCTCCGACCGATCGCTGGCCACCAGCAACAACACCGTTCGACCGCCGACCACCACCAACAACACCGTTCACCACCATCCCAAGTCTCAAGTCAGTCTCCTTGATATTGCAAATTAGGGTTTGAGATTTGGGGATTTTTTCAAATTAGGGTTTCAAGTATATGGGTTTGTGTTGAACTTTAATTTGGACATTCCTAGGTGCTGTGTTTGGGTTCCTGACTTGTGCAACCTGAATTGTTCATGTTTGTACCCCTGTACTTGTCTTTGGAGCAATAAATTTTACCTTTTCAAAAACAATTCGGTATTACGGGTAAATCCCGATCCCAATCCCGAATTTTATTCGGTATTCGGTATGATACCGAATTAAATTCGGGATCGGGATCGGTATGGGGTTTTTTTGAATTTCGGTATTTGGGATATTCGGTATTCGGTATTTGGGATCGGGATATCCCGAATGCACACCCCTATTCAGGTGCAACCAAAAGTGGTAATCATGTTGAACGTGGTCTGGCTGGTGGAGGGAAGAAGAAGAAGAAGAGAGGGGGAGGAGAGAGAGAGGGGGGGGGGAAGAGAAGGGGGAGAGTGGGATATCCACGTGGCGCTACTTCATCAAATTTTGGTGACGTAGTTGGCCAAGTTGGCCGGGCAGGTTCAGGCAAATCCGGGCAGGTGCTCGTGGACCTAATTGATTTTAATTGACTGAGGTATGACTCGATTGATCAAAATTTTACCACAAGGTACTAAAGTGATTTTCAGCTATACTACAAGGTACTAAAGTGAACTTTTCTCATTGATTTAAGTGAAATCCTCGAAAACAAATATTTAGGAACTATCATCATCAAAAATTAAAGACACCTAACTGCGGTTAAAGAGCTAATCGAACTGATACAAATCAG
This sequence comes from Hypericum androsaemum, assembly GCA_963995505.1. Classification (NCBI taxonomy): domain Eukaryota; kingdom Viridiplantae; phylum Streptophyta; class Magnoliopsida; order Malpighiales; family Hypericaceae; genus Hypericum; species Hypericum androsaemum. The sequence continues at coordinate 13,529,449 of OZ023194.1, forward strand.
TGAAATGACTAATCAATAGAGGGTGTGAGGCCTATGCTAAAAAATGGAGAATGACAATAATATAATTGACTGGCCAACAACGCTATCAATGTAGTGTAACATGACTTTTATAAAGAACCATTACTTCAATAAATTTTTTTTTTGCAAATAGGGTTCTTGAGTGTGTCGTCTCCATTAAATTCCATTTAATTGCTAATATAAAGTTAAGAAAACGATGGTTTTCATAAAGATATTTAGATCAATTCACATTAGCGAATTTTTAATAAATCATAACTGAGATGAAATAACCCTATCACTCGTAGGAATGACAAAAAACAAATACGGGACATGTGGGTTATGTCTTTATCTTACCGTTAAGGATGACAGAAATACTCATATCTACGGGGTCGGGCCCTACCCTTATCCCGTGAGTCAAGGGTCTGTTGACTTTGACTGGTTCTAGGGTAGGGTATGTGTATGGGTCGACTTTTAGAGTAGGAGTCTAGGGTAGGGTATGAATCCTATTAATTCATACCCTACCCTTACTATTTTACCCTACTTTGGACCCTACCCTATATAGACCCTCATAGGACTCTAAATAGACCCATTTATCTTTATTTTTTACTTATAAATTGTCATAGATTTCTCAAATATTCTAAAACATGATTCATATTATTGACTCCAATTTCGAGTTACATATAATTCTAATTTTTTTTATTGATATACTAATAATTTTATGATTAATCTTCACATGTTAGTTATGATTTATTTGAATTTTATATACAAAATTAAAATTTTGTGTTAAAAAAATTATCAAAATTATCTTGTATTTAATTCGAGGGTCGGACCCTGCAGACCCTGTAGACCCTACAGACCCTGAGGGTAAGGGTATGGATCTAATAATAAAATTTTTCGAGGGTCCAGGTGTAGGGTATGGGTCCAACTTTCGAAACTAGGGTATGGGTAGGGTCCTACTGATACCCTACCCTACCCATCGCCATCCCTACTTACCGTCCTTATCTAGGGTCCGTTGGATCTACGACAGGGTAAGGATCCAGGTCAACTTTTAAATAGAGTCTCGCTGTGGACATGGTCCTAACTCAACCCATAGGCTTATAATTGAGGCTCTACCCTAATAGAACATACTTAAATATGCGACATCTTCATCACGCCATAAAGTACAATCCCAGAATCTCTCATTTTGAGGTTTAGGATCGGTTTGTCTATATATCTTTCACCAAAAATGATTGCCATGAGTCACTCATTGATCGTTCACTCTCACACCGACAATCACTCCTCGCCCTCTAGGCCCCGGGCGTCACATGCTCACAAGCTTAAACTTGGTTACTCCCTGAACTACATTGTACCAGTAGAGGTCCTGCTCAGATACAACTTGTAACGCCATGTGATCTGACCGACTGTCTCCACAATCCAACAAGAGCATTTTTCAGCGTATTTTATCCTCACTCAGACGCACCTTGGAAAAATTTGGAGGAGGTCACCCATCCTGAAATTACTCTAGGTCAAGCGTGCTTAACTTTTGAGTTCTCTCAAAATGTGTGCTAGAAAATAAGGTACATGTTGTTGATATGGATAGTCTAAATCAAATTACTTAAGACTTTCGCAACATATCATTTCAAGAGTATCACATTTTTATTAAATCGTAATTAAGTCAGCACTTAAATCGATTCACATTTGTGCATTTTATTATGTCGGAGTTAAGGGAAAGCGGCTCACATAAATCGTATTTAAGGTGAAATAACAATGTCACTCAAATCAATTCACATATACAGTAAAATCTCTCTAAAGTAATATTGTTGGGACCAGAGAAAATTATCACTTTAGAAAGGTTATCATATAAATGAGGTTTACATTTTTTTTACTGCAAAAAAAATATTTTATCTGTATTCAAATAACCAAAAAATTATAAATAAATTATAATTATTTTTTTGATGACATTGAAGTTTCCAATAAATATGTTAATAATAATCATAATTAAATAAAATTTTTAATATTTTTTGAATATCTAAATAATTTATTAACTTCTATTTATGATAAAATTTTCATCCAGAAAATACTTATAAATTAGAATAGATTTTTCTAAATTTATCAATAGCGTCTATATCTATGACTCCCAAACAATCTTCCCATGATACCACGACCGAAATATCTGCAAAGAACTATGTCAATACAAAAAAGACGGCCCTAATGTTAGTCAGAAAAATCTTCAACAATGACTCGAGGATAAACATAATTTCAAGGTCACCCAATCTACTATATCCAACACTCTTTGTCGTAGTGCATAATTACTTAATGTTGGCCACTTAAATAAAAGTTCAAAATGCCAAAAATCAGTCGCCTTTATGGAAACAACGCTGATAGAGTGGTATACCACTTACCAAACTAAGGTAAACATCAGAAGGACATTTTAAGACAATTCAAAATATGAATGATGATGTAAAAATTATCAAACAAGCAAATCTAGCACAAACTACCATCTTAAAATATTTTTTAAATTCGCAAAGTATGTAAAAATATATGTATTCATTCAAAAATATCATTTTATGCGAAATTTGGGATCGAAATTTCGCACTAATATTTTCTGAAAAAGTATTATTTATTACGATAGAGGGATAATAAAATTTTAACACTGACCCAAACTCGGGACCGAGACTTTTTATCGGTTTAGAGAGATTATCACTTTAGAGGAGATCATTTTACAGATATTTTACTATATTTATTTTCACTTAATCATAATTAAGCCAATGTAAACTTGTCACTAAAATCAATCCACATTTATGTGCTCTACTAAATTACAGTTAAGACGAAATACCTTGACATTTAGGGCGATTCACATTTGTGAATTTTTAATAAAACATAGTTAAGATACATTGTCACCCAAACCAATTCACATATGTTAATTTTTACTAAATCGTAATTAAGTTAATGTTAACTTGCCACTCAAACCGATCCACATTTGTGCAATTTAGTAAATCGAATTTAAGGCAAAATACCTTGCCATTTAGAGTGATTCACATTTGTGCATTTTTTATAAATCATAGTTAAGGCGAAATAACTATGTCACTCAAATAGGGATGACAAAAAGACCCACACCCAGTGGATCAGACTCTTACCGTATTCCGTGGATCTTATGGTCTATGGATCTTGGGTAGGGTTTGGGTTTGGGTCTATAGATTTAGATAGGGTCCGGGTCTGGATAGGGTCTATATAAACCTAGACCCTACCCATAAACCCACTAATTAGACCATATCCTAGTTAGACCCTAATTAGATCCTACTTAGATAATTATAATACAGTCGCAAAAAGAATAAGCGCACACAAAAAAAACCTAATATAATACTATTTTTTAATTTAAAATTTTAAATATTATATGACTAATTAAGTAATTAAACTTTTTGGTTAGACACCGAAACTACCGAGAAGAGTTAGATTACTAGAGCAAGAAGATGATCGAGAAAACGTGTTCAAAAGTCGCTTGAAAATTTAGAAAAAAATTATTTTGAAGTTGAAACTTTATATTATACAAGAACACTTATAAATTTTAGTTTCTTATTGACGAGGTAGTCGTATGTGTTTTATTTTATGTTGAACCAGTTGGTTTATAGTTTACTCTCAACTTTAATTTGAGATTATTATTTTATTACATAGACTTTGATTTTTTCTTTATTTGGATTATATTGAAATAATAAAAGTATCTTGTAAAATTATTATAAAAAAGATAGAATGTTAAAGGGTCAGACCCTGCAGACCCTATAAACCCTGGGTCTCCTGGGGGGTAGGGTATGTGTCTAATAATAAAAAATTTGTAGGGTCGAGGGTAGGGTATGGGTCTAACTCGAAAAATTAGGGTATGGGTTGGGTCCTACCAATACCCTACCCGACCCTACTCATTGCCATCCCTACACTCAAACTAATTCATATTTGTATATTTTTACTAAATCATAATTAAGGTAAACTTGCCACTCAAATCAATTCAGATTTGTGCTTTCTACTAAATCGCAGTTAAGGCAAAACACCTTGCTGTTTAGAGCGATTCATATTTGTGCATTTTAATAAATTACAGTTAAGACGAAGTAATTTGTTACTCAGAGCAATTCAATTTACTAAATCATAACTAAGGCTAAGTAACTTTTCCACTGAAATAAACACAACTTTGTGCATTTTGACCAAACTGTAGTTAAGTATAAGTAATACATCACTTAGACAATTCACATTTGTGCATTTTAGTAAATTATAATTAAGGCTAAGTGACCTACTCATATCAAACTGTTTTCGTGCATTTTCACTAAATTGTCATAAGACGAACTACCTTAATAATCGGATCAGTTCATATATGTGCATCGAAAATGGTTGAAAATTTTAAGTATCTCATGGCTCTGGCCAAATCGTGGTGATACAAAAAAAATGGTTGTATAAATATCCACCAAAAAAGTGTCATATGGAAAATGTCATGGTATGAAAACACAGGTTACACGTCAACGAACCAACGTATTAATCAATAAACGCTCATCTTAAATGCAATCCATCGAGGAGTGGACGACTAATGGGGATAGAGTAAAATAGAATTTAACAACAAATTGAAGAAATCTACATGCTATTTTTTGGTTTAAAAGATAAAATATTTGAATATATACTAGACTGACTAATTTGGTATTCGAGTCTATATAATTTTTGAAAGCTGACAAAGTTATTCCAACAAATATTTATTATTTAAAGTTGATATATTTTTAAGTACTCGAATTTAATACATCTTAGTTAAATTAGAATCTCACTAGTTATTTTGTTTTTATCTACATGCTGGTTTGCACCATCAGATCAAAACTGCGGCGAGGGACCCACTGCTGACCTGCAGTTAGTACAAGAAAATAAAATAAAGAAAAGGACAATAAAGGAGTACCAAACTTTGATTAGAATATGGAGCTGGAAAAAAATCAAGGTTCCTTTTCAAGAAGAGGGCCTTTTTTTGTTGCAACTTGCAATAAATCAAGAGATGGGTCATCCCAATTTCAAGTTATTCAACCAACTAGACTAGGGTGAAGAAGTCCCCTCAAAAGACTTGGGTGAAGTCATAAAATACACTATTTTCTTTAGAGGAGTTACTTAGGTTTGAATATTGCGAATAAAAAATTATTTTTAGAATGTTGTTACATTTAACACCTGTCAATTTATTAAGAATCGGACAATAAACGCCTCAAATTTTTTGCTAACTCTACCGACCCCTTGCCATTTGAGTCAGGCCCGAAGAGTAGCTCCGAAATAATAGCTATCTATTAATATGCCGGGGAAAAAATTAGGGAAAAAATGAACAAATTATTAACCAAGAGAGACTGAAAAAGAAAAAAAATCAATCAAAAAAGAGAAAATAAGTGGGAAATTATCGAATAAATAAAAAAGTAAAGAGAAAAAAAAGTGTTGCCAAAACACAAGGGATAAGAGGAGAGAATCTAGTCAGTGTCTACATTAAGACATACCCCCACAATCCTTATTTCTTGTCACACAAAACAACATCAGTAAATGCCGAGAGGAAAGAGAAGTAAAAAAAAAACCAAAATTAACAAGTCTCGAGTTCAAATCTTACAAAATATTTATTAAATATCTCTGTTGAGAGAGCATCTGAAGAACCGACAAATATTCTACCCGACTCGAATTCGTAAATTATAAACCAAACAAAATTGGTAATACAAGAGAGAAAATAATATCTCACATTTCTAAGAGTGAAAAAGACAGGTTAAAAGGGATTGGTTCTGTCGCTTCCCATGAAAGCTTAGGTCTGTGTCTGTTCTCTCTCTGTGTGTGGGATTTTCCTTTTCCTGGGATTTCCTCTCTCTTCTATCTCTCTCTCTCTAAAAGATCTTCCTTGATGGAATGACCCAGCAGATCCAAAATCCTCCATTTCCTCTGCTTTCCTTCCCCTTTGGAGGTTTCACAGGTGCCCACTTCCTTGTTTTCTCTCTTTTGAAGCTCTTCCACCTGCTTTGGGCTCCATTGGCCACTCAAAGCAGCTTGCTTTTCTCTCTTTTTCTTTGGGCTTTTGGCTTTTCTGGGTTGCTTCCAGTTGCTCCTGAGGAGGCCTTGGAGCGAGTAAAGGAGTGATCTTTGGCACTTTGGAAAGGTAAATTCTTCAACTTTGATGTTAGATTTATGGTGGGCTCTTATCTGTGTGCTTACCTTTAGCTGCTTTGTATATAGCAAGTTTAATTCTTTGATCATCACAAGTCATGGAAGATTCTCTTTCCTTGTTTTCCTTTTGACTTTTTTTTAAATATTTTTTTCCCACCAAAAGTCCAGTTAAAAGTGTTGGTTATTTATTTCCCATGTCCTTGTGTTTGTTGCATATCAGCCAAAGGATGGAACTCTATGACCTCCTTCCTTAATTGTGGGATTCCAGGGTTTTTTTTGGGGGGATGAGATTGTGCTTGTAGTTACAGAATTTCAGAAGTTCATTTGGTGTGCGTTTGCCTTTTTGCCATACAAATACCTGATCGGATTGTGCCTAGACATTACATGTTTCGGCTTCGAGTGATGTTGAATTGCTTTGTGTATTGTTCTTTCTTTCTGCTTCCTTTGGTTGATCAGGATCTTATTTGATAGTTCTGTCTGTGTGTTTCCTGGTGAATGGAGACTTGACTGTTTAGAAACCTGTAAATAGTTCTCGATGAAGACGATGTTACAGCCTATTAGATGCGGAGATAGAGCGGCTTTCCTAGGCGATGCGCATTGGTCTTTTGGGCTAAAACTAGCTTCCTGTCGAGAAGTTGGCAAAGTGGCTTGAAATTGCAAGTTGTTCTGGGTTGCCTAGATTAATCAGTCCAATAATTTCCCTTAGGTTACAAAAGGCCGGATCAGGTTGACGATGAAGCGTCATTTTACTTGTTGATTTGATTTGGAAGAGTGCGATGAAGGTTCGTGGTAAAAGGTGACCACCCTGTTGATTGAGAGTCGGATTCGTGATTTAATTGAAATCCATTGTTGAATATCACCTCATTTTGCTTGTGTTGATGCAGGATACTCCCTCAATGACGTCACGGGGTTCCCGGTTATCTCTCGTTTAGTTGTCAAGTGAAACTTTTATCAGAATTTCACGGGAATGTTAGAAATGCAAGCAGACAGGCCATACAGCTATTTAGCCGGATATAATTCCAGGAATCTTAATTTAAATGCTACTTGCAGCGCCTGGCCCTTAAACTGTGTTGACAATACCACACATAATGTATTCCACCGTGGCGGTAGCACGCTACCATCACCTGCCAATCCGTCTTTTGAGTCAAAGGAAATCGTAAAGCAGATTATCCTCCAACATGAAGCTTCATTTCGAGAGCAGGTACGGAGCTTTAATTTATGCCGTTTATTTAAGCCTATAGGATTTATGCTTCCCCATTTCTGTCGATAGTTTTGAATCACACTCACAATCTCACTAGTCTGTCTCCACACAGAATGGATTCCACCGTGGCGGTAGCACGCTAGCATCACCTCCCGATCAGCCTTTTGCGTCAAATGAAATCGTTAAGCAGATTATCCTCCAACACGAAGCTACATTCCGGGAGCAGGCATGGAGCTTTAATTTATGCCGTTTTATTTAAGCTTGTAGGATTTATGCTTCCCCTTTTCTGTCGATAGTTTTTAATCACACTCACAATATCACAAGTCTGTCTCCTTTTATGCATTGGTCCTCTTATGTGGTACTTTAAGTCTGGCCGATCGTCATTCAATTGAATGTTTGGAGCTGCAACCCAGCTTTACATTTTCCTTATTGTTTTCCTTCGGCAAAAACTAAAGTTGACGCTACTTGGTGTAGGTTCATCATCTCCATCACCTCTACAACAAGCAGAGGGAGTTAATGGATGAGATAAGGAACAATGTGAATAGACATCATTTGCGACTGGAGATGTTACAGTCAAATCCTTTCTTGTCAGAAAATTCAGTCCATCACGCACCAGAAACTTCTCAGATTTCTTTGCTACCGTGGATGCATCATGCACAGAACGCACCAGCCATCTCAACGGCTAAAAACAGCCTGTCGAATACCAGCTTTTATGAAAAGACTGGGCTAGCAAGGAGCACCAATGAACAGACTGGTGGTTCAGTTATAGACTATGAATTGACAAAGTCCACATTGAAGAAAATTGGCAAAAAGGTACTGGATCTCGAGCTTCTGGCTTATGAGTATATTGATATTGAAGAAGAAGAATATCCTATCGCTCCTGCAATTACAGGATACGATCTGAACGTAGCCTGCGAATTTTCGGAAGAGATTGAAGTAGAACCTTTGCTGAAGAAGAATGATCATACCGTAGATATATTAAGGGTTGATGACACTGCTCAGGCTTCTTCATCTTGGAGAGCCAAGCCTTTAGTTGATTTGAACGAGCCCATTGTGATCGATGATCAGGAAGAGGAAGAAGCAGATATAGAACCGGTTTCTCTTGCTAGACATAGTGATCTATCTTGCTCGGATACTTCTGGAAAGATAAGTTCACAATGCAAGGTCCCGTCGGTGGAGCAGAAGATCCAAAACATCTGCATAGAAGAGGATCCCGAAGATGGCTCAAATGTTCTTAACGCTTCAACTGAAAACCAGGAGCTATGTACTTCTGATGAACATGAAGCTGGCAAGAACTCACTTTCCTGTCTACCAGAATGTGATAGTGACTTGACTGAAACTTTCCTCACGTCTGTTAGAGATGCCGAGGTTGAGCAAGTTCCCGAGACTACAGCATCTCATCTAGTGGATCAGGATAGTGGAAAATCACCGAGCTACGGAGAAAACTTTGATTTGGAGAGCCTAGGTAGTAATTGCTCCACTAATAGCTACCCTGAAGGAGGTGCTAATTGCAAGGATATGTCTAGTCCACCTGTCCCTCTAGCTGATACAAACAACTGCGAGTCATCCCAACACAAGCGCGACAGCGTGGGAACCTTTACAATCGTTCAAGCACTTCCATGTGCTGACTCTCCTATGCTGTTGAGCCGTAAATTCAGGAATGCTGGAAGCGCCGGGGACAAATCTACATGGGGTAGAAGAGTCAAATGTGGCTCCCGAACATGCTGTGAAAGTAACTGCGGCTGTGGCGAAGGTGCGAAGTTGGTTCCTAATGTGGAGAGCGTGCCAAAATCAGGCCGGTCAAGTGTGGTTGTGGCGAAGAAACAGGTTCACAAACTTTCAGGATCTGGATTTACCAGCGACTTGAACTCATGCATAAATGAAATTGGCTGTTTCGGGACACCCTCTCTGTCAATGGAGGTAGATAAGCGAGCATCAGGACATCCCAAGGTTAAGGATGGCTCGCGTAGAACCGGAGAATCGAACAAAATTCAAATTGAGAGAGATGTAACATCATCAAGTGATGGAAGTGGGAGCTCACTGGATGAGCTGGCGAGGACTGCAGCAGAGGCAATGATGGACATTTCGTCATCCCGGGTTCAAGACTGTGTGGAGACTCCACAATTGAAGCATTCCGAAACTTGGAAAAATGGATGCCTCGACTGGTTTGCTAGAATAGTTGCTTCTGCCATTGACGATCCGACAAGTGAGTTTGGTGTAGCTTTGAGTTGTAAGCATGCCGACTACAAGGATGAGCAACACTACAAGGAACTCGACTTTTTCGAGGAGATGACACTGAAACTGGAAGAGATAAAAGAGCAAGATTATTGTTTTAAGCCAATTTTCCAGCCAGAGGAAGTGGTACCTGAGACGTCAATGGCAAGTCAGCCAAGGCGGGGCCGAACCAAGAGGGGGAGGCAGCAGCGCAAGAACTTCCAGGATGAAATCCTGCCTAGTCTCGCATCTCTGTCGAGGCACGAGGTGACAAAGGATCTTCAGGCAATCGGAGGGCTGACCGAGACGACTCGAACGCGTCGCAATTCAGATTGCAGGCGGAGGAGAGGGAGACCTTCGAATGCAGACAATGCAGATTGCAGGCTGTTGGAATCTGCACACAGCGAAGCGACTATGATCCGAGTAGGCTGGGGGAACATAACGAGGGGGCGGAGGGGGCTGAGGAGGACTCCGGCCGTCCCTACTCGGGTTGTTTTCGGGCAAGGATAGTGTGATCACCATGCTTTTTTAGTTACTTCAGACCTTTTGGACAATGTGAAGTATTTTGTACATGGTCTTCAACAAATTTATTCTAAACCAGAGAACAAATGCAGGTAGGCACAAGATGAATGACTGTTGGCTTTTGGTTATTCTGATCCAGTTAGTACAAAAGAGATCACTTCTTATCACATGATAGAGGCAATTAATGGGATAGACATATTAAAAAGAAAAGTTTTCTTCCGAAATTACGGACTATTTTCACGAGTTCTCTTGCGCTAAGGTATTCTCTATGTACCTACCTGGGTTGGTCTCGGGTTACCCGTACCTCTCAATAAAACACAACATAGAGAAGGTGAAATACATTAAAGTTAAATAACTAAAGACAATCAGGCGGATGGATTCTTTTAGTGTTTTAATCTTTTATCATTTAGAGGGAAAATTAGTTAGTTAACCGAGATTAGGAGTCTAGGACTTCATAATAATTCTTTAGTTAACCGAGATTAGGAGTCTAGGACTTCATAATAATTCTTTAGTTAACCGAGATTAGGAGTCTAGGACTTCATAATAATTCTTGTAAAATAGAAGGACTATTCTGCACACCAGTACAGAAGACTTTCCTAAATATCATTAGAGCGCAATCCTTGGACCGTTAAAACGACACCTGGATCTCGCGCCAAACGACACCACCACCCCTCTCCCTTCCCCCCTCTTATTAACGCATCGGATTGCTCATTCTAGAGAGAGAGAGAGAAACGAAAAAGACTCGGAGCCGTAAGCTTCTCTCCTCCTCCTCCTTTTTTCGATTTTCTTTGAATTATTTGGAATTTCGGTATCTGGGTTGGAATTGGTTTCCCGTTTAATTTGGGTTGTGGGTTCTTTTTGTTTGAATTGATTTAATGGAAGATGAGAGTTTTCGAGCCATTGGGCTCTCAAAGGTCGTGGCTTTAAACCACCACTAGGACAAAGGTTATTTCTTTTGTTAATTTTTTTTGATAAAGTTTGGTTCTTTATGTGATGTGGGGAAGAGTTAGTTGGTGGAGGTTCTTGGTTGGGATGGGGGGAGGAAGGGAGGAGAATTGTTGCTCTTCCTTGTAATGTATGCTTGCGGATACCGATAGGCACTTAGATCAACTGGTGAGGGAGGGAGTTGTGCTAACTACCAGCTCGAAATTAGATTAGTCGGCCCATTTGGTCCGGATACTAATTGGTTAAACAAAAAAATGTATGCGTGCGGATTGGTTTTGGATGAAATTGCGAGGTGGTTCGAGGCGGCGTGATTTGTGTGTCTCTGGTTGCGGAAGGGGCTCTCGGCCTCTTGCAGCCGGATATTGGGAATTTAGTTGCACGTTTGGGTTGGGATGGTATCTGTGCGAGCGTGTAACGGTAATTGATTGATCGTCTCCACCTACATTGGTGAATAAACGACGTGTAGGTTTCTGGGAGGGTAGGCTTTGGACTTGCTTATGTTCGATTGGTTTGCGACGGTCCTGTCATGGAAGAAGTTTAGGCTGTCGAAGGCATTAGCGTAGGAGCTAGATTTTGTGTTAATGAGCTCTCATACTATACCTCGCAGTCAACTTATGGATTAGTGGCCCCTCGTCTTTATTAATGAGGAAAGAGAGCATCTGGTCGTAACAGTACAACTTGCATTCTCCTATTTCGTAGCTTGGTCTAATTGTTGCGTATATGTTGCAGGGTACCGTCGAAGTGTTATATGACATTGTTGCTGTTCGCCTTTTCCTATGGGTTGCACGCTTGAGAAGTAGACACTTACTTGTTGAGACTGTCACTTGTACGATGTGGAGTTTTGCTACTACAGCTTTTGGTGGAATTATTAGTTTGAAGAAGAATAACGTTTTGAAACGAGCTGAGTGCTCAGATGATGATCCCTCATACAAAAACAGCAGGGAGGAGAGCCTGGAATGCCCAATATGTTGGGAATCATTCAATATTGTTGAGAACGTACCCTATGTTTTGTGGTGTGGCCATACACTATGCAAGAACTGCGTGCTAGGGCTTCAGAGGGCCGTTGTCAAGCTGCCCACTCTCCCGATCCAGCTTCCGTTCTTCATCTCCTGTCCCTGGTGCAATTTACTGTCGGTCAGGCTTGTTCACAAGGGAACTCTCAAGTTTCCACGCAAGAACTTCTTTCTACTATGGATGGTTGAGAGCATAAACGGTGATGGGTCAAAAAAGTCCTGTGACCCTGCCCACAATGAGCATCAGGCTGTCAGTGCTTCAAACCAGAACTCAGCCACAGGGAATCGAGCTAATCAAATGAGCAACAGGCGAGCCTCTCGAGCTCATGTTCCGGAACAATCAGCATCAAGTGAAAGACTTCAGGTGTCCCTCCGTAATTCTCTGGCTTTCATTGTTCACTTGACGGCCAAGTTTCCGCTGATCATCGTGTTTCTTCTGATGGTCTTGTATGCCATACCTGCCAGTGCTGCCATCTTAGCCCTCTACATCCTCACCACCCTCGTGTTTGCTATCCCTTCGTGCCTGATCCTTGACTTTGCCCTGCCTAGTCTCGACTGGCTAGTCCGAGAAATAATCACTTGACAGCGGAGCTCAGCCACCACAGGCGGTCCAATTCGACGACTTCACTCACAAGCATGCTGATTGATGCAGCGGCCTCAATGGCAGATCATGGTATTAGTAACTATGTCGAGCGTAGACCTACCTCTGTTCGAGATTTGGGCACGTCGAAAGTGCCTAGTTTTCGGATGGCTTCCTCTTGTTCCTCCCCTTTGTTCGACATGGTAGCATGTGCTAAATGAGATGCTGTATCTCATCACGCTTGGCTAATTCTCTCATCGGTTTTGTCGACGAAGGAAGCACCCAACCGTCGGTCGTTCAATGTAGTGTTTGACACTTATGAAGTTTTTACCAACCTTTCTATCTACTTAGAGGATGGAAACTGGATCAGGTTGCAACATTCCTGACTTGTTGTTCTGCTTCAAGATCCGGGCTGGGCTACGAATCCATCAACTTTCAAGAAGCCAGTATGTACAGGGAGGCCAAGCGAGTGTTGAATCAATTAATATTTTCCTCTTTAATAAAAGTTGTTTATTGATTCTCTCTTCATATACTCATACTTTTATTCATTCCTAGAAACAACAATTAATACATCCTAAAAACAACAATAATACATTAAAAGAAATTCTTTAGGCACTAATACGTGTTTACTCTTTTTTTTTGACGAATATTTTTCTCTTGGTAAATACAATGAACTTATAAAAAAACAAAACTCAATATCAAGACATTTATTAATTGTTTCTTTATTTGTTAATAAAAAATACCATAAAATAAGAACTATGAAAAAAATAGAAAATAAACCATATCAAAAAATCATATCCTAATACGGTAAATATCGATATACCATGCGGTGAACATTGGTACACTATGCGGTGAACACTGATATACTATGCGGTGAATAAAGACACACTATACAGTGAATAATGGTTTATCATACGATGAACACTGGTGCACCATTCTTTTGGTAAGGGTAGTCTTTTGATTTTCTTCCCATACTTCATTAATTACCCACCAAATATGGTTACCTAAGACTACCAAATCAAGGTTTGTCAAAACAAAAAAAGACTAGCAAATCAGATACCATATTTGACTTAACTTATTTTCTTAAAAAAATAAACTATATTTGACTCATACATGACGCAATCTAGATTTGCACATTTGACCAAGAAGACTTCCTTTTTGGGGTTCAACATACTTAAAAAGGGAAGCCCTCTCCCCCCCTCTCTCTCTCTCTCTCATTGCCTCTGCTTCTCTCTTACCAAAATAACGACCAAACAAAACCCAAAAAAAAAAAAAGACAAACAAAGAAGAAACAAAAACAGACCAATCACCATTTCTCTCATGATCTTCATCATCATTCTGTTGCAACCCTGATCTTAATAGTCAAGGGTCCCTTCCCATTTTTTTTCCTGCTTCATGTTCTTCCACTGGGACAAAAGTTGGCAGGGAATAAAAGGTACGTTATTTTTCCCTGTGATTTTTATTATGTTGTGGATTCTTTCGGTCGAACCCTCTGTTATTCAGATTCGAACACCGTCTTTATTGTTGCGGATTTGGTAACTCACAAATGGTGAACTGCGTTGCGTTTTGTTTTGTCTTAGGGAGGTGGTTCTGAGGCTTCCAGGTTCATTTCAAGGATTGCATGTTCAAGGCAGGTTCTTATCTCTTTTTTTTCCTGTGTTTTTCTTGGCTTGTGATTGTGAATTGGACTTGTTTTTTTAGGTAGGAATCTTGTTTCGATACGTAGATGTTTTACTCCGATTGTAGTTTCTAAGATTTGAACTCGATCCTCGTCTACGTTCTGATTTGTTTGCATTCAATTAGTTTGCTTTAATGTTATGTTTGTTCTTCGGGTATGTTTCGGGTTTCTGTGACTAAATCGATGGCGTACGAGGGGATTCGAAGCTTCGATGATCTGTTTCGATGAGATTAATCCCTCTGTTACCACAATGTACCTATGTTTTTTGTAGCATTGCACTTGAATTCCAGTTAGATCAGGGCATGGTCCAAGTCTATGGCTAAAACTACTGATTGTTCTTCGGGTATGTTTCGGGTTTCTGTGACTAAATCGATGGCATACGAGGGGATTTGACGCTTCGATGATCTGTTTCGATCAGATTAGTCCCTCTGTTACCACAATGTACCTATGTTTTTGTAGCATTGCACTTGAATTCCAGTTAGATCAGAGCATAGTCCAAGTCTATGGCTAAAATTATTGATTGACCTTTGGGTATGTTTCGGGTGTCTGTGACTAAATTGATGGCATAAGAGGGGATTTGACGCTTCGATGATCCGTTTCGATCAGATTAATCGCCCTGTTACCGGAATGTACCTTTGTTTTTTTGTAGCATTGCATTTGAATTCCTGTAAGATGAGGGTTTAGTCCAACCCTGTGGCTGAAATTATTGTTTGATCGGTTTGCAGGCGGATGTGATTTTTTTTTAATCCTGTTTCTGAGGATTGAGATTGCTGCAACTACTTCTCAGAAGCTTGCTGGCTGATGTTCTCCTCTTGAATTTGCTATAATCTTCGTCCTCTACCGGTTGCTGCTTCGCGCTTTTCTATCTGTTGCTGCTCGGACTTGTGGATTCATATTCGCGCTTCATGGCTGAGGAGAAGGAAGGGAATTCGGACTCGGATAAGTTCTTTGTGTCTGTAATGCCTGAGGGCGATCTTCAGTTACTGATCCCGGACAGCAATTATGCCTCTTCGCTACCCGAGACCAAGTTCGCCACTGCAGTGTTGGAGGATAGTGAGCCTAAGAGTAGTCAAGACAGGAGGAAGTCTACTGGGAACCTTGACATCCCTTACACTAAGGTGAAGATCCTTTCGCGCTACCTCGCATCGTCCTCTAGTGGTTCCTGCCATGACTACTGCAAGTTTGGAACTCAACATGCTGCTGAGACAAAGCCGTCGAGGCCCTTGTTTGGAAGGATGCCGGAGGCAGAACGACAGCATGTGCGAAGAGTGACCTTTTCAGCAGCCGGTAATATGCAGAATGTGATGTCAAGACGGCTTTCCTTGTCTCCCATGAGAGGTACTATTCGTGCAGATCAGGGGGATATCCGAAAGCCGGAGGCTAAGTCAAGATTCAGCATAGGAAAGATGGCATCCCCTCAAGACAAGGAAGCAGTTTCACCTGCACTGAAGAAAATTGCAAGACAACCAAACACTTCTTCTTCATCAGCTAAGCAATTCAGGAATGTGTTGCCTGTAACCAAAGAAACTGTCGTGGAAAAGCCTGCGAGGACGAAGAAACAGGGCGAGGAGAGCACGGGCTCTGTATCATCTTTCAGGAGCAATGGAAGTTCCAGAAAGGGGGAGGCCACTCGATCAACTTCATCACCTAGCCTTAAACCCTTGAGACATGCTGAAGGTGAACCTTCTGCCAGTAGACGACCATCACGGCCTTGCACGCCATCACTCGCATCGACTAGACCCGCGGCAGGTGCAGTCTTCAAGCACAATGGAATGAACAAGGCTGCAGATCCACGCGGCGTCGCTAGGAGCAGGGCCGGAAATGGTGGAGGAACAAGCACATTAGGCAAAGCTTCTCCAGTCAGGAAACCGACATTCAGGGGAGGAAAAAGAGTTGAGCTCGAATCCGAAACTCCAAGCTCACGAAGGCTCGCCGCAAGGCGAAAATCTCCTGGATGTAGCAGCCAAGATGGCAAACCTGCCAGCCAACTTGGAAGCCTTAAGCCAACAGAAACACAGCAAACCGAAGATGATCGCGCGCAGAACGAGCACGAACGCGAGAAAGTCGCCCTGAGGCACCCGGATGCGAAGGAAAAGGCTGCAGTGAACTTGTTGAACAATGTGATCGAGGCAACTGCAAGTAAGCTTGCTGAGGAGAACCACAGCAAGGTGCGGGCGCTAGTCGGTGCTTTCGAATCGGTGATCTCGCTTCAGGACAGCAACCAAGCCGCGTCGTGATCGCCATTGCCGCGATGTTACCGGCACAAGCATCCCTGGTGCACCTGTTGATGTATTACAGTAGCTTTGGTCCTCTGTGTTGCTGCTGCAAATCAGTTAAACTCCTTTCAATTCTTATGGTCACTCTAAATTCTTGAGTTCGAAATTTAGACCGTTCTTTTTTATCTATTTCTTGATCGAGTTGTTAATCAGACGTCTTTTCTCTTGCCCTTTTCAGACAAGTATAATCCGTTTCCAAATAACAAATCTTGTCCATGTAAGAACTTGATATGTTTGTTCGAACCCGGAAAATTCACATGTTTCATTAAAATTTGTTCAACTGTCTTCATGCAGGTGGATATTTTTCTAGTTACAAATATCTCAAATCTTCGCCTCATTATTTTAGTTACACGATATTCGAACACTAATAAAATGACTTATCTAACTTCGGATGAGTACAAAGTTCATTATGTCCCATTTTTTTGGACACATCTTAATACTGAGTCAAATTCGAGAATTTTTTATCTCAACAATTGACCATGTAAGCCAAAGCTTCGTTATGTCCCAATGAATTTGTTAGTAACCTTGTTTCTTTCAACATCGGATCAGCTGGGGAAATACAGACAATTCCCAATCGCATCAATTGGTTGTCTAAAATTCAGCGACACCACTGTCGGGTCCAAGAAGTGTCTTAATTAAGCACGAAACAGAAAAGGGACCAAGACTAGTCCATAATCTCGTGGAATTAGACAACTGCTTGAATTTGGTTAGAATTAAAACTAGGAGCTCCTCGGCTTGTGCTCTAATGGACCAAAAATGTTTGTTCTTGTCCATACCTAAGGGCCCGGATGCACCCCAGCCCTTCAACCGTCGGGGTATTTAGGCCTCGCTAAGAGGGAGGTAGGTGGGTCCAAACTGTCTACATTTGTCCGAATGAAGTATTCGGATATTCGCATGATGAACCAATCCAAATTCGTGTCATGTCAGATAATAAAGTAGTGATAAATCTCTCCCTACCAAGTTTTAACACAGATTTATTTTCATGAATTCGAGACTTTTAGTAAAACTACAACAACCATTTGTCGGTTCATCTGTGTCATCCGGCAACATGCTTGGAGACTTCAGACATTAACCAAATTTGGAGTATGATGAATGTAGATGTCACAATATACGGGTCCAAACTGTGTATAGATCGGATGTGCCAATTAGGATTTGGAGGAACTTGTATCCCGGTGAGATGAGATGAAAGTCTTTGACCAAGACAGGACTGAGAATGTGACGAGGCCATTAAAGCCCTTGTTTCTTTCGTATTCAAATTCAAGTCGGGTCCTACAACTAACGGGGGACAAATCTATTATTATCAAATTTTTACACAGTTCTGTTCTCAGGAATTTGAGATTTTTGGTAAAACTATAACAACCATTTATTGGTTGATCTGCGTCATCCGTAGTCGGAATTAAACTACATCTAGTAACAATAAAAATTAGGTTGTCAAAAAAGTCTGACTATGATGTAAGAGAATTCCAAGATTAAATGAAACTTATCTTTACAAAATAATATAGAAAACTGGGTTCTCAACATGTCTGTAGACTTCAGACATTAACCAAATTTGGAGTTTGATATATGTAGATGTCACGATATAGAGGTCCAAACTGTCTATAGATCGGATGCGCCAATTAGGATTTGGAGGGACTTGTATTGTCGGTGAGATGAGATGAAAGTCTTTGATCAAGCCAAATGGCCCGGACTGTGAATGTGACGATGCCATTAAAAGCCATTGTTGCTTTCATATATATAATTTTTCGGGTAAGTTTTCATATACAAAAAATTATGTATAATAGCCAAACGACATTTGGTCTAGCGACATAAAGCGTAGAAAGAATTGACCGAGATTTAAGGTTGACAGGGTATATTTTTGGTGTAGAACTTTCAAAAAATTATGTACAATGTGAACTAGATTAGGAATTTCTCAGATTTTTTTTTTCAAGAGCGGGTCTGTTAAATGTTGGTATCATAACATTTATGAGGTCAAGGTATGATTTTTTGTGAAAGTTAGTGAGCTTCTGGATTATTTTTTTATATAATATTTTAAGGGTTTTTTTGGAGAAAATTTTATAAAAGGTGTTCTATTTGCTTTCTGTCGGTGTGAAGCTTCCGGGAAAAAGTCTTCTTCGGTTATTGTATACATGTTTGTAACCTTGTTTGATTAGGGTTCGGATTTCATTGAGCTCAGTCTCACTAATGAAAAATACATTAACGAAAAGTTATCTCTAAATAGGGTCTCAACTTGAATACTAAATGTTTGTTAGTTGATATAATTCAGTGTAATTTCATTTTCCTTCCAGAATAACGAAAAGGTTTCGGTTCAAGTGCAAGATTAATCTTGGAAAACAAATCTAAAATATTATCATTAGATAAAAAGACAAACGCACATAAAGTTACATGATATATGATGGGATATGTGACTTTATTCAAGTAGTAAAAAATTTGAATTTATATAAGAAAATTTTGGGTTCAAACTTCACGAATGTAAAAAACATCATTCCGAGAGTCATCCCTAACGGTGCTCGCCTAATCATCTTGGAGGTTCAACTTGCTTGTTGCTTGGTTGACTTGATTGATTTGCTGCCCCCACAATGTCGCCATCTTGCTGTAAAGGTCCATGTTCATCGACTTCAGAGGGGAAAAAAAATTCAACAAATTAGGGCCCCTCGTATTCAATTACTTGGCAATTTAAGCTAATTGTTCAAGGACATTTTGACAATAATATTACATGGTTAATTATCTACATGATTTGAGTAATAAAATAACCCTTTTTAACGTAACATAGTTGGTCAACGTAAAAACCTAAATCGACAATCGTCCTAATCGTGCAGCAAAAGCGTATAAAAATTGACGAGAGTCACAACCTGTGGATTTGTTTATAATTTTAGCCACAAGTGTCCAATTTGAGGTATACGTACTTGTGCTAGGAAAGTGTTGTACGGATCATGCAGAGGAACCGAACAACTTGTGCCAGGGCGCTCCTGATTAGGTCTCACGAGTGGAGGAACCATGAGGGGCGGTACCACAAGGTTAGGAGGGTGAACGAATGTTGCCGGCGTGGCGGCCGCAGCCATTGCCGGGTGGATGAAGGGGGGGAGGCATGGCGACGGGCCGCGGGCTAAGTTGCTCGTGCCAAACATGTCCGTGTTCATGCCCATTCGGGCAGCCATGAGAGACATTTGAAGGTATTGTTGTTGCATTCCTAGAGGCATCATTGGTTGGTGGTGAGGAGTTGCCGAGTTCCTTGCACTAGTCATCAGGTGGACTTGTGCTTGGAGTTGCTTCAAGTATGATATTATCTCATCTAGCATTGAAGATTGATCTGTCTGCAAATTAAGAGAAAATTAACTCCAAGTCATTACCCAAAATTATTATTCACCTGGTCTTTTGAGTCGAAATTATCCTGTATCAAAATACCTAATATAATTATTAATTTGACTTTGAACTCATTATAACTATAATAAAATAGACAAACCTCTTGCAACCAAAATTTTCAGCTCCAACATGAAATTTTTAGTTAATCTAAATAATCATTCCTTACCTTATTTGCATTGGGTACCAACTTTTGAAGATCTCGCATCTTTTGGTTAATACGGTCTCTTCTCCTCTGGATAAATCATACAAGAAAATTTTGTTACTATTGGAGCGAAAAATTAATTCGCAAATTTGTCGACCACTCCGGACCCTTTCTTAAGTTCGTTTCGACGTTCTACCAAAATTTATCCGCAAGAGTTACATCACTGAAGAACCCAATTGAAAAATCTAAATATAATTTAGTGACAAATTAATATTCCTATAAATACTAAATAATTCAAATCCTACGACAAAATCTGATCACAAAACATTGAAAACAATTCGTAAATTGTGATTTGAAATATTTTGCACGTGCTAAAATTATACCCTTTCAGAAAGATTGTGGACTGCAGCTGCTCGAGTTCTTCTGCTTGAGTGAGATCGAGCAGTCAGTTCTGTTTTGTTGTCACGATCTTCGTCTTGTTCCGGATTGTCTTGTTCCTATGTATCAGTGCCAATTAAAAAGTATTAATAGTTTATTTATAATCATGAATATATTTTAATAGAATTTTTAATTAAATTAAATTTAATAGCTAAAGAAACAAAAATCATGCTTTTATTATCCTTTACCGATGCATCGATGCAATCTGAATACTCATGAGTGGTTTTGGCCTTCAAGCTTGGAGGTGAAGCAAATGAACCGCAGGCCATTGTATTTGTATCATTAATATGATCCCTGCAAAATGTGGCACTGGCACTAGCACATGCCCTCCTATGGTCCCCATACACGCCTCGGGTTCCGTCCGGGCTCTTCGCCAACATGTCCGAGTCCGACCACCGGCGTTTTCTCGACGATGCGGGTTCCAACTGTGCGTAGTAGCCGGAGGCCGCGGGGATCTTGGTTGTTGGATTGGTTTGGTGATCCTCTTGGTATGGATTGATCAAGCTTTGTTTAGTGTGGTTTGTAGCTTGGTGGACTATGGACTCCAGAGTTTCATTGGTTCGAACCCAAGTGGGTTTTGGTGGGCCAGGGTGATGGAGCTCGTGCATTGTAGGATGGCCATTTTCCCAGGTTAGCTCTGCTACTCCATAATTGGGCCTGAAAACATATTTCATTACCACAAATCCGGAAAATAAAATTTAGAGAAATTTGCCACTTTTAACATCTCACCCGTCTTAAATCTGGATTAGTCAGTTTAGCGAGTCCGAATATCAGATGATTAAATCAAAAATAAAATAAAATAAAATTTAGATATCCCCAAAGAACATGATTTGATGGTGAATTTTGGGGTTTCATGTACGTAATTACGAAAAAAATAGATTAATTATGGCTAGTTTAGGGTTAAAAAAAGATAATTTTTCAAATTACAGAAAATTTTAAAATTTTTTTTTGAAGTTTGAGAGTTTCAAGATATTAAATATCTTTAATTTGCATTGAAATTTCTTAAACATTCATCAAGGAATGTTTAGTGCATAGTCTTAAGTTTCTATAAATATATAATCATAAAATAAAAAGGTCATAAAATCAAATAGCATATGGTAGATATCGAAGTATATTTTCCTCAACCAAAAAAGCACACAAACCTATTGTGCGACTTGAGTATTCATAAACTTATTGATTCTCTTGTGCAACAACAAACAAAAAATCCAGAATAAATGAGAAAACTAAAGAAAATGAAGAATTAACAAAGGAGAAGACACAAATTAAAGGAATAAAAGTACATACAAGGGACCAAAATTGTGAATATAATTGGGATTCTGATGAAGCTGGCTGTGCACGTGAGGAAATCTCCTAGCCTCCTCCTGTAGCCGATCGGTCGTCTCAACTTGCTCCTGTCGTTGGCTGCTAAGATTCCAATCATCAGCTACTGTACACTGACTACTCATGATGATGATGATCACTCTCTCTCTCTCTAGGGTTTTGAGGTCAATATTTTTTTTGAGGAAACTTGAGGTCAATAAACTATGTAATGTATTCTCCTTTTCGTGATGGGCAAGTGATGGAGATTTAACACAATAAGTGGTGGTAACCAAACAGAGAGGTCAGAGAGAGAGAAGGTGGACATGCTTGGTTTTGGACATGTCAGTGTCTATATATATGGCCAGCTTTTGCAAGTGCATTTATGACATCTTGGAATTAAAATAATATATGGACTTTCACAGAAAATTTATTAAAATAATATATTGTTTTGTTGATGTAAAATACTATATTGTTTTGATTTCAATTTATTGGGGAAGCCAACTAGAGGATAAAATTGCCCAATTTTCGCTGCCTAGACTTGGCCAAATATATGTAATTTCCTTTTTTTTAAATAATACTTGGTCCATGGACATTCACTTGACCAGCAAAATTTGAGTGGAGTAGAATTTTTAAAATTTTGTAAAATTATTCCTAGAAATATTTAAATTTGTTATATTTCTAAATATTCAAGCTCGAAATCTCTTAATTAAATTAGAACGATCTCTTCACGAGGTGATCTAAATGACGGGTGGTTATAAATAATTCTCTAGATCGAAGGTGTTTCTCAGGATACTGTCGAAACACTTTTTTATGTTAATGAACTTTTTGTATCCGTGATCATATTTATTTGATCTAAAATCAAATATAGTTGAATTCCATCTAGAAGATAAATTCGCAGCAATGTCTATTATTGTATTAGGTAAAAGGTTCAACTATAATATTTAGTCCAAGTCACCGGCGATTCGTTCCAGTGACATTTTCCTATCAGACGTACAAAGGGACCAATGAGTCTTATCTTATGGAAGAGAGTCAATTTGTCACATGTCAATTTTGATCTAATTCTTCGTCTTTGGATCTTACCCAAAAGAAAATAAAAAATAAATACACCTAGGTCCCTCAGTTTAACGTATTTTTATGAAAGGTAGTTTAACGTAATTAATAATCGGATCCACAATTTTGATGAAATAGTTACTGTCATTCCCAAATTAAAAATGTGTTACACTTAGATCCATCTGCTAAGTCAAAATTAAGTTTGCTTGAAAAGACAGTATTGCCCCATTTTAAAAGTATCTCGATGCTAGAGGGGCCACCAATCTCAAGGATAGAGGAGGTTGGAGATGTCTGACGCGGAGGTTTGTACGAGGGGCATTCTAGTCTTTTTATTAATTTAACGGTCAACTAAGTATTGACCAAAAAATATATTTGTTGTTAATGGGGCCAGATTGAGTGTTGCCAATGGTCCAGCAGCACCAAAACGGACGACACAAAAATGTCTACAAATGAATGCTAAATTTATAATATTAGAGATTATATATGAATATTTTTTAAAATACAAAAATTATATTATTTTTAATGGTACACCATGTTGCGTTTTAGTGGTAAGCTTTGTTGAGTGTTACCATTTTTTAATAAGTAAATTTTATTCAATAAGTATATTTACATATCTACATCCCTTGTGTGTTAAGTCTCTCGTACCACAGAGTTCCAGCTGCAGCCTCGTTAAAATTTTACAAAGACAAAATTCCGTGAAAAATTCTCAGTAGGGAAAGATCGCCTAGCATTATTGTTGTTGAAGATATTTAACACCATGATACAATTAGAATACAAAAATTTAGTGGTACCAGTGTTTAGTAGTAGACCATTTTGCATTTAGTGATACTATTTAGTATTTAGTGATACCATAATTACATGACTAGAAATATAACTATAATTAATGACATCCTTCATTTAGAGAACTCTCATAATTTCATGAAGTATTTTTTTATTTTCATTAAAGACACTTATTAATAAAAATAAGAGAAATCTCACAATTCTAATAAATAGTTCCTTATTAAGTAAAGACATCATCAAAAAGATAATTAAGGCTTTGCATAGATAGTAATTAAATCAAACAATACAAACAATACCCACGTACACCATGTTTGTGGAGACTTTTTATGATGGATCATCCTACCAAATCATATACCAAATTATCAAGTGACTTGGCATGGATCTACCATTCTAAAAGTGACATTTGTATTGGTGAACTAGGTTTGTAATTTTATGACTAGGATTTGTAATTATGGTAATAAAATCAAGGTATTATTATGATATAGATAAAAATAAACTATTTTCTAAACAATGTATTCTATTTTAAGAAAATAAAACTAAGTCATTATTGACTTGAATATATTTATGTCTTAGATTTTCCGATTCAAAGTTTAATAAAGACACCATCTCTTGCATGTCTTTAAATCGAGTCGCTGAGGAAAATAAGTATCTCGAAATAAGTAAGTAAAAAAAATTGTTTTCTTTTCTTAATTTTTTGTCTAGTAAAAATACATACGCTTTTAGTATTATTGTCTATCATCTATTATTGTCAAACCCTATTCTTACCTCGTGAGGGTATGTTGACTTTGACTGAGTCTAGTATAGGGTATGTATATGGGTCCACTTTTAAATATAGGATTTAAGGTAGGGTATGAATCCTATAAATTCTTATCATATCTTCATCTTTTTACCATACTTTGGACCCTATCCTAACTACACCCTCATTATATCCTTTATCTTTATTTTTTATTTATAAATTAGAACAGAGTTTTTAAATATTTGAAAATATAATTCTAGTTTTCTTTATAGATGAACTACATATTTCATGATTAATCTTCATTTATTGATAATAATTTATTTAAATTATATATATATATAATCAAAATTTAAGTTTAGAAATTATCAAAAATGTTATGTATTTAATTCAAGGGTTGGACCATACAGACCCTGGGGGTAAAGGTATGGGTCTAGTAATAAAATTTTTCGAGAGTCCAAAATAGAGTATGGTTCTAACTTTTCAAACAAGGTGTAGGTAAGATGCTACCGATACCCTACCCATCGTCATCCCTATAAAAATGGTTATTATTCAATACATTTAACAATTATTATTTAGTTCCATATTCCTTTATGATGCATTTGTAGATTAAATGTTAACTATTCGAGTAGGGCTTTGGTCATCAAAGTAATTATTGCACCAAGCCTTTTCATCACTAGAAACGAAAATTTGTTACTGAAGAGATAAAAATCTGATTTAGAGATGGGTGTTGTATGTTAATTCCGATTCAGAGAAAAACTTTTTTTTGGTCGAGAAAAGATTCAGAGACAAATTTTATTTTAAAGGCATGCGTGTTAGTCAATATAAAGCGAATATATTCTAACAAATAATGAAACTAAATAACAAGAGAATCAATATTGAAAAAGTGTAGCAAAAGTGTTGTTTAAATGTGTGCGTGTTAGAATATAACAAGGGATGGTGAGTGTACTAAACTTTGAATAGGAAAATTAAAATATAACAATATTTAATATATTTAAGTCATTACTAGCTTAGTTTTATTTTCTTAAAATAGAATACATTGTTGAGAAAATAGTTTTTTTACTTATGCCATGATAATACCTTGATTTTATTTTTATAATTAAAAATCCTATTCATATAATTCCTAACTTAGTATACTAATATACATGTCACTATTGGATTGGTGGGTTCATACCAAACGCAAGTATTTTTCCAAATCAATAGCAACAAACATGCTCTGAATAATGTTGCACATTTTATTAATAGTAGCACTCAATTCGGCCTTATTTTTTTACTTTTCCAAATATCCTAAATGCAAGTATTTATTTATAAAGCCACAAAATTTAAGTGTTAGAACTCCAAACTCCGAGATTAACGTGCCTTTTATTTTTAAAATTAAATCTTAATTATGTCGAAACTCACACGTTTATTTTACCCAGGAAAAAAATGTCAGTGTTGGACAGTGGCAAAAAGTCAAAATTCTCGGCACCTTAAAAAATGCATGTCCTTGTTCGGTCGTCGGACCTCGGCCAGCCTCGTCCTCCAACATTAATTTGGGATGACTTTGGTCCGGGCAATTAAACTCATATTTTCTTCAAGAAATGGCACGTATAAAATTCTGAAGCGTTTTTCATCTCTAAATCTTTGTCCTATATCGTGAGTAAGAATACGTGTTCTATCAATCCCGTCCATAATCATCCATATTAAGCAATAGACGAGTTCTCTTATCATGTTAGAGAAGAAAAATAAACGACGTTGTAATAATATCAGGAGATCTCGGGAAGAGATCTAAATTAGATCAAGAGAGAAAAGGACTGAATAGGACTAATACGGATACACAAGGTGAGATATAGATATATACGGTGAAGAGGTGGACCCATCGATATAATGCTTGAACGCGTCAAATCCAATCCCTCGATGCTTAAAAACGACATGATACCAAATACACGCTGAAATCAAGTCTATGCTTTTCTGGCCGTAACAATCTCACCACTCGGCAGTGTAGTATTATTGTAATAGCGGGTTATAGTATTATGATACCACGTAAATGATATGTTCTGTCTGAAATGTTTTAAGTAATTTGATTGGTACTATTGACAATGTGTTTGTTCTTTTTTTGCACACATCTTGAAAGAACTTTAGGATTAAATGTGCATGACATCGGGAAGTCTTAGGATGGGTGACCCCTCCTCGAAAGTTTTATGAGATGCGTGTGAGTGAGCACAAAACACACTGGAAAATACCTATGTTGGTCTGCTCGGTCAGATTATTACAACTATAATGTCTATTCTTAGATTTTTTTTATCTAGTTTTATATTTTTTGTTATTGCGTCCATGTATTCTTGTTCTGCAATTTTGTTCTTTAATAATAAAAAAACCCGATAAACTATATCCTTCAAAAGAATGAATAATGGTCATAAGATTATTGGAGGCCAACTGTATATGGTCCTCTTTGCTCTTAATTGCATCATATATATGGTCCACTTTTGCTCTTGAAACAATGACTAAGGACTTGCCATTCTAGCATCTTCTTTGCTCTGATTTAGATTTGCTTCGATGCCGAGTCAGAATTGTGCGCGGGTCCGTTTGGCACGGGACGAACCCGTAATAGTATGATTCACTTGTATTTACTTTATAGTCGTGGGGGCAAACCATGTAAATTTTATTTTTTTGGTAAGTTGAAATACATACATATTTACAATCATTGGGTGTTAATCTCTCGTATCACGTAGTTACAACCCAATCTTATTAAAGGAGGAGTGAAAAGATTGAGGAGAAGGGAGAGCATAGGTTATGAGGAGGAGAGAGCGTGGTGGTTGGTGTCAATCTCGAAACCTCGTTCTTGACGCCAAGACTAACTGGTCAACACGAATAATAAGTGATATCAACCACGAGTAACGGGTGGTCCAAGGTGGTCGCATTTGATAAGGTCCTCTACTTCATTCTTTCTTTTGAGGAAAAAAAAAGAAAAAAGAAAAAAAATGAAGTAGCTCTCTACTTCATTCCATCGCCAGCTTAATTTGTTATTGCATTAATTCCGATATGGCCCACCAACAATATTATTGTTTGTTTTTCAAAAAAAATATAATATCATTGTTTGTGTTTTTCTCTTGTGGCAAAAGCCAGCTTCTCTTATTGTGTTGTGGGGGAGAAATAGAATATCGGAGTTCGATTTTGCGAATGGTTAGCATATTGATAGTTAAGTGTAATAATCGAGGTCTATAATGATGATATACATTATTATACATATACAAGTACCATAAAGATTTTATACATCTTAGGTCCTATTGCCGGAACAACGTCACAAATACCTAAAATATATGTGGAGTGATCGTTTCAATGTTGATCTAACTTAACGGAGAAAAAAAATGAAAGACAATGGATAAGAAAAAAAATTATTGAGAAGAGAAAAAATAATAACTGTAAAAGCATAAGCTTGGAGTTTTTTGTGTGATTTGTGGTCTTTTCCTAGCGTCCCAAGCTATGCTTATATAGTAAAAACAAACCGACCATGCCTCATACCATAAGACGTGTTTTAGTCGGATACGATATCTTAAAACTTATCACTATCTAATCTCTATTGTAACCGAACCTCGACTCTACCGGCTTCAAGAAGTCTATCCGTCTTCAATGTCTATATGATCTTCTTGAATCCACGTCCATCTAAGACTCTAAGAATCCGAGTCAATCCGGTCTCCTTAAGCCTATCTGATTCCTCTAGAGTTCGTCCATGTCCGGCCTGTTGGTGCCCATAGTCGACCATGGCCAAGCACATCCTCCGGATGGTCAACCATTGCTAGTCGACTCCTAAGCCCTCAATAGTCGACTGGTCGACGTTCATGTCTTCACCCATCGGCGCCTCAAATTATCGACGCTCAAACCCGCCGATGTCTCAAAATCATCGAAACCTCAAACCCGTTAACAATCTCCTTTGACGCTTATAACTCACCGATACCTTTACTAACCCGTTGATGTCGACGCTCTCTAAACTCGGCCGACGCTCTCTTACCTTGGTCAATGCTCCATTAACTCGATCGACGCCTCCAACTGGTCTATCCTAATTGACGGTACAAATATGGTCGACGCCTCCAAATGTTTCGCTATCCCCAAATGGTCGACGTCTCCAACTGGTCTATCCTAATTGACGGCCCAAATATGGTCGATGCCTCCAAATATTTTGCTGCCCCAAATGGTCGACCCCTTTAACATGGTTGACTGTAACCAGTCAATGACCTCGTCACCACGGTGGACTCTTAACTTCAAACAACTTTTTAACACTTTTCCGTTCCGAATTTGAAGATGCTATAAACTATAAAATTGTCGAACTATATCTTAGCTTTATAGAAAAGCGTGAACAACCTCAATCCAATTATGGAGTAAAAAGTTATGGTTGTTTTACCCAATCCCGTTGATCCCCAAAGTGATGGTCGACTGTAGGAGTCATGATCTAGCCAAGATGGTCAACTGTAGTCGACAACGTAGTTGCTATACTTAGCTCTACCTCTTATCTTTACATAGCTGCAAGAATCACCTATATCCGAGGTCCGAGTCAAAAGATATGATTGATTTACCAAAGTCTAACGGTCTTTAATGATAAAACTAGCACCGAGCATGAATTCCTTTTTTTGACCATTTCCTAAGCGGAATTAGGCAATGCCCTAAATATGAAGCTGGAGATATGAGTCTCATCTATCCATAACCATAAGACTCACTTCATTCCAGGGCTTGAGCTCAAAGTTACTAGCGCCCGACCAAGGTAGCTCTTCAAAGTCCGACGAGTGCCTTACCTGAGAGAATCCTTCCAACCCTTTCAAGCACCTGACCTAACTTGAGCAAGGCTTTCAAATCTTAACAACTGTTAGACCTGAACTGAGTTAGCCTTTCCAACTTTGACAATGGCTTGACCTGACTTAAGAGAGCTCTCTCATTTTCTCCAAGTGCTTGACTTGGCCTGGAAAAAGCCAACCTACCCTGAGAGAACCCACCTTGATCTGAGAGAACTCAACCTTCCTTGAGGAAAGTCAACCTTATCTGAGGGAACTCAACCTGTATTAAGAGAACCCAAGCTGATTTGAGAGAATCCAACTTGGCCTGAGAGAACCTAAGCTGATCTGAGGGAACCCAAGCTGATTCGAGGAAACCCAAGCTAACCTGAGGGAACTCAAGCTAACCTGAGAGAAACTAATCTGACGTGAGAAAATCCTCACAAGATAAGTTGACGTCCAAAACCATGTAGCTCGATGATTGCCTTGGTTGACCACGAACCCCAAGTCATATTATTTTCACACTTCAACATGCCCATAATGTTCTACCATCTCTACCTGTTGTGGTCTAGCAAAATAAAGCAAATGGGATCACTCTCAAATTTAAAATATATACAAGTCTAATTTTTATATTTTTCCATACCACTTATAAAAAATATTTTTCCATACTAACTTTAAATTGTTCTCTATAAGTTTATATTGTAAAACAATTTAAGAGTATCGAATATAGGTGACACCACAACCAACAATTGGACCCATGTTTGTAAAATCATACCACTAAGCCCCTGAAATGGTTTTGAGCAAAATAGACTTTAAGGGGCCTACTAACAATGACCATTTTTTTCCAAGTAAAAAATCAATGTTTTGATCCCCGAAAATACTTTGTTTCCCGGTTCGTTTGGCCCGACTAGTTGGATAGTCGGTTGGGTCAGATTTTTTTTTAAATAATTATATTAAGCATTAAAATTTTAAATATTTCTAAATATCTTCTAAGTTTATTGCAAAATTATAATTTAATTACTTTTTTGAGAATTTGTTTAATTACTTTCAAAGTAACAGAACTCGAAAAACATAAATTTTCTAAAATAATAAATTCTGGTGGAATTTGTGTTGGATCGGTCGGTGCAACAGAGTTAATTGGCCGATCTGACTAGTAGAATTGGTGATTAACCCGGATATTAAAATAATAAGTTGATATATTTTTAATATTTATAAATAAATTTATCATATTTACAAAATAGTGATGTGATATTCTCGCATGATATTTTTTATTCATGTATTTGTCGTCACAATCATCTCAATTGTAGAACTTAACGCAACAAGAGAAGGTCCTGCCAATAGTACCCAAATGTCCATTTTTTGATCTCCACCGACCCTTCTTCTGGTTTATTTCCGCTAATAATTATTACTCCAATCTTTTGCCTATAATCTTGTCACAGGAGAACACAAATTTATCTTAATCATAGACATTTCTGCTTCCGGATTTCGTAGTAGCTTTCGACATCTTTCCATTTGCCCACGACAGAACAGATTTCGGCTTGCTGTTCCTGAAAAATATTTGCTTTACACAATCAATAACCATATCCATCGTATGTAATGCATTAATATGGGACGACTTTCTCAGTAGTGTCCGATAGAATTGAAGAGTAAGGCATAAATACCGGACGGCTTTCGCAGTAGTGTCCGATGGGGTTGGTATGAATGTGATCGAAGACGATGAGCGAGTCGGTCTACTAGTCGAAGGAGCTCGATCCGGCGCCTCGCGGTTCTTCATGGTCAGCTGCCTCATGGAAGCTTCTCCCAAGCTTTTCATTTTGTTGAATGTCAGCTTCCTCCTTGGTTGAGGAGAATGATCAGCTCCATTTTCTTCGAGTGTCTGAATGGCGAATGCAGCAGCAGCCACCGCGGCGGACATGGACTCCGGATCATGCACCCCTTGGTTAGAGACCTGCCTCTTCAACCAGCTCATGATCTGCAGAGCAAAAACTATGAGAAAAGAATTCAACGTTCGATTTTCCGAATAATGCATTGCGAACGAAAATTCCGGATCATGGCCTAATTGCTTGATCATGGTACTGTTAACTCATAATCAAACCCAAAATTTTAAGACGATGTTGTAGTTTTTACCGTTTCTAAACCGAGCTGATTTGTCAGCATCGGACATGAGACTCTCAACAGGCGCAATTATGTAAGATGCTGAAGCAATCAACAGAATGTATTATTGGAAAATTTCGGCGATACGAAGGGAATGTGGCTGAATTTTTGCTATAACACACGGGGTCGTGCTAGAATAGTAATGGGTTACAAATTTAATAGGAGCAATTAGCTCCGTTACTATGTTAGAATCTACATGTACAAACAAAATTTTAGAGCAATGAGTAGATAAATTTTCACAACTTGTATACAAACTCATCACACTCGTAACTAGCGATAAACTCGACAAGCAAACCGAAAAACCGAGAAGGAAGAGAGCTGGAACTGCCTCTAGCTGATATACCTGCTTTGGTACCTCAGGTGCTGATTACTTGCAGTGAGTTGGAACTGTCTCTAGCTGATGATATACAGCAAGGCTCAATATATTGTAACGCATATAATTGTGATATTTATAAGCACCAGACTCTAAAGGGTGGAAATTCACAGGACAGACACACTTGATATTCTGCTGACGCTGTTCAGCCGCAAGTTATATGCACGTTTCCTTCTGTTTCACATTGGTGATTTGATTTTTTATGAGATTACGTTAATTGCAAATATAGTAAATTTGTTTATAAGTATTGAAAACCCATCGCTCGATAACTAAATTTTTAGAATGAATATAAAGATTCTAATAGAACCGTTGTTGTTTGCACATCATGGCAACTTAAGGTTTTAGGTTAGATTCGAAGTGTCTTAACGTATACCAATAATAAGCGAGCCAGGAGAATTAGAGGTTCATCCTTCCTTCTCCAGCTTTGGTGTTGTGCATAATCTGGAAAGCGGCGAATCGAGTGAGTTGCCATGGAATCTGCTTTAGTCCCTTTTGTTGCTCAGCTGTATGCAGCCATTCTTTATTCTGAATTCCAATTTCAACGGGTGTGATCAAAACCACAGACGACTTGGTGACTGAGACCAGGGGCGGAGCCATGTATATTATTGTGGGGGCAATTGCCCCACTCAATTATTTTTGTTTGATAATTAGGTATATTTTTTAATATATATTCCCACTAAAATTAAAAATTGACCCCACTAAAAAATTAATCAACCTATAAATTAAAACCAAATCTTAAAAAAATTTAGGCATTTCGTATATTGCCCCCACTCGAAAAATTTTCTAGCTCCGCCTCTGATTGAGACAACATCTTTTAGCACTGCTGTTCAATCTTCAGCTTGTCTAGGTTTCTACTTTTTTTTTTCTAACCATCAGATATCTGTATTCCTGATTCAACACCTAATCGAAATTCAAGTCAGACAGAATTGCAAAAGTACAATATTTCTGATATATTAAGAAATGATTAAGTGATTTTATTGTTCTATTCATATCTACAAGATATACTTCCTTTTCTTGCAAACATTTTAAATTTTTTTTAACATTAAACGAGTTTAAAGAAATTTCGGGATAAATGACCTTCTAAAAAATTTACCGATGTATATGTGAGTGAAGATAAAAAAAAATGCCAGAAAAAATTTGTGTTATGCATCTTTTTGGTGTGAATAAACACCCTCTTTTAATTTTTTTTGAAAAAGAATGCCTTTTCCTAAAGATTTATGCTTTCGTTCTCGAATAAATTAAATTTGGTACGAAAGAAAATAGCGAGACTTACACCGATGATCGCTCTCCGCCCTGGAGATCCCGAGTGTCACATGCCCGCCATACCATATTGATAGATGAATTCTAATACCACTCCCGATATCTGACCGATTGTTTTCACACACTAACAAGGGCCTTTGTCTTTTCGAGGAGATCATTTATTCTAAAATTTTGCTAGGCTAAACTTGCTTAATCTTTGAGTTCCGGTAAATATAAATTGTTGATATAAATAGTACAAATCAGTTACGAAATTTCAAAGAATATTAAATAAAACCTTGGCCCCGCCGAGATTTCAAAACCCCAACCTCCTTCCTCCCGTTTCCCCCCTTTCTTCCTCCTCTGATGCCCGACCCGACCCGAATCAACCAAGAAGGAAGGAACTGAGACCCGAAATGCAGGTGACGGAGGAGCAACGGCAAAGGGCCGAAGCCAACCGGCAAGCCGCCCTCGCCAAGCGAAAAGCCTTCGCGGAATCCCAACAGCCCCAGAACCCATGGGCGCTCTTCAAGTGCCAAAAGATCTCGTCTTTCTCCTCCCCCGCCGCCTCCGCCTCCGCCTCGGCCCTATCCCGTCCTCGGCCCGAACCCGCGGAGAAGTTCCTTGCCCGCCTCGAGATTTGCTCCCCGGACTCGTTCTCCGTCACCCCTGTCCCCGTCAAGGGCTTTCCCTTTCCGGGGGAGGCCGAGTGCTTCAGGAGGCTGTCGGATTGGGTGTCCCAAGTGAGTCGGGTTTTCGCGCTTTTTCGGGTTTAAAGTTTGTTGCTTTTTCGGGTTTAAAGTTCGCGCGCTTTTATTATGTTGTTTGTGGCTTGTTTGGTTAGGTAATGTCAACCCATTTTACCCAAATCTACGGAGGTGGGAAGGCGTGCGTGTATAAGCTCAGCGATTACGATGTGGTTCTTTCGGGTTTGAAGAGCCAAATTGCGGTTGAAGTTGAGAAGATACCTTTTGGAACACTTAATGTGATGAGAAGGCTCTCAAATTCTTTTGAGATCGGGCGGTGGTTGCCGATTAGGCCCGAGCATTTGTGTGATGAAGAAGTTGACGAGCTGATTGGGAAGCTTCCAAGGAAGCTGTTGGATAGACTTTTGCCGTTCCAGGTCGATGGACTGAGGTTTGGCTTGCAAAGGGGTGGCCGGTGTCTCATTGCGGATGAAATGGGTGTTGGGAAGACACTACAGGTAATGTTTTGATTATTTTAGGATGCAGGAGAAAGGATCGTGCTAGAACATCATTGCCCCGGTCCCCAATTGGTGGAGGCATTTGATTCATCTTTGTATCACCAAGCTTTTGTTTGCTTCCAATGGTGAGCTAGGACACTTTCTTGTTCTCTAATCATAGACTTGGTTGCAGGCAATTGCTATTGCTGGCTGCTATATCAGTGAAGGTCCTTTGCTTGTTGTCTGCCCTGCAATTTTGCGCTACTCTTGGGCAGAAGAACTAGAACGATGGATGCCCAATTGTTCACCCTCAGATATTCACCTAGGTAAGAAGTTATGGTTAGAAATGCAAGTTTATACCTTGATTCAGTATCATGTCTCATTTCCTTTGGACATGTCCCCCGACATTTAAAGAATTTGTTTGCGTTTTGGGTTTTTTTCTTGTCATTCTCGGGATAAAGATTTTGTAATGCTTTTAGTTATAGCCAGAAGGTCTAGCGTGGCATTGTTCATTCATATCTTTAGTTGCAGCAGGATGTTATTACAACTTGGACACATGATTTTTTTTTCTAACTGCAGTTTTTGGTCGGCACAATAATCCGGCACATCTAGCAAAATTTCCAAAAGTAGTTGTTATTTCGTATACGATGCTTTACCGTCTTAGAAGGACCATGCTCATGCAAGATTGGGGTCTCTTGATAGTTGATGAATCTCACCATGTGCGATGTACGAAGAAAAAGTCAGAACCGGGAGAGGTATGGGTATGGCGTTACTTTCTAAAAAGTTAGCAAGGGATGAATGAATTCTTTTGGGGCATCATCCAATCACCTTTCACTTTTAGCTTCCTCGCGTATTTATTATCGTGGTCTGTAATTTATTATACTTATTCGCCATTTCTTTAGTACAAACATAATGCTAGTGTTTATCGTGTTCAGGTAAAAGCTGTTCTTGATTTGGCAGCAAAGGTCCAGCGCATAGTTCTTTTGTCTGGGACGCCTTCTTTGTCCAGGTTGTGGCATTTCTTTCTCAAGCAGACTTCCACTATCTCTTGGTTGGGTACATATGTTTAACTTTGGCTATCTCAGGACTTAGAAGAGGAGCCTATCTTTCCATTGACACTCCAACTTTCTTAAATTTGCTAAACTCAAACAAAATCTGGGATTCAATTTAAAATACATTCTTATGTGTGTGATTCTAATTCCTAACTCATAACAGGCCTTATGACATTTTCCTTCAGATTGATATGCTTTGGTAAGTTTTCTTCCTTCTTTCATATTGGTAATTTAGTTCTACTCTACAATGTTTATAAATTCAGATCCATGATTCTTGGAGGTGTTTATGGTGTACAGGCCTAGCTTGCTTGGGCAAAACAAATATGATTTTGCAAAAACTTATTGTGATATGAGATTTGTCCAGACTTCTGAAGGCAAAGGGTTTCAGGTAATATACACATTTGGTTAGCTAGAAGCTGTATGGAACATTGTTAAAAAAAGCTGTATGAAGCTCCTCTGTATCTTAAGTTAACTGGTATATTGGGTGTTGATTTCATTTTTTTGACGTGAAAAATGTATTGGCGTGACGAGTATTTAGCCTAAAGTCATTCAGATTTTGCTATTCATGTCTACTTGGCTATCTCCTTGAATACTGAGGAATGTAAACTGTGATTGCAGGATTTCTCAAAGGGTGTTCGTTTGGAAGAACTTAACCTGCTACTTAGGCAAACTGTCATGGTATGCTCTTGTTTTCATTTAGTTGATTACTTGTGATCAACCATCAAACTTTTTCTGCATTGGTGGAGAACATGTATCAGATGTCGCTGAGGACTAGTCGATCAGTTGTAAGCAAGCATCCATATCACCCCAAAAGTAAACATGTCAATGCATAGGACTCATCTGAACTATAGGATCAATTGATTAGATTTCGGTGAGCAAAGTTTTGAAGCAAGAATTTGTTCTGAAAAGTTGTAGTAGTGGGATTATGCATATAGTGGCGAAAATAATTGAGGAGTGAAATTAACCTTTTCAATTCTTGGCTTCGGAGTTTTGATAGCACAACACTCCAAGATGTCTCATACTCTCGTGCCTAGAAATAGGCTCTGCAAATGATATTCTTTCGCAACATCTCCATTTTTTATGCTTGTGCTTTTGTTTAAATTCCATTACTACGATGGTATATGTCCTCATTCTGCTATGGACTCTGGTTTTCTAATTGTAGATAAGACGTTTGAAGGAGCACGTGCTTGAACAGTTGCCCCCAAAGAGAAGACAGATAATCAAATTGTTGCTGAAGAAATCAGATATTATGGCTGCAAAGGCTGCTAAGGTGGTGGATTCTGAAGATGTTCAATCTGAAGCTGCTGAAACCCCTACAGCATCTGGAGATAATATTGAAGGGGCTTTGGATTCTGAAGATGGATCTAATGCTGCTGGAACCCCTAATTCAGCAACTGAAGATAAACTTGATGGTGTTTTGGATTCTGAAGATGGATCTAATGCTGCTGAAACTGCTAATTCAGCAACTGAAGATAAACTTGAAGGTGCTTTTCCTTACTGTTTGCTCATGCCGAACACTATTGCAATACTTTCATCTTCAACTCTTGTGAGATGTCTCTCTCTATTCTGCTGCGTGCTAACTGCTAAGATATATTTCTAGTTACCAAGTATCTTCAAGCAAAAAATCAGCTTTTTAAGAATGATTGTTTGGTGAAGAAACAGACTCTTGTTCCCAGGGAACATGATATCCTTGAACCTTTTTTATTCCAATGTTATTAACATCCATCTAGAAGGAAATTGAATCTTTGGGATACCTTTTATGTGCTTTGTCTGAGAGTTTTACCACCAGATTAGTTGGTTTACCCTTCTTATCTTTGTTGTCTGCCAGGTCGTGGCGACGTCTCTCGTGCAAGACAACTGTCCTATCAAGAGCTAGGCATTGCAAAGCTTTCTGGTTTCCGTGAATGGTTTTTGATTCATCCACTTATTTTGGAGGCAGATGGAAAGACAGAATTGGATTCAAATCCGAGCTCGCAGAAGACATTAATTTTTGCGCATCACCATAAAGTTCTTGATGGGGTGCAGGTGCTATGCTTTTAGAGGTTCTTGCATTTTTCCCTTCTTAGGTGCTGGTTTGCTATCTTATTGGGTCGTCCACTGCTAAATCCCTGAATCGTCGCTTAACCCCAAACTTCTAATAATTGCAAAAACAACCTCTGCAGGACTACAATGTTAATGGATGTCACTTGGTATCCATGAAAAGAATTTTAGATTTGTAATCATTGTTATTCAATTACAGTAAAATGGTCTCTGCCCTTTAGATAGCTTTGTTTACTGTATCGTCATACTTCGATTGGTGTAACAGTAGTTTGAAAGCTCATGCATCATCACGAGATCACGAGTGTTTTTCTTATAATGCAGGAGCTCGTCTGTGAGAAAGGGATTGGATTCGTACGGATTGATGGAAATACCCTGGCAAGAGATAGACAATCTGCTGTGCTATCATTTCAATCGTCTAGTGAGGCCTGTACACATACTTTTAAAGTACCTCTTTTGTTCTGGTTGCTTTCTTTTGTATTCACGGGTCATAAGTTTCCAGGTTTTCTATTATATTTCTGCAGTATAATATCTTACTTGAATCAAATTGCATAAGCAAATGAAGTATTTTATTTTTTGTTTTTGTTAGCGTTGTTTGTTTGATGTCAGATCAGCTCTGTGTGTATCAACAATGATTTTGTGCTTTATCGAAGTCATTATGTGGAAGTTTTTCATTTGAAGTGTAGTGATATAAACATTTCTTGTCCCTCAAATTTATTTCACATTTTTTTTCTTCCTGGTAATTGAAAGGCGAGAACATGGAATTGACTTTTCTAACTTAATTGGCATTCTCTTCTTTCACCAGGTTAAGGTTGCCATTATTGGAATTACAGCAGGAGGTGTTGGACTTGATTTCTCGTCTGCCAGAAATGTTGTGTTCTTAGAGCTGCCTCAGTCTCCATCCTTGATGCTTCAGGTATACGGACTTCATCCTTTAACTTCGGTCAAGTATTCCTGGTATATTCATGTGTCACTGATTGTTAACTGTATTCACATAAATGTTGATCACGGAGAAAGTTTTCGTGGAAAATAATTCAAAGCTTAAGTATTCTCTCGGATGTGAGGATCTGAGTGGGTGTTTTCTTCATCTTTGAATTCATCTGTAAGCATTTCTTTGACCTTTTATTTTGTGCTGGACATCAAATTACCTTGGTGCTTGCTGAATGAGCTCTTGGTATAGTTGATGTTGTAAGAAGTTCTTCTATTGGTGAGAATTGCAGCTATTTGATAATGTTTATGTCTTTATTCTTTGTTATGTATTCTATCTTTTTCCTCGAAATGGTCACTCATTTTAATGTTCTTACGATTATCTTGCTGCAACTTGCTGTTGAAGGCTGAGGACAGAGCCCACAGGCGGGGACAAACAAGTGCAGTCAATGTTTACATTTTCTGTGCAAAGGTGCTCAGTTGCTGTTTAATAATTATTTGGTTGGTTTGTGGCATATTAGCTTCCGCTCATATTTATAGATGGCTTTTACTATTGCAGGATACTTTGGATGAAAGCCATTGGAGAAGTCTAAACAGGAGTCTGCATCGTGTGTCATCTACCACCAATGGGAAATATGACGCGGTGCCTGAAATAGAAGTAACTCCTTCTGGCTTCCTTCCCTTTTCATTCCCTTCATTGTTAATTATGTTATGGAAATTATATTACTACCTTAAGCATGCCTTTCCATGCATCCTCCTACTCAAAATGAAAATTCATCTTTTGGCAGATTGACGATGTTTCTTACTTGCCAACAGCTGGCGAGACTAAGAGTTTGCAAGATAAAGATTCTAAGTGTGTCCCACTTGGTAAGCTCTCTAATGCGGAGAAGAGTTCTCTGGACCCTGAAACAAGTGATGAAGCGCCTGGAAGTTCAATCTCTACATCCGACACTAACAGAATTTCTAGTTTCGTGGAAGTTAACAAGGATGATGTTCATCACGAGGTATGAGTTTGTTGTGAATTTCATAATCTGATTCGTGCTCGATTAGAATCATAATTTTTGCTTAGCCTATTCCATTCTTGAAACCTTTCTATATTATTGCTTCTTATATCTGCTGTGATGTAATTGCTTCTTACGTGAACAGAGTATTGAAGTTTTGCCCCTAGATCTGGAAGATGATCCAAGTAGAAAGTGGGAAAAGAATGTTCCATCACCTGATTCTGGATATCCGAGAATAGAATCCTCTTCAATAGTGGATGAGGCAAATCAAGATAATAATCAATGCCAAAAGGTACCTCTTGGACAAGCCAAGTCTTTGGAATTTTTTTCTTTCTGAAATTGTCAGCAAGTAGGTGAACTTCATAACTGCAGGAACAGGAAAAAGTCTTCTGGACACCAGACAGAGGTATCGGAGAATGTTCTTGGCAAGATGGTTCTGTTAAGTGTATATCCATGGATGTATATTCTCTACGCTTTGAGGTATGGAATGTATCGGCTTGGAAAGTGTTGTATGCTGCATAGCTGTTGTGCTGTCTAGCTTAACATAACATAGTTTTAAAGGTACTGCATGTGCCCACTGAAGGTAATTGATTGGGATGGTGTGCTCTAATTGTTTTTAAGGTGAGCAAATATACTGGGAGGATTCATCTATACTCTTGCATTCCGGGTGTAGATACAAGACCACAACCACTGTATGAAAGTTTTAGGCCAGAAGAGCTGGAATCAGTTCTTATTGCGGCTGATGATAACAAGGAAGTATCCTCTGGGTGTTCTGGGATTAACCCAGCTTACAGGCACGCTATTCTTGCGTTCAATGACGAGTGGAATAAACTGAGGCCCGTTCAAAGAAGGAAATTGCTTGGAAAGGCTTTGCAGCTTCCCCTTGAGATAGAGCTTTGCTACTTGAATGAAAATATCAACCACAACAATGCAGTATGTTTCAGTGTGGACATCAAATCTTGTGCCATTACACTATTTAGTCACTTGGTTTTGATTACGCTCTGATATAGGGACTGTTGAATGGTGGAAGCAAACGACGAGTTACTCCTTGGCTTGAGATCAGCCATCCTTTGCCATCATGTGCCGTCTGGAAGAAGGTGCAACTTTCTAGTGACCATGGGAAAAAGGAGAGACTATACACACAGGGCTGGACAATAACGGATGAACCTCTTTGCAAGCTGTGTCAAAACCCATGCAAGTAGGTCCTGATTGATCTTGTGCTTGCTTGTATGAATCGATTTTCCTTTTGCATCTTTCGTTTTTCACTTTCTAATGATTTATTTATTGTAACTTTCATCAGCTTGGGATGCTATGATTTTTAACCTGCACGCAATTTCTTTTGTTTGTTTAGAGATCATGCTTGCTATAGATAGTTACAAGAGATTCTTTACATTTATCCAGGGGCCACATGGCTAAGACACCAGAATATTTTGAAGATCTCTTTTGCAGTTTCACCTGTTATGAAGAATACCGCTTAAGAACTAGTGCCAGATCTCTCCGTCAGGTCAGCACTGAGACTACTAAGTATAGTGACTCGTATTTTCCCTCTATTACACTGTTCTGCATTTACCTTGACTGGCAAGTTTCCTTAGCATGGTTAATTTCACAGTGTGATTGATTTTAAGTGATCTGTGCAATTCTAATAGGAACTTTTCCAAATAGAGCATGGCATTTGTGCAAATTGTCAATTGGACTGTCATCAGCTTGTGAAGACAATTAAGCCTTTATCATTGGAAAGGAGAAAAGAGTACATTTTGCGAATAGCTCCAAGGATCGCAAACAGGAAAAAACTGTAAGCCAAGTCTGTGCAGTTCGGATTTTCTTGTTCTTGATTAACTTCATGTTGGGAATTTGAGCATTAGCTTGCACAGAGCAACGTATCATAATGGGAACTTTTGTTCTATATATTGGTCAAACAATTGTTGGGTGGCAATAAAATATTTCGGTGCGTATCTGCAGGCTTGATAAGCTTGTCAAATATCCGACAGAGGGTAATGCATGGCATGCTGATCATATTATTCCTGTCTACAAAGGCGGAGGTAAAATAATTACTACCCGACACTCGGAAGGTTTTATGGGAAATGGCAAATACTAGGTTTTATGTAGTGTCATTGCCGGACTGCATTGTTATTGTGTACAGATTGTGCTACAAGTTGTCAGTTAAAAATGCCAGCAGGATGTTCTTTCTCCCTGATAATGGGAGTTCAGAAATAACGTTAAGTGCATGGTAGACAAAGCTTCTGAGCAGACACTAAATTTTTTTTATCAGCTAAATGTGGAAAGTGCAAAAATCAATGGTTATGAAGTGCAGATGGAACTTGACAGTCATGTTCCTTTCCCTTTCTACTTTTGAGTTTCTGATGGTCTTGGTAGGTTTTCTGCTACTCTTAACATTACAGAGTACATTATTGGTTATTAAGATAAAATGAGCGGGTCTTAGTACTTGTAATGATCAGGACAGACATGACAAGGTCAAATTTAAGGCTGGACACATGTACAAAGTTGGTGCTTATAAGATCTCATCCACACTGATTTTATCTTGTAGTCATATCATGCATTAGACATCGTGGGCTGGAAT
Source organism: Hypericum androsaemum (assembly GCA_963995505.1). Taxonomy (NCBI): domain Eukaryota; kingdom Viridiplantae; phylum Streptophyta; class Magnoliopsida; order Malpighiales; family Hypericaceae; genus Hypericum; species Hypericum androsaemum. Next base: position 13,571,083 of record OZ023194.1, read on the forward strand.
GCAACTCATCCTTTTGCATTGACGTAGGTGAATGTCGATTAGAGAACATGCGGACTTTGTGTGTGGCTTGCCATTTTGATGTTACTGCTGCACAAGTTGCTGATAGGCGGCTAATGAGGTCAAAAGCAAAGAAGCTCTCAAAAGCCGCAACTAATGATCTTAAGCACAAACCGAGTACCGAAGAGATCGATGCTGATCAAGAGGTAAATTCATTGCCCGGTTCTGTGAATTCTTGAATGACTACCAATGTAGATCCAAGTGCTTCAGTTCTTTCTGATTCTGTTCGTCACTTCAACACAATCAATTTTCCTGATTTACATGCATGATAAATTTCAGGTCCAAAAGCTTTCGAAGAAGGACGATGATGATGATGCCGATACTTTTGACGATGACCTCTTATTTGTAAAGGTTCCTGGGAGTGCATACTCATCAAAAGATAATACTGATGTTGCAACTTTGAACATTTATGCCACCAGAGCTGAAGATTTTGGTTGAGACGCACTACCCGATCTGCGTCGAAGAGCACGGTTATGCAGTTGATCTTTTGTTCCCTGCCTGGGGATTGTGCTGGCCGCTTCCCTGGTCTTTTGACATATAGCCAGCTTGTATGTTGTTGATTAATGTGAAATTTGTCTTCTGTTTCATCCCTGGTTCCTTGTTAAGCAATACGGCCGATGAGTATTCTCCTTTTGAGCAAGAATATCGCAACTCAAATGTAGAAGAAACCCGGAGTTTAAGGCTACAAGTATCGAACTTAATTGGAAATATCACAATTTTATCAAAGGTACCTTTTTGTTTACTTTGATATTTACATGCAGCTCCCATGTCCAGAGTCAGTTAAATAGTCTATAATCTCCCTAAAGGATACTAAACTTGAGTCAGACTTGACTGCCTACCTGGGTGACCTTAGGCGAAAAGAACTGCTCTACTCTATCGATAAATTCGCTAGGGAACCAGCAATGCAACCTAACGGGTCGCCAGAGTGCCGACGATTTCTGTTTCTGTGCCATCTCTTCACTAGCTTTCGTTGCTTTCAAATCTCTCTGGCTTCTAATCTTACCTCCCCTAATGGCATTTCCTAAGGCACTGCCTTTTCCCAGGGAAACCCGAGTGCTTCTACTATTGTATCGAATAGAACGAAGTGAAGTATCCCCGAGTGATCTTTTGAGTTCGCTGCCCAGCTGATTAGTTTCCAGTGGATCATCTTGGACCGGAGACGGTAGTACATTTTTGCATGATTTCAACAAAGAATGAAGCATATCCATGCTTAATTCTTGTAGAACAATACCTTTATTTTGTTCACATCCATAGCAAGCAGCAACCAGCGTGCTGGCCAAAACCGGCATCAATGCAGAGTCACTAAAGAAGACGAATGGCAGGTCACACACCTGTAGTTTGTATTCAATCTAAGGATTAGATTAAGTAATAGAGAAAATCTTGTTGCCAACATCTTGTTTCAGAGGCACTCACCTTGTGAAGTATGGTGGGACTTTTACCCCACCGGAGGACGGCTTGATTTTCTCGGTGGAACAACGAGAAATAACCAAGGAGCGAGAGAGACTCGAGCAGAAGCAACCCAACCTGAGAAAATACAGTCACCATTCTTTCAGAGGCCTTTATAACATAGGTATGACCATGGAAGAATGTACACGATGCGCTTCTTACAATCAGGTAATCTTTAGCTTCTGTATCCTACACGTGCTAAAACTAAAGATCAACAGTATACATTCACCTAATTCCACATCCATTACAACCAATAGAGTACTTAACTATGCACAAGCTTGGTTGTGCATGAGCATAATGGCTCTCCTGAAGCGTGCTCGTGGAATAATTAAGTGCTTCAATAATTCTTTTGAAGATTCAATCTACAACATGGATAGCTTTTGCCAAAGGGTTTGTTGCCCAACGACACAAGGTATTGTAAATATCTAGGAGATTCAGGGTTCAAATCCTGACATTGTCATGGTGTAAATTTTACCTTCAAAAAAAACATGGATAGCTTTGCATTTTGTAAATGACGACGGTGCTACATGAAAGAGCAACACGCATAGGAATACTACCTGGTCAACAGCCACTTTCCATTTGCTGGTGCAGTGAGAAAGAAGAAAACTCATCAAATGAAAGAGCTCCATTTTCAGGTCTGGCCTAGCCTGCAAGAAACCGGAATATGATTCATCCAATAACCCGTACCGACCAATGTTGTAATTATGGCAACAACAAAAAACATTGCAACCATCTACAAACAAATGATGTGTCAGGTATTGAAACTAACCAGCATTCTCTGGATGAAGGTCATATCCATAAGAGCCAAATTATTTAAAACCATCAGCACCCCGGTTGCCACTTCTTCAAAGTTGGCAGGAAGGATATAAGTTCCCTAAAAAATAGAACAGATGCTATATGAAGAATACTCCGTAGAATTAATACAAGAATAGAGAGGCATAATATGCATGACAACAAAGTCGGCAGAAGGCAGCAAGTTACCAGTTCAGAGGATAATCTATTATTCGCCTGCAAGAGCACAGCCGTTAACAGAGAAGGAAGACAGACCAATCCAGTCTCGGACATGGCAGAAAATAAAAAAGATGCCGATTGCTTCAAACCAGATCTGTTACTGTCCTGCTTTTCAGCATTATGGACCAAGTTATTCTGTTCATTTTGAATCAGCAATTTCCCACCGACAACGGGCCCCTCTGGATTAGTTAAATCCGACTGAATTTCCATATGGCTTGGCTTCTCAGAATCCAGCAGTTCATCCCTACTTTTTGTGGTATGTGACTCATCCAATGTCCTATCATCAAATACATCACCATAAGGAATGATCACCCCATTGTTTAGTACCGAATGTGCACATCCACAATCTTCTGTTGATTCTGCAATCTCATCTGGTTTGATTCCGTGAGTTTCAATTCCTAGTGTAGCTTCAGATAAAGAATCCCAGTCAATTGTGTATTTAGTCATAGTTTTGGATGTCAAAACAACCAAAAGTTGAATGCTTAAGAGAATAGATGATGGAAAGGGTGATCCTTCCACTTGAGGCCGGTCATACAATGCAAAAAGATCTCGCAATCGGTGAATTACTTGGTAAGCTATTAGGAGCTCCAATAAGCCATCTCGCATTTGAAGCTCTTTCTCATCAGAATTTGTGTGGCCCATGATCATACCAACAGCCAATAAGAAACTCTCCAGTACTTCGGAGATTGTTTCAAAATGCTCAATAGATGTTTTGGTTGGTGGCAAGTTGGAGCCAGCCGGAGCATGTATTGATGCGGCCATCTTTATGTAGTTCTCCAAAGCTGAGGAGAGCATAGGGACAATGGGGGGCAAGAGATTTTGTGCCAAGAAATAACTTCTATTAGCAGGTGCCGATAAAACCACCCGCAGGAGCTTAAGAAAATGTATCGTGACACGACAATCTTCAGGCTTGGAAGTATGAGATGCAGGTAATGCAGATGCAATAAAGTCTAAGAGACCAGCTTGTCGAGCAGCCTGCAGCTCTGCATCCTTTCCCTCCAAAAACTGTGCCACAAAACATTTAACGGCAATAAATAAAAAGTTAAGCAAGTGATATACTATGACTGAGAAACACCTCGGAACAGTAATACAGGCGCGAAAGAACATATAGATCATTATGAGATCTATGCAAAAGATAGGCCATGTTAAAACAAAATAAAACTTTCAGATTGCTACATCAATACAGAAAGTAAAGTCATATATGCTAGTATCAAGAATATCCAAAAGGTGGTTCGCCAAAACTAAATCCAAAACAGCAGCTATTCCAAAACCACAATTTTGAGGTTTGAAAAGCTGTAAATCCCGATCAGACATATGCAGAACATACAAAAAATACAGGATGATAGTGAGTACCTTAATAATATCAGCAGTTATCAACCCTATACTCGCAGCACCTTCCTTTCTTGCCTGCCGAAGTCTCTGAAGTTCCTGAAGCCACCTCCCAATTTTCACTCTAGCAGTTCCAACTGCTGTCCTATACCCAATACCAGCAGCCTCCGGACCACCAGGTGGCTCCAGAAATTCATATTTCAGAGCCATTAGTCTTTGCCTAATTTTTTTAATCCGTCGTTTGAGGGAATGCTGCAATGTCACATTTCCAGTGGAAAGAGTAGAAGCTCCCATCTCTGCGACTCCATTTTCTCGAAGATCTTCACCATTTTTAGTTGGTGTGGTTCGGCCTTGACCCTCCTTATTTCCAGAACGGCGCAGCAAAGGAGAAGATTGATCCCTAAAGTCCATAGAAGCTCTCTCCCTTATTTGCTCTAGGTAAAACTTGCGACGCTGTTCACTCTCGCTAAGCCTCTCAGATAACTTTTGTGCCAACAGTTCAGCTTCCTCTTGCTGGGCTTTGACTCTTTCCTCCCTCCTCCGGACTTGCTCAATGGCCCTCGCTTCACGGGCTGCACTTGATGCTTTGCGTTCCTCTTCCCTCCTAACTTGAGCCTCCTCTTTTTTTCTCTGTATCTCAGCAAGGCGTTGTAACTTCTCTGCTTCTAGGAGTTTCCTGCGTTCTAAAACAGCTTCCTCTCGAGCCATGTCCTCCTTTTGCTTGGTTTTCAAAATTTGAAGTTTTTCCGCTCTTCTCAATTCTGAATCTTGGAGTTTCTGACGTAATATATGCTTCTTATTTTCCTCATTCAAGGATGTAATGAAGCGAACCTCACTCACTTTACTGCTTTCATCACCAGCTCTTTTCACAACTTGAGCTATGAAAGCTTCATGGCGATTTTCACTACGCTGGTGACGAGCATACATTCCTTCTCTTAACTTCATAGTACGTACAGCCTGCCACTCACTCACACGGTTTAACTTCTCTGAAGTGCGTTGAAGTTTTTGAACTCTTTCTATCTCCAACTCAGATCTGATCCTCATAGCTCTTGCATGCTTTTCCTCTGCTTCCTTCTTCAAATCCAGAGCATTTTTCTTCTTCTTTTCAGGAGACATCAATTTATCATGCAAAACTCTTGCACGCTCTCCACTTTTTCGGCTCATACCAGGTGAATGTGAGATCCGAGAAGAGACACGAAACGGAGAGGAAAGTATGTCCTCCCAGTTGCGCTTTTCCTTCCACGCATTCATGGATTTCCATGAAGCAGACATCTTTTTTTCTGTCTCTTTTTCGACAACAGGAGCTAACTTCCTCAGATGATCAGCTGACTTGAGTTTCCTCTCGGTGGTACTATCTGTTGGATACTGTTCTCTCCGATTACGTGGCTTGTCCTCATATTCTTTTTTGCTCTTTCCAACACTGTACGCTGCAGAAGTGTCCCTAAAAGGCCTTGAAGAATTGAGACCAGATGACGAGTTATTTTGATGGTCATGCACACCATGTACGAAGTTTACTCTATTTTTGGACTTGCCTAACTCCATCTTCCTCTTCTCACAATTGGGATCAATTCTACAGTCAAAACCCTCACTTTGTTTCCTTGTCTTGGATGCTGAATCTTCACTAGGGGCAGTTCCGTCATATTTTGCAGCCGAACTCATATGAGTTCCACTAGAATCACCGCTATGATCAGATAACTGAAATTCTAGGTTTGAATTATCAGCTGCAACTTTCTTGGCTCTTTCTTGTTGAATTTTCTTAAAAGCCTCCAAGGATGAAGATAGTATCTCCGCTTTATGAGGCGAAGTCGTCATTCTTCGAACCTGCACTGCGCATGACATCACTATCCATCACTACATGGGACAATACCGATGATAAATAAAAGATTGTCTCGAGGATAATAGGTAGCATATGAGGAGACAAGGAAGAAATCACTCTGTCATCCTAGTTTAGAATAACAGGTTAAAATGGACCAATCAAGTTACTCAACATATGATACAACTTTTACGCTTCAATATGGATCTCTGTTGACTACCTAAAAAAGGTGCAACAACAAGGGGCATATCGTTACTTGTAATGCAAATCAACCACGGCCTAAGTTTAAAGAACAACAATGGCCGCCTAGCTCTGGAGCGATGCTTGGCATACATACGCCCCTTCAGCAACAAAATCAAGATGCAATTGGACACAAGAAATTCTTACCTCCCACGAAAGCGCATGTGGCCTACGATGGTCACACTTGAGAGTAACAGGTGAACCATCCATTGACTTAGATGTGAACTTCTTTACATGCTCAAAACCCAGCACCCTCTTAGTGAGTTCTTGAAAATCTGATGCAGCCTCTTCAAGAACAAGAATGGCCTCTTTCATCTGCTCCATATCGCACTCCAATTCACACAGAAGGTAAAGTTCATCCACAGCCCTGTTAAGATTCTCAAATAGGAAGCACCAAAGTCGTTCCCTAAACCTTTCTTTGCTTTCACCTGTAGTTCCTTCTTCGGGAGCAATGCTGCTCTGAACACTGGAATGTTTATCTTGCCTCGTTTCATCACCTGAACACCCATGTTCTTCAACAGAATCTGTCCCTGTAGCTTCTGTTAAAATACCACAATTTTCAGATGCAAGAGACTCTATATCATGAGCAATAACGACTTTGCTAGAACTCCTTTTCTCATCATTATCTATTTCTGAACCCTTTACCTCAGACACAGATTCTCCAGAATTGTTTACATTGTTTGGTCCAGGTGGAAGTAATTCACCATCCATGGAAATTGTGGTTTTACCCTGATTCACACAAGAAACTGGCACCTCGTTTGCTACTGATTCATCTACCCCAGCAACCAAGGGGAATTGAGGATTACACCCTGTACCAGCCGGTTCTGAACCATCCGTTTCACTAAACTTTACTAAAACCACAGTTTGTAGTATCTCAGATTTCTCATTACCGCTATTAACATCAGAACCATTTGATACATTTACCGCAGACATAGGAAATTGAAGCTTCAATGATGTTCCTTGCTCCCCATCAGCCGAACGGTCAGGATCATTATTCATAGCTTCCCAATACTCTTTGTATCCGTTATTGCAACTTAAGGAATCGAGGGCAATAACATTTTCGCTAGTAGTTGGAACTTGCACTTTCTTTCTAGATATTTCATCAACTTCGTGGATTTCATGCCTCGAATCTTCAACATTGTACAACGTTTTATCATTGGGAGATGTTTGAACATCAAGAGAAGTCGCAGCTGGTTTCTTCTCTTTCTCTTGGAGGTTGGTAGAAGCAAATTCTTGTAATACCAAATTGTGATCTTCATGAAACTTATCCTTGCTACTTCTATCTTGGGCTTCATCTGATCTGATATCGAGTTGAGAATTGCTTTCACAATGCTGTAAGAGATCTTCATCATCTAGATAACCCCACTTGATCTTAGGAAGTGACATAGGGCTAGGCGGATTACATGTTGATGTTGCTGTATCTCCAACAATAGATGTAGCAATGGCTAACTGTGATGAACTGGGACATGCATTTTCTTCGCTTCTTTGTTGGACTCCTGAATTTTGGGGAAAGCATGAACCTATTCCGTTCTTTACTGAAGTGGTAGTAGCATCGGTAATACCATTGTGTCCATGCATCGAAACTTTAACCTCGTTGTCTGGACACCAGGGTCTGTCATTTCCTTGTATAATCCTGTGTTTCTTACTCAATGACGGCTGTCGACTAGCGGAAGTATTTTTTCCAGAAAGTCCTCCAATTCCACCCGAACTCGGCAAGGAATGTTTGGAGCTACTTCGGTGCTTCTGCATTGGAAAATATAAAGAAAGCAAGCTCAGGAAATGTACTGGAGCCTAAGTTTTTTTTAAATATGTCAACCATGGTAGAGACCAATATAATCTCAGCAGAACGACAAAAAAAAGGTACATAATGGTTCCAAATCCAATCCACGGCCATCAACAACAGAAACATTAGCAATGTGCAAAAAAAAAAAAGAGACAAAAACGGTCGAGACAGACATCCATAGCTTGATAAGCATCGCCCCAACACTTCCGACAGTCAGAGTAAGCCAATCTCATATCCAGTCACAACAAACTAGACAAGTTTTGGTGACCATCCTTGGGACTATATCCTTAAACGTCTTTCACCTCGAGGGAAGCCCATAGACAACAAGGACAACCAAGCAATATTTATAAGCACGCAACCAGAATGTTCCGCGCTTATAACAATGTACAGCATTCTACAATCTCCATTCGGAAAAAACAATGTACAACCACTGCCCTCAAGATTCAAGACCTTAACAACTTTCCTGTTATTGCCCATTTCGACTATAAAGAAACCTGGGTTCATGGAGTGAAAAAAAAACTTAGAACTGAAAGTAAATCCGGAACGAATAGAGCACACCTTCCTCACTTCACACCATCCTGATCCTTGATCATCCACCGCCTCCACGCGGCCCTCCATCTATTAAACTAACCAGGATATCGTTCCCTCCAAGAACAGAACGGACCAAACACGATAAAGACAAGTAAGTACTTCACAACAACATTAGACCGTATAGTTCAGCAAAATTCTCTTAATTGGTGAAACAAGATCCAAACTTTGATGTGCAGAATCCATCAGGAGGATCATCAGACAAATGGGCAGCAATGGAAAGTTAAGATCTTTGTGGGGGAGAACAAAAGCAAGGAACTTTAGGGGAATAAGTGAGAGATCAAGTTATAGAATGGGAGTCGAAGAGGAATGAGTGCGGTCTATGTGATGGATTGGAGAGGGAGAGAGAGAGAGTTGGGGGGAAGGAGAGGGATTGACCCCTTTTAGGGTTTTTGGGAACCTTTGGGGAGAAAGAGGAAGGTGGGAAAAGATGGGGTGGGAAGAATTTATATTGGGGTTGAGGATGGAGATAGGTGGGAGTAAAAGGGGAAATTTTTATTTTTTTATTTTTGAAGTGTTGCAAATAAATTGTGGTAGAATGTCCCAAGAGCGATTCGAACGAATAGATAAAGATGGAAGAAATATGGAGAACACGAAGAGAAGAATTATATTATTGAGGTAGATGAGAAAACATGAAAGATAAAAGTTACATAAGATAAAAGCTACAATAAAAGCTATGAAACTAAGAATTTGGTGTTTGGTTTGTGGGTATCCTTCATGCCTGTATCTAGCTCTCCTTATATAGAATAAATTTGCCTCATAATATTAGATTTTTTAATAATATAATAATGGGCCAAACATGGTTGAAGTTTGCTGACGGACATAGTCTTACAACTGATACTTGTCTTGTGTGTTCATGAAGCTAAGAGCCTAAGACTAAAGTCCATTGGTTTACTAGTCCATTGTGGTACAAATTAGATCAGGAGATGACTTTAACCTTTGCAAATTGGCTAGAAAATACATGATATTAGATTTTCTGGAATGAAATAATTATAAGGGCAGATTATATTTATATCATGGCAGATCTGGAAATTCAAGAATGATGATATGGAGTTAAGCGTCGCAGTATTTTCGGGTACTCTTTTTCTTTGTCTTAATTTTTGTCCCATGACAAATTTTTAGCGACCTTCGTAGTTGCAACTCCGTACTTAGTAGGAAGGAATTCAACCCTAGCTACATATGTATATAACATAACCACTAATACAATTCATCCTAAAAAAAATAGAAATTACGGTTTGGCAAGAATGGAAATCAGGATGCAAACTTGTCACACTTCCGGCAAAAGAAATTGATAAAGAGTTGAAAGAAATCGATGGCAGCCATCTCAAATTCTCAACACCTATTCATAATGAGACTCAACCTTAGCAACTGAAGTCCAAGCCATCAAGATGGCTCTGCAGCTAGTTGAAGGAAGATTTTTGGTAGCCTTACGGTTCACATCAGATCTGATTGTAAAGTAGCTGTAGAGTTTATTAATGGTGTCACTAAGTCCATAAATTGGAAAGGTGGAAAATGAAGACATATTGGCAAAAATTTCCCTATACTTTTTATATTTACTTCTAATAAGACGAATAAAATCGCCAATTGAATTGTTAAAAAATCTTGCTCAATAACCTAATATATAATGATGTACGTTTAATTCTAAAAAATATATAATTTTGGGAGTTTCCTTGAAAATGTAATTTTGGGGGATTATTTGAGAAAGGTGATATAAGTGATAACATAATTTGATTTTTTTCAATAGTTATTGAAATGAAAAGGATATTTATTCAACAGAATAACCAAAAAATATTTTTTTTTGTTTTTTGCTAAAATGGTCCATGACAAATGTGTGATGCAAATAAAGTGCGATAAAACAATTTTGAATTAATTTTTAGTATATCTGTTTATTTAAAAATGTTTTGATATAATCATATAACCGATGAAAATTCCATCATTAAATATTTTCCTTTTAATTTTTAATATTTCATTAAACTAAAACAACTCCAAAAATAGCTAGAGCGAGAGAGAGAAGAGAGAGAGAGAGAGAGGAGCAATGGCGGTAGGAGGAGTCCACGTGTCCAAGGGCGAGATAGTGTCTCTCTACAGGTCGCTCCTACGCACGTCCAGGCAGTTCAAGGACTACAACATCCGGGAGTACGCCAACCGCCGCACCCTCGACGCCTTCCGCTCCAACCGCCACCTCGACGACCGGTCGTCCGTCTCCTCCGCCTTCTTCCACGGCGTCTCCCAGCTCGAGGTCGCACGCCGCCAGGCTGTAGTCTACTCCCTCTACGCACCTAAGATCAAGAGCGTCATGGAACTCCACTCCCCTCGCGGTTGATCGATCGATTCCGGTTTTTTTTCCCTTTTTTTTATAAAGAAATTGAGCTTTTGTTGGGTTTTTCTCGGGGGTTAATGGGTCTGTTGTTGTTTTGGGATTGGACAATAAAGGCGGAAGCTTTGCTCGAGTTGTTATGTGGGTTTAGGGTTTTAGGGTTGTTGGTTGATGATGCTGTGGTTGAATTTTGTTCTAATTATTGATTATGTGGCTATGGTACTCTTCCTTACTTGATTGCTTGGATTATTGAAGAGTAAGAACCCTAATATTCTGACCTGGTATTCGGAGTACGAGGTAGCCTTAGAGCATTTGAGGATATATAGAAAAGGTTGCGGCAGTGAACGGCATGCCATTGAGTTGGCCTAGCGTGTCAATGGAAGTACTATGGAGTTGTTGAATCAGAATGCTGGTTAGAGATGCAGCTTGGTGTGCTACTATATCTGTACTTTGCGTATCCGTAGATGCGAAGATGAAGGGTGTGATTTACACGTCGTGTTTTTAGCGTGATCGTTAAGGTTAAACTTGGTCCTGACCCTGGGGGAACTTAATTTGCAAGTAGATTCTCTAGTTTTCTGACCATGTGTGCTTGAAGTGGAAGGTAATAGAGGATTTGAGGTTACTATCTAGAAATCGGTAGGGTCTTACACTGGTTCAATGGAAGTCAGGAAGTGTCATGCGTTCTGTTGATTGCCTGGTTAATTGTTGTTATGTGCGACTTTTGATGGTTAGGTGCTGCTTAATAGATGGGTTAACTTGCTACTTTACTTGCCGGTGTCCTAATGACTTCACTGATGAGGTTACCTCGAGATTCGGTATCTTGCTTGGTGTTGTGTTGTTGGTTGCTTCACACAACAAACTGTGTAAAAGTGTGGATGGGTGTCAAGGCGCGTTCTCTGGCTAGATGCTAATACTAGCGAGTAAGTTCAATTATGGCGCCATGTATAACTCTGGAGCAACACTTGATTGGAGTTGCCCGATGTGTCGAGGTTGTTGACAATGAACCTGTACAAAATCCGGCCGAAGGTAAATTTGGTGACTAGTAATACCTAATATATGTCCCTTTAGCACCATAACTGACCTGCAAATAGATAGGCTTGCATGTAAGAGGAGTGGAAACAAGTTTTCCCGGTGATCTATATGACTTAATTTTCTATTGGAAAGGAAGCAGATTCTTCTGCAGGCTTCATGTTCTTGAGGAGACTCAAGGATTTAGCTTGTGTCGGTAAATAATTTCCTCTCCAGCAGGTTCTACCAACCAGTAATCAATCCGAATGATCATGACCTAATCATTCTCATATTACCGGAAATTGCTCGTCGAGGCTGGTAAATGAGGATAATGAAGCTACTTATCACAAGACTGCAGATTGCAGGAGTTGCAGCTACGGTATTGGAGAGTTGGAAGGAATTGTAACATGGCGTTGTATCCCAGGAAAAAAAGTCCAGGCATTTATTTGTTGTCTCCTTTAATATTACTATTTCCTCGCATCTTAAGTGAGACTGTTTTCTGCTGGTAGGAGAATCTCGTTAAAACCCTGTGTTGTTCTGTGAAAGTAGGTTGGTGGTTAATAGTCATCTCATTTGTGACTCTACACCAATAGTGACTGATGAACATGGAAGCATCGCATTCGAATTCATGGACAAGGTTATGTTAACTCTGATCATCATTTAAAGCTCTTGCAGCCCAATGGCTCAAGTTGGTGATTTTGCTTGGTGTAACTACAAGAGTTGACAATTTGGTACTAGAATGGTGACAAAACATTGTAGGTACACAAGGGAAAATATAATATGTTTTTCATCTTGTTAGTGAAGGAAATACTGTTTGAGAGAGTTGTCTGCCTAAAGGGTCCAACCGCATTGAATTTTGGGGTAGGCTCAGATTGGTAGTTGGTTCAAGCGGTAATGATCGGATTCATCAAAGTAAAGGGCTTGGATTTGTTAAAGTAAGACTAGAAGTTTGAACCTTGAAACACCGTCCGAGCGAGTGAATGCCCACTCAGAGGTAGTTGTTATTCGTGGTATGACAACGGATACCAAAATGACAGCCAACCGCGTTATATCGAGTTGCAGCGTCAAACGGTATGCTTCCATCGACAGTAGTAGTGGATATAGTACAAGCAACAAGTTTTAGCAATTGGGGGAAAGGTACATGGAGGAACATAGTTGCAAAGGACAGATAGATACGCAAGGGGAAACAGAAAGAGACCCTTGCAGGGGGAAAAACAAGTTACCTTTCATTAATGAGGATTGGTGGAAGAGATAATAAAACAGTGGAATTCGTATTGGCTTTGCCTTTTCCAGGTTTCATGGCATCTGCGATTGGGTCATCACATTGCCCCCTTTCAAACCTCTCTCCATCCACCAAAAAGCTGGCAACCATTTAAGACTAGGTTCTTGCAGTCAATGCCCCTCTCAGGTGTTTACTACTGTATCCCCACCAGCCTACTACTATTCCTGGACTTCGCCTAGTGAATTTTCAGATACCAGGTCGTATAAACAAAAAAAAAATTTATAGAATATTGAAGGAAAAAAAAACAAGTTGGAACTTTGCCTCTTCCCATTGAGCTAGGGCCTGATATGGCCATGCATGGTTAGAGATCTTGAAACCAAGTTGGCTGTTTTATGTAAGCTAGTTAAGTAGAGATTGTACTACAAGTTAAATAAGAAACATGACCAAGCTTGTCTCAGTTGTGGAGGGGGTTTGACCCAGCAGGGACCAATCTCTTCTCCTCATCACCAACAAATCCTGGCTCCAGCTGATCATGTTGGCCTTGTACTGTTGCCTGAGGAGGTTGATCGGCATGTGGGCGGCCGTGGTGGTGGTGGTTGTGGCGACGATGGTTATGACCGAGTGTTGCAAGCTCTTGTGAATAATAGGCTTCTTCTGATATTGCACCTTTTGGAAATATGATGAACAAGAGAAGAACAACAGCTGCTAGAATAAGGTGGCTGGATATGTAGCTAGTACTTTTCATGTTGAAAGTTTATATGGTGGAACTCGCTAGACTTGTAAGAAAGGTGATGAAGGATGTGTGGGAGCTCATGAACTTTTTTTTTAGAACAAGGGAGCTCATGAACTTGGGCACTACATATACTGGGGAGTTTGCCTGTTTAAAATGAGTGGGGCAGTGTTTTAACTGCACAATCGAGCCTCTCGGACCACTACCTGATACTTACAGCACGTCGAGTCAACCTAAAAATTTGGGTACCAGTTGGACCGATAGTGAACGTTGTTAAATATGATTTGATTTGAAAATAATAACTATAAGAGAAAGTTGGGAAAGGAGTGACCAAAGTTCAAATTCTGGTCACGACAAAAATCTATTTATAAATTTTTTGACAAACACGGCAACAAACTTAGATGATATTTAGAGTTATTTGGTATTTTGACTATAAATATAGTTAATACTAAATTATTTAAAAAAATTTTAGACTGATCGAACTAGGACCCGCATCGCTCTACTATGCGGATCGTTTTTAAAAACCTGGAGCTGGGGAAAAAACTTTCCTCGGAAGACGAGCTTCTAAAAGGTGGTTGCATATATTAGCCCATGTATAATACTCCGAAGTGTACATTGGAGTATTTAGGAGTACCCAATTCCCATCTTTCAATTAATACAAGGTTAGGTTACTAGATGGTGTGGTAGTCAATTTAAAGCCAACCGAGGAGTAGCATCCGACGACTAGTTTGACGCGGAGAAAATCGTGTTGTAGATTGGCTATTTAATTATGCATATTTTTTAATCCGAATTGCTTTTATGAGTTGGATCTCCTCCTCAGGAATGGTCGAGTGAGTCATCCATGAAGTTGGACGTCCAAATTCATTATATTTGGTGTGGGGCACTGGGGCTGCCATCAATTAGAGAGCTGGTCGGGAACTTAGATTAGTTGGCTCATCTGATATTAAAAACCGGGTGATTTTGACCAAAAACTATAGATCTGCTCAACCAGCCCATTACCATTTTGTTAGGCTTTTCATTCTTGTACTTGTGGATGAAATGGATGGAGCAGTTTTATCATTCGCAATTGGTCTATCGGCCAATTTTAGGCTCAAAAGATTATATGCCAGTCGATATTGGAGTGTTTTTGAGACGGACAACTTCGCAAACTTTCAATTGTTGGATTAGAATTTAGAATCAATGCGCTATTGTCATGAAGAACAAGGCCAGGTAATTCTAATAGAATGAACTGTTCAAGCTACAACAGTATTATGTAGAGTAGAAAATGTGAAGAATATTCACACATCAATTACAGGACGTGACCATCCCCGCTCCAGTGGGAGAACAAGAATGAAACGAAAGCAAGTACAGTTTACGTTCGTCGACTCGGACAAACTACTTCCCGAGCAAGCGACGGCCACGCTGATTTGCACGTCCGACTCGGCCAGTCAGCTCCTCGACGTCGTCTTCGAGAGGGACCATGGCCTTGGTGTGCCTGCATCAATGGCAGATAAAAGAAGCTATTCGTTTATAAAAGAAGGAAATAAGTATACAGGGTGAGTATAAGCAGAAGATGCAGTGTGAGTATGAAATAAGCTCATGGCACCGGAAAAGTAGTAACCAGCCACAATTCCGATCAAAACAATGCTTTGATATCGACGAATGCGAGAAGGTGCTGCTGACCTTTCGAGTTCTGTCCCCATGTCAAGAGCCATATCTTTCATCTGGCCCAATAGGTCACTCAAGTCTGAGAGTGCATCATCTTGTTTAGCCTTCTCCATCTGTTTCGGTAAATCCCATAAACCAAAAGCATTGCAGGTAAGACGTCTGACCCGAACAGCATAAGACTATAATTTGGAGTCCTAGAATTTTCAGCAAGCAAAGACAAACCTCAACTTTCTGATGTGCATTGGTAGGTTCAGATGGAGGAGTTCTGGTGGTTGACCTTCCCTTGGGTGCATTATTCAATCCCAACTTCTCTCTTTGCTCCAAGTTGTAACCTCGCCTTTCCGGGAAGTCATCTGCAAAAATTTATATACAATCAGTATAAGAAACACACAGTTCCTTGATGATCCTAAAAGGATCGCCTACTAATAGAAAGAAATTGATAATCATCAACAAATGTCATTTTGAGAACATGAGCTAGAACCCTGATTCCGGGATTTTCATGAACTTTTCGATATACCTTGTTGCAGCGAGAAAAGAAAAATGACATAAAACAAGCATACAAAGATATAACAAGAAACACTACCTCGTGTACTGACAGGGCCAGTTATGTGACGAGTCTTTTTCGGCTTCCAAGTCTTCGAGAAGAGTCCTCCAAGATTTCCCAGTAGCTTCTCACCCTGAAATCATACCAAACACAGCGAGAATTGCATGTTTCATCAGACTAGAGAGAAAATAAATGATAGTGCATATTAAACTTCAACAATAACTAGCGTACACACCCCCGATTGATGACAGCGAGCAGCGTTTAAGTAGAACTAATTTCAAAAGGTGTTTGGGGAACTTAAAACTGTAAGTATAAAGAGGTATTCATGGCAGGGAATGGTCAATAATAGTGTTGTATATTTCCATGTGACCATGCCACGGTATTCATTTTCGAGAAGTGCAAGATTTTGAAAGAAAAGCCATACCCGACTAAGATCATGATCCATATCCACGGTAACGTTATGTGTTCTTCTAATTTGCTCTCCTTGCTGATGCAGGGTGACAAGAGTTTGGGTACCGCTCTCTCTGATCTCCTCAGCAATCTTCAAGCACCCGTTGACTGTCTTTGTAGTCTCTTCCGCCTTATAAACAGCATAATTCTCCAGTTCTTGCACTGATTGGTTCTCGATCCCTCCCGAGTCACGGAAATCACTCTTGTACTTATTTCTAGCTGCTGAACTGAGCGGATACGAAGAAGCGGAAGAGGTCCATGTCCCCTGACTGTCGTCATCGAAGGGGTTACCGCTAGCATTGGGCGTGCTTAGATTGAGTTCCAAAGGAGTCTTCCGTGGTGGCATATTCTTCAAATTCTAAACAAACCTTGATGAAATCACTGATAGGTGATCAATTGAAAGAATTCTGCACATAACAAAATGGAAACAATTCAAGTTCAAACCACTACGATCCGACTAAAACTTGGATTAGCAGAGCAGAACTAAAACCCTATATCTACATGAGCTTTTGGAGATCCAAACTCAGCAAGCTATTAAATCAAAAAGACAAAGCAAGCAACCAGTCAACAAAGGGCAGGATCAGTAAATTCACAAAACATGACAATACAATGGCCTAAGAGTTAGTGGTGAGCCCTGAAAATGCTAGGCCTGTACTTTTTTGGTTTGCTTTAGACCACATCGGATAGACACCAATCCGCAAACTAATTCATGTTCGATCTATAACAATCCATCAATCCATTGACCTTCCAAGTGCCCAGAAAAATAAAGAGACAATTTTGATGGTGTCACTTTGCTAATCTTCCTTCCTCCCCAAGCAGAAACCATAAAAAGGCAGAGCCTTTGACCAAAAAGGCACCATCTTTAGCCCCCACCAACCAAAGGGTAGAGGCTCAATTCCAGTGGAATCACCAAGAACCCAACACGATTGATCAAAAGGGGGCAAATGGAACTTACCAAGAAGAAAGATTGAATCTTTACAAGACCCCACTTGGTGGAAGTACACGATAACAACAGGGGGGAGGCCAAAGTTGCTGTCTTTTGAGCTTTCTTTTCTTGGTTCCGACAATCTTACCCCCTTGTTTATAAATAATGAGGAGGAGAGGGAGAGGGAGGGAGTTAGACAAGTCCTAGAGAGAGAAAGAGGGTGTTTTTACAAGTTCAAAACGCGCATACAAGAGGGGGAAAGAAAGTCTTTGGCTTGGAGGAGGTTGATAGGAAAAGGGGAGGAAAGAGAGGGAGCCAAATGGGAAGTTCAATTAAACAACATTCAAATGTGGATATATATAATATTGGTATGTTTCTTATATCGTTTATTTCTTTGTTTTCTTGGGGCAAATTGACCTTTTCCTAATGTCTTTTATCTGATATTTTTTAATGTATTTTTTTTGTCAGATTCGCCTAATGCAAATATGTTGGTTTAGTTTATTTAAGTATGTTATATTTTCGAAATTCGAAATCTAGAATCACTCAAAACTTCATATTTACTTTTCTGTTAGAGGAAGGGATCATTAGTATGAGCCTTTTTAGTTTTATTGATTTTATGAAAGTGAGATAGTTGATAGGTGTGATTTGGTTGGCATTAGCTTAATCCCAAAAGGGTGTCTTTTGGATCTAATCTAACTACAAATTCAAATTGGAATTTGGACCTAACCCACGGGAACGAATAAACAAAAATATTCTCGTGCACATGCAAGCCTAATTGACATATAATATGGAAGTCAAATTTGATGTAGAGTTGTTTAAAGGGATTATCTAATATCTATATGATATTAAATATGAGAACATATTTGGTAATTTTTTAATATATAATATTGTGAGTAGTACTATTTGATAAAAAAATCTGGTAGACTTTTGAATGCATTGTTATATATTTCTTATATTTGTGCTTTATGTCCTAGTCAAGTGGGTCGATACTAAAAAGAAACATGGTTTGTTTCGGAGGGTTGGTGTACTTGATTAGGATCTACTTCAGTCGAGGCAAGTGTTGAACACTTTCTCCGTAAGACGAGATTGCCCCGTATATTTCAGTGCGGTACGGGCTACGACAATCGTCCCCAAGATACAACAACTGTTAGGGCGTTTCCAAGAACGTTGCACACGTATCTCGAAACTTTCGAGCGAACCCTTATATACCCAGAACTTTCGGACTCTTTTCTAAGTGAAGAACGGGGGAAGAGGAGAAGACAACAATGCTCGGAATATGCACTTGCTGCTAGGATGAAGATAATGGCAAGGGGGCACGCCTATTTATAGGCTAGAGGAGGCAGGGAAGCAGCCACCCCGAAGGGACGCGTCCGCTCGGCCAACAGGCTGTCTGGCTGCGCTCGTGGCCCTTCGGTGGCTTCTGAATCCTTCCAGGTGCGCCAGGCTACGCTCGTGGCCCTTCGGTGGCTTCTGGATCCTTCCAGGCGCGCCAGGCTGCGCTCGCGCCCTTTCGTGAGGGATCTCGCGACCCTTCGACCTTCTGGAAGTCTCCTGCATATTCCAGCCCTTCGTGCCTCTTCGGTGGCCATCCTGGTAGGCGCTCGCAACTCCTCGTCGCTTCGGTAGCTGCGCAGCTGCCTCCGGACCCGGGCAAAATACTTAAGGCTCCTCCAGCTCCTCGCGACGATGCGCACGTGCGCGTGCGCGTGCTCATGCTCGAAGCACCGTCCTCGCAGGCAGCTAGCGGTGGGTCAGCCTTTTGGGTAGCCAATCAAGTTGAGAGGTGAGGAGGAGAATTCCTTATAAACAAGGAAATCCTCCTTGCTCTAATCAATGTGGTATTGCCCCTTTCATTTCCCTTTTGGGCCTCTACTTTGGGCCTTACCACTTTGGGCTTTGCATTAAATTTTTTATTCAAAACCCAACAATCCCCCACATGAATGATGATTAATGCATGCAGACTCTAATCGAAAATTCTGACGTGTTATTATTGCATCGAGATAGGTAGCTTGCGGCTTTGAACCTTTTCTAGTAATATGTTATCGGATTTACTCGCTGCTCGGTGAACGCGATGTTTTGAACCGTCAGCTTTTGGCGTAAACCAAGACAATAACATTTACACAATAATAACCCTGATATATTTGGGTTCTCACGTTGTGTCCGTTTCAGCCATGGACCGTATCTTGGTTTCATAAGTATTTTTCCCATTTGAAGCGGCCTCACTTCACACTTACATAGGTGATCTCCTATCAGGAGTATCCTGCCATACTCCACCTTTATCAAGGTATAGAAAACATTAAAAGCGTAGTGCTTATCCTTACCACACCTCAGCAGGTTGATACCTGGGCAGCTTCTGAGAATGAGATAGGTTCTAGGTGATTAACTGAACCCTCCATAACTTAGTTTTCTCATTGAACCAAGTTTGTGGGATCTCCACTCATCATGGTTGAGTTACCGCTATGGACGTTCTTTATTGTGTGGATTTTAATCCTATTCCCCTTACTGCGTTGTACATTTGATCTCTATTGATTCCTTTTGTAAAAGGGTCAGCTAAGTTGTCCTTGGACTTTACGTAATTAATGGTGATCACCCCACTAGAGATCAACTGTCTAACGGTATTGTGTCTCCGACGGATATGTCGAGACTTTTCGTTGTACATTGTATTTTGTGCTCTCCCGATTGCAGACATGCTATCACAATGTATTAATACGGGAGGCACCGGTTTGCTCCAGCACGGAATATCCTCTAGGAAGTTTCTGAGCCATTCAGCTTCTTCCCCAGCTTTGTCTAGCGCTATAAACTCCGACTCTATGGTAGATCGAGCTATGCATATTTGTTTAGAGGACTTCCAAGACACGGCTCCTCCTCCTATGGTGAATACGTATCCACTCGTGGATTTGGAGTCCTTTGTGTCTGATATCCAGTTTGTGTCACTGTATCCTTCTAATACAGCTGAATATTTAGCATAATGTATGCAATGGTTTATGGTATGTTTTAAATACCGTAAAACCCTTTCTAGAGCTAGCCAGTGATCCTTTCCTAGATTACTTGTAAATCTGCTAAGTTTACTAACTGAGTACGCAATATCGGGGCGAGTGCAGTTTGTTAAATACATCAAGCTCCCGATAATTTGCGCATACTTCAGTTGAGATACTAGGTCCCCTCGATTCTTGGCTAAGTGTAGATTCAAATCTACTGGAGTCTTAACCGGAGGTTTGTCAAAAGTTTCAAATTTCTTGAGCACGCTTTTCACGTAGTGGGATTGTGTCAAGATAATTTAGTCAGCTTTCCTAGAAATTTTTATTCCTAGTATGACGTCTGCCAGACCCATATCTTTCATGTCAAAGTGATTCTTTAACATGTTCTTAGTTTTCACAATAACCTCTTTATTGCTTCCCGTAATTAGTAAGTCATCTACGTAGAGACATACAATTACGTAAGCTTCAGGTGTGCCCTTAATGTAAACACATTTATCGCACTCATTGATCTTAAATCCATTTGATAACATTGTTCTGTCAAATTTCTCGTGCCACTGTTTCGGCGCTTATTTTAGCCCGTATAGTGACTTAACTAGTCGGCACACTTTATGCTCTTGACCGGGAGCCACAAACCCTTCAGGTTGCTCCATGTATATCTCATCTTCCAGTTCTCCATTTTGGAAAGCTATTTTTACATCCATTTGGTGGATCTCAAGGTTATAGAGTGCTGCAACAGCTATGAGTACTCTAATTGATGTGATTCGTGTGACCGGTGAATACGTGTCAAAGAAATCATATCCCTCCTTCTGTTTGAACCCCTTAGCTACCAATCGAGCTTTGTACTTGTCGATTGATCCATCAGCTTTGTATTTCCTTTTTAGGATCCACCTGCATCCCAAAGGTTTGCAGCCCGGTGGGAGATCCACGATTTCCCACGTGTGGTTTTGCATAATGGATTCTATCTCACTATTGATAGCTTCCTTCCAGAGAGGAGCATCTGGACTGGACAATGCCTCTTGGATTGTCCTGGGTTCATCTTCTAACGCGTAGGTTAGATAGTCCAAACCAAAGGATTTGGTTACCTTTGTCCGTTTACTACGTCTAGGTTCATCATTTTCCTGATTGGACCCTTGTGTAGTCTTGTGAGCCCTTTTCTTTGAGCTTCCTTCCTTTCTTTCCTTATTAGGAAAGCTATTCTCAAAGAACGTTGCGTTCCTTGATTCTATGACCATTTCCGTGTTTATCTCAGGGTTTTCAGATTTGTGCACCAAAAATTGATAAGCACTACTATTTTGTGCATATCCGATAAAGATGCAATCAATGGTCTTGGGTCCTATTCTCACCTGCTTAGGCTTAGGTACTTCGACCTTTGCTAGGCACCCCCACACTTTAAGGTAACTGTAAGAAGGCTTCATTCCTTTCCATAGTTCATATGGGATTTTATCCCTTTTCTTGTGTGGCAATTTGTTTAGAATGTGGTTAGCTGAGAGCACAGCTTCTCCCCACATGTTCTGGGGTAAGCCCGAGCTAATCAACATAGCGTTCATCATCTCTTTAAGAGTTTAATTTTTGCGTTCAGCTACGCCATTTGATTGAGGTGAATATGGAGCAGTCGTCTGATGAATAATGCCATGTTCTTGACAGAGTTCCTCAAACGGAGCTACATATTCTCCTCCTCGATCACTTCAGATCATTTTGATTTTCACGCTGAGTTGATTTTCAACCTCATTCTTATATCTCTTAAAGGCATCAAGAGCTTCGTCTTTTCTCTTTAGGAGATACACGTAGCAATATCTCGTACAATCATCGATAAACGTGATGAAGTATTTCTTCCCGCCTTTAGTTTGCACGTGTTTCATATCGCAAGTGTCCGTATGAATTAACTCTAAAGGCGTAGTACTTCTTTCCACCGAATGGAAAGGTGCTTTGGTCATTTTAGCCTCCACACATACTTCACATTTATCAGATGGGTTGAACTCTAGATTCGGTAATAAATTTAAACTTACTAACTTTCTTAGTGAGTTTAGATTTACGTGTCCTAATCTACCATGCCATAAATTAGAACACTCAGTCAAGTAAGAAGAAGCATTAACTTTATTTTCACCGTTAAAGGTGCGATTAGTCAGTACAAACTTATCAGCCTCAAATACAAGCCGGGACATGCAGCACATCCTTGAGGGGAAGCTCCTTTCAGGACCACTTCTTCCTCTTCTTGCCACTTTTTCCCTCAGCGAGGTGCACGGTGGTCTCAGAGTTGGCCTTGCCTTGCTTGACTTCGGACTTTCGGCTTGGATCTCATGGAGGATCAGCTGCATCCCGGCATCCTCCGTTTTGTACTTCTTCTCGAGTGAACTCCACAGCTCCTTAGCGGTCTTGGCTTCCGCATAGACGTTGTAGAGCGTGTCGTCTAGTCCATTTAGGACTTCCGCCACCTTCGGAGCCTCTTTCTTCAAGAATCGGACCAGGTTGAGCGTCGTCAGGTAAAACAACATCTTCTGTTGCCACCTCTTGAACTCGGTACCGTTGAACTTGGCCGGCCCTTTCGACGTGGATAGTTCCCGGGACCGCACGCGTGCGCAAGCTCGGACGGTGCTCGCAGGCAGCTAGCGGTGGGTCAGCCTTTTAGGTAGCCAATCAAGTTGAGAGGTGAGGATGGGAATTCCTTATAAATAAAAAAATCATCCTTGCTCTAATCAATGTGGTATTGCCCCTTTCATTTCCCTTTTGGACCTCTACTTTGGGCCTTACCACTTTGGGCTTTGCATTGAATTTTTCATTCAAAATCCAACAGTTTTCTCCTAATAAAAAAAATAAAAGGTTCTGATTTATTTTTTTAGAAAGATCAAGGATCTCGCTGTGAGACTAGTATGGCCAATTAATTTCCAACCTGGTTTCAATAATGAAATTGAGTTGAGAATGTTCTTATTTTTTTTGCTGATATGACGATTCGTAGCCGACTAATGTATGTTCGATTCGAATATGACCTTTGAATGATGGGGCAAGATTTTCTCAATAAGTATTCAATATTGTTGTGTTTTCAAATACCCAAACTCGAGATCTTTTGTTTAATCTAGAATATCTCCCTTGCGAGTTCTAAAATTTCTATCGCTCCATCCCCGAAGAGATAAAAAAACCCGTCATTGTTTAGGATGTGCTATCAGAGGCTCTGGAGAAATCAGAATAGGAGAGTACTCATTTTCGAGGGAACTTTCTTATTAAATTTAATTACTTGTTGGTTGATAATATTCCGGTGAAATAAGGTTTTGTTGAGTCCATGGAGAACCTATCCAACCAACTCTATTGACCTTGACTAGTTCTTTCAAGTACGGCAGCCGGAACTTTATAAAGCTGTACCGTACGCGTTCTCCATGGGAGCTTGACAAGTCTTTTTTCATTTTTTAATTTGGAATTTCATTTGATTTGTTTTATAAAGTCTGATCATATTAACTTTGTCGTTCTGGCGTGATAGACTAAATAAATATCACCGATTGACATGTTAAATCAACATTGTCAAACAAGTTAATTAGCCTAGAAGGAGTATTTAAATTGGACAATGAAATCAAACGATCACGAAATTTACATTCAAATTGTTGATTCATTAAAATCTGACCATATTCAAGTATGAAATGCTCACCGCTTGTCGCCGATACGACGGATATCAAATATTCATTTAAAGTAAAATTTTATTCCCAAAAAGACAATAATACTAGACACTCTTGTTTTTTCGGTAAGTGATTTTTATTAATGATAAAAAAATAAATAATATCAGATATTTTTTTTTGGGATCCCTTGTGCAATTGTCGTTTGGTCCAATTGCTCAGAGATCCTAAACTTATGGGGTCTGTAATTATTCGAGGATATGTTTTGACGTTTGTAATCTGGAGCCCTTTTTTTTTGTCATGGTGTATTTGATGGCATTTTTTTATCTCTTGTGTAACTTTTTTTCAATAGATTTTGTCGCATCGAGATTTAACGAGACCGGCGGCCGCGTACAAATTCTCTTTCTGGTTAATATTATAAATAAAATTTAATTTTTTTTAAAAATACCGTTGTTCTTAGCTGCCATTTATGATTTAACCTTTGAAAAATCAATCAATTGAAACCTATACCGAGCCTGGTTTAGGGCTGGGTGAAGGGCCTGGGCTTTTTATTGGGCTGGATATTAAAAATCCAGTTGCTACAATCGAGCAGTGTCATTACCAGTAAGCCAAACACATGTTCCATATTCTTACAACTTTTTATTTTTTTAATATTCGATTGTCGTCCCAGATAATCTTCCGATAAAGGGTTGGTTTTTTAATAAGTAGTTTATATCAATTGTTTTTCTTCACTTTTTACTGTAAGTTTAACATTTTTATATGTAGTTTTCCTATCATAAAGAAAACCGAGCTTACTTTCTTTTGGATTGTTGGAAGAGACGATGGTGATGTAGGATTTGATTTACTAATCCACTCTTTAAGGGATGATATTGATCAATTTGATTAGGACAAAGAAATTTAATCCACTGGTATTTGTTTTACGTAAAAAATAAAAAAATAAGTATTTTTGCTTATACGATAAACTTTTCAAACATGCAGAAGTTATTTTTCAACAATTTTTAAAATGTCACAATTTTTTTCATGGTAAATCAATTTCTCAAAAAACATGTCAGAAATTTTTTTCTTATTAAATTTTATACAAGGACTTCTCGTGCTTGTTGGATATTATATTGTGGATAATTTTTTTCGTATTAACTATTTAAGTAATTCAATTGAATCAAGTCTTAAGTAAAATTCAATTCAATTCAAAGTACAAGGACAATCTTCCAAAGAAAATGCATTAAAAAATTAAATCCGAAGCATTTTCGATTATAAAATTAACTTCACGCCGTGCGAAATCAGAGAAATAATTAGGAGATTAATATGGTAAAAATCTTAATACGAGGCCGACCAAACCAAACGCGGTCGTTTCGAACACGAAATTGATCAAACCGCTACGACCCAACATATAAATTAAAAACTCCCCCTCCGCCTAAAATAAAAAGAAATCCGCAACGGCCTTAACAAAACGCAAAACGACAGCGATCCGAAAACGCAAAACGACAACGGACCCTTGCCTCCTCAACCTCAACCTCAACCTCCGGGAGCTCCTCCTCCTTCCCTTCCACTCTCCCGGTACTCAGAAAGGTAAACCCTAACTCCATTGTACTTCTATTTAACTTCGGCCTAGGGCTTTTCCTCCCAATGAGGCACCTTTTGACGTTTGTTTGTTGATTTCTGTCCTTTTGGTAGCTTAGGACGCGAGAATGGGAGACGGCGATCTCAAGGCGTGGGTCTCGGACAAGCTTATGACGTTGCTAGGGTACTCGCAGGCGACCGTCGTTCAATATGTCATCGGACTGGGTACGTCTTGTTTTCGCGTGTGTGTTTAATTTGTACAATTTTGTGATGATTCGGAGTGCGCGATTTTCTGGTCTTGCAGCTAAGAAAGCGAATTCGCCAGCTGATGTTGTGGGAAAGCTGCAAGAGTTCGGGTTCTCTTTGTCTACCGAGACTCGGTCCTTTGCCCAAGAGATTTTCTCGCGTGTTCCAAGGAAGGAAACTGTGAATGTGCGTCTTTTTGTTGCTCCGTTTTTTATGTCTAGGGTTATAGGTTTGTTTGGCATGGCTGGTAGTAATTGCTTCGGCCGGTTCTCTTTTTTGCAGCTTTACCAGCAACAAGAGAGAGAAGCTGCAATGCTGGCTAAAAAGCAGAAAACTTATGCTCTTTTGGACGCTGACGACGAGGACGATGACACAGATAAAGCTCCGGTCGCAGCTCATCCGGAGCCTAAGAGAGGCGATGGGAAGAAGAAACGGTTTAGGAAAAAGATTGAAGCTGATGAGGATGAAGAAGACGATGAGGCAGAGTCTTTATCCTCTTTCTGATCAATTTCAATTCTTTTTTTTTTGTTGTTGAGATGGTAAGTTTCCGGTCTAGGTCCGTTCTAATAGCGTATTTATTTGTTTTGACTTGATGCATTGCTGCAGGTGGTCAGGCAAGCAAAAGAAGGTAGGAGGGTTAAGAGCAAGAAAGCCGAGAGCGAAGATGATGGTTCTGAGGTATGTTTTGATGCTCCAATTTTCTTTTTAGTCTGCAAGGAATTATGTAACTTTTTGTGTTGTTATTTCATTCTTGTTGAACATGTCATTACAATATGTGCAACAATGATTTTCTCCATGCATTAGGTATTTGTTTTTTGAGAGGAGCACACTAGGTATTATGTGTAGCATATTCTCCCAGATTTCTATTTGGTTTAGTTGAGAAAGTGGTTTCTGTGTTTGAACATTAACACTGAAAGCATTCTGGTTTTGTTTTTTATAGTCGGAGGAGGAACGATTGCGTGATCAGAGAGAGAGAGAGGAATTGGAGGAGAGTATGAGAGCTCGTGATGCTGCAGCTACCCGTAAGGTTTGTAGTTTTTTACATTTCAAAATGATGAAACGTCCATTTTGTGCTTGCGAATGATTTTACTTCGATGTTTACTGGAAGAAATGCTAGAAAGAGTCGCAAGATAATTATTTCGCAAAAAAAAAGTACTGACATCCAGGCTCAGTGGTACTTGCAGAAATTGTTGTCTCCTCTTCACAAAAAAAATCAACATTGAGTTGTTAGGTGATAAAATTCACCTGATACTGTCACATGCTATTCAATTACGTTTTTCTGTGATGAGCCATAGTATAGGACTTTTATCTATTGACAATTAGAAATCATTTTCCCACCAGGAAGCTCCTTCCTGTTTTACCTTTTTTCGGACACCCTTTGGTTTCCCTGGATTCAGTTTCGGTTTTGCCATTTGACACCATAGGTAACTAAGCTGATCAAAGAGCCCCTTCCAGTCTGTGGTACTTGTCACAAAATATTTTTCTTTTCCCCTTGCATGCTTGCCTGCACCATTGCCTGAGACGCTTTTTTCTTTTGTATTCTCAATCCTCATTGTCTGATCTTTCTTTATTTTAATACAAAGCCTTGTTAACATTGTTTTTTGAACCTTTTATAACAGCTGACAGAGGCAAAATTGTCAAGGAAAGAGGAGGGTAATGCCCTTTGTTGTCTTATCCCTTTTAAGAAGTACTAGTTTACGAAAGTTCAGTTGTATTAAATAGCTGTTCTTATCTTCCTTTCCACAACAGAAGAGGCACTAAGAAGGGAAAATGCTTTGGAAAATGATAACATTCATTCATTGAGGTTTGTACCTTTGTCTCTGTGTCTAGTTATCAGATCATTTCACTTTCAGTTGCTGATCCTCTATTTGTTGCATTTCATGATCAGGAAAGTCTCAAGACAAGAATATTTGAAGAAAAGAGAGCAGAAGAAGTTAGAAGAACTACGGTAATATGATAAGTAGAAATAAGGATTACTTGTATACACATCTAATCTTTATATTAATTGCTCGTTATGCAGTAAATTTTCATTTTTTGGTGCTTTTATAATTTCTCTGCTTTTGATTATTGATAATTTTGTGTTCCAGGGATGATATAGAAGACGAGCAATATCTATTCGATGGGATGAAGCTTAGTGAAGCTGAAAGACGTGAAATGAGGCAAGGATCCTTACCCGTATTAATGTTCGGGACTTCTTGTCCACATGTTACTGATGTTCTTATATCCTTTCTGGTTATCTACACTACAGATTCTTATCATAGGCCATGTGGTTTGAGTGTTTTACTTCTCACAATGTTTCAATTTAGTTGTAAGGTGCTACATGTTGCTTGTGATTCACATTGAATTCTTAATCTAAATGTCACATAGCATGAAGGTGACAGCAATTGGAGGCTGATCTGTTTGTTTTTTGATGGAATTGCTTTGAAATTAGAATGTTGGAAAAAAATCGCATCTGAAACATGTGGCTTACTAATGTTCCCTTGTCTTGACTAACTTAGTCAATACTTATACATAGCTTTTCTTTTCCCCCTTGGTCAATGATATACCTTTAGCCCACAACTGAATGCTATTACTTTCTGTTTACGATATGGCCCAATTACTGTTACAAGAGTACTAAAAGGATTGATTCCTTTTTGCAGATACAAGCGACAAATATACGAGCTTGTGAAGAAAAGATCAGAAGACACTGATGACACAAATGAGGTTACTGATCTTCATGTTTGCATTGCTCATCATAACTTTTCGTTCTGGTGGTTTGGTAGAGAGTGTATCTGACCTGCTGCAAAGTGTTTACTTCTCTATTGTGTTGTTGTCATATTGTGGCTGACTAACTACTTCACCTTTTGTGCTAAAATATTTGTTTACATGTGCAGTACAAAATGCCAGATGCATATGATGATCAGGATAGAGGGGTCAATCAAGAGAAAAGGTTTTCTGTGGCTATGCAGCGTTACAGGTATGCTTGCTATATACTTTTTTTCTAGTGATATAGCTGTCAACATATTAAAATGCATGTTATAAGCAAACTTTTTCCTGAAGTTCACTTATTCCGTTGTACTTTCAGCAATTTCTTATCAGCTTTTTTTTGTGGTAAATATAATCATATATTTGGGCTTATTTGTATTGCTTAACCTGTTTTCTCATACCCGCTGGTGTTATAGAGATCCTGGTGCTTCAGACAAGATGAACCCATTTGCAGAACAAGAAGCTTGGGAAGATCATCAAATTGGCAAGTCCCCATTGGCTCTAGCCTCTAGAATTGGGATTGCATGTTTCTTTGTGATGATAGTTGGTCCGTGATTTTTCAGGGAAAGCAACACTCAAGTTTGGCTCGAAAAATAAGAAGCAAATGTCTGATGACTATCAGTAAGTTACTGAAGTTCTCAAAATTTTCCGTTCCTTATTTGTCCTCAGATTGTTTTAGCGTCTTATTGGGTCTTTTCACCACTTTCTTTCTGTTTGTTATTCTGTTCCTCTTTGCTAGTTGATTTCAATCAAGTCATATACTTCTTTGGTAAACTTCATCTCATTTCACCTTCTCAATCAACTGTAGGTATGTGTTCGAGGACCAAATCGACTTTATCAAGGCGTCAGTCATGGACGGGGATAATGTACGCTTCTGTGTCTGGCTGTCTGCTTGCTTGTTCTCATGGGCTTTTATTTCATTGCGCGTTTCGAAGAGACTTCATTGAATGTATGTTGAAGTTTGTATTGAACAATTTGCAGCTTGATGAGAAGCTGCCATCTGAGGAATTGGAGGAATCTGAGGCAAAGTCAGCTCTGGAGAAACTTAAGGTGCGTATTATCTCAGTTGCCATTCCTGAAGTTGTTCTTATTTATTATAACTTTGCATGAAAATCACTGAAATGATGCACTCCGTGGCAAATTTCAGAGTGGACTAGAATTTGACTTTCATAATTTTGCTACCAGATAATACGCTGGCAGCTAATCAGTATTCTGATATTAGTCTGTGTTAGTGATGGATATACTAAGTCGATGAAGTATATAGCTATTTATCTGCTTAGCTGCCGTTGACCATGCTGTCAGGTTTCATATGCCTATCTGTACGTCATAATGTCTGTAATTGTTAACATATACAATTGTATAGCCCACTGCAACTTATGGAATAAAACTCCATTTATGAATATGCAAACCCTTGTTTAGTTGGAGTTTCATTGTGTTTTGCATTGTCGTTATGAAAAAGCTTATGGCTCTGATGGAGGTAAGTTAAGGGTCAATATTACTTTAGTACTCTTCCCCATTATGCTACCCATTTATAATGCCCCCTCGCATACACTTATTTCCTTGCAGGCAGATAGGAAAACGCTGCCCATCTACCGATATCGAGACGAACTACTTAAAGCAATCGAGGATCATCAGGTTTTAGTGTTATCCTTCATCCTAACATTTCATCTAATCGAACGTTTTATCATGCTTCTTTAAACTTAGATGACTCGATCTCACGGGGAGTTTTTATCAGCCATAATGTATTTTCATCCATCGCCTTCTGCACTACCGAAGCTAACCATGCACAAGTAATAGTCTCGGTGGTCTGGTCATTTTGAGTGTACTAATTTGCTAATTTGAAATTTGTAGATTCTCGTCATTGTTGGTGAAACTGGTTCTGGCAAGACAACTCAGATTCCTCAATATCTGCATGAAGCAGGTTATACCAAGCGTGGGAAGGTACAGCGTTGTTACTCAACCAGTGTTGCTGTTTTAGATTTATTGTTGTTCTTATCAGTTAGCTCATATGTTTTGTGGTAATACATACTTCCATTTGCTCGTCAACTACTTGTGTGCCCTTTCTATAGTACAACTTATTAATTTGTTTGGCTAGGATTCCTTTTTTTTAAGGCAACTCCTCTGTGTGAATCAATTGAGCAAAGTGCATTTCAGCTGTGTGTTGACGCATGAATGTTGGTTAATGTTTGCCAGATTGGCTGTACTCAGCCACGACGGGTTGCTGCTATGAGTGTCGCAGCTCGCGTTTCACAGGAACTGGGGGTCAAGCTTGGGCATGAGGTATAGCACTTCTTGAAACTGATTTTCCGGTTTTTATTGCCATGCCTTTTCCAGTTCTACTTCTGTTTTTTTTTTTGCATTCTGTTATAATTTTCTTTCTAATTGATTTAGCATTATCTAGTTTTTAATTCTTGCTGGACAGACTTTCATTTAGCTTATGCCAAGGATGTGCCAGCTTTCAGTATTTTACTGGATTTGTCACTTACATAAAGTTATCTTTACACTTTCTTATGTCCTTTGTTTCCTTCTGTCCCTAGGTTGGCTACTCTATTAGATTCGAAGACTGCACATCAGAGCAAACTATTTTGAAGTACATGACTGACGGAATGCTCCTGCGAGAATTTCTGGGCGAACCAGATTTGGCAAGCTATAGGTGAAGCTTATTCAGAAATCTGCATATCTTCTTTTTAATTTATATTCTTGATTACTAATGGCTTGTAACGTTTCAGCGTCGTGATGGTTGACGAGGCACATGAAAGAACTTTATCAACGGATATACTTTTTGGACTGGTGAAGGCAAGTAATTATTCTCAATTAGAATTTTGTATTATTAAGACTTTTTATGCTTGATCACAGGATATGAGGCATGTTTGTGTGTTGACTGATGCTACTTCAATTTTCCATCTCATTGGTGTACTGACTTGTTTTCTACCTTTCATGTAGGATATAGCTCGGTTTCGGCCAGATCTAAAGTTGCTCATATCAAGTGCCACACTTGATGCTGAAAAGTTCAGTGATTACTTTGACAGTGCACCGATTTTCAAAATTCCTGGCAGAAGATTTCCTGTGGATATTCACTACACAAGAGCTCCAGAAGCTGATTATATGGATGCTGCAGTTGTGACTGTGCTCCAAATACATGTGACACAAGAAGCTGGAGACATTCTAGTGTTTCTTACTGGACAGGAGGAAATTGAGACTGCTGAGGAGATATTGAAGCACAGGACAAGAGGTTTGGGGTCGAAAATAGCAGAATTGATTATCTGCCCCATCTATGCCAACTTACCAACCGAACTTCAGGCTAAGATTTTTGAGCCCACGCCGGAAGGGGCCAGGAAAGTTGTACTTGCAACAAATATTGCAGAAACTTCATTGACAATTGATGGGATCAAGTACGTGATTGATCCTGGCTTTGTTAAGATGACGTCATACAACCCTAGAACTGGCATGGAATCTCTTCTTGTTACTCCCATATCGAAAGCGTCAGCAATGCAACGTGCAGGACGTTCTGGACGGACAGGTCCTGGAAAGTGCTTCAGATTGTACACAGCTTACAACTATCAGAATGACTTGGATGATAACACAGTCCCTGAAATACAAAGGACTAATCTGGCCAATGTTGTTCTCAGTTTGAAGAGTCTTGGGATCCATGACCTCCTTAATTTTGACTTCATGGACCCTCCACCTTCTGAGGCATTATTAAAAGCTTTAGAACTGCTTTTTGCCTTGAGTGCCCTAAATAAACTTGGTGAGTTGACTAAAGTTGGTAGAAGAATGGCAGAATTTCCGCTGGATCCCATGCTGTCGAAGATGATTGTCGCATCTGACAAGTATAAGTGTTCAGATGAAATGATCTCTATTGCTGCCATGTTGTCGGTTGGGAATTCTATCTTCTATCGGCCAAAGGACAAACAAGTTCATGCTGATAATGCAAGGTTGAATTTTCATACCGGGAATGTTGGTGACCATATTGCCTTGCTCAAGGTTAGACTCCTTTGCAGATTGCTGATTTAAGAGTCCATTTGTTTTTAACTGTGGTAATTATACATGAAAACATCTTTTATTAAATTATTGATATATGTTTATGTGCATAATGTTGATTGGAGTTTGTGTTCATCTTTACTCATGCCAAGTAGGGAATAGAACATGTTAAAACATGTGACAATGTCCTTGCATGTTGATCTCTAATTCTATGTATATTCTTCTCTCATTTATGACACACATTCCTTTTCCAGGTATACAATTCATGGAAGGAGACAAATTACTCAACACAGTGGTGCTATGAAAACTATATTCAGGTACTGTGGGATTCTATAGCCTCGATTGGCATTGATTTGTATGACCATCCATGTTCCTGTTATCGTTGGTTATTAAAATCACTGGAACTTGAGATTTTAAATGCTGTCATATCAGTTACTAATACTTGAGATTGTGTGAATTTGATGTTGTCTCAACTTTAATACGGAGGAAGGGAAGTCCACAGATCTACTGATTTTGTCTGTTTCTTTTGCTGTATGGTTTTCTTATCAATGATATTGAAACTTTCTTGTGCTAGTGGTTGTTAAATAAGATTAGTTTTTGTCATGCAGTATGCCCGAGTACACCAACTAAAAATAATTTGTTTCATGCTGAACAAAGACAAGGAAGTAATTCTAATTGCTGGTTCCCTGATAGTCTTTTTCGATTCTCTGCTAGGAAATGTAGTATCATTTCCCCGTCCTTGCAGGATGCGAGATGGAACCACAATGGGATCTAGGCTATTTGTGTGTGTTGTGATATTGTTCCATTACTTGCCCTATCTGCAGCAAGTATTTTTCTAATGAATTACAATGTTTTGAACTTTAGATTGCAACAGTATGAGTATAATAAGGTCCTCATCTTGCAATGGTGATGATTTCTCCAAGTTTAGATCTTGTATTCTTTGGTTGATAGAGGTGACAATGTGCAATATGTTGGAATTGTGTTGGAAAAGGTGATTCAATTGATATGCATGTTTGCAGGTTAGGAGTATGAAGCGCGCCAGAGACATAAGGGATCAATTGGAGGGTCTTCTGGAGAGAGTCGAAATTGAATTAATTGAAAATCCTAATGACTTGGATGGGATAAAGAAGTCCATAACATCTGGTAAGATAATGCAGCAAATATTTATCTTTCTTTTTCTGAAAGTTCAAAGATCTATGAGTGTCTAAATAGTTCGTTTTTTCAGCAAATATTCATCTTTCTTTTTCTGATTTGTTCTTCCAATTGGAACTTTCAGGTTTTTTCCCTCATTCCGCAAAATTGCAGAAGAATGGATCTTACAGAACCGTGAAACACCCACAGACTGTTCACATGCACCCGAGCTCTGGTTTGTCCCAGGTATATTACATTTAGTTATACACCAAGTGACTTGTTTAACTATGGTTTATCAGTATACTATTAAGGTTCATAGTACGTGATGTAATTGAAGTCTGACTCGGCTATGTACTTTTCAGGTGCTCCCGCGGTGGGTTGTTTACCATGAGTTAGTTCTCACTACTAAGGAGTACATGAGACAGGCAAGTTTGTTTTTTTTTTCTCCGAAACCCTCAAGTTTGATATCTCTTCCTTTCTTTGGTGGCATATTCACTGAAAGTGAGATCGTATATGCAGATTACTGAACTCAAGCCAGAGTGGCTGGTTGAAATTGCCCCGCATTATTACCAGCTGAAGGATGTTGAAGATGGTACCTCTCTCTCTCTCTCTTTCTCGAGATGCTCTTGTAGCTTGGCCGTGCAATATACTAATAGTTCATGTTATTATTTTGTGCGAATTTGCAGCTGCATCGAAGAAAATGCCACGGGGTGAGGGGCGTGCACCTACAATGGCGAATGAGAGATAAATTGTACAATGGTTGACAGTAATCCCGTTTAAATTCTGAACTGAGGAAGAGACGACCAGATACAAATTTTGGTAGTTAGGACCACCACTGCGGAAGTATGGATGAACATTCTCTTCATCGAATTTGAAGTGTTCCGAACCAAAGAGTTTAAACTGAAACGTGTATATAGCGCTGACGCAGAATACTTGTAAATTATTGATATTTGATTTTATGGTAAAGTAGATCCAGCGAGTTCTAAATTGATCGTGGAATTGTAGTTCGGTTTCAACTCTTGAAATCTTTAGTTGGATGGTTTCCATTTTCTCGAGTTGGTTGAATCGTAGGAACAGTAATATATAGAAGAATCTCGAGTGAGCACCGGAACTTAGAAATTTCGTGTTTGAGTTCATCGGGGAGGAAGAATTCTGTTGTTCGGTTCGGATATGAATTATTTTGCCAAGTGTGTGTCCGAATATGGATTATGTTATTAAGTGGGTGTTTGAATGTATGTTAACTTTTGACCCTAAAAAATATCTGGCTATGGCATGTGAATGAAGGCGTAGTATACAAAGAAATGCTTTGTTAAGCACGCAAGAATTGTTCAATCTCGCCCTTTACTTCCATTACAAGAATTATCAGACAAGATGCATCCAAAGCCTATAATAAAAGTCAAAACCGCCTGAACCAAACCGAACCAAACTCCTAAAAAGGATGGGGGAGGCTCTCACTTCAAAGAGAAATAATGTGCTTAGTCTCATTGACATCACCGGGGAGGAGGAGCTTCCGATGGCTTCCCCGACACAACTTCACGCAGCAACCACGACGCATGTCTTCGGGGCGAGCGCCCGGAATGGTGGCAGCACCCTTTACGACTCGTATGAGCTGCTAGCCATGACCAACCAGCTCAACAAGGTCATGGTGCAAGCGCGGTTGAACAACCCGTCGCCTACGCTGATGACTTACTTGGAGTCCCCCTTCTATCGTCACCGGTTGAACAAGGTCAGCCATGATAACTCCAAGGCGCCGAGGAGGATCACATGTCCGCGTAATGTGACAGGCTTAATAGGCACCGGGGGCTTCTTCAGTAGGCTATGGAAGAAGGTCAAGCAAGGATTAGTCAGGAATAAGCACTGAAGTCATGGCCTTTCGGCCATCAGACTCCGGACAGCTTCTGGTGTTAAATCTGTTGTGTGCATATCACGTCAAACATCATGTGGTGATGTAGTGCTATCTGA
This sequence comes from Hypericum androsaemum, assembly GCA_963995505.1. Taxonomy (NCBI): domain Eukaryota; kingdom Viridiplantae; phylum Streptophyta; class Magnoliopsida; order Malpighiales; family Hypericaceae; genus Hypericum; species Hypericum androsaemum. Next base: position 13,606,392 of record OZ023194.1, read on the forward strand.
TGGTCTTGATATCGATATTGTTCAACCCAGATGATTTTTCTTATGATGTATTCTTGAGTTCGAGCCATTTGAATACAAATACACGAGTAGAAAGTTCCTTCCCCTTTGTGATTATGATATATTAAAATTAGGATTAGTCCGTTCAATGACTAAAACTGAGTAGAAAGTTCCTTCGCCCTTGTGATTATGATATATTAAAATCAGTATTAGTCGGTTCAATAATTTTACGAGGCTCTCAATGAATGTTCTTGTTTCACATATCCAGGTTACAAGATCCAAGGAACCATCATTGAAACTAGCTACTGCTGTAACAGGTAAGATAATCGCATGCTATTACACTTTCAGGTTGTATAGGGAGCAAGCCTAAAGTATGCTAGAAAGCCAGAGCTAGAGGCTCATGCAAAAATGTGGCAAACGTCTCAAAGCTCTTGCACTCTGGACACCAACAGGTTGGTAGTTAGGTTGACAGAACGAATTAACAGATATGGAGATGACGATGTTGCGCGAGCACGACTATGTGAATGCAGGCATTCGTTCGATTGCGCGATAGAGAGAGAGAGAGGGAGGGAGGGATAAGCCAGAGCTGCAAAAACACTATAATTTACATTCGTATATGTTCTTCTGTAATATCGGGGGATAAAGACATTCCCAAAATTCCCCTCTTGTCAAAACCGGGCAACCTATTCGACTAAGAGCTCTTGCCACTTACAAACGTGAGTCAGCCTAAAGCTACGTTAGAACAATCCACACATGAAACATTTGATAAAAAAACATTGACAGTGACAACACAGCCACGGCAACCAAAACCCACATCTGATTTTCGTGGTATCACGATAGCCTGAGCGCCATTTCCTGCAGAAGAGCTCGCTTCTGTGAAGCATTGATCACGTGATTAGTCTCTGCATTCTCTAGCACGTCCGTCACGATTGCTGCTGCATGGCCAAGAGGTTCCTCCGATGCTTTCCTCAACATAAAAGCCTGCCAGCCGAAAGACCTTATCAGACTTCCAACAATAGCTTACAGCCTAAATATTTTTCAAAATTCATGCACAATTCTCATTGTTTAGACTAATGAAATCGAAAACCTGACTAATTATGTAACATTTTGTGATGAAAAACATTAACTTCCACCATTGGGAGTTTATCTCATGAAACATGCCATCAGGGTATATTAACAACCTAGAGTCTACAGAGAAAACCAGAAACAAAAGACATCATTTGGATCAATTCTGAGAGCTCATCAGCATTTATTCTTAACACATCATTTTTGGTACCATTTCACGGTTAATAATGTGTGTTGGAAGGAATGCATGAGTGTAAAGATATCAGAGAGAGAAAGAGAGAGAGAGAGAGAGAACCTGGCCATGATGGGACACAGATAAAGTGCATGGCTCCTGAGACCATGGTTCCCCATCGATTTGCACAGGCAACCTCGCAAGTAGTTGTATCTTAATTGATTGTCCCTGCGCAAGCCTTCGTGCACGAGATAACCCCACCTATACAAGAACAGAACGGCACATTGAATAGCCATGTTGCATAATACCGAGTATCTTGTGACCAAACAGTCAACCAAATGTTATAATAACCAAATTTAAGCATTTGTCAAATCTTGCTTTCATACTCCCAACATGACAGCAATTTGCCAAGCACCAATGAGCCCACCATGTTTTGAAGAAGTATTCTACCTGAAGCTTCCCAAGATGCCACGTTCCGGAAATACTCACGACCTCAAGTACCTTATCGTGCATGGACTGAGGATCAAAGTTATCATAACTTTCATCTTCATTTTGCCACAAGTCCACACCACCCATGTAACTACCAATGTTCGCCAGGAGGACACCCTCGGCATCCTGCAACATTGTGGAACCAAATTGCACAACAATGTAACATTAGTAGCATATCAACTTTATAATTTTTTTAAATCAAAATCCCAATTATTATTCAATAAATAATAGGAATGAGAGCCTGTTTGATGTGAAAAGGATAATGACCAAAAACTGAGTTCTCTGTAATGAAAACAACTAAAAGCTGGCACTCACCTCTGGAACCTCTATCTCAACACCATCCACTTCCACTCTCACCTGCCATGGAAAATCTTCAAAAGTCCTATCCATAATGCTCCTGGCACCCTCTCTGGCATACAGAACTTTGTTCATGAACTGCCAACATAAATAAGATCAAAGGTCAGTGCCATAGATGATTCTGCGAAAATACAGGACATACCTCACAACGAGAAACGAAACAGTTGCAATCCATATTGTTTTGCAGGCATATTGGTCAAATATCGCAGAAGTTACTTGCATTAAGGTCATAAAACAAATTAACGTTCTAACAGCCATGCTTCATTTAGAGGTGCAGTTAACACTTCAAAGCCAATAGTAGGTAGAAACCACAGTTTGTGAGTACCTGGTTATAGAACTTGTCCGGGTTCTCCTCTCTTAAATTGTGAATATCCAAAGCCACCTTTGCGTCACAGCCAACCCCTATAGGAAAGTGTTTCAGTGGGAAACCTTCCTTAAGTATGATAATGAACGATAACAAAGCGGACTTGAACTTCCCCGTTGAGCGCATGCAGCCATATTGGTGCTCACACACCCCAGAAACATACATATCGCGGTCTCGAGCATATACGTAATATTATTGGCCTATCTTTTGAACCTCAATTACCAACATATCAGGCAGCCTTTAAAGTCACATTTCTAGGGAAAGAAAAAAGTTCAAAAACAGTATGTGTTGTTAGGTTTAACTGGAATACAACCGAAGTTTGAGGCAGTTAAACTCTGGTGTTGGGTAAGAACTGGTCAGATCACTAGCAGTGCATGTTGCAAGCAAAATGCTAAATCTAGATTAATTCACTCTTCTAAAATGATTTACGTTCCTATAATTCTTAACAATGTTTGTCATTTCTGTTACTATCTGTCCCGCTTAAAAGGTTGCATTGACCCTCGTTGTCACAAAGTAAGATTTCACATACCAAGATAATTGTTGATGAATTTTGGGGCTTGGAGTTGCTTTCCTTGGTTGTTTAAAATTGCAACCTTCCATCGATCAAGAATAGTAACTGCAGCATTTTCTATATGATGCAAAATGGTGGAAAGGCCTCCATGTCTCTCCACAGAACCCAAACCACCTCCCCAGGACAACACTCTAGCTAGGTCATTCCCTGTTCCAGCAGGAAGAATGGCAACTGGTGGAGGAGAGACAAAATTGTGTTTGTCTATAGCATCTAAAACCCAACCAACGGTGCCATCACCACCACATACAAGAATTCTGAAATGGGGCACTTTTCTGAACACATATAGCCCCACTTCTGGTCCCTGTGTCGAGCTCAACTCAAATACCTACCAGGACAATGAACTCCATGAGAAGAATTCAGTGGCACGACAAAGCATTAACAACAAATGGAAACTAAACAGAGTATCGCGGCCATGGCCATGTTTATTTGATCAGAAACCAAGTTGGGCCTATGGGAAAAATGCCCCCACCATGTCAGATCAACAATATGCTACCAGAGTCAATTACATGCAAAAAAATTGCGATGCCTCAGATATGTCCAAATTGACAATCTACTATCAGTGTCCGTTACGGGAAAACATATCCTTTCAGGATTGGAAGAGACATAAAATCATCCCAAAGATAGAATTTTTTTTCTCCGTAATTGCTAAAAATTGCAAGTACTACTTTTTTAAATATGATTCCCCAAGAATGCAAGGCTTATACAAGCAGTGAAAATAAAGGATATCGAAGGATGTGGCATGCTCTCGAATTAATAACGATTAAAAGATGCATCAATGATTTAATTCATTACTAGTCGCGAGGCACACCAACTAGAGGAATCCTGTGAGAAGATGGGGAATCCATCGTATGAACAGATATCACAATACAATGGTCTGAAATTTCAGCGACTTGGCACAAATAAGCACAAACCTGAGCAGGGTTCAAAAGCAGATTTAGACGCTGCCGCAGGGAGTCCCCCCGTTGAGCCCCACTCTTTTTGTTGATAAAGACTAATAAAGGCCTTGAATCAGGAGGTAAATCAATTATTTCATATCTTTGCTTCATTCTCAATATGTGATACTCATCTTTCTGATTAAGTGATCCGCTTCTACTGAAACTGGTTCTTGGGTCAAGCTTGTTACTATTATCTACATCACCATTGTGGCGGGGACTCTCCACACTCATGCTACCATTGCTACCTTCCTCTACAACAACAGAACCATTTGCCAAAGGGAAGGAGTCACCAGTACTCTCTATGGACAAATCACAGCTGCCACTGTCTCCCGAATCAACCGAAGCATCACTACCATGCTTGCTCTTCTTGCTCTGATTCCTAATTGTAGCACGGACCGAGGAAGCAATCCCATTAGCTCCATGTGTGATCGAACTCAAAAATCCACCAGCTGCATTGCGGGTCAATTCCTTAACATGGAGAGGTGACAAAATCAGCCTTCTAAATGGTCCTAAATCACAAATATCACCAGTTTCATTAGATACACTAGCATGACAATCAACGTGTAAAAGGCGTTGACACCACAAGCAACACCATATTGGAGATCCTCCAAGAAAAGAACCACTGCATGGCTCCTCACAATAAGTACAATACATAGCATCATCCGATTGATCGGTAATCTCAGTCCAACGAACAGCCCATTGGTGTGTCACATGCTCGAATCCAATCATTGACACGCACTTGCAGTCCTTGCCCGAGCTGGACGAGCAGCTCAAGTGAGCGGCTGCACCACAAGTGCCACATCGGTGAATAAAGCTATCAGAAGCCGTCATAGGCCCGAGAGTCTGAGAAGGGGACACGGCCTTGAGGCACACGCAACAATTCAAATTCTTCCCACGAGATACGGAGTCCATGAACCAATTATGGGGAGCACCAGGAACTTTATGCCTCGCCTTCGGGTTCTTCTTCGACCGCGCAATGGCCTTCATCCAACCCAGATTGATGTTCCTCCTCCATTGGAATGCCGTGTAAGCAATCGTCAAAATACCCACCAAACCAGCAACAAAACAAGACACGACGAAGAGGCTTGACTCGGCCGGATTCGTGCTACTACTCCAACCAGGTAGCCACATCTCGAACTCACCTTCGTCCATCCTTACACAGTCCCTAAAAACTTTGCATACTTGAAACAACCTCAAACAACCATCAAACCACACTTCCCTTCAATCCTTTACAAGCAAATTAAAACCACATTCTACAACCATCAAGCTAGAAATCTTCAAAGGAGGAACCCACTAACCCTACTCAAATCCAAACTTTCTCGAACCTCCAAATCCAACCTCGATCAAATTAACCCACTTCACCTGATACACAGAATCGAACCCACAAATAAAGTCTCGAACTTTCCACGAAATTATCACCAAAAAGGAGAAAAGCACCCAACTTTTCGCCAGAAAGATCGTAATTAGAAAAGGGTAAATCAAGTAAAAGGGAAAGCACACGGTTTGGGGATCGATCGAGGAGGAGGAGGAAGGGAGAAAAGGGTTTGATCCAAGCCGGGAAGCGAAGTAAAGTTCGAGATCGAAGCAATTAATATTAAACAGGACACACACAAAAATTAAAATTAAGAAGGGAGAGGGTTTACGATTTTATATTTTTTGAAAGAACAAATTTTGTTTTGATCGGAGAGAATTGGAGAAGGTATGGGAGGGGCCGAATCGGGAGAGATTCAGAATCTGGGTGCCACGTGGATTGCCAGATGGGGTTTGAATATGTTCTTTTTTTTTCCCACTTTTCTGGGTCCTAGTAGGGCGTCAATTCAATTGATGACAGCTTTAAAGGGCGAGGCACGTGTCGGCCGAAGATTGTGGGGATGTCGGCTTGCCGACTGCGGCCAGATCTTCACGGCGTCATTAATCAAGTAGCGCCAGTGGGCTACAATTGAGTAATTTTCTAAAGGGGGTTTATTTAGGGGAAAAATTAGCTACAGAGTAAGAGGGAGAAAATCCAAATAAAAACATACAATGACTCTTGTTCGGAATCGAACCGAAGACTTCCACAATTTTAAATAAGCACTCTAACCAACCAATCTACAAGAGCCTATTGACTTATAACTTTGTAATAAATAATATATTACATATATACGATTTCTATGAAATATATAATATATTACATAAATACATATTTATATAAAATAATATTTATTACATAAATACGTATTTATGTAATATTTTTTATTATATAAATATGTATTTATGAAATACATATTTATGTAATATATTATTTATATTTATGTATATTATATATATTTGTATTTATGTAATATATTATTTATTAAATAAATATGTATTTATGAAATACATATTTATGAAATATATTATTTTTAAATAAATACGTATTTCATAAATATATTTATGAAATATATTATTTATTAAATATATATGTACTTATGAAATATGTATTTATGAAATAAGTCTTTATTTTTTTGTATTTAGCTGGGTGTATTATATTACGAAATTAGTTGTTCATATTAACTTCAAGATAGAATTTTTTATTTGGAGTTACTTTTTCATTGCAAACTTATCAAAGGGAATTCCAAAATATTATTATTTTTAATAAACATTACTTCCTCTTTATTTTTAATAAACAAGTTGTATAATGGTTAAGATCGGGTTCTGGTTTAAATGGGACAATTAAATTGGTAAAAAAAGAAAATGCTCCCGACGAAACAATTTTTGGCAAAAAAGAAAACGCTCCCGGCGGAGCGATTTTTGGCAAAAAAGAAAACGCTCCCGGCGGAGCAGTTTTTGGCAAAACAAAAAATGCTCCCGGCTGAGCGGTTTTTGGCAAAACAAAAAATGCTCCCGACTTTTGGTAAAAAAAAAGTTTTTTCGGTAATTTTCCTTCGCTTTGGGTAATTTTGTTTGAAACCCTTATTTATGTAATATATTACATATTTCATAGAAATCGTATATATGTAATATATTATTTATTACAAAGTTATAAGTCAATAGACTCTTGTAGATTGATTGGTTAGAGTGCTTATTTAAAATTGTGGAGGTCTTCGGTTCGATTCCGAACAAGAGCCATTGTGTGTTTTTATTTGGATTTTCTCCCCCTTGCTCAGGGTAGTTAATTTTTTTTTCGGTGACAACACAAAAATGCTCCCGGTGGAGGTTTTTTTGGCAAACCAAAAAAAGCTCCCGGTGGAGCAGTTTTTGGCAAACCAAAAAATGTTCCCGGTGGAGCAGTTTTTGGCAAACCAAAAAACGCTCCCGGTGCCAGAAACCGCTCCCGATGGAGTAGTTTTTGGCAAAACAAAAAACACGCTGCCCGAGCAGCAGTTTTTGGCAAAACAAAAAATGCTCCTCGCTGAGCGGTTTCTGGCTCGACCCCAGACAAGGAAAATATCCCCTGACAACCCCATTCAGGGAATTGTTGGGGAAATAAACCCCCTTTCAGAAAATTACCCGCTACAATTGGGGGCAGATTCGGTGAAGACTAGACTAGTCCCCATTCATAGAGACTAATACAAATTAATATCACTTCATATGTAAATTATTATCACCTGATAAGTTATTGACCATCAAATTTAAAGAATCAAATTTGACGGCCTAAAATTTAGTCTCCACCTGGGAACAAATTTTATTTAATCCCCACTCAATCTGATCTCGTTTGTGTTTCTATACACTGGTCACAAAAAATTCCTACTTTTTGCTGTTTTTATTATTGGGAGAATTACTCTGTATTCGACTAAATCTCAAATGCAATTTCAACGGTTCTCAATAACTTATTTTAGTTTTCCCAGTTTTTTAAAATATAATTTTCGGGTCCATATCAAATTATCACTAATGTTATTGGTCAACATAATTTTAAAATGACGATTATTATGGCCGAGGACAAAACCGAAAAAACCCGCCAAACCGAGACTCCGATCAAACCGAAAGGCAAATAAAAATCAAACCGCACTCAATCACGGTTAGATGGGTTCGAAGTTGGTGCAAAACCGATCCAGCGGATACACTTCGATGTCGTTTTTGGCAACACCGTGACACTGCTCAAAAAGGCATCGTTTTGAGCAAGTATAAATATTTATAGGTAAAAAGGCTTTCCTTCCTCTGTCTTGTTCCAAACCCTTCTGGATTCTTCTCCTCTTACATTCTCAGTTCCACTCTACCCTCCACCATTTCCCCTTCCCTTGCAATCGTGAACCCTAAAAACCAAAATCGATCCTCCCGGAGGTAAGACAGTTTATAGTCATGTTCCTTGTTCCTAAACTAAACCGTTCCTCTTCCCTACAGGTAAGAAAACCTCGAATTCGTTCTTGTTTGTTGTTCAGATTGTACTTTTTCTAATTTGTTCTTTGACAGATCGTGAACCTTGGAAATTATGTTTGCTTATCTGATTTTTCCTAATATTAAAATCTGCAATTTTGGGCTTAGATTAAGGCTTTTGATCATTTGGCACTAATGGGCCAAAGTCAAACAGGCCTGAAAAATGCTGACTTTGCAAAACCGTCACCCCGCCAACACCGAGCATCAGACAGCCAGACCGTTATCCCGTCGGTGTTGCCTTAAACCGTCACACCATCGGTCAAACATTGCAATTTTTCTGTCCTTCGGCGCCGGCCTAAAAATTGCGCCCTAAACCATGACACCGAAGGATCCTCACCCCTAAATCGATTATATTCATATAATAAAAAAATTTGTTTTCTTCCCTGAGATCCACCGCCTCAGGCTAGCCCCATCCTTTTTGGGCTTTACTTTTTTTTTGCAGATGGTTGCTTTGGCCAGCTCAGCTTCGAGAGCCTCGCCGCCACCGCGGACGACTCTAACCTCGAACATGTGTTACGCAATTTACACTCTAACTAAAATTGGTTATCTAATAAAATTTACCGTTACTCTCTGCATCTTTTACCATTGTTCGATACATGTTATACTATTATTTACGACATGAATGTACCATTGTTAACACATAAATTTATCATTGTTCGTGTATTTTATTTAAAATATTTATATGATCTCGTGTTTCCAAAATATTTGATATTTCATGCTTTTTTTTATAACACGCGACCAATTTGTATTATTTGTCGGATTCTACTAGGCCTTATTCTGCACTCAATCCAGGACCATATCCACACTACGGAAAAATTTACTTAGTCGTGAATAGATTCAGGGCTAAAGACGAATTATCGAGATTGAAGTATTACGGTGAAAGAGTTGTACTTTGATTTGTAATATGCAATGTAAATGTCGTGTAGTTATAATTATATAAAATTATGTTCTTACTTGTAGTTATAATTATATAAAATTATGTTCTTACTAAGTAATATTATTTATTACCAAAAAAATTAAGTAACGTTAGTATAACAGATTATTGAGCTGTGCCAAATGGAAAAATTCTTGATTTTGAGGTTACAAAGCACAACCACATATTTTTTAGGAATAAAACACAAACATTCCCTTCTACTTGTCAATAAAATTCATTTAACACCCCTATACACAAATTTGGATCAATTAGCACTTTATACTTAATAAATTGGAGCAAATAACACCTTGAAAAATACCATTTTATTAATTAGTTGACATCCATGTCATTTCAAATACAATTTTATTAATTATTTTGACTTAATTTGAACCATTTATATTCATAATTAATTAAAATAAATATCTATAAAAACTATTTAAATAAAAATGAAAACCTTGAAATACTTAAATTTGAAAAAAATAAAATGAAAAAGTTCCCAGAAACTCAAATTAAAAATAACAACAAAATAAATCAAAAAATGATCAAAAAATATTAAAATTATATAACAAATTTACAAAAACTAAAGAAAGTATATTTAATGACATAAAAAACAAAAAATATTGAATAAAAAATATAATAAATGACATAAAAGCTCGCACAAAATATTAAAATTCAATAACAAAACAATTCGGAAAATAAAAAATAGAAATAACATTAAAATAATCTATTTAAATATTAAATATTAAATTACAAAATAAAAAATAGTGCCACGAGGGAAGAGAGTAGGAGAGTATTTTTCTTAGTTTTACAATTTTTTAATCTAGAATTGAATATAAGTTTTTAGTTTTGTTGTTATTTTTAATTTATAGTTTCCGAGATTTTCATTTTTTTTGTTCAAATTTTAGAATTTCTGGGTTTTGATTTTTATTTTAAAATTTATAGATGTTCTATTGAAAAATAATTAATTCTAAATATAAATGGTTAAATTATGTCAAATAATTAATAAAATGGTATTTGAAATGATATGAAATCCACCTAAATGCTGACATATCACAAAAATTAATTGTAAGGTATTAATTATTTTAATTTAACAAGTATAGGGTGCTAATTGACCCAAATTTGAATATATAATGTTAAGTGCACCTTATGAACAAATACAAGGTCCTATTTCTCCTTTATTCCTATTTTTTTACTTTTTCTTTGATAAATTTATGTTTTATTGTTCCTACAAAATGTAGATAGTGCTCCATAATTGCTCAAGACAAGCGATAACGGGAAAATGAAACATCATACTTTGAGAACCAAGAGAAGTAAAAGCATGTATCACCTACGCCCATTGGAATTTTTTTTTAACATGAAGCTAATCCACACAGAAAGATTCGGAACTATTCATTAGTGTGTTAGGATATGTCACAAATTCTAACGATTTTCTATTGTAAAAGTCTTAGGCTTACTCGACAAAAAAAAAAAGTCTTAGGCTTTGCCCCTATTTATAAAAGGATGGTCTGAGAGTTTCATTGGTTTTGTTTCCCTGTATTTCTTCTCACATAGACCCCGTAGATGGTGAATGTAGATATTTATAAGTTTTGCTGATGGAATTCTATGATCATATATATCTGTATTTAATAATCAAGAGGGTATTCATGTACCATGTGACATACCAAAGTTGTGGAGGCATATTAATATGGAGACTAAAAAAAAGTAATTTTAACAAAAGGGCCTTCATTTTATACATTCTTAAGCTCTTTTTGGTTCAATAACTATTTTCTACTATTCAAAAATACGACCCCACTCGAACAATTAAAAAATTTGATCCCTTGGCGTTTCACTTCAATCATCCAATCTTCTATCTCATGTCATGTTTCATGGTAGGTAAGTTGTTGCAGATGTTAAGCCATACATTCTATCTGCTTAAATAATGCAGGTGTGGGATACGGCCATATAAGCTTAAATAAGAAGACCGAACGAAGGTGATGTTCGACAGGGTGACGATGAAGTGCATTCTCGGAGCTCGAACTCTTGTCGCCTCCCCTGCATACAGATAGGGATACCCGGCGCTGAAACCCCAACGGTGGCATGGATTGGTAAGGTTAAAGTGCCCCGGGGAGTCCTCCTCGTAAGTTGACAAGTCCACATTAAGCTTCTGGTACCAGGTAGAGCTACTGATGGGAAGCTTCACTTCATCTTCAGAGACCAAGAAGATTCCAAACCTCGTCACCTCCACATCTTGGGTAGCCTCCGGGCTCACGTTGATCCACAAGATGTCGACGGGTGGCCCGTCAAGTTGTAGTGGCTGGACCACATCATATCCTCATCGCTGGCTGTTGCATAAGCCATCGCATCGTAGCCCCAACGCAGATCCTTGGGATCTCTATTGGTCAGACCCAAGATCACGTGGAACGGATAGCTTGAGTACTGCCCTCTGGTTTTGTACACGACACAGAGATTGATACCAAGGATGGAGCGGCCTGGCTCGGGTTGGACATGATGCACCAGTTTTGGTTTCTCCATCCCTTTGATGGACGAACCACGCTGGAATCGCGCTTCCTTGAACAAACAAGTTGAATGTGCCACAATGGAACTGCACCTGCTGCTCCTGTTCTATCAGAATAACTCTATTGGAACTGCACATAACGAGCTTTTCTGGGATGGCAGAGCAACCATTTGCATTTCAGAAACAGATTTACTAAGCATTATAAAACGAACCGAAAAAAGAGGGCTTAACCTGGACTGGGGTCTTCTTTATCGATCCTGTGCAAGTATTTGCCATTTCGATTTCGTAGCTCGAAGCAGAGTAGCTCGAAGCAGAGGATTCCCAGTCCCACAGTTTCAGGTCGTGAGCCAACGGGATAACAATGGAGCGAGTTTCTCAAGAGCCAACGGGATTCCGCAGCAGTATCTTAAAGCAGCCATAACACGCACTTCACATCCTTCACACAGGTCTGGGTGTTCCAAATGCATGCCAACTTAACAGCTCCAGTGATTGGCCTGGGTTCAAAGGTTCTACACGAAACTTGTCACAGAAACGATCCCCGACGGATAGGTTGTGCACTGCCCTCTGGTTTTGTACACAACGCAGAGATTGATGCCGACCATGCTGCGGCCCGGCTCGGGTTGGACATGATCCACCAGACCCGTTTGATGGTCGTGCTTCCTCAAACGAAGCAGTTGAATGTGCCGCAATGGAACTGCACCTGTTGCTCATGTTCCATCACCAAACTCGATCGTTAGTTGTTGAAATTATCATATTGCTGTTGGATTTGTGAATGAGCTCAAAGAAGGTCTAAAGTCCAAAAGCTCAAAAAAAGAAGAAGAGGAAAGTGTCATCCCACATTAGAAAGTGGCACCAACTTTTCCTAGTTTATAAGGAGAAGCTCGTTGTTAGCTAGGAAAGAAGTTGACCACCTGGAAGGACAGCCAACTCGAACTGCGCCATCCGAGCACGCGCGTGTGCGTGTGCGTATGGCGCATTGGACGTAGGTCGCAATGAGCGCTTTGTGGCGCACTTGGCACTTCGCACGTGCGCATCGTCTGGAGGAGCCTTAAGTATTTTGCCCGGGTCTGCGAGCACCTTCCAGGATGGCCACCGAAGAGGCACGAAGGGCTGGAATGTCCAGGAGACTTCCAGAAGGCCGAAGGGTCGAAGGGCTGGAATGTCCAGGAGACTTCCAGAAGGCCGAAGGGTTGCGAGATCCCTCGCGAAAGGGCGCCAGCACAGTCTGGGCGCGCCTGGAAGGATCCAGAAGTCACCGAAGGGCCACGAGCGCAGCCAGCCAGCCTGCTGGCCGAACGGACGCGTCCCTTCGGGGTGGCTGCTTCCCTGCCTCCTCCAGCCTATAAATAGGCCTGTCTCCTTGCCATTTTCCTCATCCCAGTAGCAAGTGCATCCATAGGCATTGTTGTCTTTTCCTCTCCCCCGTTCTTCACTTACAAGTCCATCCGAAAGTTCTGGGTATATAAGGGTTCGCCCGAAAGTTTCGAGATACGTGTGCAACATTCTTGGAAATACTCTAATAGTCGTTTTATCTTGGGGACGATTGCCGTAGCCCGTACCACACTGAAATATACGGGACAATTTCGTCTTACGGAGAAAGTGTCCAACACTTGTCTCGACTGCCGTAGATCCTAATCAAGTACACCAACCCTCCGACAAACAACAATCGTAAGACGAGATTCGTGTACTTGAAGATGGCATCGTCAAGCACCGTAGCACTGCCAACGGTACCAGAAACTGTCCACGCCGAAAGGCCAGCGAAGTTCAATGGTACCGAGTTCAAGAGGTGGCAACAGAAGATGACGTTCTATCTGACCACGCTCAACTTAGTTCAGTTCCTGAAAGAGGAAGCACCGAAGATAGCAGAAAATGAATCAACAGAAGATCAACGCTCTCGACGCGTGGAGTCACAGCGACTTCCTGTGCCGGAACTATGTCCTGAATGGACTAGACGACACGCTCTACAACGTCTACGCGGAAGCCAAGGCCGCTAAGAAGCTGTGGAGTTCACTTGAGAAGAAGTACAAGACGGAGGATGCCAGGACGAAGGAATTCATCGTCAGACGATTCCTCGACTTCAAGATGGTGGACTCCAAGAAGGTCATCGACCAAGTGCAGGAGTTGCAGCTGATCCTTCACGAGATCCAAGTCGAAGGGATACAACTCAGCGAGTCCTTCCAAGTAGCTGCGATGATCGAGAAGCTCCCCCCTCTCTGGAAGGACTTCAAGAGCTACCTCAAGCACAAGAGGAAGGACATGGGTCTAGAAGACCTGATCGTGAGACTTAGGATCGAGAAAGACAACCGAAAGTCTGAAGTCAAGCAAGGCAAGACCAACTCTGAGATCACCGTACACCTCGCCGAGGGAAAAGGTGGCAAGAAGAGGAAGAAGTCCGGGGATAAGCAGGAGAAGTAAGAGCCCAAGAAGAAAAAGAACAAGAAGATCAAGGGCGACTGCTACAACTGCGGCAAACCCGGCCACATGGCTAAGGACTGTCACCAGCCGAAGAAGGACGACCAAGGAAAGGCTAACTTGGCTGAAGACTTGTCTGAATTGAATCTATCAGCCGTGGTGTTTGAAGCCAACCTGGTGGACAATCCGAGAGAGTGGTTCGTAGACACAGGAGCTACCCGCCACGTCTGCTCGAACAAGGAGATGTTCTCAAACTATATCTTGATCATCGGCCGAAAGCTGTTCAAGATCGTCGGTCTGGGTAAGGTAGTCCTGAAGCTGACCTCAGGAAAGGAGCTGACCCTCAAGGATGTGCTGCATGTCTCGGACATCTGCAAGAACTTAGTTTCTGGCTCACTGTTAAGCAAAGCCGGTCTTAAGCTTGTATTTGAGGCTGATAAGTTTGTACTGACCAAAGCGGGTCAATTCATAGGAAAGGGTTATCTAGAAAAGGGGCTGTTTAAGATGAATGTAATAACTGTACATCGCATCTTTAATGGTAAAAATAAAGTTAACGCTTCTTCTTACTTGACCGAGTTTTCTAATTTATGGCATGGTAGATTAGGACATGTAAATTTAAACTCGCTAAGAAAGTTAGTAAGTTTAAATTTATTATCGAATCTAGAGTTCAACCCATCCGATAAATGTGAAGTATGTGTGGAGGCTAAAATGACCAAAGCACCTTTCCATTCGGTGGAAAGAAGTACTACGCCTTTAGAGTTAATTCATACGGACACTTGCGATATGAAACACGTGCAAACTAAAGGTGGAAAGAAATACTTCATCACGTTTATCGATAATTACACGAGATACTGTTACGTATATCTCCTAAAGAGCAAAGACGAAACTTTTGATGCCTTTAAGAGATATAAGAATGAGGTTGAAAATCAACTCAGCGTGAAAATCAAAATGATCTGAAGTGATCGAGGGGGAGAATATGTAGCTCCGTTTGATGAACTCTGTCAAGAACATGGCATTATTCATCAGACGACTGCTCCATATTCACCTCAATCGAATGGCGTAGCTGAATGCAAAAATTGAACTCTTAAGGAGATGATGAACGCTATGTTGATTAGCTCGGGCTTACCCCAGAATATGTGGGGGGAAGCTGTGCTCTCAGCTATCCACATTCTAAACAAATTATCACACAAGAAAAGGGATAAAACCCCATATGAACTATGGAAAGGAAGGAAGCTTTCCTACGGTTACCTTAAAGTGTGGGGGTGCCTAGCAAAGGTCGAAGTACCTAAGCCTAACTAGGTGAGAATAGGACCCAAGATCATTGATTGCATCTTTATCGCATATGCGCAAAATAGTAGTGCTTATCGATTTTTGGTGCATAAATCTGAAAACTCTGAGATAAATGCGAGAGTGGTCATAGAATCAAGGAACGCAACGTTCTTTGAGAATAGCTTTCCTAATAAGGAAAGAAAGGAAGGGAGTCCAAAGAAAAGGGCTCACGAGACTACGCAAGGGTCAAATCAGGAAGATGATGAACCTAGACGTAGTAAACGGACGAAGGTAACCAAATCTTTTGGTCCGGATTATCTAACCTATGCGTTAGAAGATGAACCCAGGACAATCCAAGAGGTATTGTCCAGTCCAGATACTCCTCTCTGGAAAGAAGCTATCAATAGTGAGATAGAATCCATTATACAAAACTACACATGGAAAATTGTGGATCTCCCACCGGGCTGCAAACTTTTGGGATGCAGGTGGATCCTAAAAAGGAAATACAAAGCTGATGGATCAATCGAAAAATACAAAGCTCGATTGGTAGCTAAGGGGTTCAAACAGAAGGAATGATATGATTTCTTTCACACGTATTCACCGGTCACAAGAATCACATCAATTAGAGTACTCATAGCTGTTGCGGCACTCTATAACCTCGAGATCTACCAAATGGACGTAAAAATAGCCTTCCTACATGGAGAACTGGAAGAGGAGATATACATGGAGCAACCTGACGGGTTTGTGGCTCCCGGTCAAGAGCATAAAGTGTGTCGGCTAGTCAAGTCACTATACGGGCTAAAACAAGCGCCGAAACAGTGGCACGAGAAATTTGACAGAACAATGCTGTCGAATGGATTTAAGATCAATGAGTGCGATAAATGTGTTTACATTAAGGGCACACCTGAAGCTTACGTAATTATATGTCTCTACGTAGATGACTTACTAATTATGGGAAGCAATAAAGAGGTTATTGTGAAAACTAAGAACATGTTAAAGAACCACTTTGACATGAAAGATATGGGTCTAGCAGACGTCATACTAAAAATAAAAATCTCTGGAAAGCTGACGAAATTATCTTGACGTAATCTTACTACGTGGGAAGCGTGGTCAAGAAATTTGAAGCTTTTGACAAACCTCCGGTTAAGACTCCAGTAGATTTGAATCTACACTTAGCCAAGAATCGAGGAGACCCAGTATCTCAACTTAAGTATGCGCAAATTATCGGGAGCTTGATGTATTTAACAAACTGCACACGTTCCGATATTGCGTACTCAGTTAGTAAGCTTAGTAGATTCACAAGTAATCCAGGGAAGGATCACTGGCTAGCTCTGGAAAGAGTTTTACGGTATTTAAAACATACCATAAATCATGGCATACATTATGATAAATATCCAGCTATATTAGAAGGATACAGTGACGCAAACTGGATATCAGACACTAAGGACTCCAAATCCACGAGTGAATACGTATTCACCATAGGAGGAGGAGCTGTATCTTAGAAGTCCTCTAAACAAACATGCATAGCTCGATCTACCATAGAGTCAGAGTTTATAGCACTAGATAAAGCTAGGGAAGAAGATGAATGGCTCAGAAACTTCCTAGAGGATATTCCGTGCTGGAGCAAACCGGTGCCTCCCGTATTGATACATTGTGATAGCATGTCTGCAATCGGGAGAGTACAAAGTACAATGTACAACGGAAAGTCTCGACATATTCGTCGGAGACACAATACCGTTAGACAGTTGATCTCTAGTGGGGTGATCACCATTAATTACGTAAAATCCAAGGACAACTTAGCTGATCCTTTTACAAAAGGAATCAATAGAGATCAAATGTACAATGCAGTAAGGAGAATGGGATTAAAATCTACACACTAAAGAACGTCCATAGCGGTAACTCAACCATGATGAGTGGAGATCCCACAAACTTGGTTCAATGAGACAACTAAGTTATGGAGGGTTCAGTTAATCACCTGGAACCTATCTCATTCTCAAAAGCTGCCCAGGTGTTAGCCTGCAGCGGTGTGGTAAGGTTAAGCATTACGCTTTTAATGATTCCTATACTTTGATAAAGGTGGAGTATGGCAGGATATTTCTGATAGGAGATGTGAGGCCGCTTCAAATAGGAAAAATACTTATGAATCCAAGAAACGGTCCATGGCCGAAACAGACACAACGTGAGAACCCAAATATACTAGGGTTATTATTGTGTAAATGTTATTGTCTTGGTTTATGCCAAAAGCTGACGGTTCAAGACATCACGTTCACCGAGCAGTGAGTAAATCCGATAATATATTACTAGAGAAGGTTCAAAGCTGCAAGCTACCTGTCTCGATGCAATAATAACACGTCAGAACTTTCGATTAGAGTCTGCATGCATTGGTCATCATTCACGTGGGGGATTGTTGGATTTGTGAATGAGCCCAAAGAAGGCCCAAAGTTCAAAAGCCCAAAAGAGAAAATGGAAAGTGCCATCCCACATTGGAAAGTGGCACCAACTTTTCTTAGTTTATAAGGAGAAGCTCTTTGTTAGCTAGGAAAGAAGTTGACCACCTGGAAGGATAGCCAACTCGGACCGCGGCGAGGATGGTGCGTAGCACTATCCGAGCACGCGCACGCACGTGTGCATGTGCGCATGGCGCATTGGACACAGGTCGCAATGGGCACTTTGTGGTGTACTTGGCACTTATAAATAGGCCTGCCCTCTTGCCATTTTCCTCATCCCAGCAGCAAGTACATCCATAGGCATTGTTGTCTTCTCCTCTCCCCCGTTCTTCACTTACAAGTCCATCCGAAAGTTCTGGGTATATAAGGGTTCGCCCGAAAGTTTCGAGATACGTGTGCAACATTCTTGGAAACGCCCTAACAGTCGTTGTATCTTGGGGACGATTGCTGTAGCCCGTATCGCACTGAAATATACGGGGCAATCTCGTCTTACGGAGAAAGTGTCCAACACTTGCCTCGACTGCCGTAGATCCTAATCAAGTACACCAACCCTCCGACACACAACAATTGCTAAGTTGCATGTGTAGTAAACGAACCCTTTTTCTTTTATAAGTATAGAAAGTTTACACCTATTGCCTTAATAGGGGATAAAACGAACTGGAAAAAGGGCATAACCTGGACCATGGTCTCTTTTATCGATCCCGTGCAAGTACTGACCATTTCGATCTCTCGTAGCAGCTTGTGGCAGAGGGTTCCCAATTATACAATCTCAGATCATTCATCATCTTTATGTCCTCGCTTCGCATTGCCTCTCCGACTTGAACTAGATTTGTGCAAACGTGTGCATCGCAGGTCTAACAACGCCGTTGATCTTTTCCAACGACTTGCAGTGCAACAAGAACACCATCTCTAGTCGATTCGGAAGCGCTGCAATAACTTGAAGGTGCTTACACTTGTTAAGTAAAAGAGTAAGCAATGAAAAGGAAAGCACCAAGAGCTTGCGGTATGGAAGTAAGGAGGTTACAGCTCAGATTCTGATATTCCTCGAGATCACCAATAATCTCTTTGTCGGATAGATTGCAATCCTGAAGATTCAATTTAACCAGAGAAGGAAAAACCAGGTGGAACTTCTGACCAAAGTTGATCCATAGCGGTTCCATTAAAGTTAAGTGCGATGAGCTTATCAGGTGACCCGTTTTTCACCCCAAGAGCAAAGCTGACCAAATCGATACGGTTTGCCAACTACATGCCAAGGGATATCCAGTTTCACCAGATTGCATCATCAACAACTGATAAGTTCTGACTGGTACCTGCAAACCCCCCGACGGTCACACTTCACAACTAACAATGTAATAATCACAACATTCTCTCTCTCGACAGAATAACGTACCCATTTTCGTAGACATGACGACAAGTGACCTGAGCAACTTGTCGAAGAGCACTCCTCCATCGTGCCAGCTTGCGCTTCCACTCTTCCAGCTCCTCTCCCCGTCCCCGGAGAGACTCCAACTTCTCCTCGTGCCTCTTAAACGACTCGCCGTACGTCCCTTTGACCGCGCCTACCTCATCCGGATCCACGCTTAAGAAAACTCCATGAACATGGCGACTTCGTCCAGGCAGTAAGTGGACGACGCCAAGTCCTATGATGACTGCCACCTTGGACTCGCGGATCGCCTTGTCGATCTCCGGCTCGAACTATGTAAAAACGTAAATTCTACCTTATCACCCAAAAAAAAAAGAAAAGTAAATTCTACCCCTACTTAACGTATTTCCAGTTCACCTCAAAATTGTCACTCTCAAAAGTTATGCGTGAAAAACCTTTTTACCAAGTGATTATACTTTGAGAGTAAAGTACTACGGACATGAAAATATTTTCAATCAATATAGTACGATAGTACGAGCTAAATCAAATATATAACGATAGGAATAGTGCTTGTATAAAACAATAATGCGAAAGAGAATTAACTGAAGCAAAAGTCTAGTAACAGTCTGATCTAATAATTCTCAGATTTAAATCTTTTAAAATATATTATTTGTTACAAGAGGTTTTTTTTTCCTTTAATCGATGCTGTATTTAGATACTAGTCGCTAGATCATCCAAAAACCTAGTCTTGTACGAAAAATAAATACAGGCACGACGGGACCAGATTGGGTCCTCGGCACAATTTTCAGTATCGTTCTGGTAGGGATAGAATGGGTAAAAAGGGGGGAAAATATTAAGGTGGGATGCGCGTATCTCATTGTCGTTTATCTCTCCAATATATATATCATTTAATTTAATTAGTCGTACAAATTAATATAATCATTCGTACTATTTAATATAACGAGTATACTATTTGATATAACCTGATATACTATTTAATTTAGCCGGACATACCATTTAATATATTCTAACATACCATTTAATTTAATCGCATTTAATATAACATGTCGTACAATTAAATATAATGGGACGTATTATTTAATATATTCGGCTGTACCATTTAATTTAACCAGACATACCATTTAATTTAACCGGTCGTACCATTTAATATAAGTGGATATACCGTTCAATATAATCGGGCATACCATTTGATATTGCCGGGCATACCATTTAATTTAACCAGACATAATATTTAATATAACCGGTCGTACAATTTAATCATAACATCACAAACCATTTAATCATAACATCGCGAACCATTTAATCATAATATCGCGAACCATTAAATCATAACATCGCAAACCATTAAATCATAACCGGACATACTATTTAATATAACCGGTCGTACAATTTAATCATAACACCGCGAACCATTAAATGATAACATCGTGAACCATTAAATCATAACATCACGAACTATTAAATCATAGCATCGCGAACCATTAAATCGTAACATCGTGAACCACTCGCAAGATGGATGCTATTAATCCCATTACAAGCGGAGGAGGAAGAAGAATAACGCAGCTTTTCGGTCCTAGCCACGCACTCCCTCAACCTCTTCAGCACCACACGCATCTCCGCCGCGTTCTTCCCCATCCTCTCCTTCACCAGCCTTGCCTTCTCTCCATCTCCCGCTCCCACTCTCTCACCCCTGCGCAAAAAGAAGCCCCAGTGGCATAATCATCAATTTCCCTCCCCCAGCCACAAAAAAGAACATTCGCGAACTCGATTCAAGTTTCAAAATGGTAATGCACCTTGAGCGGCTGGATCCGAGGGCCCGGGATCAGAGATGGTGTCGTTGGGACGGCGGGCGGAGAGGAGGGAGGATATGGTGGAGGTGAGGAGACCGGGGAGGGTGGCGCGGGCCTCCAGAAGCTCCGCCACCATTTGCTTGACTTCAGTCTCGATCTTGTCCAGATCTTCCTCTTCGACTTCGACGCCGTGAGACATCCCCCTCGCTTATCGCAAAGTAGTGGCTCACCTTCGTAACGCCGTTTTCCATCTAACGATCTTTTTGCAACTTAACTTCAACTTTTAGGACTGTGTATCTTGTAAGAAGAAGAGGAGAGAGGAAGAAGGAGAAGAGGAAGAAGGAGAAGAGGAAGAAGAGAGGGAGAGAGATGACGGAGGCAGAAAGAGAGAGAGAGAGAGAGGAGTGTTAACTTCAAAAGCCCTAGGATTTGGGGGAGAGAGGGGCTAATAAGAGAGTGTTAAAGTACCAAATTACCCAACTTAATATTGATCGTTAGATCTGTATTTTTTTCAATTTACATGATCTAATGACTCTTATTTTATCCAGATTGGTCCTGACTACTTTTTCAAGTCCAGGACCCAATCCGTTCCCAGGCAGGACACCTTGCGACACGAAGCATGTAAATCACTTCGTCTTATTTCATTGTGGAGTTTATCTTTTGATGTGGAAGTCAAATGGGTCTAAATATTACAGGATATTATTTACATGTTAGGTGGTTGGTGAGGCATACATAAAAACCCACAATCAAGTTAGTCGATACAACGAATATTGGACAAAATTTTATAAAACAACCACGGTCAACCACGGTCAAAATTCCACCCCATCAATAGTTTGATCACTAAGTTTCACCGGACATTTGAGTGGACACGGCAATTGATTGACACGGCAACGTCAATGAAGATAATTTTTTTTAATGATCAAACGAACATATGCATTAATCAACCAAAAGAGTCAATTACAACTAAGTCAGCAACTTCCAATGGGAGCGAATCTAACCAGCCCACAAGAAGAGTTTCCAATCGGCACCGCTTACTCAAAGAATCAGCTACACGATTATTTGAGCGAGATGTGTGGAACAAAATAGAAGAAGATAGAGGTTGGAGAGTACTCCAAAGCCGAAAAATCAAGAATTCTAAGTTTCAATCTATCAAGAGTTCAGAGTTACAAAGAAAGGCATGCGCAATCCGACAATCCGTTTCAATGATCGTCCTTGAAGAGACATAAGTTCTTGTAACTATGTCCAGGGATAGTTCAATAGCCAAAAAGTTCCGCCATCAAAGGAGAGGAGGCAGACACCAAAGAGACTTGACCATCTATAACATGGCCTTTGTGATTCCTAGCAACCGCTGCCACTCCCAAACGAGAAGAAGCTCCCACCCATGAAGCTTCGCAGTTGAACTTCAGAACACTCACTTCAGAAGCTGTCCACGAAGCTTGCTGATTCTCCCTTGATATTTCGAACTGCATTGACAACCTATTTGCCTGCAAGAAATCATAGCAGTAAGAAGCCATAGATACAGTATCGATAGGATCAATGAGAACACCTTCGAAGAGACATTTATTTCTGGCATTCCAGATGGACCAATACAAATACATGGCATAGCTAACCAAATCACGTGAATCCGAACCATCTAACAGATTAAGCATATCAACCAGCCAATGACCAAACGATGCATGCCTAAAAGATAAAGAGAAGTGACCAAAATCACTCGCAAACCAAGTCGCTCGGGCATGATGACAATCAAAAAGCATATGACATATTGATTCAGATTCACAATCACAGACTTTGCAATTAGGAGAAGGAAAGATGTGTCTCCTGTAAAGACCAACTGCTACAGGAAAGGATTTCTAGGTAGGAAAAGGAGGACGCGAATTCCTAGGAGAATAGGATGACGACCAGCTTGGACTCGCGGTCGGAGAATGAAGAAGAACGTTGATCTATTACGTCAAAGAGGTGGAGCCCCGCGTCCCTGAGTGCGTGGAAAAGCCAGTCCCCGAAAGTGTAGCAGTTAAGCTCAACATGTGGTTGTTGTTGGTAAAATTGTGGTAGAACGTCGAAACGAACTTAGGAACGGGTCCATAGTGGTCGTCCCAAGAGCGATCGAATGAAAGGGAGAAAGTATGAAATAACGGGGAAGAGAGGAGAAGAAAGAGGGTGGGAGGAAAGATGTTTATTGATAGGGAAAGGAGAAAAACATGAAAGATAAAAGCTATGAAACTAGAAGGATATGAATGTGTGTTGTTTTGTTTGTGGGTGTCCCCTTCTCTTATACCCAAACTCTCATTATATAGAAAAAACTAACCCCAGTCCAATACAAAAAAATCTTAGGCCGTATTTAAAATAGGAAAACATAAATTGGCTCTTGCCTAATGCGGAAAAACCTAAACTACCGAACTTGTAAACCAACTATATAACACAAAACGTAAATTCTACCTGTACTTCAAGCATTTCCATTTCACCTCAATATTGTCATTCTTTCAAAAGTTATGCGTGAAAAACCTTTTTATCAAGTGATTATATTTTGAGAGTCAAGTACTAGGACATGAATATATTTTCAATCAATATAGTACGAGCTAAATCAAATATTTAATGATAGGAGTAGTACAGCCATGCTCGTATAATACAATAATGTAGGAGAAATTTATTCTAGTTTAATTAATAATTCTCGAATTTAAAATTTAAAAAATATAAGGGTAGAAAGCTCCACAATAAAATATTTAGATATTTTCCTTGGGTGGGAGAGGAAAGATTGGGGTGGGAAAAGTATTTTTTTACGTTACTTGATTTCTCTCTCCGATGACTCTCTTCTCCTCAAAATTCCACCCAACAATAGTTTGCTCACTAAGTTTCAACGGACATTTGAGTGGACACGGCAATTGATTGAGTTCGCAACGACGATGACTATAATTAAGAGTGGGTTGGTGAAGAGTAAAATTACGGGAAAATGGGAGGGTATTTTTTTGGATAGGTGAAAGGTTACGCGGTCGATCTGTATATGCGAATAGTAATTATGTTATTCTTCTACTAACGATGCGTTTCTGATCTTAATTGACCGATTCGTAGCTCCGATGCTAATACTTTGAAGTACTTTATTGGCACCGAACTTTTATAAGTATACACTAGATAAACATGTATCATGAAAGCTTATGCAAAACATGATATACGTTGTACATGTCCCGAAATTAAAACATAAAGACCCCAAGAGATCCTCGCGAACATTTCACAAGTCCATGCCAATAGTAGCCTCCTTAATGGCTTCGAGGAAGTATGAGCCGTTCCCATCTCATAAGATAAATAATTTCTCCACCATACCCCTATCCTCTATATTTATCTCCTACTTTACGAGTAACTCTTCCAATTGTAAGATTTGAATTTAAAATTTTCATAAATGTGTCAAAGTTTTTACGAATTGGAACAATTTTCATAGACCATAAACTATTTTTTGTGAAATCTAAATTTTGTCGAACACTGTCACACCCTTTTTAGGACGGCTATTTTAAAGATGTATTTTTTATTTGTAAAATTTGAACTCAAAATATTAAATCAAAATATCTTACCACTTGGATCAACTCTTATTTGTATTTGTATAATGGGGAATTACTTTGAATATGGAAATTTTATTGAATATCTTAAGTCCTGTAAATCACATGATAATTCTTTTATACTGTTCTGTTAATTAATTCATCATATTCTAATAAGCGCCCAAATGTGTCAAACACCAATTATGAGTCCGTTGTCCGATACCTTTCAAAAAATAAAAAAGTCCGTTGTCCGATTGTGTTATAAATGACTTGCGCATGACGCTAGTCAATTTCTGTTGGTTTACTGGGTCCGTATGAAGAAAATATTAGAACCTTCCCGCCACTTTCCGTTACCGGAATAAACTCGCATGCTTACAAGTAATTTGACTTCTAACTTACGGACGATATTATCTACTTGTTTTAACTTAACCAAAATATATTAAATACGAGTTATTAAAAATTAATAGTGTTATATAATAGTTGAAGAAGATTTGCCTTTATTAAAAAAAATTACACAGCTTAACCTAAATTAGAATTAGTCAATTTTAGTGTTTGTTGAATATCGGATCGAACCAAAAAAATTCTAAACTTGCAACTTCATTTAATGGAAATTTTGTAGGGAGTTGGAAGCAAGTATCATAGGTTTAGCTGCAGGTGCCTTTTCTTTCTCGGACGCCATGAAAGCGACTAAAAGCATTTTATGTTTTTGACTTTCTGGGTACCGATTAATTTTAGTTGAATTTGTGGGGATTTTTTTTGGTGGAGTAAATTATTTCTACAATTTTGGATCTTGGACGATTGTTGGGATTCGATCTTTTATTTCATGCTTAAAAACTGACACCGTATCCATCAGACCATACATGCGGTGGTGAATTTGTGGGGATTGAGGATTATACGAGTGAACATAAATATTCGTGGAAATTTTGACGCTTTGTGTCTATAGGACAAAACAAGTGCATTTTGGCGAGTAACAAGGAGTTGTTAATTATCTACATGTCCTTGAAAAATAATTTTTAATATACAATAACTTGATACTCAACTTAAAATTCTTAAAAATACGTTTTCTTATTTTTTTTTAAGATTCATAAAAAACTTTAATTTAGTCATTATCTTAATTTTTGAATTATTATCCACGATCGCGCACTAAAGATCTTTGAGAAAGTCATTCACCAAAATTTGACACTTCTAACACATGTCCCAACCAGTCGTCGGGCGAACCAACCTAAGACTGACTTTAGCGGTGAGCGATTCCACGACAACCAAACAATAAAATAAAAAAATAGAAAAGCAAAAAAAAATGGTCCGAGACTCGGTCAGCCGCGCGGCGATCGGGCACATTTTTTTCCCATCTTAATCTAAGATCTAATCCTAATGATACATGTTACAATTTTATTCGTTGAAATAAATACTGATGGATATTATTTGTGTGGTTATAAAAATTAAAATTATCTTTTAATAAAAAAAAATTTTAAAATATGAAAATTAAAAATTAAAAATTTTAATTATATATAAATAGAGTCCAATATTCACATATTTTGATACACAATTTTGTATTCCAACTTTGGACACTTGTAACTCGGTCGGATATTGACTTCCAACGTATTTTCAATATTCTTACACTCCGAATTTGGAGAAGCCATAAACTAAAAAGTTGTAGATATACATCTCGCCTTTGCAAAGCAACTTGAATCAACTCAATCGGACTCCGGAATAAGAAGTTGTGGCTCTCCAACCGAAACTCGTCCTCGTAACTCGCTCGACTATTGACTTCAAACGTATTTTCGACATCCATTTGTAGCTCGATTTATTTCTTTCTAATTTTGTATTCCAACTTTTATAATCTGAACTTTATTATTTTATTGTAATAATTCTATATATTTATTATAATTTATATGTAAACATAAATTAAATTATAGATAATATGTGGATGAGAGAAAAATTAATTATTTATTTGGTGAGCGGATTGAATAAGATCACAAATAAAGATGGTAAAAGATTGGGTTGGATTGAGTTGAATTGAATAGTAATTTTATGAGAGAGAAATTAATTATTTATTGGGTAAGCGGATCCATAAACGTAGTCTAAATAGTCACCATCAAGCAGTTACGAGCTGGGGATTTTTTTTTACTTAAACAAAAAATTCTCGAGTTTGAATTTAAGAGAATATGACAGCGTTAAATATATTGTTGGAAGTGAGAATGAATCTAACTCTTAAAATATCAATAAATCTAATAAGACAAGAACTCTCCGAGATAAATTTGAAAATTTAAAATTGTCCTCCAGCACTTGATGTATTTTTTTATCCCGACTTTCCCACTTACGGGATTTTTATCTAATATATGACCACTAGTTTCTTTCAAAAAAGAAAAGAAAAAGAAGATGATATAGTAATCGGTTCGAACCTAAATTAGTCGATATAGTAATTATCCGGATATCGCGTGTTATAAAAAACCAACTTAAATAGACAGATTCATAGCTCAAAGTATCCAGCAACACTCCAATGGCCAACTTCAAACAAACCAGCCCCATAATGACCGAGGACGAGGCGTGCCTCCACGCACTCCAATACGTGAACTCCTGCTTGATGTCCAGAGTCATAGAGACAGCCGTTGATCTTGACGTGTTCGGGATCATATCCAGATCCGGATCCGAGCTCTCGTCCCTGGAGATAGCCTCCCAGCTGCTGCCAGAGGGGAGCCCTAACGACCACCAGGTGGCCTCCAGGATCGACTCGATGCTCCGGCTCCTAGCCGCCCACGCGCTCCTCATGTGCTCGATGAGGAGCACGGCGGATGGGAGCTCGAAGACGAGGGTCTACGGGCTCGCACCGGCCTCCAAGTTCTTCCCTCGGAGCCAGGGCGAGGGGTCGGTGACTCCCTTGATGAGCCTTTATCACCATCCTTCCACTGCTAAAATGTGGTATGTGTTTTCCTTTGTTCCGCAATTTTTTTTCCCAATAACTAGTTTTTTTTGGCTTGGAATTGAGATTCTTTTGAAATCGCAACAATTGTTAGTTATGTTTCAGGTGTTTGGGCTTCCGTACAATTAGAAATTGAAATCCAAGGAAAAAATCCGCGGAATTGAAAACAAGGATGAGAATCGGATTTCTGGCAAATCCACTAGTATAGTTAAATTTTTTTTAAACAGCCTGGTATAAGAGACTACTGTGCCGTAACACTTGAAGAATAACAAAACTTTGTCAACAAATATTTAATACTATTGTGTGTCTAAAAACACGAACTCAAAATTTCTTGGTGAAGGTAAAATAAAGCCATCGATCACATGGTGAAGCTAGAATATATATATATATATATGTATATATGTATATTCACATCTTTGCCCAAACTGTAAAACTTTTATATGGAACTTGTTTTTATGGGCCAGATACATCACTCCTCAATTTAGAATTTTGATATCAGTATTTTATATGATTGAATTAAACAATGGAGGTGTGTGTTTGGTCTAATTTTTTTTAAATAATTTACATTCAAATATTAAAAGTAATTTGTAAAGCAATTAATGATTGGTAGGCTAGGACAAGGATGGTGGATTTTGGTCTCAAATTCAAGGACCTTGAATGACTAGATCCTTGCTTTAAGAATTCATGGGGATAGGACATGAGGCCTACTTCTAATTTTTTAAATATATAAAATGTTATTACCTTTCAAAAGGTTACACCAAATGTGCACAACTTTACTATACCAATAGTGTGGTTAAACACTAAATATCTCATTAAAATGGCCAAAAGATGTTCGACTATCTAAATAACGTATGCTACTAGATAGATAATATCTTTAGTATAACACCCATAAGTGCTCGTAAACACATATTGCTTAAAGATCGACATTATTCTCTTCTATTATCTTACGCCAATTCATTTAATCAATACTTTCCCATCCTGTAGCGAAAATAATTTTTCCACTATAATCATATCCTATGAAAATTCTCCCCCTAAATATCTTCCGGTGTCTAGCCATCATGTTTTTCCTTATGTCCGAAAGCTTGGACTTCTCTCCAAATGTCTCTCTGTGTCCCTCCAGCCCATTCTTTTCTTTTGCTTCCCTGGACTTCCAGAATCTCTTTTGTTTCTTTGATGGGTCCTGGCTTCCCTGATAGGGCCCATCTCCTTCTCCAAAACTGGGCTGCCAGCCCCTTGCCTCACAAAGCCCGTGGTTGACTAAGTTAAAATCACGTCATTATCAATTGATGCAAGTGATTTTTTTAAGAGTCGTGTTATTAGGAATTTAGGAGTTTGGTTTCAATGACTTTGATGCACGTGTCTTAAACTGGCGCAATAAGTCGGACTATCGGTGTATTCGTGTACATAATACACACATTTCAAAGGCATTTTGACAACGTATGACGTCCTTCTTTGAAGAAAGGTATTTATATATTCAAGTTTGACTTGTGCCGCATGATTAATCAAAGTCTGGATGGATCCGGATGATAAAAATTTACATCACTTTCCGATCACTTTTTTGACTAACAGGACCACCAGATTATTCGTTTTGAATTTGAATTCCATAAATATAGTACTCCAAAATTTGATAGAAATTTTTTCGTTTTCGTTACTTGACCCGACTTGGATATAGCCTGTTATCAATACGAGGAGATCTGAACCAAAAAAAATATCAATACGAAAATATAGTTTATCAAAGTACATTTATTCGAACGACTAACGACATAAAATGTAAGATAATTTATCATAGTTTTCTCAATGACGGTTTTTAACATTCTTGAGATTTTAACTCAAGAATTCTTTAAGTAGTTCAAAGTCCCTTAGTACGGAAGTCTCTTACTACTTGGACCATTCTCGTTGATAAATTTTTAACACTTATAAATAAATTTACGGCAGTTGCAACTATCCAAATCCAACCCAAACCCGAGACTCTTAACTACAAAACTTATTTTGTCTATAAAAACTCCGAACCGTAACAAGTGAAGCCAGCTTAAATAGACAGACATATCACCGAGGTACCCAGCAACACTCCAATGGCGGCCAACTGCAACCAAACCAACCCCATCATGAGCGAGGACGACGCGTGCCTCCACGCGCTCCAATACGTGAACTCCTACATGACGTCGGGAGTCATAGAAGCAGCCGTCGAGCTTGACGTGTTCGGTATCATAGCCAGAGCTGGCCATGGTTCCCAGCTTTCTCCCCTTGAGATAGCGTCCCAGCTGCTGCCCCAAGGGTACCCTAACGACCACCAGGTGGCCTCCAGGGTCGACGCGATGCTCCGGCTCCTATCTTCCCACGCGCTCCTCACGTGCTCGTTGAGGAGCGCGGCAGGTGGGAGCTCGGAGACGAGGGTCTACGGGCTCGCACCGGCCTCCAAGTTCTTCGCTCGGAACCAGGGTGAGGGGTCGGTGACTCCCTTGATGGCCCTTTTCCACCACCCTTCCAATATTAATGTTTGGTATTGCCTTTGTTCCGCAATTTTTTTCTAAATATTTTTTTAGCACATCCGATTACGATTTTATACTCGCACGACCTGATCCGAATCCGTTAAGAGTCATGAGGTTGACACAAGAGTGGTCTTTAGTGTTTTTCTTCTATATTTGTAACGCTAAAGCTTGAGCTTCAAACAAGACTACTCGAATCATGTTGATAATTTATAATAAAGAGTATAACTTAAAATCCGTTTACAATTAAAATTCTGCTCAACAATTTTTTTGTCAGTTCAAACTCAAACAACAATAATCCTAATTCATTTCCATTTCTAATTCTCACAGATTTAACTTCCTATTTTCAGATTTACAGGACCAGATTCGGTACTGGAGTGACCTTTTCAGTATGGTTCTAGAGAACGAACCATTTTATCATAACAGAACGAACCATTTTATCATAATTGGGCGAACCATTTTATCTAACCCATTTTATCCGTGAAACTATTTATCATAATTGGGCAAATCATTCTATCATAACTGAGCGAACTATTCTATCATAATTGGGCGAACTATTTTATCCAACCCCTTTTATCCCGGTCGGGGTCTCCATTTTTTCAGAACAGTTCCGTGAAACTATTTTATCATAACTGAGCGAACTATTCTATCATAACAGGACGAACAATTCTATCATAACAAAACAAACCATTTTATCTCCCAGAATGGTCCTGTGTGTTTTACACATTCATGACCGAATCCAATCCTCAAAGTTACAATTCTACATAACAAACAAGCTCTTAGTATAGTACAAGTAGTACGGATTTTTTATTCTCTTATACAAGGTCTCAAGTCTGAACCAGGTGAATAGAGTTGAGAGAGTCATGTATTTTACGGATCCAATTGTACTTAATTTTAGATTTTAATCGTTATCAACAAATTATGTTTACCAGATGGTCATGCAACTTAATCTAACTATTTTTTTGTGTTAATCGGATACCTAAAAGACCTAGAACTCGTTGGCCAGACTCTTACCTTATCCTATGCGGGTTTAGGATTGGACAAAAGTGCAGGTCAACCTAAAGACAAGGGGTCTCAGCGTGGATGGTGTCCTCCGAACCCTTATACTTTTACATTGAACTTGTTTTCGATATGGATTAGGTCCATCACTTCTCAAATTAAAATTTGACATTAGTATTATATCAATGAGTTTGGAAATGGAGGTAGGTATTGTGGGTTTTTAATGGTTTACATTGCAAGGTTGAAAAATACTTTGTAAAGTAATTGATTCACGGCAGATCATGGATTTTGGCATGAATTCTTAGGACCCGGAGAGTCTTTAATGGTCCAACTAATTGAAAAATAATCATAGATTTTTTTCAGGAGTTATTCATCCTTCTTGAAAATACTGAAGTTTGTTTCCCCTGCTATTTTGTTAATAGCCACTCCCCTAGCCTGATATATGAAAAATTGAGAGCCCAGTAATTATGGCTTTTTAATTTTATGACGTAGGTCCAATATGAAGGATACAATAATTGAGGGAGGAGACCGATTCGAGAAGATCAATGGGATGACCACGTACCAATATTGTCGCATAGATCCGACATTTAACAAGGCTTTCAACGAAGCAATGGCAGGAATGTCAGCCCTAACTATGGCGAAGATACTGGAGATTTACAGAGGGTTCGATGGGCTCGCGACGCTGGTCGACGTCGGAGGAGGGTCCGGCGGAATTCTGAGTATGATCATCACCAAGGATCCATCCATCAGCGGGATCAACTTGGATCTGCCTCATGTTGTCGAAGCCGCACCCCTAAATAATGACCTCGGTAAGTCTTAGGTGAAAACTGAACCGAGTGTGAGGTCAAATTTGAAAACTTTGCAAAATCTTAGTAGTTTTGCTGAAAATATAATTTCATGTTTGAATTAATTCAGGCATCAAGCATATTGGAGGGGATATGTTCGTTGAGATCCCCCGTGGAGATGCCATCCTAATGAAGGTAACACCTTACTCGGCCCGAACTTGAATAATATGTTTTTCTGCTTGTGATCTTAACTCGACTCGAATCCTAATATTTCGTGTTCCTTTGTTGTAGGACATCCTCCATAACTGGAGCGACGAGCATTGCTTAAAGCTACTGAAAAATTGCCACAAAGCATTGCCCGAAAATGGGAAGGTGATCATCATAACCATGATACCTGCAAAAGTGCCAGACTCAAGCTTCTCCTCTAGGTATCTTGCATCAATCGACTACATCATGATGATGAAGTATACCGGAAGCGAACGAAGCGAGGAAGAACTTGAAGCACTCTGCAAGGCATCCGGGTTTTCGACATTTCGAGTAGCCTGCTCGGCTTATGGCATTTGGAGCGTTGTCGAATTCCGAAAATGAGTATCTGTATACACAAAACAGTGAAATTTATGTGACATTCAATAAGCCAGGCCGAGTGCCCTTCGGATTCGGTGGTTAATCTCCCAACCGGATCGGATTGGCTATTGTATCCTAATAAATGAAATATTTGATGTTTCCTTTCACACAAAAAAAAAACATTTGAAATAAAGCAACAGTCAGTCTTTTTCAAACAGAAACCAAAAGCAGGATGTTCAGATTACAAAGAGAGGAAGTTAGTTGCCCGCATGAGAATTCAATGCCAGTGGTACAATGAAAATGTGAACAACTATCGGAACATATCTTTTCATCTCATGATCAAAACAACCCGCATTCATTTACCAGTTATCATTCGTTTCAATGCTTGAGCTGAACATTCTCACTTCTGTTTGCTTGGCCAAGGTGATGTCCCATGGAGTTCAGAAAACCTGGAATCCAAGTGAACATGAATCAGAAGAGAGATTTGAGACTAGAACAGAGTGTTCTCTACCGCATTGCAGTCAGATAACCTACAGTCCTAGGGTACTCCCAGTCCCAGCAAGAACGGAACGGAACGGAACCGAACCATATATGATAATAAAAGGAACCAACCCTCCAGCTCACTTAAGTTGCATCATCAATTTTAGTTACACGATCACTTCGAAAAGCACTTTTTTTCGGTAGAACAAACATCGGAAAATGTTGGGAAACAAACTAAGCCAAAGAGCTAAATCTTCTAGCATTGAAGTCATGGCTAGAATGTGCGCGAATGCAGTCACCGTCGCCTACCTACGCAGTAGCCCGTGGACCGAATTCGAGACTTATATAAGCTCACATTCATCCTATTCTTATGTCTTAACTAATAACAAGCCCTATCAAGACAGAATCACAACCAAACAAACAGGGGAAGGGTGCAATCTTTGGGAAAGAAGGGCACTCACATCAAAGCCACGGAGATCTGCCTCGGATCGTTCTTGAGGTTCGGCGCTGGTCCAAGCGACTGGGCGCAGAATATTATCGCTAGCCACGAGCACAGCTTATACTGGCCCCCCCCAAAAAAACCACAACAACAATATAGTTAGCGACTTTCTTGTCGGATTTAGTTTCTTTTTTATTAACTTAATCAAAATCGGGAATTTGGATTAGGGTTCGGGGCAGGAAGTGAAGAGATTTACTCTGAACATGACGCCGGCGACGCCGAGGACGACGGCAATCAGCCCCGAATAGTCCACCGGGAGGTCCTGGGTTGCTACAACCGGAACCACGTACGGCTTCGCCGCTGATGGCTGGCGCTGATCTCTCGACGGCGAGGGATTGCCGTGCGACTACATCTGCCTCTCTCTCTCTCTCTCTCTGGTTGTCGCTTCAAAGCGAAGTGGTTGTCTTTAGTTCATGAAGATTTCAAAATGTATTGTGAGGTCCTCTTTAGTTTAGTTTTATTTTAATCAGCAATTGATTAAATTTTAATCAGTTATCCTGAGACCAATACTTAAATCAACTAGTGATGCTTGGATAAGATATGAGTTGAACTCTCAAAATTAGAACATGTGTTCAACTTTCCC
The DNA here is from genome assembly GCA_963995505.1 of Hypericum androsaemum. Classification (NCBI taxonomy): domain Eukaryota; kingdom Viridiplantae; phylum Streptophyta; class Magnoliopsida; order Malpighiales; family Hypericaceae; genus Hypericum; species Hypericum androsaemum. Next base: position 13,640,223 of record OZ023194.1, read on the forward strand.
TTAAAAAAAAAGAACATGTGTCCAACCACATCTTATCCCCGGATAGTCAAAAGGTGTTCGGCCTAGAAAAAAAAAGGCGTAATATGATTTGTCGGAAGTTCAGGATTCAAACTCCTAATAAAATGTAATTATTGGTGTAAAAACTTACATTTAAAAAAAAAAAAATATAATCCTTAGGTAGAGGTTTCAATTAAGATTTGACACAATCCTTCCTTGTTGTATAAGAGTGCTTGTTAATGGTTGTAAGGATAAATTACTATCAGGTCTATAATGTTTAACAAAGTATCATTTACAGTATCTAGTATTTAATTCTTATTTTATAGTCTCTCATGTTTGATAATAAAACAGTACGTCGTTAACTTGCCACTACGTAGTGTGTCAAATGCCCTTCATACGATCACAATTCTCATAAATGTCGTTCTTCTTTACCTATTCTTCTTTACTCGTGTTTTCCAATTTCATTGAAAATTTGATGAGAAAAATGTCACAGATGACAATCAAGGCATGAAACCCAAATTATCTAGCCAACCAATAAAAAAAATTCTTGACCATTTCTATGAGAGAGCATTTCTCTTTTTTCTTTGAATATGGGCGAGCTAACATTTTAATCATAACCAAAATTATATTACATAGGATTGACAGAAATAACAACAATTACAACAAAATAAGCAAATAGATTAATCTTTACATCGCATATTCCAATATAGCAAAAAAAAAAAAAGGTGATACGATTGGTAGTAACGGCCAAGCCATCAGCTTTACTCTAAATAAATGGAAATAATGCGTACTCCGCATACAATAGCTTCCACAAAAATTGATAGTACTTGGAGCTTTCTTCCTGCAAAATTCAATCCAATCTTTTAAATGATTACCTTACACAAAAGGCATCTCATATAGATATTTTATATTGCTTCAAGTGAAACAACTAATTAAAATGTGATAATTGTATTGGACTATTCCGTAGTAGTACGGACGGTAATAAAATAATATATTCAGCATGGAATTCTTATACTACACATGAATTAAAAATTGCGAAGCTACGGATGGGCATGTACCTTGTTACAATTTGCTCTATTCAGCTTCCAGACCTGGAAGAACTATCAAAATTAATGGACCATCTTTTTTGGGGGGCACCATCTAGTTATTTACATAGAGAGATCATAAAAGATTACAAAAACAAATAATGGCAAAAACATAGAAAGGATGGGAAATTTAAGCCAATACGTCGTGAATTTTTAATTTTCAATCGCTAGTGGTAATTCCAATACCAACTCTCATATAAATCTCATCGGATCAAAATTGTGCAGGTTCATCAACATGCGATGAAACGGGGTGATGTGATGACAACAAGGAGCACATGATCAACTTGTTTTGATACAATGATAAATCTTTATATCCAACTCAAAATTATGAGATAGTGAATTGATAAATTTTCAATTCGCAACTGCACACTATCAATTTTAAACGTACCTGGAAAGTTAGACATACACCCAAAATAGTATGTGCAAGTACCATAACGTTGCGTCTGAATATCTGTAACAAAAAAAAAGCAAGTGTTCGAGTTTACTAATTTGTGGGATTTGCCATTTTTTAACTTAATACAGGGTACGGTCATGAGAATAGCAAAGATTAATAGAAGAAAGATTTTAAATGGAGAAGCTTACTTGAGGCAACAAAATAGCTGTCAAGACGGCACCGATATAATTTAGCAATAAGAACCCAGAGCCGATGAGAGCAGTATTTCTGATGCCAAGAATTGTTGCCATGGTTGGCACACTAAATCTGACAATTTGTGTTCATTATTTAGATCGTTGGAAGAACCGTCTTTAAATAGTGCCCAAAATTGAATTAATGAAAGATAGAGAGAATTTTTTTTTGAAAGGTGAATTTTTACACCATAACATATGCTAGGATTTAAACCCTAGACTTCATAAATATTTACAACGCCTTGTTTCGTTGGGCTACAAACCCTTTGGCGGCAGAAAGACTTACTTTTGATCATCTTCAACATCGGAAAGATCTTTTGTGATGGCAAGTCCTGAAGAATACACACTCGTGAAGATCGAGAAGAACAACATAGGCACACTGCAAGAAAGAAAGATGTCCATCGATCAAGGAAGTGCAAATTACGAGAACTTTCCCGGAGTATTCTTGTTGGAATGATCCAATCAATCTAATAGCTTAAATACTAATCACGTAAATCAACGGGTTGAGTTATTTTAGCTTGACCAAAAGTTAACGCGATGCTGTTAAATATTTGTTATGAAATTTTTGTCAAATTTCAAAAATCTTATCGTACTCGAACTTACATTAGTCGACTCAATAGATGTCCGAATAACACGTAGTATTAACCAAAAAAATCTAATAGCATAAACCCAGCCCCTTGTCTAAAACAACCGAGACCAAAGAACCATTCCCTCTCATCTCTAAACATGGAAGAAATCTAAAGAATATCCGTAAATCTTTTTGATTTTTTGGGCAGTCAATTGATAGAATCTAATGGAGTGACTAATTGTCAGCATTTTTTAAACTCGTGAATGCAATTAGTACCATTTATCCAAAACAGTGGACCTAATTTTATCAATTATCCTAAACCTCACAAATCTAAATGTAGTTTACCCTAAAATCTATCTGTTAGGATTTGTTCCAAATTCCTAATTAGAATAGAACTCTAATTGAGGAATATATTAGACTTATCCTCTATATATAGGAGAGTGGGGGTTAGATGTTCTTTGGTCCGGTCTTGGCTTAATTGGTCATGGTAGTATAGGCAGAGATTTAGGCTCGAGGCACAGCCTCGCCTATGGCTTATGTACCATGTATATCCACATAATATAGTGATGATCGTCTCGGCCCCGTGGAGTAGGTCATTCGACCGAACCATGTAATATCGTGTGTCCTCGATTCTTCCTATCTCTCGTACTATTTGTTATGGGTGTTCTACACATCCGTGTTTACGCTTCCGCTGGCCTAACACTGTCTACTACACCAAAAAATGGAGAAAAAAGAAGTGAAAGTACCTTAACGCAAATGGAAGTCCTAAGCTGGCTCTGGCGGCTGAAGATTGTGCCGAAGTCAGAACAAACCCTCCCATCTTCAAAATATATGTCGAAGTCACTTAGTGACCATAGACAAAGATAATTTAATGCAAAAAAATTATGTTTCCAAAGTTCACTTGTTATCCATCTTTACTACAAGTAATTCGATCCATTAGTAGGATGGCAACCAAACTTTTATTATTATTATTCATAGTCTAATATTATCGAATTTTATTTATTAATAAATAATTTTTCTAATAAAATCTGTTATATTTTTATTGTTCGAACTCGATAATCTGTTAAAAAAATTTAAATTTAATAACGATTGGGCTAACTAATGATGGCAATAAGGAAGTCGTACCATGGCATTAACGAGAATGGCTAACAGAGTAGATCTGTTCATGCTAAATGGTGGAGCAGAGTATAGGGTTCCCATGAAGTATAGACCAAACAGAGAACAAGTGAATGGGCCATAATTTACTAGGCGAGCAATGATGAGTCCGATCACCGCAAAACTTGTCACTAGCAACCATGCCAACTCAAGTGATAAGTCGCCCGATGCTATGGGTAAAAGAGGTTTGTTAATCCTGAAAAAACTAAAATTTTTTTTTAAATATTTTGTAAAATTATAGCTGAACATGCAATTATGTCTGACTGTACGTGTTATAAATATGCAAATTACTTTTGGATAAATAATAATAAATTTTGATCCGTTCTAGCACCCGGATTCGGAAGCTGGCCAGTAAAGCCGCCGCCGCTCTTTTGCAATCTTCTATTCCAAAAGTGAAGGTAAAACAAGTTTCGAAGTCGGAGTTAGAGCTTTGCCTCTCCTCCATTTTGGCGAGTTCGGATTCGAATGAGGATGCTCTTCGTGAAGCGCTTTCGGCAGAGGTGTTGCGTCTTGCTATCATTGTGGGGTTTTCTTGGGAGGAGGACGCTTCTTTTATCCTCCGCACGATTAAGGAGGCGGCTTTTGGGCTCTCTCATTCTTAACTTTTTGATCCCCCTAACTTTTCGATAGGTTTTGGTTGGTTTTTGGCCTTCTTTTGTGGTGTTGTTTCGATGCTCTTGTGGGGCGACTCGAATTAGATAGCATTTATCTTGTAGATTTTCTACTTTGATAAGTTCTATCTGATTCCATGAGAATTTGTATCTCCTGGTTGTAAGCTTCTTTGGAATTTTTTGAGAAATAATATACATTTACTTTTCTAAAAAATAATAATAAATTTTGATGCACCTGTCTACTTCGACGTCAAATATCTGATTGACGCCAATGATATAGCTATGGGCTGAGAGTAGAGCAACGAGACCTCCCAATGCCTTGAACAGCTGAGACCATCGAAATGGAAGCTGGTGCTCCATCCATGTTCTTGTCAAAATACATCTGTTTCAAACATGAAAAATGTGAGATTGTAATTTAATTACTCAATTTCCCAAACCTGATATTAAACGAGATTAATTTACATTGCTAATATCAATAATTAAGTATGACCTACGTACGTGTAGCCGGCAATTGCTCCTGGTAAGGCGTAGGACCTCGTGAATCTCAATAATACTTCGGTGAAATGGGGCTTTTTCTCGACTCCAGGGTGGTCAGGATCCTATTCATAACAAAGAAATCAACACCAAGAAAGTTAACACACAATCGAGTAACACATCCGACAATGCTCGACTCTAAATATTACGTTCACCGAATAAGACGTGGATGTTAACAATTTACCTGGTTCTGCATGGCATTGAGCCTCTTGATCCGGCAATTGCGCCCAACATCTGAGCAACTAAATAGCTGGTGCTCATGGAGTTTAATTGCAGGCAAAATCTGAGGGTTTGTGGGCAACCGAACTGCGGATAGTAATTGCCCTGTGGCTACGTTCTTCACGTTGAACGGAAGAGAAGATCTACTTCTTTGAAATGAGCATAGGCCTGGAAGTTTCATAGAAGAGGAAGGTAGTAGAGAGAGGTCCATCTCAGCTCACATTGAAAGTTCCAAAAGAATTCTAGGGTCCATGGTGTTTGACAAGTGTATGTTTCTTTTGTTGATATCGTATGTTATTGTATACTTATTGAACCAACTAATTTAAGTTCGAGATGAGTATGATTTTTGAAAAATGGTAAAGATTTCCCAACATTTATTTAATACTGGTGAATTTCGAGTGACTTGAAATCGAGACCTCTTTATTAAGATATGGTTGATGAAAAACTTATCCTTTTTTTATTCATTATCATTAAGGTTATTTTTATAAGATTGATAATTATATGCTTTAATGTCCATGTGCTTACATATTTTGGAATATCTGCCCCACACAAACTACAAGTTGTCTGTTTCACAGATTAATATAAACCAGGTTTAATGGTTAGGTGAACCACTTTTTTGTCGTTACCGTTTTGGTTTGTCTTATAAGTTGATGTTTATTCCAATCTAAGAGTATGTACATGTTTACAATGCCTAAGTGTTGAATTCTTCTTACAACGAAGTTGTGGCTATATTCTCGTTAAAATTCAGAAGTCAAATCTCATGGAAACCATCGGTCCTTACCGTCTTGGCTTGAAATAATTATCTTCACTTCAATGCATTTTTTAAGACGTATTCATGACAAGTGTGCAAGTTAAAGTCCTAACAAAGTAGTCTCTGATTGAGACCAGATTGAGTGGGAACTAAATTTTGGGCAGTCAAATTTGATTGTCTTTAAATTTGATGGTCAATAATTATCAGGTGATAATGATTTGTATGTGAAGTGATATTAGTTTGTATGTGAAATGATATTGGTTTGCATGAGACTGATTTGCATGTAAAATGATATTGGTTTGTATGTGTAATGATATTAGTTTGAGACCTCGATCCGACCCCGATCTGATTACCCAGCTCATATTACATGTCTCGTATAATTTTTTTTAAATAGATTAAATATATCAAAAAAACATTATTTACAAGCGTGAGGGATTATCATAAACATGACTAATCCCTTGAGCATAAGGAAGCCAAATACAAAATGAGGTCTTGATGATCCAAGTCCAAAGTAGAATTACACCATCGAAGCCACTCATTAATCCTAATCAAAATAGTATGAATCAAAAGCTCCCGATTGCATTGTTCGCCTTGGAAGATTGTACGATTTCTCGTCAACCAAATCCCCCAAACATATCTCATATAATTATTCGGGAATCTTCCATGTAAGCGCTATTTTCATGTAATAGTTATAGCTGTTTTATAATGAGAATTTACTTATAACTTCTTCTTGAATTGTTCTTGAACTGTCTCTTAGCTGTTTTATAATGAGAATTTACTTATAAATTTTTTTTTCTACAACGGAGGTAAATTCCTTTTGATTCTTTGCTGCATCTTGACCGACGTATTCCGAAATTGCTTTGCCATTGGGTGAGTTGAATGATCTGCTAGATGGAAAATGTCCTCTGATCGTGAATTCTTTGTAATCTCAGCCTTTAAGGAGATTGATTCTAGATTCTAGATGTTCGGATTTATCTTAAGGAGATTGAATCTGTAAGCTTATGGAAATGCAATGGATCAACTGTGGTCAGAGCCACCTGGTTTTTCCTTCTCTACAATATTTCCTTGGTTTGTTAAATTGAGTATTATAAGCTGTAAACTATCTGACGAAAAGATTTTATTGACGATCTCGTGGAACTCCAAGACTTTTTTTTGGGAGAATAATCCAAGACTTAGATCTGAGTGAGTTACAACATTTTTACTGCATTTTATGGTGTAAAAATTTACCTTAAAAAAAATCATTGTGTTTCATTGCAAAATACGCACTATTTTGAGCATTTTCTGGCATCTTCAAACGCCTGATTTTGGACATTTTCTAGTCGGACCCTGAACAGGTAAAACATTTTCCGAGAATCCTATTCTCGAAAATGTCAGTAGAACCGACCCCTCAGCGGAAAAAAACTCAGCTCTTGATGCACTCATTTCACTATCTACTCTTTCACATGACTGTTGTAAGCGCCTTGAAGTTATGAAAGCGGTTCCGGGTCAGATTGACTTTGCAGTTGGCATCAAATCACTTCATCGCCCCCCTCCCATGTTGACTGAATACTACAATTTCAGGAGTGAGTGACGGGAAGGGAGAGAAGCAGTACACACGGCATTGTCATGATTAAAAGAATTGTGAATTGCTCTGGGTCATGCATTAGCTCATAAAACTGATTTAATTTCTATACTAGATATCGTTTACCTACCAAGATACGACTAATCAAGGAATTATTGAGTATAACATCAGCTTATTGAATCCATAACATTGCACATATAGTGCGGGTAAGATAGGGTACACGGACAATGACATGCCTACTTTTATTATTTATTTTTTGTACCAAGGGGACAACCTTGTTTAGTGTCCACGTGATCCAATCCCCACCTTTATGCGGGAGTGGATTTGGTACTGGAAGGCCAAATCCAATCAGGACCGTCTGGACGATCTAATGGTTTACTCAGTTATGATCCAATGATCTACCCAGATATGATCCAATGGTCTATCTAGTTATGATCCAATGGTCAGTGTTTATCTCGTCCCGGTAAAAAGGGTTTGATACAATGGTCTACTCAGTTAGTGAATGATTTACCTAATTATGATCAAATGGTCTACCTAGTTATGATCGAATGGTTTACTCTGTATATATCGAATAATTTTCTATCCAGATTGGTCCTGAATTCTTTGTTCCAGGACCAAATCCGGTCCCCCTTTATGCTCAATTGTTGTTTCAAATATCTCTATTCGGATAATTATCGTTGAGTTCTAATTAAAGAGTCAATTCTTTTAATAATATTTTCACATTCGTAATATTTAAATTCGTAAATTTTTTAAATAAATTTAATTATCTTACTTAACTTCTATCAACAATTTAATAACCCAGAACGTCAATTTCGATTTCTTATTCCAGATGAAATTGATGGTCAAACGGAACTGATCAACCGGTATTAAGTCGTAAAGGGATGTTGAAATCTAATAGAAGCTGGTTCCACATAAAGTTGACGCATTTTTTTGGTTAGCCTTAAAAAAGAAAATTAATACCAATATGAAGCTAGTTCCACATAAAGTAAAGAAATCGAAATTCACTTTACTACCAAATGGTTTTGTTTTTTCATACTATTTTGTAGTTCAAAATTTATTATTGAGGTGATAGAGATTTCTCTTGTTTGGCACCGATAACATTAACTCTGGCATTTTGCGGGTTGAAAATATCTCTAATTTCTATAAAATAACAAACTAAAAAAACAAAATCAGAGTTCGAGTTCCGAGAATGCAGTTGGTCGTCACCCTGTCAAAGATGACCTTCAGTCTTTTATTTAAGATTCTTTGGTCGTCTCGTGTCCCAGACCTGTATTGCTTAAGCAGTGAAAGTTGAGATAGAAGACGTGGATTAATATCTGCAAGAACCTACGTACCATGAAACATGGCAAGAGATAGAAGATTGGCTGATTGAGGTGAAATACAAAAGGATCAAAATTTTGAATTATTCGAGTTGGGTAATATCTTCAAATATTTGTTTCACTATGACCCTTCCTTTTTTTGAGGCGGTGCTTCGTAACAAATTTTCAACAACTTCAAGCATTGTTCATCGCTCAAGTCATGAAGGATATTTGTAAAATTTTTGGTTGAGAAATGAAATGAATGATTTAACAGTGATCACATTATCAATTAACCAACTCGATATATAATGAATTAGACATCTTTAAATATCGTCAGGCAAAGTTTAAAAAGCCAATGGACAGTTTCTTTACATTCCTGTGAAAAATTTCCTGTGAAAAACTTCAGTAAAAATGGTAGTTCGGGATCTATAATAAATATTTGGGATTTAATTCGGCAGAGAATTATTTAAAAATTCGGTAAAAATGGTATTTTACCAAAATCCAATGACTTAACTGAAATTTACCCAACTATATAACACAAAACGCAAATTCTACCTTTACTTCAACCATTTCCAGTTCACCTCAATATTCTCATTCTTTCAAAAGTTATGCGTGAAAAACCTTTTTACCAAGTGATTATACTTTGAGAGTAAACCACTAGGACATTAATATATTTTCAATCAATATAGTACGAGCTAAATCAAATATTTAATGATAGGAGTAGAACAACCCCGCTCGTATAATAGAATAAATCTAGAGAAATTTGTTATAACTTAATTAATAATTCTAGAATTTGAATCTTTAAAAATATATTAAAATATTTAATTTTTTAGCAGTTTTCAAATATTTCACCTAAATTAAAATTAAATTAGTATTCAGACCTAGTTTTGTGCGAAAAGAAAAGAGAGAGGCACGACTTCTTTATTTTCCAGTGACACTGAGGCATGTATACCTTCGTCGTCTTATTTCACTGTCGAGTTTATCTTCTGATATGAAAATCAAATGGGTATAAATATTACCGGGTTATTGTTTACATGTTAAGTAGTTGGTTGGGCGTACATGAAAACCACAATAAATTAGTTGATATAGTAATTATTTGACAAGATTTTTAAAAACAACTTAGAATATTTTTAAAAATAACTTAGACATCGATCCAAGATTTTTCACGTTTCTCGGGTCTTGTTGAAATACAATAATTTGTATGACAAATTGTCGTAGTTGATTAGGAAACAAATATGATTGAGATCAAGTTGAATAGGAAAATGTCTTGGTAGACAAGTCAGGGTAGAAAACATAAAAGCCCTAACCCTACTATGTAATCTTGTATATAAGTTCGAGAAGCTAATGAGAAAAATATGCAGCATACAATTTTACATGGTATCAGGACAATCGATCCTGGTACAATAATCCAACACACGAATAACCTACCTGTTGCGAAATCCTAAACCCTTATTAAAATAATGTCGACAGGTTCAGCAAGCGGTGACATTGTAGCAAATTCATCGCCAATTTCAAGTGGAATTGTGGACGCACAGTCCGTCTACTACATCCGTGCCTCGGACAATCCGGAGCACGTTTATGTCAGTGATCTACTCCACGACAGCAACTACGGGGAGTGGGTCGCGGACATGACGAATGCTCTTTATGCCAAGATCAAGCAAGGCTTCGTGGACAGAACCATACATTGTCCAGCGACAACCTCGCCTGAATTTTTCTTGTGGATGCGCTGCGACGCCATGGTGAAAGGATGGCTCAAGAGCGCGATGGAGAAGGATATTCGTGCGAGCGTGCGATATGCTAGGACAGCGGCTGAGATATGGACGGACCTGGGCGAATGCTTTGGCAAAGGAAGTGCACCTAGAGCTTATGAGTTACAGAGATTGATAACTCAGTTGAGGCAAGACCAGTTGATAGTCTCGGCCTATTACACCAAGCTGAAGGGTCTGTGGGATGAAGTGCATGCCATAAATCCTCTACCTAGATGCACATGTGGAAGCTGTACCTGTGACGTTTCTAAGCAAGTGTCAGCCATGAGAGAAAAAGAGAGGTTGTATGATTTTCTGATGGGACTTGATGAGAATTTTGGCATTGTCAAAACACAGATCTTGAGCGCCAATCCCCCCACCAAGCATCGGAGCAGCCTACCACCTCGTGGCAGAAGATGGACATCAGAGAAATCTGTCTGCAGGTCATCGAACCAACACGGAGGGAGCCGTGTTTCAGATGCAAGCCGGAAAAGGTGTTGCACGAAAGAACCCTAAGGGGGAGCGTCCCCGATGCGAGCACTGCGGAAAGGTCAGGCACTCGGAGGACTCGTGTTTTGAGTTGATTAGATATCCACCCGGCTGGGAAAAGCGGGGACATCGGGATTCAAATTCGAAGCAAAACAGGCCCGCGGGGCCGCGACCTAAGGCAGCCCAGGTCACGCTAGAGTCCAGCCCGGTACCAGGCCTCAGCAAGGAACAATACGCCAGTCTCTTGCAGTGTCTTGGTGGCGAAGGAGATGCAAACAAACCAAGTGAGCCAAAAGTAAACATGGCTGGTAAGGTCCCTTATGCTCAGGTTTGGATAGTTGATTCGGGAGCATCCGAACATATTGTCTTAGACATAACGTTGTTTCAGGGAAAGATTCAGAAAGAGCAACATTTGCAAGTGAAAATTCCCAATGGGGACAACGTTTCGGTCCAGGGAATTGGTGAAGTTAAATTGACAAAGGACATCACTTTAAATCATATTCTTTATATACCTGATTTCAAGTGAAATCTACTTTCTGTAAGTCATTTGACAAGTGATCACGACTGTTTTTTTACTTTCCTTCCGGATTCTTGTCTTGTACAAGACTTACCAACGAGGAGCCTGATTGGTTGGGGTAGGCGTAGTGACGGATTGTACTTCCTCGATCTAGTACAAGATGGAGGGGTGGTAATAGTAACACAAGGATAAGACGATTCTCAAGTATGGCATCGACGGCTTGGGCATCCATCACGTGAGAAAATATCGCGATTATCTTTTCTTTATGGAAAATTAGGGGATAGGTTGCAATGTGATTCGTGTTTTAGAGCCAAACAGACAAGGCTTCCTTTTTCAAGAAGTTCAATAAAGACTATTGCATATTTTGATACAATCCATTGTGATATTTGGGGTCCCTACCGTGTTAGCTCTTTGACGGGAGCACGATATTTTCTCACTATAGTCAATAATTTCAGCCGTGGTACATGGGTGTATCTAATGCACCAAAAGTCAGAAGTTGGAGGTCTCACGCATTCCTTTTACAATCTTGTAAAGACGCAATTTGGCGCACACATTAAAAGAGTGCAAAGCGATAATGGAACCGAATTCAAATTGGGTCGCATGTTGCAATTTTATGCCGAGCATGGGATTATTCTGCAGACATCTTGTGTTGACACGCCACAACAAAATGGAGTAGTGGAAAGAAAGCACAGACATATTCTTGATACGGCAAGAGCTCTCAGGTTTCAGGCAAGTTTACCGATTGAATTTTGGGGGGAGTGTGTGCTTATGGCAGTGTATCTTATCAATAGATTGCCATCATCGGTTCTTCAATATAAAACACCATATGAGATCATGTATGGCAAACCATCGACGTATGAGCACTTCGGGAGTTTTGGTTGCCTTGCATATGCACACAAGCGCACCTCCGACAAGTTCGGTGAGAGGGGGAGAAAGTGCATATTCTTGGGATACCCTTCTAGTCAAAAGAGATATAAGTTTTTTGATTTGATCACTAGAGAAGTTTTGGTCAGTCGAGATGTCACGTTTGTTGAGGATTATTTTCCCTTTGCGAAGGAGTCAGCTCCACAACGAGATAATTTGGTCGAAGAGCTTGACAAGCTCGATGATAATTCTGACATGGAATTTTATGATGAGGCTGATGATGAGCGGCCAAGACAGCCTGAGATCAATGGTGATGATTTGGAGGGGCCGATTGATGATGGAAGTGATAGTACACGGGTTGATCAAATGGCCGAGAATGTGACAGCGGAGGACGAAGTTATTGGCAGACTGCAGTGAAGTCAGAGGTTGCCAGCTCACTTAGAGAATTTTGAAGTCACGTTACCACCCTCCATCACGTCACTAGAGCCAGCTCAACCGTCAGGTAACTCCACGGTATATCCTCTTTCTCATTTTGTGAGTTATGAACATTTTTCTGGACCGCACAAAGCTTTACTTGCAGCCATCACATCGCATGATGAGCTAACAAGTTTTGAGCAGGCTATGAAACATCAGCATTGGAGGTATTGAAAGTGAGGATTTTTAACACTCCTCTTGCAATAAAGAGTAAGTAAGGAATTGTTGTCCCACAAGAACTAAGTGTTAGGCCACAAATACAACCCGACCACTAGTTTAGGACTACAAGTAATAGATTTGTTAAACACGAATTGGTTACTACAACGACTAAACTATAAGATGATTTTAACAATAAAGGAAAGAGTGAGCTTGGTACCAATGACACCTAGATAACCAAATGGCCTATGAGGTTTATTAAGTTCGTGTTATGGTCCGGGTATTTCTAAAGCAACTCATCAACGTTTCTGCCATTAATTAGTCTAAATCGATCATTAATTAAGCTTAGTTAAACTAATCATATTTCTACGACTAATTAGCCACCTAATCTAACTAATTACCAATTATAACCATCACCATTTGGACAATTAACCACCTAATGAGATCTCTCATCAAAAGATAACTAATTAACTAGTTAAATAGTCCATTAATCCTAACCCCTTCCGGTGATTAAAATTAATTAAGTTCATAATCAAGGTGATCAAGCAAGATTAAGCATTAAACTCATTAACTAGTTCACAAACCTTAGCATTTTAACCCCACTAAACCATAGGCTAAGTAGATGCCATCAAGGCACCAAACCCACTAATCAACTACTCACACATATCAACTACACAACTAAACACATCCATTAAATAAAGCAAGTAAACCATGAACATAAAAGAGAGGGTTAAAATAAAGCTCAAGATGATCTTCAAAGCTTCCAAAAGTTCTCCTTCAAGTTCTCTACAAGCTTCAAAAATGGTGAGCCAAGTTTTTTTTCCAAAATGAGAAGGTTAGTGGAGTTGGTGAGTGATTGTTGGGAAAATATCTAAAGTTATCAAGTGTTCTTGCAAGGGAAGCCAATGAGGCTATTTATATAAATTTTCTAAAGTCAAAACTAACTAAACAACTCCTGAAGTTCCAGCCATGAAAAGCCATGGAGAAGGCCGAAATGGGCCCAAAATAGTTTAGGAATTCTGGCCCATTTCGGCTGGGCTGGCTCTCAGATTTGAAGCTTAAATTTGAACACATTTTTAACCCTCTTAGACTCTGAATATGAAGAAGACCATTATAGATAAAATTGGAGCCACATATGTCTTCTTTCCAGAACTGCCTCACTCGTCTCCATTGGACTTCGTATACAAAAGTTATCTTCATTTGAGTCACTCGAGGTTAGTCTTGCCCAATGTCGTCGAGGTCCCAATATTGCACCATTCTTCACGGCTGATGCAATCGCCTTTGACATGATCTAAGGTGCACCAATATCCTCCTCGCATGGTCCACAAAGTCTCCAAGCAATAAACTCGAACGAAATGCAAAGAAAATTACAAGAACTACACTAAATATTCAAAGCACGAAATATTACACTACATCAATACATAACAAATAAAAATACTAGAAACAATGAAAAACCAACACTAAAACATACATAGATGATAGAGTGTTTCCACACTCATCACACCCCCACACTTGAATCATTACTTGTCCTCAAGCAAAACTCAACCATGATATACAAAAACAATCACAATCACATAAGAAAGAAAAATAAGATAAGGACAAGAGTAGGCATGATTAATTCACAATTTAACTCCCCTCAAATCTCAAACTCACATCAAAAGACCACCCCACAACCTAGCTAGTTCATCAACCCAAACACAAAGAGTAAGAACCGGTAGACACCTCACCACTCGGTAGTTTAACCAAGTGTTATCACTATGTAAAAGACACTATAAGGTTAACCACTCAGAGGTTCGGAAAGTTTTAGCTCACGATTTGTAAGTAGCCAACTTCCTATCTCTCGCATCCATGACCGATGTCTTTCAAAGTATCCTATATTATACTCGATAGTATCTCAAAGTCGTGTGGTGATTCGTGAACAAAGGGGGCATTCAATCGGGGTGTAATGGGGCTAAGGTAAAGGTGAGGTAATATATATGGATAGTAGTTAAAACCAGCCAATCCGAGGACTTGTTACCAAAATATTCTAGTCTCTCGTCTATTCTAAACATCCTCACCATAAATAATTAAAGCACACTCCCCAAATTCACCCATTTCCTAAGACCGCGTAGCACGAGTCATGCCAATTATTAATGCCTTATTCAACCTTCACTTTCCCTTTTATTTATTTATTTATTTATTTATTTTTCCTTTTTTTCCCAAAATATTCACAAACTTGGCGTACTCTAGGCAAAAACTCGGCTTCTTTGTATGGTGTAATACCCAACTATATTAGTAGAAATTAGTTTGATTTAATCAAGTATGTTAAGTCATTTGATAAACTAATATTATACTATGTTGCAAAGTAGCAACACTAGTTGATCATTAAGAAATTTTAGGAATGTAGTTAGATATAATTTTGTCCGAATTAAATCGAGATGGTTATGAACTTAATTAACGATAAAATAGAAGCTGGAATCAAATTTGTCTAAAACCAAACAAAGTACGACCCAAATACAAATTAACTATTATGAAGTGAGAAGTTAAAAAAAAAGAAACGAGGCTTTCTTAGCAAGTTGACAACTAAGAAAGGTAAAAATAATTAATTAATGTAATGCACCCAAATTTTAATAAAATGGGGATGGCCTGGTAGCTGGTAAAATTTCCAACATGTAGAACGGATAAGGGAAACCAAAACAAGGATAAGGAAGTGTGAAAAAAAAAATAAGGATAAGAGTTAAAAAAAGAGAGAGAAAGAGATATCGCCTTTCGATGCTTTGAATGAAGGTACAAACCTATACTTCGACTTTTTTCCCTTTTTTTAGGTTGGGTTGTTGGATACGGGATCCGGAAAAGCTAGAACTAAAGGTAAAGGCCCTCGAACTGGAAAAGCTAGACCTAAAGGCCCTCGAACTGGAAAAGCTAGACCTAAAGGCCCTCGAACTGGAAAGGTGCTGAGCAGAATAGGGTAGGGGGGATCTTTAGGTAATCTTGGTTTTCGTTTCCCCTGTGGCGGACCTGGAAGAGGGGGGACATGCCAAGTCTCCGCTTGGGATCATGTCTTCTTAGGGCTATTTTGGATGTGCATTAAAAATGAAAGAAACAAAGCTAAGACTCTAAAATATTTAAGTACTAGATAAGGGTGAAGTAGTTAGAAACGTGGCAAGGTAAAAAGAAACAAAAACGTGGAGAGGTAGAAAGATGACAACAAGGCAAAGTAAATAAATAAATATGTTAGAAGAGGCGGTGGAGAGATGTGAATTGGTAAATACATATATATCCATAATTAGCTCACTTCATTTACCACTACTGAAACTAAAGACACCAGGAAAAAAAAAATATAAGCAAGAGAAAGGGAGGACAGAACCGAAGGAGGAAAAAAAAAAAGAAGTGAGTTGGAGACAGACGAAGATAGCGAAGATAGCAAAAAAAAGGATGTTTATATGGTAAGCAAATTTACAATAATTCATGTAAATTATTGGAATACAATCAGCATCTAGTTTTGAAATTGGAAATTAGTAAAGAAATATAGATGTGAAAAAAAATTGAATTTGATTACCATGATTTGTTAGACTGGTTACGGGAATTGGAGGAATTGAGATCTGGTCAGACAAACATGATTTGAACAAAAAGAAGTATAGAAGGAATCTATAAAAAAAAAGAATAAGAAAGATTAAAGTTAACCGAGAATACTTGAATAAAAAGGTAACTATAATTCAATATACTTAATAGATATAGACTTGGTAGTTTCATGATCGGTAGGATTAGATATTGTAATTATTGATAGTTGCAAATAATATATTTAAGGAGGTTATTTAATTTTGAAGAAGATTTAATAAATATTTGTCTTGGTCTTAATAGGACCGTAAGAAACGAGGAAAAGATGGGAGTGATATATAGTAATAGGTTAAGAAATTGGTACATGCACAAGGATTGTAAAACGGAGGAGAAGAATTAGGTTAAGGTGAAATAGTGGGGTTTGATCTCTCTAGATGGAAACTTAATATAAATTGGAAGCCAGAAAGAAGGAAAGAACCGAATGATTTAGAATATTAGCTTGAGAAATTGGTAATTATTTTTAGTTATTTATGCTTCGATTGAAATGGTGAAACCATTTTAATGTCTCAGGTATTGGAAATTATTTTGACAAAAATTTGGAAATGATTACATGGATATCGAACAATGATATTCTGGAAATTGGACTACTGATCCTGATGGATATCGAATCAAAATCGGTAAACAAATAATATGTGACTCGTGTTTTCTTTAGCGCACTCTATTTATTTGTCATGATTTGAATATGATAACGTGAGTGCATTTGTGAATTTGTCATATGAGCATATGGTATGACATTATGATTTGTGAAAGTTTGTTTAATCTGGCCCAGAGGGGTACAGGATATGTTTGATATATTTGGGAGCCTATGAATTTGTTATGATATGAAAGTCTGTTATATGGATGGCTCGGCTCTGTGATATGGACGTCTAGTAGGCAGAGGTCTACCCGTGACCAACCGGGGATGTTGGCATATGTGCACATATACTGAGGATACAATGGATTCTGATATGATCTGTTTGGCCGGCGGGGTTGGATTCTGATGGCGCCTTTGAGATATGGTATCCTTGTGTCGGAGTTTGAGTGACACTATCTAGAACTTGCCGAACATTCGTCCAGTTTTGTGATTTGATTTTGAAATTATGTGTTCATGTGTCAAATTGCGTGACGGAATGGGACGTTGCGTAGTTTGCTCATGTTTCTGTGACTTTGTGATTATATGCTATATTTGGTCATCTGGTAAGTATGACCTTTGAATAATGTACATCTCCGCATAATTCATTCGGCATATTAGTTATATGCATGATTTAGGTATGTTTGTGCATTGAGTAGCTAAATAAATTGCGGTGCATATCTTATTTGTTTACTGGGTGTTCCAAAACACTCACCCCCTCTCACCAGTTTTGCAGGAACTCGTACACCAGCTGTATTGGTCTAGAGATCTATTCTGATTAAGTCTAGTCCACTTTGTTCTTCGGGACTGGTCTTGAGGTCTCTGGTTTGTATTTTACTCTTTGATCTAGAAGCTCCGTAGTCACATAATTTTCTTTGATCTTGGGAATATGTATTAAAAAGGGAAAGCTTGGCTTATATTTTGTAAATTTAGAATATGAAATTAAAGATCATTAAGTTTTAAATTTTATGTTTAAAGACTTATGATTATAAATTCTGAATACGTTTGAGGCTGGCTAGATTTCTTATGTGATTAAAGGAGTTAAAGTCTAGCGCCGGTCACCGACTACCGATTTGGGTCGTGACAGACGTGGTATCAGAGCTCTAGGTTAGAGCATTGTTTGAATTATTCGGTGTCGAGTATCTTAAGTTATGCTACGGAGCATAGGATTCCTAATATCTCTGTGTCTCTTCTATCTGTGTCATTTTCTTGTGCCGTAATCTTTTCCGTGTCAACGAATATTTGTTTATGTTTGAACATGATTGTGTTGTGAATATGAAAGTTGGGCAAATATGTTTTGCTTGAGATGTGAGATATTTGTGTTTGAGATTTTTATGTGAGAAACATTGTGATACTTTCTTGTTATCACAAGGCATTCACTCTACATTATGGTGAGGATTCCTGTATCATTTATATATATATTCCTTTTAAGAGCCCATTTGAATATATATATTTATATAAATATAAATCATTCCTTGGGTGAGATTTTGATGAAGTGACTGATCACCACTTTGTCCAAATTATCAAAACACTCTTATATATTTGATTTCTTCCTATGTATATATTGGGCCATTGATTGGAGCCTCACCAAATGTTTGAGTTATGTCTTTATGAACTCTTCTAGTTTGTTTATTTGTTCATTGAGAATCTGGTTTTGAGTTTGTATATGTTTGAAGAGCGGAAGCTATGAACAACGTTATGTGGATGAATGATACATGAGAAACTGAGTCGTAAGTATGTTTTGGAAATATATATATTGGAAAAGTAACGTGAAATTAATTATGAATGGGAATTATTAGATTAAGTTATATGGAATTAAATTACAACTAAGTTATTGCTTTTCTAACTCTGAATACTTTGAGGAAGTTAAGATTTGGTATGTATCTTGGTTTGAATTATGGTTATGGATTTGAAAAGAGAACATTCGATAAACTTTTGATAAGATAATCTGTTCAATGGTTGTGAACAAGGTAGTCCAACAACATAAAGCATAAATGGTCAATAGTTTTGACCAAACTATAAAGTTAACTCATTGGTTTGGAAAAAACATTTTGGAGGCTAAAGAAAATGATCTGGATTTGATTAAAGCTTCTCCATGTAATCAAATTATGATATGATACATATAATCTAAGTCTCAATGAATCTGAAGAAGAACTATGATATAAAACTTTGTTAATCTATAAATCAGGTAACTTATAACTACAATAAGCACACCAATATTGAGATGGAGTTGTGCCAGCTCTGTAAGAGAGCGGGAAGTGAATGTTATTTGTAAAAGAGAAATCTGAGATAAATTATCAACTAGATAGCGACTTAGAAAGAGAAACGAACAAAAAGATTTGGCAAGTAAAAATTTGATTTAAGTTAGCTCGAAGAAGGAGAAGTATGTATGGCAAAGTAAATTTGGGGTACAAATATTAATTTCGTAATGAGTTTGCGTGAAAGTTAATGAGATTATTTGTTTTATGACATATGAAATAAAGAAAGCCTAGAGCCTAAAAAAAGTATGTTAAAGTAATTTAATTGAGAAGTGGAGAATAATAAAATATGAGAATAGAAGTACATATGGTACGTAGATTTCAAAATCTATGGCGGATTGTGTAAAATTTTGAGATGTGAAGTGATAAGATGTGAGTGACTTAGTAGTCACAAAAGTTGTATTATTATGAAAATAAGCTAAAGTGAAATTTGAGTTCAGACTTTAGAAAATGTCAAACTCTAGAAAAATGCCAGGTAAAGGTAAATTGGTATGTACTTCGATGGAAGTATTTGTAGATACCACCCCATCAAGTAAACCCTTTAGCAATTATGTGGGTATTAAAAAAATATTGAACAGTCTACGAAACACCAAGATAATTATGTTGAGAACTAGAGAATCTATGTACAAGCAAAGAAAAAAAATTATCGAGGTATGCTAAAGTCTTTTGAAGAATGAAGTCTTGTAGTTTAAAATGGGATGGTAATAAGGATCAAAGAGATATTTGCTAAGATACGTGAGCTTTGGTATGAAATTTTGTGCGACTGATATAATCTATCTACAACAAGTAAAAACTATTGTTTATGGAAAGTTGAAAAGCAACAAGATTTACTGGGGAAAGAAAATTCTTTGAGGTTTGATGGATGATGAGTTAGTTTGTTTTGAAAGCAAGATTGATCAGTATGATGACTATGGAATAAAAAAAAGTTGAAGAAACTTAAGGACAAATATTCTTGTAGGTTGGTAAATATTTTAAGGTAGTTTTGTCAAATTCTAAGATGAATGACATAAGGTCATGGTGCTAATGGAAGAGGACTAATCTTTGGAACTCATTGTATATGCTACGAGGTTGCGATGTATTATCTGGTTCATCAATACGATGAAATTTGTTATAAGGATTATGATTTGAGTGTTAAAGTCTATCAAAAATAGGTTCAAGTTTTAATAAAATACATGGTGTATATGCATAGTAAAAAGAGTTTTAAAATATATTATAACTAAGATAGTGAACTTCATGAAACTACAATTATATATAAGATATATACCAACGAGAGTTCTGGTAATAGAGAAAGACATGATTGGGAGCTTGATAATTATTTTGGGGTTGTGTCATGGTGATAAAACCATTAAGAATTAATAGTCAAATGTGTGTACAATTTCAGAATGTTTGGCTGATTGAATGAATTGGTAAAACTACTGAACATGTGGTCTAGAGATGACCTGAATAAGGGTTGAGTAGCACTACCCAATGTATGACCCAAAATTAGAAATAAGAGAAATTTAGTGAAAGAACTTTAAGTATAACAAAAGATTTGAGATACGGCGATGACAAAGTTTGAGCATTACAAATAAGGAAATATGTTTAAAAAAAAGTGATGGAAAAAAAATAGTGCATCTATGACTAAAACTTTGGGAAATGTCGAGAAGTATTAAGTTTGTAATTTAAATGCATGACATGACAATTGAAAAAAAATAAGCTTAAAATTTCACAAGGAACTATTTGAAAGAATTTTATTGGAGAATTTGATGCTAGAAATCATTTTGTATGGTCGAGATGCAAGTTTATTGCACTACTTATGGATAGGATTATGGTACTGTGAGAGATTCAAAGGATTGATTCAATAGAAGTAGAAAAAGTTCATATAATAAATAAGTTATTGAAGCTATGATCGAAGAAGTTACTTTGACTTTATATACTTTGGAGAATTAAAAAAAAACTAAGGCTATTCATAAATTTAAGAGATAAAAGGAAATACAATTTTTATATAAGGTATATTACCTTAGAAGGAGAATGAGTTTTGAAAAGTCTGATAGTAACACATGTGGTTAGAAATTGGCCTATATGGTTAAGATGTGTTTTGTAATCAATAAAGTGAGAAGAATGAGTCATTTAATAAGTTAGTGTTAGAAAGTTCTTTGGAATTCAAGTTGTTTTGCCATAATTATAAAATGGTAATTGGACTTCCCTTTTCTGTAAAAGGGATATAAGTCAATTTGTAATAATTTGGGAGATGAATGTAAACTAAGGTAAGGATTTTAAAAGAATTCAAGTGAATTGAGTTTTATTTGGTTTGACAATAAAAGAACATAATGTTTAATTTGAGAACCTCAAAGTCTTCACATGTTAAAGAGATAATAAGTTTTGGAAGAAGGTGTAGACTCAATCTTAGTCACATTGACCCGTTTGAGAATTTAAAGCCAACTGAGCTAGTGGCATGTTGGCTTTTGCCACAATAATTGTGACATTGTCACGTGTAGGTAGTAGCCCTACTTAAATGACCATGCTATTGTTTGAAGCCACTAATAAAATTTGGCATATTGGAAATGCCAAAAGAAATTTTGAAAATTTTGGGAATAGAAAGTTATCGATTTACAAACAATAGTGAGAAAATCATTCACAAGCTTAGACGCTTAGATATGTAAGAGGAGACATAAATTAAGCTTTCATTTATTTGAATGATAAGAAAAAAAGAAAGAAATATTTTTAAGTAAATTCGGGGACCGAATTTATATAAGGAGAGGAGAATGTAATACCCAACTATATTAGTAGAAATTAGTTTGATTTAATCAAGTATGTTAAGTCATTTGATAAACTAATATTATACTATGTTGCAAAGTAGCAACACTAGTTGATCATTAAGAAATTTTAGGAATGTAGTTAGATATAATTTTGTCCGAATTAAATCGAGATGGTTATGAACTTAATTAACGATAAAATAGAAGCTGGAATCAAATTTGCCTAAAACCAAACAAAGTAGGACCCAAATACAAATTAACTATTATGAAGTGAGAAGTTAAAAAAAAAAGAAACGAGGCTTTCTTAGCAAGTTGACAACTAAGAAAGGTAAAAATAATTAATTAATGTAATGAACCCAAATTTTAATAAAATGGGGATGGCCTGGTAGCTGGTAAAATTTCCAACATGTAGAACGGATAAGGGAAACCAAAACAAGGATAAGGAAGTGTGAAAAAAAAATAAGGATAAGAGTTAAAAAAAGAGAGAGAAAGAGATATCGCCTTTCGATGCTTTGAATGAAGGTACAAACCTATACTTCGACTTTTTTCCTTTTTTTAGGTTGGGTTGTTGGATACGGGATCCGGAAAAGCTAGAACTAAAGGTAAAGGCCCTCGAACTGGAAAAGCTAGACCTAAAGGCCCTCGAACTGGAAAGGTGCTGAGTAGGATAGGGTAGGGGGGATCTTTAGGTAATCTTGGTTTTCGTTTCCCCTGTGACGGACCTGGAAGAGGGGGGACATGCCAAGTCTCCGCTTGGGATCATGTCTTCTTAGGGCTATTTTGGATGTGCATTAAAAATGAAAGAAACAAAGCTAAGACTCTAAAATATTTAAGTACTAGATAAGGGTGAAGTAGTTAGAAACGTGGCAAGGTAAAAAGAAACAAAAACGTGGAGAGGTAGAAAGATGACAACAAGGCAAAGTAAATAAATAAATATGTTAGAAGAGGCGGTGGAGAGATGTGAATTGGTAAATACATATATATCCATAATTAGCTCACTTCATTTACCACTACTGAAATTAAAGACACCAGGAAAAAAAAAATATAAGCAAGAGAAAGGGAGGACAGAACCGAAGGAGGAAAAAAAAAAGAAGTGAGTTGGAGACAGACGAAGATAGCGAAGATAGCAAAAAAAAGGATGTTTATATGGTAAGCAAATTTACAATAATTCATGTAAATTATTGGAATACAATCAGCATCTAGTTTTGAAATTAGAAATTAGTAAAGAAATATAGATGTGAAAAAACATTGAATTTGATTACCATGATTTGTTAGACTGGTTACGGGAATTGGAGGAATTGAGATCTGGTCAGACAAACATGATTTGAACAAAAAGAAGTATAGAAAGAATCTATAAAAAAAAGAATAAGAAAGATTAAAGTTAACCGAGAATACTTGAATAAAAAGGTAACTATAATTCAATATACTTAATAGATATAGACTTGGTAGTTTCATGATCGGTAGGATTAGATATTGTAATTATTGATAGTTGCAAATAATATATTTAAGGAGGTTATTTAATTTTGAAGAAGATTTAATAAATATTTGTCTTGGTCTTAATAGGACCGTAAGAAACGAGGAAAAGATGGGAGTGATATATAGTAATAGGTTAAGAAATTGGTACATGCACAAGGATTGTAAAACGGAGGAGAAGAATTAGGTTAAGGTGAAATAGTGGGGTTTGATCTCTCTAGATGGAAACTTAATATAAATTGGAAGCCAGAAAGAAGGAAAGAACCGAATGATTTAGAATATTAGCTTGAGAAATTGGTAATTATTTTTAGTTATTTATGCTTCGATTGAAATGGTGAAACCATTTTAATGTCTCAGGTATTGGAAATTATTTTGACAAAAATTTGGAAATGATTACATGGATATCGAACAATGATATTCTGGAAATTGGACTACTGATCCTGATGGATATCGAATCAAAATCGGTAAACAAATAATATGTGACTCGTGCTTTCTTTAGCGCACTCTATTTATTTGTCATGATTTGAATATGATAACGTGAGTGCATTTGTGAATTTGTCATATGAGCATATGGTATGACATTATGATTTGTGAAAGTTTGTTTAATCTGGCCCAGAGGGGTACATGATATGTTTGATATATTTGGGAGCCTATGAATTTGTTATGATATGAAAGTCTGTTATATGGATGGCTCGGCTCTGTGATATGGACGTCTAGTAGGCAGAGGTCTACCCGTGACCAACCGGGGATGTTGGCATATGTGCACATATACTGAGGATACAATGGATTCTGATATGATCTGTTTGGCCGGCGGGGTTGGATTCTGATGGCGCCTTTGAGATATGGTATCCTCGTGTCGGAGTTGGAGTGACACTATCTAGAACTTGCCGAACGTTCGTCCAGTTTTGTGATTTGATTTTGAAATTATGTGTTCATGTGTCAAATTGCGTGACGGAATGGGACGTTGCGTAGTTTGCTCATGTTTCTGTGACTTTGTGATTATATGCTATATTTGGTCATCTGGTAAGTATGACCTTTGAATAATGTACATCTCCGCATAATTCATTCGGCATATTAGTTATATGCATGATTTAGGTATGTTTGTGCATTGAGTAGCTAAATAAATTGCGGTGCATATCTTATTTGTTTACTGGGTGTTCCAAAACACTCACCCCCTCTCACCAGTTTTGCAGGAACTCGTACACCAGCTGTATTGGTCTAGAGATCTATTCTGATTAAGTCTAGTCCACTTTGTTCTTCGGGACTGGTCTTGAGGTCTCTGGTTTGTATTTTACTCTTTGATCTAGAAGCTCCGTAGTCACATAATTTTCTTTGATCTTGGGAATATGTATTAAAAAGGGAAAGCTTGGCTTATATTTTGTAAATTTAGAATATGAAATTAAAGATCATTAAGTTTTAAATTTTATGTTTAAAGACTTATGATTATAAATTCTGAATACGTTTGAGGCTGGCTAGATTTCTTATGTGATTAAAGGAGTTAAAGTCTAGCGCCGGTCACCGACTACCGATTTGGGTCGTGACATATGGCCTCTCAACTACCCAAATTCCCAATAAATTAATCCATAAGAACACTAAGCTACCAACTACACCCAATACATATCATTCCCCAAAATGTGTAAACTTATGCGTCTTCGGATAGGATGACCAAAGGTTGGGAAGATGGTGGATATAAGACTTAAAGTTGGTATACATATAATATGATCAAAGAATGGTTAGGCTCAATGGGTTAAAGCAATGGATATAAGGGTTCTTGGCTCTAAAGCTCTAGGCTCAATTTCAAAGGACTTGCCCCCGTCATTCACTAACGCCACACAACCAAGACCATTTCAAGTACTAGCAGGATACCTCAATCAACCGGACTCATGTAGGCACCTCAAGAATAAATGAAGACAGTTGTCTCCTCCTTCGGCTCAAAGTTCCTCACAAGGTCACTGGTCAACCCTCTAGTCTAATCTACATAGTGAGACCACTAGTCTAAACAATTGAGGGTGAGGTTTCTACAAGTTTTTAGGCCTTGTGCTCGAGTTTATTTCCTAACTGGGTGTGTGGTAAGCTTCTAACACAAGTTAAAGAATTTTGAAGGGGGTCAAATTTTGAAAAAATTATGCCAAATCATTGCCTAAATAAGACAACCTAGACCTAAACACACTAAGGATTCCAAAGTGGAACCACACCCCCACACTTGAAAAATACCTTGTCCTCAAGGTGTAGGGAGCACATAGACATTTAAACAATTAAGCTATACTAACAAATGCATTAAGAACTAAGCATGAACATCAATCAAATATGAAGAACAAGACATCACAAAACATATAACAAACCCAAGACAACAACATGAAAAAACACAAAGTAAAATATGAGACTCACAAAGATAAGAAAATAACATAAGAAAAATAAAGTGCTAGGAAACTCCCCTTAGTCTTGAGTTGGAGATGGTGGTGGTGTGGAATGTTGTATCCTGATCGCTCTACCATTTGCTGGATGTAGTAGCCTTGATGCCGAAGTTCCCATTCCATTCATTTATTTTGGGCATTCATGGTGTGCATTATCTCAAGGACCTCGCTCCATCGATCAATTGGGTGGATTGGGAGGATTTGAAAGGAAGAGTTCTAATAGGTTTAGTTGGAAATGATTTGAGGCCCCTTCCACCCCGAACTAGAAGAAGTCATCAACTAAAAATTTATAGGCCTATCTCTTAGCTTTCCATAGCAACAAGAATTACCTCAATCCGAGGCCCGAGCTCTAAGATATGGCTTATTTACTAATGATAGGTGAGGTGGCCTTGTGTCTTCAAAATGCCCCCGACTTTCAGAGAAATGCCACGACCGTGGCCTTTGATGATGAGCCACGACCATGGCTTTTAAGGGCCACGACCGTGGCCTTCAATTTTTTCAAGTCGTGGACTTACAGAGATTTTGCCACGACCATGGCTCTTGTTTTCCATCCTCCTTTGATTTGAGACACCTTCCAACCCAAACTAGAAGAAATGATCAACTACAAAGTTGTAGGTCTGTCTCTTAGCTTTCCATATCCATAAGAATCAGCTCCATACAAGGCTTGAGCACCAAGATATGGTTTATTTACTAATGATAGGTGAGGTGGCCTTGTGCCTTCAACAATGCCCCTAACTTCCAGAGAAATGCCACGACCATGACCCTTGTTTTCCATCCTCCTTCATTTTTTGACTCCCACATGTACCATTTAGGACGGGGCCTTTGCCCACCCTGGGACCCCCGCGGCCTAGTGAAATCCTCGAGGTCACCTTCAAAATGCAAGAAATCTCATAAGCACGAACCAATGCTTCAAAATCATACCCGAATAAGAACAAACGTAATATGAAAAACACATATAGACAACGGCATTATAAAGATAATATAAAGACAATATAAAGACATGCTAAGTTATAGACGTTAGCTTGATTTTACTCCCCTTTTTCATGCATCAGAGGGTGAAGTCAAGGATTGTACCTCTGAACTTCGTTCAATATCGCCACCAAGGTAAATCTTACACCTTTGGCCATTCACCTTGAAAACTCCTCCATCACTTCTTTCTAGTTCTAGGGCTCCAAATGGGAAAACCTTCACCATCTTGAAAGGTCCACTCCACTAGGACTTGTGTTTTTCCGAAAAAAGTTTCAACTGGGAATTGTAGAGAAGAACTTGTTGACCCTCCTTAAACTTCTTGACAATATGGACATCATGTTTCTTCTTCGTATTCAGTTTGTAAAGCATTTCCACCCCCGGCTTAGCTCCCTCCTCCAAGTGGATGTAATGCATAACAATGTCGGGACTTATCCCCTTGATATCGGATATTTGCCATGCCATGGCCTTAATCCGTTTGTTAACAACTTCAAGCACCTTCTCCTCTTGCTCCTTAGAGAGCTTGTTGGAGATGATAATGGGGAGTCTTCCTCCATCCGCCAAGAATGCATATCTTAAATGGGAGGGTAGCTTTTTCAACTCCAAACTCGAAGCCTTAATGATGGAAGGTGGAGTACGATTCTTTAAATGAAGCTCCAAATTCTTATGGAGAACTTTTTTATCAGCTTTTTTCTCGAACTCTTCCAGGTCCTCCTCTTGTTGTTCTCCATGAATCCCTTCATCCATTCCATCTTTAATCCTAAATGCGCTCTCTTTGCCCAACTTGAGGACACAATCTTCAACCACATCAATCTTCATGCACATGCCTTCATCAAGAGGGTGACGCATCACATTGGACATCTTGAACTCTACTTTCTCGTCCCCTATTCGAAGGACCAATCTTCCTTCATGTACGTCCACCAAGGCACGTGCCGTGTTGAAAAACGGTCGGCCAAGAATTAGTGGACAACTTTTGTCCTCTTCAAAATCCAACACCACAAAGTCCGTGGGGAAGATAAACTTATCAATCTTCAACAAGACATCCTCCACAATCCCGAATGGCTTCTTTATGATTTGGTCTGCCAATTGGAGACTCATAGAAGTGGATTTCACCTCACACAAGCCAAGTCTCCTCAGAATAGACAAAGGCATCAAGTTAATGCTAGCGCCTAAATCACATAAGCACTTGAGAAACTCAACATCACCAACAAAATAAGGAATAGTAAAACTTCCCAGACCTTTTAACTTTTTCGGGAGATCTTTGAAGATGAGAGAGCTACACTTCTCCGTGAGGGCTACCATCTCTCCATCTTTCCACTTCCTCTTCTTTTTGATGAGTTCCTTCAAAAACTTAGAGTAGTGGGGTATTTGATCCAACATCTCTAGAAAAGAGAGACTAATTTGAACATTTTTCATCCAACATCTCTAGAAAAGAGACACTAATTTAAATTTTTTTCATCCAACATCTCTAGAAAAGAGACACTAATTTGGACATTTTTTATTTTTTCCATAAAGCCGAGAAATTTGTTGTCCATCACGTTCTTCTTCTTAACTCTTTGAGGAAATAGTAGAGGAGGGATCTTTGGTGGTGGTGGCACATATTCCTCTTCCTCGTCCATCTCAATAAATGGATATTTCTCCTTCTCCACCTCTTCGTTTTCCTCTTCATTCTTCTCTTTTTCATCGACCTCCTCTTTATTTTCTCTTGATTTCCTCATTTCTTAGGCAACAATTTCCATGCCACTCCTCAAAGTAATTGCACTCACATTTCCTCGAGGATTCGCTTTCGTGGAGCTAGGAAGAGAGCCAGACACTCTGTGGGCATTTGCATTTACTATTTACCCAAGTTGCCTCTCCATATTATGCATGGCGGTTGCTTGTCCCTTGAGAATTTGTTCAAAGTTATATTGTCTTGATCCTTGTTGTTGTATGGCGGCCAAAATTTGACCTTGTTGGCTAATCGCCCCTCCAACTTCTTGCATAAATTTTTCCATCTTGTCGAACTTCTCCTCAATAGCTCCCATCTGATCCATCAAAGAAAAATGTGGTTGGAAACCTGGAGGAGTCCCTTGAGGTGTATTGCGAAAAGGAGGTCCCTTATCCGGGACAATCACCATGTTATCTCCACTACTTCCTCCCTTCCAAGAGAAGTTCGGGTGATTTCTTCACCCGGAATTCTACGTAGAGAAATATGGGTTTCCAATCCTATTTGCTCCTTGCCCTTGGCCACCAACCAAATTCACTTCCTCCGTAGTAGAGCCCAAGATGGCATACTCTTGGTTCTCATGGTCAACATTGCCACAAACTTCACAATTTGTTTGCACGGCCGCCACATTGATTTTGTTCAAGCTTAGATCATTCACCTTCTTTGAAAACAAAGCCAATTGAGCTTGAATAGAGGAGGCAATGTCAATATCAATAACTTCTACTTGCTCCTTTCTCGGTTGCCTCGCTCTCTCATTGGCCATTAGAATATTTGTAGCTGCCAACTCCTCCAAGATGTGGTGGGCATCATCCCTATCCTTTCTCAAGAAGGATCCATTGGAGGCGGCATCAACCGTGCCCCTTGTTGAGGATCCAAGACCGAAGTAAAAAGTTTGGAATGAAGATTCCTCCGTCAAGTTTTGGTGTAGGCAACTCCTTTGCAATCCTTTGAATCTCTCCCAAGCTTCACTCAAAGACTCATTCTCAAATTATTAAAAATTGTTAATCTCCTTCACGAGCCTATTCGTCTTTGAGAAGGGAAAGTACTTTTCAAGGAAGGCATTAGCTAGCTCCTCCCACGTGGCTATCGATGTCCCAACCAATTGCTTGTACCAAATCTTGGCCTTTTCCTTCAAAAGAAATGGGAATAACCTAAGCTTCATGGCATCATCTGAAGCTCCATTATACCTAAAGGTGTCGGCTATCTCTAAAAAGTTAGCAATATGGTCGTTGGAATCTTCATTCTGCAACCTATAGAATTGGACCGAAGCTTGGAACATGTGTATCACGGCCGGCTTGATCTCAAAATTGTTAGCCTGGATATTCGGCCTAGGGACTCCGGACATTGCCCTCCTTAAGGTGGGCTTAGAATAATCCATGAAAGTCCTTCGAGGAGCTCCATATCCTTGCGCATCTCCGTGTGGCTCGTCCCTTGGATGAACTTGTTGGTTCATCCTTGCTTAAATTCTTCTCTCTTGTCGCAATGTCCTTTCCAAATATCCAATGTCCATTTCTATTTCCACCGGAAGGTTGTTGGTGGAACGAGTTAGGGGTATGCGACAAAGAAGTACCTTGCAAGACAAACAACAAAGGTACTAAGTAACCAAGTAAACAAAAAAAAAGTCCTAATCCAAGTTCGTAAGCCAAATTAGGTGTCTATCACCTAATCCCCAGCAACGACGCCAATTGAAAGTAAGAATTTTTAACACCCCTCTTGCAATAAAGAGTAAGTAAGGAATTATCGTCCCACAAGGACTAAGTGTTAGGCCACAAATACGACTCGACCACTAGTTTGGGACTACAAGTAATATATTTGTCAATTCCAAACACGAGTTGGTAACTACAACAACTAAACTAGAAGATGATTTTAACAATAAAGGAAAGTGTGGGCTTGGTACCAATGACACTTAGATAATCAAATGGTCTATGTGATTTATTAAGTTCGTGTTATGGTCCGGGTGTTTCTAAAACAACTCATCAATGCTCCTGCCATTAATTAGTCTAACGCTCCCGCGACTAATTAGCCACCTAATATAACTAATTACCAATTATAACCATCACCCTTTGGACAACTAACCACCTAATGAGATCCCTCATAAAAAAAAAATAATTAACTAGTTAAATGGTCCATTAATCCTAACCCTTCTAGGCGATTAGAATTAATTAAGTTCATAATCAAAGTAATCAAGCAAGATTAAGTATTAAACTCATTAACTAGTTCACAAACCTTAGTATTTTAACCCCACTAAACCATAGGCTAATAGATGCCATCAAGGCACCAAACTCACTAATCAACTACTCACACATATCAACTACACAACTAAACACATCCATTAAATAAAGCAAGTAAACCATGAACATAAAAGAGAGGGTTAAAGAAAGCTCAAGATGATCTTCAAAGCTTCCAAAAGTTCTCCTTCAAGTTCTCTACAAGCTTCAACAATGGTGAGCCAAGTTTTTTTTTCAAAATGAGAAGGTTAGTGGAGTTGTGAGTGATTGTTGGGAAAATATCTAAAGTTATCAAATGTTCTTGCAAGGAAAGCCAATGAGGCTATTTATACAAATTTTCTAAAGTCAAAACTAACTAAACAACTCCTAAAGTCCAGCCATGAAAAGCCATGGAGAAGGCTGAAATGGGCCCAAAATTATTCAGGAATTCTGGCCCATTTCGGCTGGGCTGGATCTCAGATTTGAAGCTTGAATTTGGATGCATTTTTCACCCTATTAGACTCCGAATATGAAGAAGACCATTAGAGACAAAGTTGTATCTACGAATGTCTTCTTTCCATAACTGCCTCACTCGTCTCCATTGGACTTCGTATGTGAAAGTTATCTTTATTTGAGTCACTCGAGGTCAGTCTTGTCCAATGTCGTCGAGGTCCCGATCTTGCACCATTCTACACGGCTGATCCAATCGCCTTTGACACGATCCAAGGTGCACCAATATCATCCTCGCATGGTCCACAAAGTCTCCTAGCAATAAACATGAATAAAACGCAATGAAAATTACAAGAACTACACTAAAATATTCAAAGTACAAAATATGACACTACATCAATACAAACAAACAAAAATACTAGAAACAATGGAAAACTAACACTAAATAAAATATACATAGATGATACAGTATTTCCACACTCATCAGGGATGCCATGAAACATGAAATTGAAGTTCTAGAATCTAATAGTACTTGGACCTTGCAAACACTACCGAAGGGGAAGCGAGTGGTAGACTCAAAGTGGGTTTACAAGGTCAAGTTCAAACCAAATGGAGAGGTGGAATGATACAAGGCAAGATTGGTGGCACAAGGTTTTACACAGGTTGAAGGCATAGATTTTCATGAAACCTATGCACCTGTGGCCAAGTTGGTGACGGTCCGATGTCTACTTTCGGTAGCTGTCAAGAAAGATTGGTTTATACATCAGTTAGACGTAAACAACGCGTTCTTACACGGTGATCTATGCGAGGAAGTGTACCTCAAGGTTCCATGAGGTTTTTCCAAGGCTGGAAGTGGTAAAGTTTGTAGGTTACATAAGTCATTTAATGGCTTGAGGCAAGCTTCAAAGAGTTGGTACACCAAATTCACCAAGGCTTTGCTCAAGAAGAAATTCGTACAATCCCAAGCAGATAATTCATTATTCTTTTATCGAGATCAAAGAGTGTCTCATCTATGTAGATGATGTCATCTTAGCAGGCACAGATGAAGGAAGCATCAATGAGATCAAGGCTTATTTGGACAAAGAGTTTGGAATCAAAGATTTAGGTCCGCTGAAATACTTCTTGGGCATAGAAGCAGCAAGAACGGTATATGGGCTTATGCTTAGCCAGCGAAAGTACACTCTGAATATTTTAAAGGAATGCGGTAAGCAGGGTAGCAAACCAGCGGAGTTCCCAATCGAGCAGAATCATAAACTTGCAGCAGACAAAGGGAGTGAGTTGGCAGACCATGGCAGATATCGAAGGTTAATGGGATGACTTATGTACCTCGTTGCAACTCGTCCCGACCTAGCCTATGTTGTTGGAATACTTAGTCAGTTTGTCAACTGTGCGCATGAGGAACATATGGCAGCAGCAGATCGGGTTGTTGATTACTTAAAGGGCATGGCAGGCCAGGGTGTTCTAATGCGAGCTGACTTGGATGAGACGTTAATGGCATATTGTGATGCTGACTGGGAAGGGTGCCCGGACACGAGGCATTCGAGAACTGGTTATTACATAGCGATAGAAGGCTCTCCAGTTTCTTGGCGCAGCAAAAAATAGTCTGTGGTGGCACGATCCACAGCAGAAGCGGAGAATAGAGCGATGGCCTCAACAGTTAGTGAAGTAATATGGCTGAGGTGGTTGTTACAAGATTTGGGCATGACGCAATGTGAGGCTACACCACTACATTGTGATAACCAAGCAGCTTTACATATACCTATGAATCCAGTGTTTCATGAGCGAACGAAGCTTGTGGAGATTGACTGTCATTTTTGTACGAGAATGTATTCAATCCAAAGAGATTGCGCCACTAAAGATACTTACGGAAAATCAGCTAGCAGATATCTTCACCAAAGCTCTAGGCAAAGAGCGGTTTCGTAGTCTACTTGGAAAGTTGGGTGTTTTTTATCTACACGCGCCAACTTGAGGGAGAGTGTTGAAATACAATAACTTGTATGGCAAGTTGTCGTAGTTGATTAGGAAACAAATATGATTGAGATCAAGTTGAATAGGAAAATGTCTTGGTAGACAAGTCAGGGTAGGAAACGTAAAAGCCCTAACCCTCATATGTAATCTTGTATATAAGCTCGAGAAGCTAATGAGAATAGTATGCAGCGTACAATTTTACAGGTCTTTTGGTGACACTTTCTCCCTCGATCAACGGGGTCTCCATCGATATCCAGTCAAACTCGACTAGTTCTTTTTGGTGAACATCAAACTCAACTAATTATTGTCACCCTATTCTCTACTTGATGTCTCTCTCGGATGCTCTTCTCCTCAAAATTCCACCCAACAATAATTTGATCACTAAGTTTCCACGGACGTTGGAAAGGACACGGCAATTGATTGAGACGGCAACGACGATGACTATAATTAAGACTGGGTTGGTAAACAGGAAAAGTACGGGAAAATGGGAGGGTATTTTTGGATAGGTGAAATGTTACGTGATCGGTTTCTGTATACGAGCAACGATTATGTTACTCTTCTACTGATAATGCACTTCTGATTTTAATTGGCCAGGTCGCAACTCCGATGCTATTATTTTGAAGTACTCTATTGCACCGAACTTATATAAGTGTACACTAGATAAACATGTATCCCGAAATTAAGACATAAAAACCCCAAGAGATCCTCGCAAACATTTCACAAGACCATGCCAATAGCAGCCTCTTTAATAGCTTCGAGGAAGTATGAGGCTTTCCCATCTCATAAGTTAAACAATTTCTCCACTG
The DNA here is from genome assembly GCA_963995505.1 of Hypericum androsaemum. Classification (NCBI taxonomy): domain Eukaryota; kingdom Viridiplantae; phylum Streptophyta; class Magnoliopsida; order Malpighiales; family Hypericaceae; genus Hypericum; species Hypericum androsaemum. The sequence goes on from OZ023194.1 coordinate 13,674,060, forward strand.
TTGGTTTTTCCACCCATGATTATCCAAAAGAAATCAAATAAATAAAAAAATTTGTGCATCTTTTATTTAATTTGAAAAGAGATTTTACAGGGTAGAGTTGGTTATACAGATAACAACTCAAACCCTTATCTCTATTCTCTAATATTCCTTTTATATACGTAAAAAGGGAAGGAAAAGGTAGAGGGAAAAAGATCTGATAATCAAACACACATGGAGAAAAAGAAACACTCATTTTTCTCTCCAGTTTTTCTCTGAGAAAGCACCAGGCTTTTAGGCGGTGAAATCCAATCCCTGCTTCGTTCATACGTGAGTAGGGATCGACCAGTGACGAGCCTCCATCATCAAGATCCTGTGAAGAACCTCTGACGAACGCATTAAGTGGATTCTGCGCTACAAGAGGTAATCTTTTAATTATGACTTTTATTTATGGTTTATTTATATAATTAAGATTATATATTCGAATAATAAACCATCATTGGTATCAGAGCCATCGTGAAGTTTGTTCTGGTTTAAGTATTGATTTTTATACAGAATTCATTTTTGGTAGAAATCATTTACTAATCTGCCTAAAGAACGTAGAGAAACCCTACTGTTGTCCTCGACTGCATAAAAGGGAGATTTTGGGGACTGAACCGAATTTATTAAACCCACGTTCCCACGGTTTTGTCCTTCGTTGCACACGCGAAAGACTTGCGGTATTAAACAGATATTGTTGCATGAAACGCTAACAAGAGGACTACGTCCTTATATCTGAACGCGTGAAACTTACTGGGATTGATTTGTAATTTATCCCTAAAATCCCCAATATTGGGGATGAGCCCTAATTTCATAATTGGGGATTTATCCTCAATTCAGTTTTGACAACCGGGGAACCAGAATTCTAGACGACGACGGTGCAATTCCACGAAGCGACCACGGTGATCTCGGTCGAGTTGAGGGCGATCGACGGATTCTATTTTGGGACCGGAAGGAGATAATTTTTGTCCGAAAATAGCGAGTTCAAGCCGAGACGATCGATGAATTTTGTTGTTTTTACAGAAGATCGTCGTCGTTCTATCCATGCAACGTTTTCTTTTTTGGACACGAAAACTGTATCACTCGCTCACGACGCCACCGATGATGGACTCCGAGCAAGGGAAAGAGATGTCGAGCCTCGTCTTCAATGGGACTTCGACGAGGAGACTGCGGTAACCACCTCGATCTCGAGGGAAGACCACGAACGACAGGAGGTCGCGGCATGTCACAGACAGAGATGGTCTCGGCGATAGATAGCCATTCCGGCGATGGTCACGCCGGAGAAATTCCCGGATGCTCGTCAGCAGCGCCATTTTCTTGGAGAAGAAGATGGATTTTTTTTTGGCGAAAACCCTATTCTCACTTTGGGCCTAATTCGTAATTAGGCCGAGTGAAATATATTTAAATTGGGGCTAGTTTTGAGAGTGGGTTGATTTTTGGATGGGTAAAATAATTGAAGGGCCAAATTTCTGGATTTAAATAATATGAAAGTGTCTAATTATGAATCCAAAATGAGGCTGGTGCAATTTTTCGTCATAGGGCCGAGAAATAATTTTTGGTGGACCCAAATTATTTCTAAAACTTGAGCCTAGGGGTTTTAAATTCTGTTTTTGAGAAAATAGAATCCAAATGGGCCTTAGAGTTTTTAAGTAAACTCGGGCCAAGCCCGAAATAAAAGAAGGAGAAAGACCAAGGCTCGCAGGCCTCCATCTTGATCAAGCCCACGATTCATGTTGACCAGTCAACGCGGGCTTCCAAATCAGAGGTGGGACGTGGCCCATCTTGCGTTGACTAAGTAGTGCATGTGGACCTAGTTCACATTCTGGGCCTCCAATTATCTGGCCCAAGTTAACCAAAATGGCAAAGTCAACATGGGCTTATTTTTTTATTTTGGGTCTAATTGTATAAACTTGTGGTTTATTCAAGCTAAATAAGTTTTTATTTCAAAAGGGATTTTAATAGAAACTTGTTTTTAATAAGCTGGTTTAGAAAATCAATGTAATAATTTAATAAACCATAATATTTCTAGAACGAGTTCTTAAAATATTTTTTTCATATTTTTAAAGTTTGGACACTAGAAAATATGGAAAATAATATGACCTATTAATCACATATAAAGCTCAATTGTGAACATATCTTTGATGTGTGAATCATCGTTTGATAGAAAATTATGATTTTTAATCTTTGGAAAAATATGAGATTGACCCAATTTTTTCGGTCTGCATTTTGTTGCAAACCAACGATGGTGAAGTCCAAGACGACTATGCGTCGGGATCCTTATTCACACACGCTGCGACAAAAGATACCGAAGCGTCGGATCTCCTGGTGGGAGCATAAGGATAGCAGCAAAGTGCTTACGGAGCACATATATTCTGTTCACCAAGAGATGCAGGAGTGCATTTGGGCTGGAGGTTATGACGGGAGAAATGATTGGCATTCGATGTTCAGAGATCTCCTAGTCATGTTGAGGATAAAGGAAGATTTTACGTTTTTCCTGCCTATTGGATATGGAACACATAAGGATGGCTTGCAACTTCTCATTCTATATTTGGGCAAATGGAGAGTTCTAGAGGAAATTGTCCCTAATGCTCCGATGAAGTTGCGAAGTGGACGACTAGTACATCGTTTTTGCTGCAAGGAATACGTGTATAAGTTCCCGCATTTCAGTGCCATGAGTATTATAAAATCTAGGCCTATCCGAGTTGTATATGTTTAGATCCTCCTAGATTACATGTAATCTCGTGATTTTTTTTTGTTAAGGTCATGTTAGAATTTTTCTATTTATTGAACATTTGTGTTCTAAACTTAATGATTTCCATGGTTATTTCATTTTATTGAAGACGTTTTATGTTTGCAATTAAATAATCTTATTTATTTAATTGTTCATTATTACCATGTGAAATTTCTACTTGAATTTACTATGCAATGAACTTTGAATTTTAAAGTTTTGAAATTAATTCTCGAAAGGTGAGGGGAAACATGCCTGTGAGCTACTTCCATTCGAGATTAATTAAAAACTTTATATTATTTAGAGTTATGAATGTATAGTAAATTATATCGTATCACTAAAATAAATACACGCAATATTCATAATTTCCTAAAGCAATTTGATTGCTTCTAATTCCTATGTGCTAAACGAACAAAAGGTTCAACAGACCATAGATGTAATTATGGTCTAATCCAAAGGTGTACTCAATAAGCTTATCACTTAACAGAAAAGTGTCTATGTGATATTTTCTGCGTGATTAGTGAGCTAGCTGAAGCTAGCTATAAGCTGAGAGTTGAGCTCAGTATCCAAATTGTTCCATGCCTATAAATTGGGATCATGTAAAGATGAACCTAATCCACATGATGATAATGTTATGACATTTGATGAATGTCGGCTTTCCACCTTAAGCTTAAAGAGAATTGACTCTTAGCAATCTTAGTCCATCCTAAGGTATATGTGACTAAATCAAGCTCAATTGGAGCTAAGAAGGATATGCCACAATTTTAAAGGCAGATGGAACATCTTGGAAACAAAGAGAAGTAAAACTGAACAGACTTAACCCGAAAGAAGAGTTCTGAGGGAGAAAGTGTATGAGGAAGCAGAAAGGTTTGCATTTCTAAAGATGAAATATTTTTTAACTGTCACGAGAAGAAGAATTTTGCAAAAGATTGCAATACTAAACAGACAAGGCGCCTATGTAACTCACCTATGAGTGGATTAAATGTGCCTCGTTATATCCTTCTAAATGAATATCATTCATTGTGAGTGATGGATTCATGAACGACAGACCGTGAGATGAATGATTATGTATCGTTCATAGAATTCTGACAAGTAATTAATAGAACATGATCCATTTATGTTGGAACCAACACACAAGTAGAAGTACAAGGGATTGGTTACATATAGAGCCTTCGTAAAAGACGAACCCTACTTCTACATGACGTGCTAGATGCTCCTTAAATTCATTAGAATTTTAATGTCTATTCAAGTTTCTAAAGACTCTTGATTTCTATTGATATTTGAGTACAACTAGGATTACTTAATTTTTTTGGACAAATCTTTATTGGTCCTAGTCATTCATAAAAATGACTAGATGTGAATGTTCATGGCATTTAATCCATTCAGACGTATGTGATCAAATGAATGTGAGGGCAAGGCACATGGCCTTATTATTATTTCATCAGCTTTACAGATGACTATATTAGTAATGGTCAAATCTATTTGATTTCTCAAACGTCGGAAGCATTGGAATGCTTTAAGACATTCATAAATTTTAAAGAGAATCAATTAGATTGAAAGATATAAGCCTTACGAATGGATCGTGATCGCGAGTATCTTTCTAAATTAAGCTTCATATGATGAAAAAGGAATTGAACATCAGTTGTCCATTCCTTGCACACCTCAATAGAATGGGGGAGCAAAAAGAAGAAATTGTACTCTTCTAAATACGAATAGATATGTTCTAGACCGCGTGCCCTTTCAAGTCTGTCACTACTATCCCTTACGAACTGTAAACAAGTCAAAAGTCTGATCTTAGCTACTTAAGACAGTGGGAGTGTGAATCCTACGTCAATACTACCTCGAGTAAATATGGTAAATGACTGAGAGGTAAGCTAACGTCTTCATAAGATACTCTAAAGTATCAAAGGGATACGTATTCATGGCGAACATGAAAATATAAAGTGTCAGAATTTTGAATCACATAATGTCATATTTTTAGAAACTGATGAGCTAGAATCATCTGGATCACTCCATCCGAGTGAAAGAATTTTGTGGTGATCCGAAAGTTTATGATCCAAATGATCTTCATCTCAGTGGGAGTATGATTGATCTTCATCTCAATGGGAGTATAGTTCCAAATTTCTGCAGGAGTATGGAATATAACTTCAGCAGGAATACGATCCCGGTTATGATAAATATAAGAGATGTTTATCTGACCTAGGATAAACGTATAGCTAAAAGTGAAATATTTTTCCACACCGACAATTTGAGATTGAAAGTATAGAAAATGGTCTCTTAACAACATAATATGTTAATGTTATATGTGAGATTCTTTTAGCAATTCTATAAGATGAGAATGAACCTATGTATATTTCAGATGCTCTATCAGCTCCCGAGAAAAATGAATGGATGAAACCGATGGTGGAAGAATAGACTTCCATTAAATAAAACCATGTTTGAGAACTGGTTGACCTACCTAAGGGGGCGTAAGGCAATTGAGAACAATTAAGCATAAAGCTAACATGTAGCTCGCTTAACTGCCAAATGATTCACGCAACATGACAGAATTGACTATGTAGAGTCGCTCTCACATGATGATGCATGATTCAATTCCTGCCCATTAAGATTTTTTGGCTACCATGGTTAAGGACTTAGAGCTAACATCAAATGGATGTGAAGACCATATTTCTCAATAGAGAATTGGATGAAGATATATAGTTCAACCAGAGGGTTGCATCTAGATAGGCCGTGAACATAGAGTTTACAAAATTGTAGAGATCAATTTATGGCCTCTAGCAGTCTTCAAGACAATGGTATATCCGTCATTTTATTTTTGATCATAATTCGAACGTGTCGTATGATGAATGAGGAGTACCATAATGTCAACATTAAATGCTCTAGAAAAGTGTACCATTATGCATGATATGTAGATGACATACGGATAGCTGAAAATGATACGGGATATCTTATCAAGCTCAAAGTTTATAAGTACAACTTTGAAATGAAAGATATGAGAGATGTTAATTACATACTCGAAGTTAAGATTTCGAAGAATCGTTTGAGTTCAATGATTTAAATGTGATGACAGCAATCTCTAGTATGCCCGAGTACTTAAAAGGTCATTGTCTCAATAAAGACTTGTACCCCAAAATATCCAAGTATATAAAGGAAGTAGTGAATATCCTTTATGAATATGCTATGAATTGTCTCAATCCAAGCATAGCACACTGGCAAGTGTCAAAGAAATTATGAAGTGCTTTAGCACGACTGCAAAAATGCTCATAGCATTGTCAAGGTTAAGGCCTGATATTGAGGAATGGTACTAATGCCTATTGGGCATTGGATGTGGACGAACGAAAATTCACAATGGGATATTTTTCTTGCTAATTGGAGTTGCTATCTCATGGAGTAGCAAGAAACAGACTTGTGTTTGTCTCCCTGGCAGCTATGGAAGCTTAATATGTAGCTTTTGTAGCTACTATGCAAGAAGCGATATGGTTGAAGAGAGTCTTAAACTTTTTATCCCTAACAACCTCATAAAAACTATTGAGTATATTTTTTGCGATATGATTGTGTGTAAAAGAAATGAACATAAAAACACGTATCTATGAGAGATATGAAAGCATGTCTAACGGCTAAGGGTGTACTTAGAGACATATTTTGAGAAATATGTCAACTCCCAGGATTTGTTGAACATGTTTTTGTTCATATTCATGAACATTGAATTTGTTATTCAATAAGATTGATATTGTTTTGGTAATACGAATGGGAATGTTAATTTGAATAACATTTACTATAATGCATGTCGGACAGAGAAGTAGCCCACTCACACGGGTGTTTACCTCAGTGGGAGTCATAAGTTGATTCTTGAATGAGATGAGGCAGTTTTAGAACATCATTAATTATCGAGTGCCTGTTCTAAAACATGAATGTCGTCTTGCTTAATTACAAGAAAGGGCCTTGTTAAAGTGCAAGATTATTTATAGTACGAGCAATAGATGCTGCGTTAAATAAGTTTTGTGAACTTATAGGATTATGTGAATCCAATGGTAAGAAGTAAGTAGAACTTACCATGATTCTGTCTTGATAGCCTAGAGTAGTCTTTGAGTAGACTAAAGCTGTTGTTTGTGAACATCGAGGCCGATGCTCTAGTATGGTGTTATTTGTGAAAGACATGTGCTCCTTTGCAGAGGACAAAACACCATAACACATGGATCGTGTCATGTGTGCTTTCGACCTATGGATGGGAAATCAATTTATTAAAAGTGATTTCAGTTTCCTTAGTGTGAGACCAACTCCGAAAACTATGGTTTTTGGAATTTTACCCTTAAGATCCTTGACTTATTTTGGAAGTATGATTCAGTGTCGCTAGCTTGGAAAGTCTTTAAAGGGTCATAATTTAGATTCGACCTGACAAGGCTGACTGGAAAAGTAGCTGGATCATGATGGAAGAAATATAGTTAGAGGAGAAGGTTCTTTATCGATCACATTCTGGAAGATTCGTGGTTTACTGACCAGTCTATTGTGTTAAGAGCAATACAATAGTGAACACGAATAGATTATTTCAGAAATCACATGTGGAAACAATGAATGTGAGATAAGGCCTAGGGTAAGGCATACTTTATGTGATGGAGGTGCTAATCGAGATGCTATCATCCAAGTAGCCGTTATGTGCTCTTGGGTTTAGCTAAGTGCACTCGATGTATGCTGGTCGCACGGCCTATCTGCCAAACGCAAAAATGAGAGAGTCAATTGATTATGGTCAATCATGTGTGAGTGGGAGATGTTGGTTTTTCCACCCATGATTATCCAAAAGAAATCAAATAAATAAAAAGATTTGTGTATCTTTTATTTAATTTGAAAAGAGATTTTACAGGGTAGAGTTGGTTATACAGATAACAACTCAAACCCTTATCTCTATCCTCTAATATTCCTTTTATATACGTAAAAAGGGAAGGAAAAGGCAGAGGGAAAAAGATCTGATAATCAAACACACAGGGAGAAAAAGAAACACTCCTTTTTCTCTCCAATTTTTCTCTGAGAAAGTACCAGGCTTTTAGGCGGTGAAATCCAATCCCTGCTTCGTTCATACGTGAGTAGGGATCGACCAGTGACGAGCCTCCATCATCAAGATCCTGTGAAGAACCTCTGAAGAACGCATTAAGTAGATTCTGCGCTACAAGAGGTAATCTTTTAATTATGGCTTTTATTTATGGTTTATTTATATAATTAAGATTATATATTCGAATAATAAACCATCATCCACCATACCCCTGTCCTCCATATTTATCTCTTACTTCATGAGTAATTTTTTCAATCATAAGATTTGAATTCAAATCTTCGTAAATGTGTGAAAGCTCTTATGAATTGGAACAATTTTCATAGATCATAAACATTTTTTGTGAAATCTATGTTTTGTCAAGTACTATCAGATCTTTTTTAGGGCGGCTATTTTAAAGATGCATTTTTTATTTGTAAGACTTGAACCCAAGATATTAAATCAAAGTATCTTATCACTTGGATTAACTCTCATTTGTATTAGTATCATGGGGAATTACTTTGAATTGGGGAAATTTTATTGAATATCTTAACTCCTGTAAATCATATGATAGTTCTTTTATACTGTTTTGTTAATTAATTCATCATATTCTAATAAGCGCCCAAATGTGTCAAACCCCAAACCCCCAATTATGAGTCGATTGACCGATTTTTTTGTGCGCATCACGCTACTCAATTTTTGTTGGTTTACTAGGTCCCGGATAAAGAAAATATCAGTACCTTCCCCGCCACTTTCCTTTACTCGAACAAACTCGCATGATTACACGTAATTTGACTTCTAACTTACTGACGTTCTCATGTAGCTGCTCTAAATTAATCAACATGTATTAAATTTGAGTAATTAAAAATAAAATAGTGCTAAATAATTATTTGAAAATTTTTATTTTCATTCAAAAATTATAGACAACTTGTATCTGAATTAAAATTAATCTTTAGTGTTTGTCTGAATATCGGGTCGTACCAAAAAATATCTAAACTTGCAACTTCATTTAATGGAAATTTTGTTGGGAGTGCAAGCAAGTATTCTAGGTTTAGCTATAGCTGCCATTTCTTTCTCGTACGCCATGAAAGCAACCAAGAATTTTATGTTTGACTTTCTGGGTACCGATTAATAGTGGTGTAGACCCTAAAAAGCAATGTTTTTAAAACCGACCCGGAAGGTGACTCGGAAATCTCAAAATTTTCGGTTCAATCGGTCTGACCAGTTGGACCACCGGTCCGACCGAAACTTATATTATATATTAATATTATTAAATAAAGTTTGATAAATTTAATTTAGAGTAAAAAAAGATAAAATACCAAATAATTTCACATATTTAGCAACTTTTTTATACAATTTATCCAAGTAAAGTCTTTAAACATGAATTAAATAAGTTTTCTTGTTCGATATATTAGTTTAATTCGTTTAACTTAGTTGACATATTATCAAGAATTGTTAAAAATATAAGTTTATTGTGATTCAAAAGTGATATATACACTCCAAGAATAGAAGTTGAGGTTTTGTTTCTAAATTAAATCCGATAAAATAAAAAATATAAACACAAAATTTTCTAATCCTGGCGAACCGGTTCACCCAGAAGCACTTGACCGGGCGGTCAGACCAAATTTTGGCCGGTCGAATCGCATTCTAGATTTTATGTAAAAATTGACCCGGATTTAATCCTGGGTAGCGGTCCGACTAGTCGGACTGTCAGTCGGACCGCGGTTTTTAAAACATTGCTAAAAAATCGGTTACGTTTCTATTGGTTTAGTTGAATTTGTGGGGACTGAGGACTATACGAGTGAACATAAGTATTCGTTGAAAATTTTCTATAGGACAAGTGCATTTGCCGACCAGTCGGACCGCGATTTTTAAAACATTGCTAAAAAATCGGTTACGTTTCTATTGGTTTAGTTGAATTTGTGGGGACTGAGGACTATACGAGTGAACATAAGTATTCGTTGAAAATTTTCTATAGGACAAGTGCATTTTCACAAGTAACAAGGAGTTGTCAATTATCTACATGTCCTTGAAACATAATTTTTAATATACAATAACTTGATAATCAACTTAAAATTTGTAAAAATACGTTTTCTTATTTTTTTTATAATTCATAAAAACTTTAATTTAATCATTATCTTAATTTTTGAATGATTATCCACGGTCGCGCACTAAAGACTTTCGAGAAAGTCATTCACCAAAAATTTGACACTTCTAACCCATGTCCCAATAAGTAGTCGTCGGGCGTCTTTCAAAAAAAAAAACAAGTCGTCGGGCGAAACCAGCCTAAATAGTCACCATCAAGCAGTTACGAGCTGGAATTTTTTTTGGTCCCTTTGAGATACCTTAGTTTAAAAAAATTAATTTTACTGTCCCCTCTTTGATTTTGTAAACCAAAAAATTTTAAAGGAAGATGACCAAACATCATAGACAATGGGGTAATTTACCTTTTTTGCTTTAACTAAAAATTTCCAGAGTTTGAATTTTAGAAAATGTAGCAGTGTTAAATATGTTATTGAAAGTGAGAATGAACCTAACTCTTGAAATATCGATAAATCTAAGAAGACACGAACTGTCCCAGAGAAACTTGAAATATTAAAATTGTCCTTGGCATTTGACGTGCTTGACTTTCCAAAATTAAGAGACTTTTATCTAATATATGACTACTAGTTTCTTTCCAAAAAAAAAGAGACTATGTGTGATTGATTTAACTAATAAACAAAACGACGCCAACAAATTTACACTTTCCAAATATTTTAACAGGTTAGTAGCTGTCCGGATATCACCGGTTATAAGAAACCAACTTAAATAGCTAGATTCATAGCCCAAAGAATCCACCAACATTCCAATGGCGAACATCAACCAAACCAGCCCCATAATGACCGAGGACGAGGCGTGCCTCCACGCACTCCAATACGTGAACTCCTGCCTGATGTCCAGAGTCATAGAAACAGCCGTTGATCTTGACGTGTTCGGGATCATATCCAGATCCGGATCCCAGCTCTCGTCCCTGGAGATAGTCTCCCACCTGCTGCCCGAGGGGAGCCCTAACGACCACCAGGTGGCCTCCAGGCTCGACTCGATGCTCCAGCTCCTATCCGCCCACGCGCTCCTCATGTGCTCGATGAGGAGCGCGGCGGATGGAAGCTCGGAGACGAGGGTCTACGGGCTCGCACCGGCCTCCAAGTTCTTCACTCGGAGCCAGGGCGAGGGGTCGGTGACTCCCTTGATGACTCTTTATCACCATCCTTCCACTGCTAAAATGTGGTATGTGTTTTACTTTGTTCCGCAATTTTTTTCCCAATAACTAGTTTTTTGGCTTGGAATTGAGATTCTTTTGAAATCGCAACAATTGTGTAGGTTATATTTCAGGTGTTTGGGCGTCCGTAGAATTAGAAATTAAATCCAAGGTCAAATCCGCGGAATTAAAAACAAGGATGAGAATCGGATTTCTGGCAAATCCATTAGTATAGTTAATTTTTTTTGTTTTAAACACAGTATTACTATGCCGATTAATCTAGGTTTGAGAGGGTAAGACATTTAAAGGGTGATAAAGTTTTTTCAACAAATATTTAATAATGTTTGAAAGCACGAACTCGAAACTTTTTGGCGAAACTAGAATAACGCCATCGATTACATGGTTAGTGTAGTTAAATTTATATTTACTTATTCGAGGTTTCAAGTTACAACCTTTATATATATATATTCACATCTTTGCCCAAACTGGAAAACTTTTAAATGAAACTTGTTTTTATATGGGCTAGATACATCACTCCTCAATTTAGAATTTTGATAACAGTATTTTATATGATTGAATTAAAAAATGGAGGTATGTGTTTGGTTTAATTTTTTTAATAATTTACATTGAAATATTAAAAGTAATTTGTAAAGCAATTAATGATTGGTAGGCCATTGATTGTGGATGTTGGTCCCAAATTCTAGGACCTTATGACTAAATCCTTACATTAAGAATTCATGGGGATAGGACATGAGCCATACTTCTATTTTTTTATACATAAAATGTTATTATATTTTAAAAGAATACACCAAATATGCACACACTAAATATCTCCTTAAAATGGCCAAAAAATATTTGACTATCTAAATAAGTATGCTGCTAGATAAGTAATATTTTTAGTATAACATTCATAAGTGCTCGTAAGCACTTATTATTTAAGGTCCGATATTATTCTCTTCCATTACCTTACGCCAATTCAATTAATCGAGACTTCCTCACTCCGTAGTGAAAATAATTTTTCTACTGTAATCATATCCTTCGTATGAAAATTCTACCCCCAAATGTCTTCCAATGTCTAGCCATCATGTTTTTCCTTGTGTCCGAAAGCTTGGACTTCTCTCCAAATGTCTCCCAGATGTCTTCCAATGTCTACCGCCCATTCTTTTCTTTTGCTTCCCTGGGCTTCCAGAATCTCTCTTGTTTTTTTTATGGGTCCTGACTTCCCTGATAGGGCCCATCTCCTTCTCCAATCACTTTTTTGACTAACCGGAGTCTCTTACTACTTGGACCAACTCTTGTTACTGAATTTTCAACACTTTAAATAAATTTACCACAAATGCAACTATCCGAATCCAATCCAAACTCGAGACTCTTAACTACAAAACTTATTTTGTCTATAAATATTCCGAACCTTAACAAGTGAAGCCAGCTTAAATAGACAGACATATCACCGAGGTACCCAGCAACACTCCAATGGCGGCCAACTGCAACCAAAGCAACCCCGTCACGAGCGAGGACAACGCGTGCCTCCACGCGCTCTAATACGTGAACTCCTGCATGATGTCGAGAGTCCTAGAAGCAGCCGTCGAGCTTGACGTGTTCAGGATCATAGCCAGAGCTGCCCATGGGTCCCAGCTTTCTTCCCTTGAGATAGCGTCCCAGCTGGTGCCCGAAGGGTACCCTAACGACCACCATGTGGCCTCCAGGCTCGACGCGATGCTCCGGCTCCTATCCGTCCATGCGCTCCTCACGTGCTCTCGTTGAGGAGCACGGCAGGTGGGAGCTCGGAGACGAGGGTCTACGGGCTCGCACCGGCCTCCAAGTTCTTCGCTCGGAACCAGGGTGAGGGGTCGGTGACTCCCTTGATGGCCCTTTTCCACTACCCTGCCAATATTACTGTTTGGTATTGCCTTTGTTCCGCAATTTTTTTTCTAAATATATATTTTTTGGTACATCCGTTTACGATTTTTATACTCGTACGACATTGATCCGAATCTGCTAGTCATGAGGTTGACGCAAGAGTGGTCTTTAGTATTTTTCTTCTATATTTGTAACGCTAAAGCTTGAGCTTCAAACAAGACTACTCGAATCATGTTGATAATCTATAATAAAGAGTATAACTTAAAATCCGTTTTTAATTAAAATTCTGGTCAACAATTTTTTTGTCAGTCAATAATCCTAATTCATTTCCATTTCTAATTCTCACAGTTTTAACTTTCTATTTTCAGATTTGTACAAAGTTACAATTCTATATAACAAACAAGCTCTTAATATAGTACAAGTAATACGGATTTTTTATTCTCTTATACAAGATCTCAAGTTTCAACCAGGTAAATAGAGTTGAGAGAGTCATGTATTTACTGATCCGATTGTACTTATTCTAGATTTTAATCATAATCAACAAATTATGTTTATCAGATGGTCATGCAACTTAATCTAACTATTTTTTTGTGTTAATCGGGTACCTAAAAGACCCAGAACTCGTAGGCTAGACTCTTACCTTATTCTATACGGGTTTAGGATTGGACAACCTAAAGACAAGGGGTCTCGGCGTGGATGGTGTCTATATGAGCCGGATCTTACTCATACATCCATAAATTATACTATACTTAGACTCGTCTATACATACATATATGTATGGGGAGAGGCCTATTTATAGGCGCTGGATGGGAGGGAGGGAGGCACTCCGAAGCGGCACGAGGCACTTCCGAGGAGACACGTCTATTCGGCCAGCCAGTTCGCTCATGGCTCTTTGGTAGGCATTCTGGACAAGCCCCTTCGCCAGGAAGCTCGTGGCTCTTCGGTGAGCATTCTTGCACTCCTTCGCGAGGCATCTCTTCGGTAGCCTAGCAAGCAGCCTGTAGTGCAAAGTGCGCCATAAAGCGTCCATTGCGACCTACATCCAATGCGCCATGCGCACACGCAAGTGCGCGTGCTTATGCTCGGATGGTAGCACCATCCTCGTAGCATGTCCGAGTTGCCTTTCCAGGTGGTCAACTTAGTTCTTAGCTAACAAGAAGAATCTCCTTATAAATTTGAAAAACTTTGTGCCATTTTTCGATGTGGGATTACTTTTCCTTTCCTATTCCCATCATGGGCTCCCACTTTGGACCTTACTACTTTGGGCCTTTGCATTGAAATGTCATTCAATTTTAACAATACATATACATGTATATATACATATGTATATGTACATGTATATATATTATTGGAATTGAATGACATTTCAATGCAAAGGGCCAAAGTAGTAACGTCCATACTTTCCTCTGAACCCTCGTACTTCTACATTGAACTTGGTTTCGATATGGATTAGGTCCATCACTTCTCAAAATAAAATTTGACATAAGTATTTTATCAATGAGTTTGGAACATTGCAAGGTTGAAAATATTTTGTAAAGTAATTGATTCACGGCAGAGCATGGATTTTGACATGAATTCATAGGAACCGGATAGTATTTGGCTAGATCCTTACGTTAAAAATTCATAAGGAAAATGGTCGGGGTCTACCTTTAAATTTAGAATCTGAACCTGAATCTGGATCTGGATAACTTTACAATTATCGCTCCAAATTAAACGATAGATTTTAGGCTAATCAAAATAAACAGGGTAGTCGATAGCCTTGCTTATCTGGCCTTAGAATTTTCTGTTAGTTTTCATGTTTTGGACTTTCAATCCGTCTACTATGCCATTCCTTACTTGTAGACGATCTAGCGGAATTAGTTTTAGAGCTCGGAAAATATTTTATTGGGGACACAATTTTTGAAAAGCATTACATCTTAAATATTAAAAAAGTAAAAAAAAATCTAACAGAAATAACTCGATTTTGTCGGGAGCAATTTGAAAATTTTGTTCCACTTTAGTTGGATTCTGGTCCGACGAATTGAAAAATAATCAATAGATTTTTTTCGGGAGTGATTCGTCCTCCCAAACTACTGAAGTTTGTTTCCCCTGCTATTTTGTGGGGATAGCCACTCCACTAGCCTGATATATGAAAAAAATGAGAGCACAGTAATTATGATTTTTTTTAACTTTTATCATATAGGACGAATATGAAGGATGCAATAATTGAGGGAGGAGACCAATTTGAGAAGATCCATGGGATGACCACGTACCAATATTCTCGCATGGATCCGACATTTAGCAAGGCTTTCAACGAAGCTATGGCAGGAATGTCAGCCCTAACTATGGCGAAGATACTGGAAATTTACAGAGGGTTCGACGGGCTCGCGACGCTGGTCGACGTCGGAGGAGGGTCCGGCGGAATTCTGAGTATGATCATCACCAAGCATCCGTCCATCAGCGGGATCAACTTCGATCTGCCTCATGTTGTCGAAGCCGCACCCCCAAATAATGACCTCGGTAAGTCTTAAGTGAAAACTGAACTGAGTGTGAGGTCAAATTTGAAAACTTTGCAAAATCTTAGTAGTTTTGCTGAAAATATAATTTCATGTTTGAATTAATTCAGGCATCAAGCATATTGGAGGGGATATGTTCGTTGAGATCCCCCGTGGAGATGCCATCCTAATGAAGGTAACACCTTACTCGGCCCGAACTTGAATAATATGTTTTTCTGCTTGTGATCTTAACTCGACTCGAATCCTAATATTTCGTGTTCCTTTGTTGTAGGACATCCTCCATAACTGGAGCGACGAGCATTGCTTAAAGCTACTGAAAAATTGCCACAAAGCATTGCCCGAAAATGGGAAGGTGATCATCATAACCATGATACCTGCAAAAGTGCCAGACTCAAGCTTCTCCTCTAGGTATCTTGCATCAATCGACTACATCATGATGATGAAGTATACCGGAAGCGAACGAAACGAGGAAGAACTTGAAGCACTCTGCAAGGCATCCGGGTTTTCGACATTTCGAGTAGCCTGCTCGGCTTATGGCATTTGGAGCGTTGTCGAATTCCGAAAATAAGCACCTGTATACACAAAACAGCGAAATTTATGTGACATTCAATAAGCCTGATCGGATTCGGTGGTTAATCTCCCAGCCTGATCGGATTGGCTATTGTATTCGGAGTATCCTAATAAATGAAATATTTGATGTTTCCTTTCACAAAAAATAACATCGAGTACCAGAGGGTTCATCAAATAAGTCTTTTCAAACAGAAACCAACAAATATGGGTTAAACCCACCGGAGCATCCAAGTGAACATGAATCAGAAGAGACATTCGAGACTAGAAGAGAGTGTTCTCGACCGTGCGACGACATCTCTCTCTCTCTCTCTCTCTCTCTCTCTGGTAGTAACGGCCAAGCCATTAGCGTTACTCTAAATAAATGGAAATAATGCGTACTCCGCATACAATAGCTTCCACAGAAATTGATAGTAGTTGGAGCTTTCTTCCTGCAAAATTCAATCCAATCTTTTAAATTATTAGCTTACACAAAAGGCATCTCATATAGATATTTTATATTGCTTCAAGTGAAACAACTAATTAAAATGTGATAATTGTATTGGACTATTCCGTAGTAGTACGGACGGTAATAAATAATATATTCAGCATGGAGTTCTTATACTACACATGGATTAAAATTGTGAAGCTACGGATGGGCATGTACCTTGCTACAATTTGCTCTATTCAGCTTCCAGACCTGGAAGAATAATCAATATTAATGGACCATCTTTTTTGGGGGGCACCATCTAGTTATTTACATAGAAAGATCATAAAAGATTACAAAAAAAATAATGGAAAAAACATAGAAAGGATGGGAAATTTAAGGCAATACGTCGTGAATTTTTAATTTTCAATCGCTAGTGGTAATTTCAATACCAACTCTCAATTTTTTTTAGTTTTCTTTTGGACTTTCGTCCGATTTTGGTATAAATATTTGAATCTTATTTATAAAATTCATCCATTTACCAAAAAAAAATAAGGGGTACATAATCAACCCACTCTAATACAATAATGAAATTTCTATATCCAACTCAAAAATATCTTACAACTCAAAATTATAAGATAATGAATTGATAAATTTTCAATATTTATAAACAAGTTCACCTACGATTAAAGTAAACTACACACTATCAATTTTAAACGTACCTGGAAAGTTAGACATACACCCAAAATAGTGTGTGCAAGTACCATAACGTTGCGTCTGAATATCTGTAACAAAAAAAGCAAGTGTTCAAATTTACTAATTTGTGGGATTTGCCATTTTTTAACTTAATACAAGGTACGGTCATGAGAATAGCAAAGATTAATAGAAGAAAGATTTGAAATGGAGAAGCTTACTTGAGGCAATAAAATAGCTGTCAAGACGGCACCGATATAATTTAGCAATAGGAACCCAGAGCCGATAAGAGCAGTATTTCTGATGCCAAGAATTGTTGCCATGGTTGGCACACTAAATCTGTGACAATTTGTGTTCATTATTTAGATCGTTGGAAGAATCGTCTTTATATAGTGTCCGAAATTGAATTAATGAAAGGTAGAAATACTTTTTTTGATAAATTTTTACACCATGACATATACTAGGATTTGAACCTAGACTTCCTAGATATTTATAACGTCTTGTGTAGTTGGGTTACAAGTCCTTTGTCAATAGAAAGACTTACTTTCGATCACCTTCAACATCGGAAAGATCTTTTGTAATGGCAAGTCCTGAAGAATACATCGTTGTGAAGATCGAGAAGAACAACACAGGCACACTGCAGGAACGAAAGATGAAAAATCAATCAAGGAAGTGCAATTTATGAGAACTTTCCCCGAGTATTCTTGTTGGGATGATCCAATCAATCTAATAGCTTAAATATCAATAATCACTTAAATCAACAAGTGGCGGAGTTATTCTAGTTTAATCAAAAGTTCACGAGTTTGAGTCTTTAATAATACGACATTGTTAAATATTTATTACGAAAATTTTTAAAAATTTTGTCCTACTCGAACTTACATTAGTCGACTCAATAAGTCTACGGAAAACATGTACTATCAACCAAAAAATCCAATAGCATAAACCCTGCCCTTATCTAAAACATCCGAGACCAAATAACCATTCTCTCTCATCTCTAAAAATGGAAGAAATCTAAAGAATATCCGTAAATCTTTTTTACTTTTCCGGGCAGTCAGTTGATAGAATCTAATGGAATGGCTAATTGTTAGCATTTTTTAAACTAGTGAATGCCGTTGGTACCATTTATCCAAAACAGTGGACCTAATTATCCATAATCCTAAACCTCACTAATCTAAATGTAGTTTACCCCAAAATATATGTACACTAAAACCTCTGTAAAGTGATTTTCTCTAAAGTGATAACCTCTCTATACTGATAAAAAGTTCCGGTCCCGAGTCGGGACCAGTATAAAATTTAATAAACCCTCTATTGTAATAACTAATACTTTTTCATGAAATTTTAGTGTTAAATCTTGGTCCCAATTTTTGTATAAAATTATATTTTTGAATAAATTCGTATATTTTTACATACTTTACGAATATAAAAAATATTATAAGATACTAGTTTGTGCTAGATTTATTTGGTTAATAAATTTTACATTATTACTCATCTTCTCAATTATCTCCCAATGGCTATTTTTTTAAAGGTAAATTTTATACCAGGATTTGAGTCCTGGATTTCATAGATATTTACAACGCTTTATGCCGTTGGGCTAAAAGCCTTTTTGGCTCTCAATGGTTGTTTTTATCACCGTCTTGTACTCTTGTTGTCAGAAAATATCTCAATTGAATTTAGCATTTGAATAACTCTATAAGTCTAGATTTTATGTGACTTGAATATAGATAAAATAATTTTTTGGCATTTACATATTTATTGTTTAAAAAATTAATTTTAATATTTTTGGAGAAAAAATAAACCTCTATTATGTGATAACTTCTCTAAAGTGATATTTTTCTCCGGTCCCAATTATATCACTTTAGAAAGATTTTACTGTATTACACAAAAAAATAGAGAAAACAGAAGTGAAAGTACCTTAACACAAATGGAAGTCCTAAGCTGGCTATGGCGGCTGAAGATTGTGCTGAAGTCAGAACAAACCCTCCCATCTTCAAAATATATGTCGAAATCACTTAATGACCATAGTCAAAGATAATTTTATGCAAAAAAAAAAATTTCCATAGGTCACTTACTTGTCATCCATCTTTACTACAAGCAATTTGATCCACTAGTAGGATGGCAACCAAACCTTTTATTATTATTATTATTTATAGTCGAGTATTATCGAACTCTATTTATTAACTAATTTTTCTAATAAAATGTGTTATATTTTTTTTCCTACTTGAGGCCCGATAAAGAAATTCAAGTTCATTAACGTTTGGGCTAACTACCGATGGCAATAAGGAAATCATACCATGGCATTAACGAGAATCGCTCCCAGAGTAGATCTCTTCATGCTAAATGGTGGAACAGAGTATAGGGTTCCCAGGAAGTATAGACCAAACAGAGAAAAAGTGAATGGGCCATAATTTAGTAGTCGAGCAATGACGAGTCCGATCACCGCAAAACTTGTCACTAGCAACCATGCCAACTCAAGCGACAAGTCGCCCGATGCTATGGGTAAATGAGGTTTGTTAATCCTGAAAAAAACTAAAATTTTTTTAAATATTTAGTAAAATTATAGCTATACATGCAATTGTGTCTTTTACTGTACGTATTATAAAGGGAAAAGTTTACATAAGTACACTGTGGTATCACCGATTATTAGTCGGGTACTCTGTGGTTTAAAAATGATAGAACCGGTCCAACTTATTTCAATTTTTATTACTTAAGTCTACCCAATCCGGTTCACCCACTTTTTGATAAAACGACGTCATCTAGGCGCTTACGTGGACCGCCACATGAGTTTGACCCAGATTATGTTGTTGCTGACGTGTCAAGTGGTTAAATTATCAAAATAGTACCTAATTTTTAAAAAAATTTAAAAAACCCCTAAGTTTCAAAAATCCCTATTAGTTTTCGAAGCCATACCAACCCCACACAATCGCCATCTATGTAAATAGATCTAAAAATCACATGGCTTTCGTAGACCTTTTTTTCGCTCCTGAAATTCTCTCTCTACCAACTCTTAGAGATCCCTATTGTTTCTCTTGTAGGACCTTCCTTCAAGCTGAAATTCCGACCACCACCACCACTAATTCCTAAGCACCTTCGCTTACCCACCTCACTTCCCACCTTCATATCCGCAGTAGATGATGTAACTGAAACCCTTTATTAATTCCTCTAGTTGAAATGGCAAGAGAACGAGGTGATAAATCTACCTCTGAGTCTCTTGAAGAAGTCCTCTCACGCATCAAATCGCTTCGCATCGGCCCCGATGTCGAGCTTTCCCAAAGTAATGTTATCAACAGTTTCATCCAAGAGCTTATACTCATCGGTAAGCTCTTTATTTTGAGACCCCTTAAGGAAACCACAGATCTATGGGTGCAGATCCATGGCCCAATTGCATCTCCAAGTAAACCACAGAGATCGTTGGAAAGCAAGAGACCTAAGCCCATGGATACCTGGAGGAGTGCATCTTCAACGGCGG
Organism: Hypericum androsaemum; assembly: GCA_963995505.1. Classification (NCBI taxonomy): domain Eukaryota; kingdom Viridiplantae; phylum Streptophyta; class Magnoliopsida; order Malpighiales; family Hypericaceae; genus Hypericum; species Hypericum androsaemum. The sequence continues at coordinate 13,694,548 of OZ023194.1, forward strand.
CCAGTCTCCCAAATCTAACTTAGGGTTTATCCCTCTGCTCTGGGTGCCGAGGACTGGGTCTGGTTAGGGATAAGGAGGGAAGCACCTCGTGACTCTCCGATGGCGGCTGGTCGAAGTAGTTCCAGGCGAGATTTCAATCCCTCCTCGCTCCTCGTTCTAGGCTACTGTCTTAGATAAGCTCATCCCTTTAAAGTGTAAAATTTCAACTTTTTGTGGTTTTGCCGATTAGTATCGGTAGATTGTGCATTTCTGGGCACTGGATTAAAGTTCCAACTTTGTGGTTCTACCATGTGGGTAAGTTTAGTATTGATGGATTGTGTGTTTTGATTATTGGGTTTTTTCAGTTTTTGTAGGAGAAGAACAGGTACCAGTTGGCTTGGAGGGGGCTGAGTTGGAGAGCAGAAGGACAAGCTTCAGGAACTACTTGGAGGAGTTAGTTCTTGATGTTGAATTAGGATTTCTCAAGGAGTTAGGATTCGGGTTCTTATTGGGTTTATCTGGGTCTCATTGTCGTGTGATTTGGTTAAGATGGGGAAATAAATTTTTTGAATTTTTGGTGTTTGATATTGGGTGTTTTGTTTGTTGAGTGGAGGTTGAAGATGAAGAAGCTTGGGAGATGGGAGGTTGAAGATGAACGAAGAGAGAGAATGAGAGAGGGGAGGATAAGGTTTTTTGAAAAATAATAAACAAATTTGGTACTAATATGGTAATTTTCCTATTGACACGTCAGCAACAACTTAATCCGGGTCAAACTCACGTGGCGGTCCACGTAAGCACCCATACGACGTCGTTTTATCAAAAAAAAAAGGTGAACCGGGTTGGATAGACTTAAGTGATAAAAATTGAAATAAATTAGACCGGTTCTATCGTTTTTAAACCACAGGGTACCCAAGTGATAATCGGGAATACTACAGGGTACTTATGTAGACTTTTCCCTATTATAAATATGCAAATTACTTTTGACTAGATAATAATAAATTTTGCCCTCAAACAAACACAGGATGCACCTGTCTATTTCGACGTCATATATCTGATTGACGCCATTGATGTAGCTATGTGCTGAGAGTAGAGCAACTAGACCTCCCAATGCCTTGAAAAGCTTAGACCATCCAAATGGGAGCTGGTGCTCCATCCATGTTCTTGCCAGAATACAGCTGTTTCAGACATTAAAATTTGGGATGAAGGCAATTTAATTAATTAATTTCATAAGCCTGATATTTATGGAGATTAAATACATTTTACATTGCTTCTATTGATAATTAAGTATGACCTACGTACGTGTAGCCTCCAATTGCTCCTCGTAAGGCGTAGGGCCTCGTGAATCTCAATAACACTTCGGTGAAATGGGGCTTTTTTTCGACTCCAGGTTGGTCACGATCCTATTCATAACAAAGAAATTAACACCAAGAAAGTTAACACCAAATCAACAAGTCGTATCTCCGACAGTGCTCGACTCTTTTTATTACGCGCACCGAATAAAACGTGAATGTTAACAATTTACCTGGTTCTGCATGGCATTGAGCCTCTTGATCCGGCAATTGCGCCCAACATCTGAGCAACTAAATAGCCGGTGCTCATGGAGTCTAATTGCAGGCAAAATCTGAGGGTTTCTGGGCAACCGAACTGCGGATAGTAATTGCCCTGTGGCTATGTTCTTCACGTTGAATGGAAGAGAAGACCTACTACTTCTTTGAAATGAGCATAGGCCTGAAAGTTTCATAGACGAGGAAGGTAGTAGAGAGAGGTCCATCTCAGCTCACGTTGATAGTTCCGAAAATTTTTAGGGTCCCCGGTGTTTGACAAGGTATGTTTATTTTTGTTTTAATAAAGTATGTTATTTGGATACTTATTGAGACGGCTAATTCAAATTCGAGATGGATATAATTTTTGAAAAGTGGTAAAGTTTTTTCAGCAAAAATTTAACACTCACGCGCTTTCAATGACTCAAATTCGAGATCTATTGATTAAGCTAATGTTGAAAATCTTGTCCTATTTTTATTCATTAGAATTAATGTTATTTTTATACAGATCCATAATTATAGTCTAAAATTTGATGCACATGGCAAGTACATGGGCCAAAATGCTTTAATGTCCATGTGCTTACATATTTTGGAATATCTGCCCCACAAACTAAAAATTGTCGGTTTCACATATTAATATAAACCAGGTTTAATGGTTAGGTGAACCACTTTTCTGTCGTTACCGTTTTGGCTTTTTCATATGTCCGTGTTTATTCCAATCTAAGAGTATGTACATATTTACGACGCTTAGGTGTTGAATTCTTTGTATCACGAAATAGCACTCACAGCTTCGTTAAAATCTAACCGATATAAAATCTCATGAAAACCGTAATGGAGTGAAATTATTATCTTCACTTCAATGCATTTTTTAAGAGACATATTCATGAACTTAAACTTCTAACAAAGTACTCTCTGATTACCCAACTTTTATTACATGTCTCGTACTAATTATTCGGGAATCATTCATGTAAGCGTTATTTTTAGTGTAATAGTTATAGCTATTTTATAATGAGAACATATTGTCTCTTGGCTTACGAAGGGAGGGTATGGATTGGGCACGGAATGCTCAGATTCCGAACCGTTCGGAATGAAGACACGCGGGGACATTTTTGCAAATGCGCTAAAATACGGGGACCAAAATGAAAAAAGCCATGCAGAAACGCAGGCCGGATACAAATGCCATTATCACATAACTGCGTATGCCAGTATCACATAACTGCGCATGTCAGTGTGACCTTTTTGCAAAAATGCTAAAATATGGGGGACCAAAATGAAAAAAACCACGCGCGCCATTATGATCAACGGGGACTTGCCACTGTCACAAATACACATGCCATTATCACATAACTGCGCTTGCCATTATCACATAACTACGCTTGCCACTGCGGCCCCCTTCACTCCAAACCGTCCGGAATCGATTCTTTCACTCCGTGCTCAATCCACGTAGGGACTCCATTCAATAGAGAAACTTTGCTACACCCGGTTCATTACAACATACAAGAATGGGTTTTCACCCAAAAAAAACATACAAGAATGGGTGGCTTGGTCGAATGTTTTGAAGTAGAAGTATGGGCAGGATCTTCTGCTCTTCTTGGAGTCACTATAGTCGTAAGGGACCAGGGGTTTAGAATAGTTTGGAGGAAATGTGTGGCCCAAACTAGTTGTATGCCGAAAAGATTGTGTCCGGAAGGACAAATTACTATTTTTATTTTTTTAAATAAGTGAAAGTATATTATTTCTCAAAAAGTCTAAATGATACTTACAATAAGAAGTTACGTCTCGAAATGAGCTAGATAAAAATCTATCAATATAGTACCTTCGAGATAAATAGCTATCTAACTCCCCTGATTAAACATAACCAAGCAAAATGCCACAAATTGTACAACCAAGATCAAAAGCCATAAAACAGGAAAAACATCAAGAGTCAAGGAGGATCAAAAGTCCAAGAGTGAATAGGGCCGCAAGCCACGAATTTTATCGCATTGAGAATATGCGAAGAGTCTTCCTCCCAAGAGAAGCCTGCAACTATTGCAAGACGCCATGCCTCAGCGGTAAACTGCGTACGAAGCTCCAACTCTTCAACCTCCAAACTGTCAAAAATTGAACCAAAGGAGAGAGTCGACGGTGACCTTACCGATGTCTTAACTTTCGGATTCTGCAGCGGGAACTACAAAAGAGCAGCGACCTTTTCTGTGAGTTTTCTAACACGACAGCTGGACCTTGTCGGAGTCGTCTGAAATAGGGTATGCTTGTTTGCCCTCTTAAGAGCAGGAAGGGGCGGCTGCTCGGTGACTAAAATCCCATCACATGTAGCAGAAAGCCATATTATAAACCAATCATCCGTGGTGACAACGGAGGGGTGCAAAATGGCCTCAGCATCAACCGCAGCATCGGCTTCAGCAAGATGGCTTTCCACAATACCAGAAGGTACAGGTGGTAGCACATCCGCCACCAACACATCCAAAGTGAGCCTAGAACTACCACCAGAAGAACCAACAGCGACAGGAGATGGCAAGCAAGCAGCGTAGTTTTTTTTAAAAAAAGTAAATTATATATTAAACCTCCAAGAATATTTACAAAAGTTACAACAAGAAAGTGGACAGAGTTACACATCAAGCAAAACACTGCCCAGCTAAAATAATACAATCCAGAACCAAATAGCACCTAACAACTTGAAAAGAAAATTCTTCACCAGGTGAAGTTACGCTCATGCTGAGATGGTCAAAAACACAAGCAAGCAGCGTAGTGCAACTGCACACCCGCGGAATACGCAGCTGTTGCGAGGAAAAGAGAACAAGTAAACCGAGAGGGATCCGGAGTGGTCGTCCAAAGGTTGGTCTAAAGCTATGCTAGGCTACGGGCTATGCTAGGCTAAGGCTACGGAAAGATAAAGAGATACAAAGAAAAATAGAGTAGTTGGTTGTTGTGTTTGTTGATGTCATCTTCTTTGTCCGAACCCTCCTTATATAGAGTACCTCGACCTAGCCTCCGCGCCTTCAAAATAGAAAATCCTAAACCGCCCCCAAGATCTTCGGCCCCAAGTTTCAATCCCGAGAGATCTGCTTCAAACTATTTGTTCATAATGTAACAGGATCCTCCCGGCTTGATATAGGAGAACGCAAATTGTCTTCCTTAAATGAGCAGATCCCGTCCTTGAATATGAAGCTTCCACACGTGACGACCAAGCAATCGTTGCCTAAAGAGGAACTTACCAAGTCTTGCCCAATATTGAGAATTCTGGCTCAACTTAGGAAAATATAAGCAGACTTGAACCTCTCGAACTTTCTATGCAAAAACTTGTCTTAAGCCCGTCATCGCCCAATCAGCTTACTGCCTTTAGACCCAAAGCGAACCCCAAAACGGGCCCAAGCTTCCCACCTACATGGACCAATGGGCTTGCCGCCTATAAGCACAGAATCTTCTTTCTGCCTATAAGCCCGAAATTGCCTTCCCACCTATAAGCCCAAAGCATCGGCCCTTATTGCCTTCAAGCCTTAGGCGGGCTTTACCGCCTTCGAGACCCTAACGCCTTCGGGGCCCTAACGCCTTCGGGGGCCTAGGCGACCCCTACCACCTTAAGGACTTGGACGGCCACTCAAAGTGAGCCGAGCCGTCTAACTCAACCCGAACATATGTCCCCGTACACGAACTTGGAGATGCTCATCTTTGCCACATACTCGAAGAATCATTTTCATGTCTCAACACCCTGTAAGCGGGCTCCTTCTTCTGCTCAGGCCCTATAGGTGGGATCCTTCTGCCTTGTCACTCCAAACGAGCCCAGCCCAATAACACAACTCTTATCTCCCGCCTTCATCTTCAAAGCGGTATCATCTTCCCGCCCAAATGGACTCGGATTATCCCGCGAGGTGGACTTCGGCCCGAACATCATACAAGGTAGGCTCCCCTTACCGTACTTTGCTCAATAAATGGGAGGCATTTACCGCCTTCATTCTTCAAGAAAGCCGAGCCGCCCAAATGACTACCAAACATCCCGGACCGGTTCGTACATCTGAATTCCCACCTTATAGGTCAAAGCAACCATCCGGACTCCTGCCTTGTAGGTCAAAGCATACATTCAGGTTCCCGCCTTGTGGGTCAAAGCGTACATCCAAGTTCCCGCCTTGTAGGTCAAAGCAACTATCCTGGCTCCCGCCTTGAGGACTAAAGCATCTTTCTGCATTGACCTACATTTCTTACCTACTTCTGCTCTGAATCGGAAGACATGACAAACTACAAAGTCGTAGATTTATGTCTTGGCTTCGAAGAAAAACTTGAATAGTCTCAATCCGAGCTCCAAATAGAAAGTTATGAGCTTTTTACCAAGGAGCATCACCCAGGCGGGTGGGAGGAGGACCAAACCGGCCGCTTTGGTCTTGGAAGCGGGAAGCAAACCAAACCAGTTCGAAGTGGGCTCATCTTAAAGTAAATGTTTAACCACCTTTCGCTTCGAATCAGAAAGAGTCGTAAACTACAAAGTTGTCGGTCTTTGGTTGCCTTTCCATAGCCGAAAGAATCAGCTCAATCTAATGTCCGAGTCAAAATATACCGCTGATCTACCAAAGTTCGTGAGAACTCAAAGAGCAAGCTAACACCGGGACTTGGCACTTTGTTTAAACCTGCTTCTGATCCGAATTAGGCAAGGCTCTTGAAAACAAAGTTGTAGATACATTTCTCACCTTTCCATAGCCGTAAGAATCTCCTCATTCCAACCTACGAGTCCAAAAAAATGGCCAATTTACCACGGAAGGACGTTGTCATCAAAAGACAAGCCGAAGTTAACCAAGGACAATACAACAAAGCGGTCTATCGTCACCGGTTTTGATCAAGTTAGACCGTCATTGGACTCAATGGAGGGGAGACCATCAACAATCTCTTCTAACTCAAAACCAAAAGTGATCACTTTGAGACTATACCACCCATCGGTCACTTTGAGACCACAACGGTCACTGGTCACCCAGTCACCTTGAGACCACACCGAGTGCCTCAAAATATGTTGACAATGTCGAGATTATTTTTGTACCTCAACAGCAGCAACATCACCTGGAGCATCAAAAATCAGCTGATCAGGCAGCCCAACGTCAACTAGTAGAGACCCCTGCCAAACTCTAAAGCCACAGCAGGAGAAGCAACACAAGAAGCAGCCACAGAAGGGACAGTAACTGGAGTAGGGCACCCTGCAGACAGCCCTGAAGCAATATCATAAGCAACCAGATGTTGCACAATCTCTGCAAGATCAGCATGATCTTCAGAGCAAGGACGAGGTACCACAGAAGGGCGAGCGGCCGACATGCAAGAGGCCACAACAGGAAGCACAACAACGTGCTCTAAAACATCAAGCCCCCTCCTGTGGGAAAACATCGTCAAAACTAGCAAACTCCCAATCCGAACCCAGCAGGTTCTCGACCTCTAAAACAGCCAATTCCTCAATGCGAATAACATAATGCTCCAAACCAATCTTAAGTTTAACATCCCTGGTAAACTTGTCCATAAAGGAGGAGGACATGAGCATAAACGCTATGTCCAAATGCTTGCGACAAGACGTAAGACGATGGACAGCCTTAAAACCCCAAAGTGAGCCACAAGCCACTCAAAGAAAGGATTTGACCAAACCTGCAAAGGAATGCCCCGCATTTGAAGCCAGATACTCCTCGACGAAGCGCGAAATGACGAAGACCAAGGCACGATGGACTTGAAGACCGGGGAGAGCTTAGGACTCCAGAAAGCCAGAGTCTCCAAGGAATCGAAAGAAATGAGGACTTCCTCCCCACCAAGATCCCGAACCTAGAAACCACGGACCCTGAGCTTCAAGAGATCCTGCCTGATGGACCGCGGGTGACCTGCAGCCAACAGGGAAGCCACCAGGCTCCGACTCAACGAATCGTCCGTCTGTACCTCATGGGGGAAGGACAAATTACTATTAAGTCTATAATATTTGAGAATTTAACTTTTCGGTCTATGATATTTGAGAAATTAATTTAGTCTTTTATGTTGATAAAAACAGTTCATTGTTAAATTTCCACTAAGTAATATGTTTTCTAGGGGTTCCACTATGTAATATGTAAAATGCCCTTCATATGATCACAATTCTCATAAATGCCCTTCATTTTAACTTGAATTTTTCAATTTCATAGAAAACTTGGTGAGATAAAATGTCACACAATAAAAATCGAAGAATAGTCTGATCTTCCATTAACTCCAACGAAAGAGAAATGAAAATTTGAAACCCAAATTATCTAGCCAACCATTAGAAAAAAATCCCCCTAACATCTCTCTGAAAGAGCGTTTCCTCTTCTTTTTTCTCAAAAGAGCGACCTGGGAGCATTCTATTCATCAACAAGTGTAATACTATGTTAAAAAGGGTTAGGTTTAAGTGACTTAATTTTAATTTTATGTTCTATATCAACAACATACATTATTTTTTGCAAACATCACGAGAGAATTCCAAGATTAAGCAAACTTGGTCAGAAGTAATTTTACAAGGTTATATAATTAATGCTATCTCACGATCAAGATAATTGGCTAAATTCGGTGAAACTATTTCATAGAAGTTCATTGAGATCTACTCAAGGTATGTATAATGACGACAAAATATATTTAAAATCGTGTTGGTCTTTGGAGATACTCGGTTATGAGAATGACAGAAATAACATTAAACATAAGCAAATAGTCTAATACGAAGCGTCTCATACTCCCATATAGCAAAAACAAAGTTCTTGGATGGTACGATTGGTAGTAAACGGTCAAGCCATCAATATTCCTCTAAATAAAGAGAAATAAGGCGTACTCCGCATTCGCTAGCTTCCACAAAAATTGATAGTACTTGAAGCTTTCTTCCTCCAAATTCAATCTAATCTTTTGAATTATCAATTTTTATAATGGCATCTCATATAATAGATATATCATATTGCTCAAAGTGAGGCAACTAATGAAAATGTAACAATTGTAATTGGACTAAGCCAAAAAATATTTGGTCTAATAATACAAAGTGTAATAGAAGTTCAGGTTCAACAAGTGTAACTTTCAAGTGCAAATTGTTGGAAATATTAGTAAATAAACTATGGGTTGACCATATATAAATCGTAAACACAATAATAGACGAGTGTAAGAGATAACTTACAACCACACTTTGAGCAAAGTATGAATATCGTCTTTTCCAAGGTAGGGGACTCCAGATTGCGTCCTCTTCATTGATCGTCACGAATTCGGATGTAATCCTGGACGAGGCCACAGCAAGCCGTGTGCCCTTAGACTCTTATTACCCGCCTTATAGCTTCAGGCCTCCATGGGTAAGAGAGTTCCCAAGGTACAACGCCCAATCACGTGAACAATAGGAAGCACTATTGAACACCTTTCGAACCTTTAGTGGTGTAGAATCCCGACACTATGCAAATGAGAATGCCTATGCTAAGGGGGAGAGAGGAGAGTAAAACTCTAAGTGAGTTTTTGGTGTATCTCAAATAGGAGGAGGAGGCCCCATTTTATAGGTGGATTTTGAGACCCCATTTAATGCCGAAATAATGGCGGTCATCAATTCCTTATTAACCATGGTCAATAAATGAGCGGTTACAACCATCAATGCTCCCTATTAACCACGGTCAATAAATGAGCGGTTACCAGAGTCATAAATCGCGAACTCATGACGACTGATAAAACCTACATCACTTCGAAGCCAATTTTTATTCACACTGAGAATTGATTTTCCGCAAGTGTCATTCATCGTTACGAAACTTTCTCAACGTGTTTCGCATAGATCATATGACACCCAAAACCAATTGGCGTGACCTGCATTAGCTCAAAGTTCCTAAGAGATTATATTTAATTAGAATTCTCTTTCTAATTATCCTCTTAGGCCCAAAACCCAACATACACCTATATGTTGGGCCAACCTCCTCGATGGAATAAAAATCCAATTCTCCAACAATCCCCCACATGAATGCAATTGATTGATATGTTATGATATGAGCCTACCAATGCTACATGCAACTTGGAGTTCTGCGAGAATTAGTTGCATCAGGAAAGGTGGTTGAAAGCCTTGAACCTTCATTAGTGAAATACCTTCGGATATACTTGCCAACCAGTGGACGCGATGCCTTGAACTGTTCGGCATTTTATGTATACCAAGTCAAAGGTACTCACACATCTCCTTCTCAAACCACTACTCGGTCCTTTCGTTGTTGTCCATTTTGGCCCTGGACTGCCTTGGAAACTTCATCGAATGCTCCAAAGATTTAGCCCTTAACTCATCTCATAGAAGCGGCCCCTTCAAATTCGATATAGGTGATCTGTTATAAGGAGTATCCTGCCATACTCCACTTATATATACTTGAAGTATAAGGATCATTAAAAGCTTAAAGCTTAACCTTCACATGGACAGGTCTATCACTCTTTCATCATAGGAATAGGTAAGGAACTCAATTTCTCGAGTGCTTTATTCAACCCTAGCCTCACAATTCGGTTGTCCCTTTGAACCTGCTGATCGGGGTTTACGATCCAGGTTGGGTTGCCATCATGGGTTTAGGTCATTTCGTGGGCTTTAATCCCATTCCCCTCGATGATACCTCAACTTGGTCCCTCATTAGACCTTTAGTTAATGGATCCGCGATGTTCTCTTTTGACTTTACATAGTCTAAAGATATCACACCCGTTCTCAATAACATTTTCACAGATTTATGTCTACGACGTATGTGTCTAGACTTTTCATTATACATATTATTTTGTGCTCTTCCGATAGCTGATTGACTATCACAGTGCACGCTAATGGGAGGCATTGCTTTTTACCACATCGGGATATCCTCCAAGAATCTCCACGAGACCGCTGCTCCTCCAATTGTAAATACGTATCCGCTCGTGGATTTTATATTCTTGGAGTCCGAGATCCAGTTCGCGTCTGAATACCCTTCCAGAATGGCGGGATGTCTCGTATAGTGTAATCCATAGTTAGCAGTGTACCTTAGGTATCTAAGGACTCTAACTATCGCTTTCCAATGTTCATAATTGAGATTACTCGTATATCTCGATAATCTGTTTACCGAGTTTGCAATATCTGGTCTAGTACAGTCCATGAGGTACATTAGACTGCCTATAACTCTAGAATAATCTAGTTGTTTCACACTCTCTCCACGATTCTTGCAGAGACTTGACACCACTTTCATAGGAGTTCTCGCAATTACATTGCTATCCTTATCGAATTTGTCAAGTATCTTTTCGACATAGTGACCTTGGAAAAGCGCGTAACCTTCTGAAGTCTTGGTGATTTTCATCCCAAGTATTACATCAGCTTGTCCCAAGTCTTTCATGTCAAAATTTTGATATTATCATTATTACCCACGATCAACATGTCATCTACGTAGAGACAAACTATCACATAGTCGATATCATCTCCTTTCACGTAGACACATTTATCACATTGGTTTATCTGAAACCCGTTAGATAGTATTACACTATCAAACTTTTCGTGCCGTTGTTTAGGTACTTGTTTTAGTCCATACAAGGATTTTACAAGTTTACACACCTTTTGTTCTTTACCTGGAACCACAAACCCTTCGGGTTGTTCCATGTAAATCTCCTCTTCCAAATCTCCATTAAGGAAGGCCGTCTTCACATCCATTTGATGGATCTCTAGGTCAAACAAAGTCGCCAAGACTATGACTAACCTAATAGACGTTTTCCTGGAGACAGGAGCATATGTGTCAAAAATAATCAACACCCTCTGTTTGCTTGTAGCCTTTAACAACAAGTCTTGCCTTGTACTTATCCACTGTACCATCAGGCTTCATCTTCCTTTTGAAGATCCACTTATAGCCTAGTTGTTTACTACCATGAGGTAGATCTACTAGTTCCCAAGTGTGATTATGTAAGATAGACTCTATCTCACTATTCACCGCTTCCTTCCAAAGAGCAGAGTCTGTAGAGGACATTGCTTCTTTGTAGGTTACTGGATCCTTTTCTAACAGATATGTTAGGAAATCTGATCCTAAGGACTTTTCTTTCCTAGCCCTTTTCCTACGTCTAGGTTCTTCAACTTCATCTTGAGGTTCCTCTCCCCCCACATTGCTCCCACTTTGGTCAACTTGAGAGTCAACTCTAGTTTGAGCTATGTGAGGAAAGATTTTCTCGAAGAATGAAGCATCCATAGCTTCAATGATAGTATTTACGTGGACATCACAGTTGTCTGACTTGTGTACCAAGAATCGATATGCAGCACTATCTTGTGCATAACCGATAAACACACAATCCACCGTCTTGGGTCCTATCCTCGTCCTTTTAGGAGGTGGGATCGGAACCTTAGCAAGACATCCCCAAACCCTTAGGAATTTATAGCTAGGCACATGACCTTTCCATAATTCGTAAGGTATTTTATCCAACTTTTTGTGTGGTACCCTGTTGAGTACATAGTTGGCCGAAAGCACAGCTTCCCCCCCACAAATTCCTTGGTAATCCAGAACTAATAAGCATCGCATTCATCATTTCCTTAAGCGTCATATTCTTCCTTTCTGCAATTCCATTTTGCTCGGGAGAATAAGGCGCCGTGGTTTGATGAACGATTTCATTCTCGACTTCATTCTTATGGTGAATGAGTAAATCTATTGCTTTGTATTTACTTCTCATCAAGTAGACACAACAATCTCTTGTACAATCATCGATCAAGTCTCGCACTTGTATTTATGATCGATGTTGACTTGGGTATAAGCCTTTGTTAAGACGTAGTTCACATGACCGAATCTACTATTCCACAATTATAATGACTTGCCAGAACATACAAACTTTGCATTATCTCCAACATTCATTACAATGGTATTGGTGCTAATCTCGCAGGCCGCACCTCCATCAATCTAAGCACTAGACTTCGCCTTGAAGGCTAAAGTCACTGCACTCATTTTGAATATTCAGCTATTCAACATAATGACTTTTTCGACCTCAAACACGAGTCAAAAGTCATTATTGTTGAGTACAACTCTAGAGATAGGATTCTTCCAAATCTCATGCAACACATCGGTCAGCTCTTGCCCGATGTTAACTTGAGCATAACCATCATTTTGCCTTCAACCTTGGATACTGTCGAGCTTTGCTTGTAGCAAGTCTCATCATCCACTGGTTGATAGGTTTTAAACATCCATTTGTTTGCACAAATATGATGCGTGGTCCCAGTGTCCACCAAAATTCACCTCAACACAAGAACTGTGAGGTTCACGTCATCAATGTCAAAGCTCAAGCTTGACTCATCGACATTAGCACGAGCATGCTTCTAATTCTTGCCCTCAGCGGCATGACGTTTGTAGCAATCCTTAGCTCCAAGGCTAGCTTTGCTGCAAACAAAGAAGGTATTGGTGAAGCTCTGAGCATCTCCCTCGAAATTATTAGAGTATTTCTGCTAATTCCCACGAGAGTTCCACCAACCTCAACCACACTGGTCTTGGCAACCATGTCACTTAGTTTCTTCTCAACCTTTCGGTTATCTTACTCGATATGCAACCTTCTCAAAAGGTCCTCGAGACTCATCACCTCCCTCTTATATTTGAGGTACATCTTGAAGTCCTTCCAATATGGCGGTAATCTTTCAATCACCATCACCACTCGGAGGACATCACGGATAAGAATCTTATGAAGATCTCTAATATCCTCCTCGGGTTTACTCTCTTTGAGATACCGAGTCAAATTCAAGGTAGTCAAGAAGAGCATCATCATTTATTGCCACCTCTTGAAACTACTACCCTCAAATTTTTTTTTCAAATTCTCAAATTGAGAAAACGACAGTGAGTTTCTCAGAACCGGCATCACGACCTCAACGACGCTAACCCTCACACCCGGCATTACAACCTCACAATTGCTAGCCCTCACACCCGGCATTACAACCTCAGCATTGCTAACCCTCACAACTGGAACCTCAGCGTTAACATTCTTGGTGAAAGTTATCACAAATAAACATCAATTAATTACTTAGGCCCAACACTCACAATTCAAAAATCCCAACACATATTAGTCCATTCCACAAATTAAACTAAATATAGTGTGGCAAAATATCTTAAGAAAATAGGCCCACTAATTAAAGCCCATAAAGCTAGCCAATAAAGCAATATCACTTGCAACGGCCCATAAAATAAAGTCTAATTTATAAGTCCAACATTTGGGTGTAGCCCGAGATTAGAAATAGATAACAGTGCTCATTGAACATATAAATGTACCTTACGGTTCAAACATGCATCTAATTAACTTCCATGCCAATGAGTGACTGCGACACTCAAAATATCATAACGCATGCATTTAATTAAACGCTGGTATACGTTCTAGCTACATGCAAATTTTCCTTCAAATTTCAAACGCCAAAAAACTATAGGAGGTAATAAATTCGAGCACAATTTAAATAACCTCAGATGTGCACACAGTAAGTAAGTACTTACAGCACACCTCAAAACCGTATCTATTTATTCTATTGCGCGAATTTAATTCCCAGTCGGTTACATATAGTAGCCAATTAATTTTTCCACACAGTTATGGACAATAGCCAAGTTGTACTTGCTAATTTATATATGAAGACACCGACAACCTCAATAGTAATGTATTGCTCAGAATAATAACAAGCCGAAATTAATTTTTTTTTTGTTTTCCCCAAGTTATGGACTTTTCCACAAGTTATGAAAATAATTATTCTCCACAATTCAAATAACCCAAAAGTATATATCTATATTTTTTTTTTCCGAAGTAACAACCAAAACCCTCAAAGCTGTAATCACTTAGCTGTAACGTGAAATATAATAATGTTTCAAGTATTTCACGATGCAGCAATTAATCGACAAAACGGTCGTAAGGTGAAGTAGTCAATTCAGAAGTCAATTAAGAATTATCCATGAAATGGTTACGGTTCATATCCAACAACACAGTAGGTAGGATTAGTTCTACTTTTGATTAAGCATGAGCTATTTCCTAGTAAGGTGTTACAGTAGGTGTAATTATATCACAGTGACCTTCAATTTTCCGGAAAAAAACTTTGAGCAAAGTTAACCCAATATGAAAGGTGCAGAAACAGATTACAAGTATATGTTTAAACCGGACAGAATGCTTCTCAAACACAAGTACGATTATCCAACCATTACTTACTAATACTTTAAACTATTAATAAGAGTTTAAGATTGTTGGAAATATTAGTAAATAAACTATGGTTTGACCATATATAAATCGTAAACACAATAATAGACGAGTGTAAGAGATAACTTACAACCACACTTTGAGCAAAGTATGAATATCGTCTTTTCCAAGGTAGGGGACTACAGATTGCGTCCTCCTCATTGATCGTCACGAATTCGGATGTAATCCTGGACGAGGCCACAGCAAGCCGTGTGCCCTTAAACTCTTATTACCCGCCTTATAGCTTCAGGCCTCCATGGGTAAGAGAGTTCCCAAGGTACAACGCCCAATCACGTGAACAATAGGAAGCACTATTGAACACCTTTCGAACCTTTAGTAGTGTAGAATCCCGACACTATGCAAATGAGAATGCCTATGCTAAGGAGGAGAGAGGAGAGTAAAACTCTAAGTGAATTTTTGGTGTATCTCAAATGGGAGGAGGAGGCCCCATTTTATAGGTGGATTTTGAGACCCCATTTAATGCCGAAATAATGGCGGTCATCAATTCCCTATTAACCATGATCAATAAATGAGCGGTTACAACCATCAATGCTCTCTATTAACCACGGTCAATAAATGAGCGGTTACCAGAGTCATAAATCGCGAACTCATGACGACCGATAAAACCTACATCACTTCGAAGCCAATTTTCATTCACACTGAGAATTGATTTTTCGCAAGTGTCATTCATCATTACGAAACTTTCTCAACATGTTTCGCATAGATCATATGACACCCAAAACTAATTGGCGTGACCTGCATTAGCTCAAAGTTCCTAAGAGATTATATTTAATTAGAATTCTCTTTCTAATTATCCTCTTAGGCCCAAAATCCAACATACACCTATATGTTGGGCCAACCTCCTCGATGGATTAAAAATCCAATTCTCCAACACAAATTTACTAATTGGCTGGACGATTCTATAGTACGAACGGTAAATAAAATAATATATTCGGCATGGACTTTGGCCCCGTTTAACACTTGAAAGGTAAAATTTTACCTTTAAAAAAATAATATATTCAGCATGGAAATCTTATTATACTACGAATGGACAAAAAATCTGAAGCTACGGTACCTTGCTATAATTTGCTCTGTTCAGCTTCCATGCCTGAAAGAAAATCAAAATTAGTGCACTATTTTCTTTTTGGGGGCACCACCTAGTTATTTACAATCATAAAAATCAAGAAACAAATAACGGCATGTACATGGACACATCTTTCTTGGCTTTAATAAAATTACATTACCTTTTCAAAAAAATAAAATAACGGCACAAGCATAAATGACTGTAAATTTAAGATAATATGTAGATAAATTTTTAATTGATAATGATAATTTTAACAAGAATATTCAAATCTAATTCATCGTGTCAAAATTTACACAGCCTCACCAATATGCAATGAAATGGGGTCATGTGAGGATAACGACGAGCACGAGATATCGTATTAAAATCTTTGTATCTAACTCAAATCTCAAGATCATAGATTGATGCATTTTCAACCGTTATAAATAAACTCACCAAACTCACAATTAGAGTGTGGTTATCTATCCCGATCAATTTTAAACGTACCTCGAAAGTTAGACATACACCCAAAAAAGTATGTGCAAGTGCCATAACATTGCGTCTGAATATCTGCATGAAAAAAAGGTATTCAAGTTGATTAATTTCTGGGATTTCAACTTAATACAAGGTATGTGTTGGTTGAATGTATATTAAATGCATTTGGCCCAAATTGGAAAGGCCCAAGTGGAAGGCCCAATGTTAAAGTTAAGGAATGTGTACCACATTGATTAGAACAAGGAAGATTTCCTTGTTTATAAGAAATTCTTCTCCTTACCTCTCAAACTTGATTGACTACCCAAAGGCTGACGCACCGCTAGCTGCGAGGACGGTGCGAAGCACAGTCCGAGCACGAGCACGCGCGAAGGGGCTGCCTCCCTGCCTCCTCCAGCCTATAAATAGGCCTGCCTCCTTGCCATAATCCCTCATCCCAGCAACTCAAGTATATAAGAGTTCGCCCAAAAGTTTTGAGATACGTGTACAACGTTCTTGGAAATGCCCTAAACAGTCGTTGTATCTTGGGAACGATTGCCAAAGCCCGTACCGCACTGAAATATACGGGGCAGATCCTAATCAAGTACACCACCTCCGACAAACAACAATCGTAAGACGAGATTGTGTACTTGAAGATGGCATCAACAAGCTCAGCACCGGTCCCGGGAACTATCCACGCCGAAAGGCCGGCCAAGTTCAATAGTACCGAGTTCAAGAGATGGCAACAGAAGATGTTGTTCTATCTGACGACGCTCAACCTGGTCCGATTCTTGAAGGAAGAGGCTCCGAAGGGGTTCACTCGAGAAGAAGTACAAAATGGAGGATGCCGGGACGAAGAAATTCATCGTCGGACGATTCTTCGACTTCAAAATAGTGGACTCCAAGAAGGTCATCGACCAAGTGCAGGAGTTGCAGCTGATCCTTCACGAGATCCAAGCCGAAGGGATGCAACTCAGCAAGTCCTTCTAAGTAGCTGCGATGATCGAGAAGCTCCCCCCGCTCTGGAAGGACTTCAAGAGCTACCTCAAGCACAAGAGGAAGGACATGGGCCTAGAAGACCTGATCGTGAGACTTAGGATCGAGGAAGACAGCCGAAAGTCCAAAGTCAAGCAAGGCAAAGCCAACCCTGAGACCACCGTGCACCTCACCGAGGGAAAATGTAGCAAGAAGAGGAAGAAGTCCGGGGATAAGCAGGAGAAGCAAGAGCCCAAGAAGAAAAAGAAGATCAAGGGCGACTGCTACAACTGCGGCAAACCCAGATACATGGCTAAGGACTGTCGCCAGTCGAAGAAGGACGACAAAGGAAATGCTAACCTGGCTGAAGACTTGTCTCAGATGGATCTGTCAGCCGTGGTGTTTGAAGCCAACCTGGTGGACAATCCGAGAGAGTGGTTCATAGACACAGGAGCTACCCGCCACATCTGCTCGGACAAGGAGATATTCTCAAGCTATATCCCGATCACCGGCCGAAAGCTGTTCATGGAAAACTCTGCAACGTCCAAGATCGTCGGTCTGGGAAAGGTGGTCCTGAAGCTGACCTCAGGAAAGGAGCTGACCCTCAAGGATGTGCTGCATGACCCGGACATCCGCAAGAACTTAGTTTCTGGCTCACTATTAAGCAAAGCCGGTCTTAAGCTTGTATTTGAGGCTGATAAGTTTGTACTGACCAAAGCGGGTCAATTCATAGGAAAGGGTTATCTAGAAAATGGGCTGTTTAAGATGAATATAATAATTGTACATCGCACCTTTAACGGTGAAAATAAAGTTAACGCTTCTTCTTACTTGGCCGAGTGTTCTAACTTATGGCATGGTACATTAGGACACGTAAATTTAAACTCGCTAAGAAAGTTAGTAAGTTTAAAATTATTACGTTTAAAATTATTACCGAATCTAGAGTTCAACCCATCCGATAAATGTGAAGTATGTGTAGAGGCTAAAATGACCAAAGCACCTTTCCATTCGGTGGAAAGAACTACTACGCCTTTAGAGTTAATTTATACGGACACTTGCGATATGAAACACGTGCAAACTAAAGGCGGGAAGAAATACTTCATCACGTTTATCGATGATTGCACGAGATACTGTTACGTATATCTCCTAAAGGGCAAAGATGAAGCTCTTGATGCCTTTAAGAGATATAAGAATGAGGTTGAAAATCAACTCAGCGTGAAAATCAAAATGATCCGAAGTGATCGAGGAGGAGAATATGTACCTCCGTTTGATGAACTCTGTCGAGAACATGGCATTATTCATCAGCATACTCACCTCAATCGAATGGCGTAGCTGAACGCAAAAATTGAACTCTTAAGGAGATGATGAACGCTATGTTGATTAGCTCGGGTTTATCCTAGAACATGTGGGGGGAAGCTGTGCTCTCAGCTAACCACATTCTAAACAAATTACCACACAAGAAAAGGGATAAAACCCCATATGAACTATGGAAAGGAAGGAAGCCTTCCTACGGTTACCTTAAAGTGTGGGGGTGCCTAGCAAAGGTCGAAGTACCTAAGCCTAAGTAGGTGAGAATAGGGCCCAAGACTATTGATTGCACCTTTATCGGATATGCACAAAATAGTAGTGCTTATCGATTTTTGGTGCATAAATCTGAAAATCCTGAGATAAACGCGGGAATGGTCATAGAATCAAGGAACGCAACATTCTTTGAGAATAGCTTTCCTAATAAGGAAAGAAAGGAAGGGAGTCCAAAGAAAAGGGCTCACGAGACTACGCAATGGTCAAATCAGGAAGATGATGAACCTAGACGTAGTAAATGGACGAAGGTAACCAAATCCTTTGGTCCGAATTATCTAACCTATGCGTTAGAAGATGAACCCAAGACAATCCAAGAGGCATTGTCCAGTCCAAATGCTCCTCTCTGGAAGGAAGCTATCAATAGTGAGATAGAATCCATTATGCAAAACTACACGTGGAAAATCGTGGATCTCCCACCGGGCTGCAAATCTTTGGGATGCAGGTGGATCCTAAAAAGGAAATACAAAGCTGATGGATCAATCGACAAGTACAAAGCTCGATTGGTAGCTAAGGGGTTCAAACAGAAGGAGGGATATGATTTCTTTGACACGTATTCACCGGTCACAAGAATCACATCAATTAGAGTCCTCATAGTTGTTGCAGCACTCTATAACCTCGAGATCCACCAAATGGACGTAAAAACAGCTTTCCTAAATGGAAAACTGGAAGAGGAGATATACATAGAGCAACCTGAAGGGTTTGTGGCTCCCGGTCAAGAGCATAAAGTGTGTCGACTAGTCAAGTCACTATACGGGCTAAAACAAGCGCCGAAACAGTGGCACGAAAAATTTGACAGAACGATACTGTCGAATGGATTTAAGATCAATGAGTGCGCCAACCCATGACCTTAAGATTTTGGGTTGGATATGAAAATTCTAAGAGCTTGATTTCCAAGCAAAATGGTAAGGTAGAGATTCCAAGACTTGTGTGGTCAGAGAGTGGAGCGCCTGCTATGAGATTTTAGGGCCAGCCAGTTGACAAAACTTTGGAGGTATGTACAGTTTGTTGATTGATTGTAGGACCTTCCATGATATGATTTGATTTAAAAGAAACTGTCCTGTGGTGCCGAAATGATTACTCGAGGTTGGTCACCTGAGCAGATTTTCTCCAAGGCTTCTGTTCATTAAAGTGGCTGTAACTAGTTACTCGGTAATTTAACTGTGGCTGTAACAGCGGGGGTAGGTCGTAAGTTTTCTTGGTTTTACGAATGCAAATTATTAGAAACGTAATAGTGTTAAATAATTATTGGAGAATATTTGCCTTTATTTAAAAATATTACACAGCTCAACTTAAATTATAATTAGTCAATTTTAGTGTTTGTCTGAATATTGGGTCGTACCAAAAAAATATAAAATTGCAACTTCATTTAATGGAAATTTTGTAGGGAGTTGGATGCAAGTATCATAGGTTTAGCTGTAACTGCATTTTCTTTCTCGCACGCCATGAAGCGACTAAGCGCATTTTATGTTTTTGACTTTCTGGGTGCCGATTAATTTTAGTTGAATTTGTGGGGATTGGGGATTATACGAGTGAACATAAATATTCGTTGAAATTTTTAGGCTTTGTGTCTATAGGACAAGTGCATTTTGGCAAGTAACAAGGAGTTGTTAATTATCTATATGTCCTTGAAACATAATTTTTAATATACAATAACTTGATACTCAACTTAAAATTTTTTAATATATGTCCTTGAAACATAATTTTTAAAGGAGTTGTTAAATTTTTTTAGCAAAGATTAATAGCAGAAATATTTTAAAAGGAGAAGCTTACTTGAGGCAATACGACAGTTGTCAAGACGGCACCGATATAATTTAGCAATAGGAACCCAGAGCCGATGAGAGTAGTATTTCTGATGCCAAGAATTGTTGCCATGGTTGGCACACTAAATCTGTGACAAATTTGTGTTCATTGTTTAGATCGCTAGGAAAATCATCCTTAAAACTGTGCCTGAAATTGAATTAATGAAAGTTAGAAAGACTTATTTTCGATCACCTTCAAAATCTAAAAGATCTTTTGTAATGGCAAGTCCTGAAGAATACACAGTCGTGAAGATCGAGAAGAACAACACTGGCACACTGCAAGAAAGAAAGATGTTCATCAATCAAGGAAGTGCAAGTTATGAGAACTTTCCCTTAGTATTTTTGTTGGGATGATCCGGTCAATCTAATAGCTTAAATACCAATAATTACTTAAATCAGAATAATCAAAAGTTCACGAATTCAATTCATTGAGAATGCAACATTATTGAATATTGTCATGAGTACTTTGTCACCTTTTAAGAACGAGGCTCTCCTGTCAAAATGGATCTTTCGATTGCTGATGTACTAAGGGATGCATGGAATGGCAAAATTGAGGCATGATCTACTCATGGTGTTACAAAATATTATGGCATAGTTCTTGGTAGCTCTGTGATGTCTTTGGTGTACGAGGAGCTGTTTTTTAGGCTCCATTTGCCTGGTGGGCTTCGGCCTCTTTTTGATAGCTATAGGAAGATTTGCTCGGCAATTCTTTGTTGGTCAAATTGCCGTGAAAATTTTTCTCTTTAGTTCTAGTTCTAGTCTTGGTTGACCTCTATCTCGTCTCTTTATGTGTCGGATTGTTCACAGATCAGTGGTGTTCTCTCCACTTTCTGCGTAAGGATTTTCACATTTTTACATAGTTGTATATAACACCAAGATTGTTATAATTCTACTTTTAAAAAAAACACTTGCTTGATATTCTATCTCTGATATACTCTATTTCCCTCAAAATTCCACCTAACGATAGTCTTATAACTAAGTTCCACCGGACATTTGTGTGGACACGGCAATTTGTTGAGGTGACAACAACAATGACGATGATTATTTTTTGGAAAGTGACAATGACGATGATTAAGAGTAGGTCGGCAAGGAGGAAAAGTACTGGGAAATGTGAGCGATTGTTGAGAGAGAAAAACGAAGAGGGGCGTGCGGTGTACGATGTTGGGCCAGGAACAGGGAATTGCTTTTTATTTTCTTGCGATCATTTTTATTAATAATATATAATTATCTTTTCAAATAATTTAAATTTTTTACGATTTCAACCAACTATCTGTTATCCTTCAGAGAAAATTACATTGAATAGGAGGATTGTAGTTTTTACACCTATAAATGTTTGACTAACATCTAAATGTTGTAAAGGTTTTAAAAATAGGGATTCAACGTTGCCAATTTTTTAAGGATGAAAGTGCGTAAGAATGCAACGACCCATGTGATAATTTTTTTAACCATAATCTTTGTTAGATCTACTTGAGGCAGTAATGAGGGATCAATTAAATCGATTATTTTATAAACTTGCTATATATATAGATATATAAAACCCGTATAAATTTAGAAAGGCGTTGATTTTGATAAGTTTTTTGGGTGGAATTGAATTTAATAAGTTGGGATCGGAAAAAATGACTTAGTTTTGGAGATTTACGACGATTAATTGATAAAATATTATGGAATGTCTTAACTCCTGTAAATCATATGCTAATTCTTTTATAGTACTGCTTTGTTAATTCATAATATTCTAATAAGCGCCCAAATGAGTCAAACTCCAATTATGAGTCGATTGAAAGATTGTTATAAACTATGACTTGCGCATCACGCTAGTCAATTTCAGTACGTTTATTGGTTCCGGATAAAGAAAATATCTGAACCTTCCAGCCGCTTTCCTTTACTAGAATAAACTCGCATACATGGGCCGTTGAGCTTACAAGTAATTTGACTTCTCCTTTCAAAAAAAAAAATTTTGACTTCTAAGAATGATGTTTCTCAACTCCAGTTTAATTAAAATGTATCAAATTTGAGTTATTAGACTCGTAACAGCATTTAATAATTATTGGAAAATAACTAAGCGAATTTTATGTTTTTGACGTTCTGGGTACTCAATAATTGTAGTGTGGAGCCAAAAGTCGGTTGCTTTTTTGCTGGTTTAGTTGAATTTGTTGGTGTTGGACCTTGGGCCCATCAGGCAATTATTATTGTGCCTGATTGGGCCCAGACCCATCAGGCCATAAGTTGGGTTGGATGGGCCGGTCAACGCCACGTAGGCGCCACGTCAGCATGACGTGGTGCTGACGCAGTCGCCGCCAAAGGTGGCGGCCTACGTGACGCGCTGACGTGGCGCCACATGGTGGACATGCGGTCCGAAGCCACGGGGCGGCCATGCGGTCCAAAGTGCCACGTGGCGGACATGCGGCCCAGTAGTGCCACGTGTCGCCACGTGGCGTGCCACGTGGTGCATTCTGGTGTGCCAGATTTCCCTATAAAAGGGGAAATCCGGCTGGACCAATTGGTAAGTATGCCCACAACCACTCAATAAGAAAGAAAAAATTCTGGATTAGTTCCTGAATTTTGATTAGATTTTCTATAGAGAAAATCTCGTGAAAATCAATTATGAATCTGTTAAAACGTGATTGTAATTCGACTAGCACGAAGACATTGTGTACCCGAACCTGTGGACCTCTTGCTTCAACAAGTAAGTAATTTATTATTATCGAATTAGTTTGTTAATTAAACGGGTTTAACACGTAATTACTCATTAATTACGCGTCAAAACCGTCAATTGGTATTAGAGCATGGTTGAAACCATGTTTTGATGATGATATGATGTTTTAATTCAAATAATTATGTGATTTTTTGGGTTAAAAATCGTATTAATTGTGATTTTATTAAAAATCATAATCTGTTAGACTTTAATATAATTAATTTAGAACCAGCGGGACTAAATTAAATTTTGCCTAACCGCGCGGGCAAATTCGCGCATGCGCGAAACCTTAAGGTATCAATCAGAAATTTGACCGCTGACGTGGCACCTGCGTATCATGAACTTTGGTATAATTTTTGAAAAACTTAGGGATTAATTAGAAATTTGCCCAAAATCCCCAAATCAACAGAACCCTAATCGGGCGATTTGGGGGAATTCCGTCGATTTCGTCAGAAATTCGACGATTTCGACGCCGTAGATCGACGATAGTCGATTCTCCGACTTTCCCTCGACGTACCGATACCACGTTTGTGGATGGACGTCATCGGAATCGCGAGATTGAAGCCGACGACGGCGGAGAGGCGCGGAACGGAGAAGACGACCGGGACGGAGAACGGCCGCACGACAGCCTGCGACGCTGATTCGGACGTGCTCGCGACACCACGGCAAGTCAATTGTGATCGGTCTCGGTCGTTGGTTTGCCGCCGTTGCTCGGCGGTCGTAGGCGGAGCGACGAACGGTTTTTCGGCGATCGCGGGAGAAGAGAGAGAAAGTTGAAGGGAAAAATATGCGAGGGGCAAAATCGAAATTTCACAATTTTTCCCGAAAATATTTATACCTGGGTCAAGAAAATCAAAAAACTGGACGGATTGGCCTGGTTTCTTTGTTCGACCTAACCCGATTTACGGTCAATTTTGACTTAAGTCAAAATTGGACTTAAATTATTAAGTTTTTCCTCTTTTAATTGGATAAAATCAGTTTTTATTCAATTAAAATCCAATAAATTGATAAAAATTTTGAGAAATTTTTGTCAATTAGGTTTATTAAAATTATAACTATATTTTTTAATAAACTTAAAAAGAAAATATTTTAGAACGAGTTCCGAGATATGTTAAATTTAACTAAAATCACATGAATTGATCCATAGTATGATCATCAAAAGATTAAAAAATGAGTTTTTCAATCCTATTTTGGGAGAATATGAGAATTAACCTGAAATTGAATTGCAATTGTTGCAAGATTTGATGGCTACTGGAGGAAGGTATCTGAACTTCTGTGTAACGGAACTTCGACAAAAGGTTCTGAAGCGCCGTTTACCGCTGTGTGTGCCTAAGGATGACTGTATGTTATCGTTGAGCACATGGAGGCTGTTCACCGGGAGATGCAAGACTGCATCTGGGCCGGAGGGTATGATCATGGAGAGGACTGGCCCTCCATGTTTCAAGACCTCCTGGTCACGCTGAAAATTCGTGAAGATATGTGTGTCTTCTTGGAGCTTGAGTTCAATACCTATAGAGATGCCCTCTATGGTTTGATTCACTATCTCGAGGAGAGGGGTCTTCGCAGAGAAATGATACCTTCTCCTATTCTGGAGCTGCGAAGTGGTTTCATCTTGAACCGCTACCTCGCTAAGGAATACTATTATAGTTTTTCTCCGCTTCTGATCATCTGGATTATGGAATCGATCCCGGTTCTGGCAGTGAACTTGGAACTTTCCACCGGACCGTCCTCGCACCCGGTCCCCACAGGATCGTCCTCGGAACCAGATCCAGATATGTATCTGGATTCTCCTACCGGATCGCCTGGACATCCGATCCCGGTGTGATTACATGTTATGTTTAACTGTCCCCATGTACATATGTTATTTTTTGGGGGTTTTTGTACAATAGGTTGAGACCTCACAACTGCTCAACATAGGCGAGACAAAGAAGCTTATGTTATTTGGAAGAGAAAGAACACTACTGCTCGATTGATTTTGCTAAGTTCAATGATGGATGATATCACCCGATAATTTCGCATGCATGACAACGCGAAAGAGTTATGGGATGCTCTCAAACAAAAATTCGGAAAGCTTTCAGTGTCAAAGCTGCGTGCTTTGACCATAAGGTTTGATACCTTTAAAAAGCGTCCGGAGGTTCCCATGAGGAAACACTTGAGAGTGATGTCCAATATGATCAGTGAACTAGCAGAGGCTGGTCACATACTTAGCAACGAGCAGCAGATTCAAGCTGTCATCCGTTCTCTACCACCAAGTTGGGAACAGATGAAGATGAATCTTACCCATTCCGATCATTTGGTAACATTTGATGATGTTGCCAGACACCTTGAGCTGGAGGAAGATCACCTCCTAGCTATGAAATCCCACCCTGAAGCCCATTTGATTTGTTCGACTAGGAGTGGTGGGAAAAAGAAGAAAGGTAAAGGGAAGGGTAAGTGTAAGTGTAAACAAACTCCAAAGGCTGAAAACCATGGAACCAAGTTGGATGGCTCCAAGGCTAAAAAGAACAAGCGGTTTAACATTTCAAAAGTGAAATATTTTAACTGTCAACAGAAGGGACATTTTGCAAAAGATTGCAAGATGCCCAAGCATGTACATCTAAACTCAAGTATGAGTAAGTTGTATGTATCCTCTTGTACCCTTCTAACTGAGTCACATTCTATGTAGGTGATTGATTCAGGAGCGACAGACCACATAGCCAGAGACCGTGGTTCGTTCGTTGAATACAGGCGGTTGCCGGCTGGAGCAAAAACTATTTTTGTTGGTAACAACTCGTGCGTGGATGTGAAAGGCCTGGACACTTGTAGATTACACCTTCGTGGTGGTCGTGCTCTTCTTTTACACGACGTGTTGTTTGCTCCAGACATTTAAAGGAACCTGATCTCAGTTTCGGCCTTAATATCTTTAGGTTTTCGGTTGTCATTTGAGGACGACACCGTAAGATTATTTTTGGATGATACATATTTTGGCCTTGGATATATATCGGAAGGTTTTTTGATTCTGGATATTGATCCTTGCGAAAGTTTTTCCTTTGTCACTAGTTCAAACTCATCAGATGATGATATTAAACTATGGCATTCTAGACTTGGCCACATCGGTCAGGATCGTTTAAACCGTCTAGCTAAGGCAGGACTGTTGGGAAATATAGAGAAATCTATATTACCCAGATGCGTATCCTGTCTAGAAGGGAAAAGTACTAGGAAATCTTTCGGTACTGGGGCTAGAGCCAAATTTCCACTACAATTAGTCCATTCTGACATATGTGATCCAATGAACGTGAGGACAAGGCATGGGGCATAATACTTCATCACCTTCATTGACGACTATACTAGATATGGTCTGATATACCTGATTTCTCACAAGTCTGAAGCCTTAAACTGCTTCATGACATACATGAGTTCTGTTGAGAATCAGAAGAATAGAAAGATAAAGGCCTTACGAACTGATCGTGGCCGTGAATATCTTTCTGATGAGTTCAAAGCTCTATGCATTGAAAAAGGGATTGAACATCAGTTGTCCATTCCTTATACACCCTAGCAAAATGGAGTTACTGAAAGAAGGAATAAAACCCTTCTTGATATGGTTAGATCGATGATGGCAGAGGCAAGTTTGCATATATCATTCTATGGAGATGCGCTCCTGACTGCCGCATATGTTCTAAACCGTGTTCCCTCTAAGTCTGTTACAGCCACTCCTTACAAAATATGGACAGATCGGAAGCCCGATTTATCCTATTTTAAGCCATGGGGGTGTGCGTCCTATGTCCATTCTACCTCAAGTACTTTTGGTAAACTAGAACCGAGAGGTAGAAAAAGTATCTTTATAAGATACCCAGAGGTATCTAAAGGGCACGTGTTCGTGGGTGAACTGGACAATTGACATGTAACATAATTTGAATCACGTGATGTCACATTTTTGGAAAATGAATTTCCAAAGTTGGGAAAGGTTAGTGATGACCTTATCCTTTATGAGACAAATGAACCAGAGTCATCTGGATCACTTCTTCCGAGTGGGAGAATTGAGGAGGAAGATAGAGATTGTCCAACTCAAAATGATCCGGAAGGTCGTGATCTGAGTCTTGAAAGGGAGGTAATTCTTTATTCCAGTAGGAGTACGGTATTTCCACCCAGTGGGAGTGCGATTCCTGGATATGATGAATATATGAGAGATGTTTATCAAAACCGAGAATACCGTAGGTCTAGCAGAACTAGCATACCACGCCAACGATTTGACATCGAAGGCGAGGCTAATGCGTTCTTGGCATCACTAAAAAAATTTGGTGGTCCAAGTAAAATTCTTCTGGCCATCCTGCAGGATGAAGATGAACCAAAGAATGTACCTGGAGTTTTGTCATCTCCAAAATGAAATGAATGGATGAATGCAATAGAAGAAGAAAGGTCTTCTATGATCAAAAACCAGGTTTGGAATCTGGTTGACCTATCTAAAAGGCGTAGGGCAATTGAGAATAAGTGGATTCTCAAAATCAAGCAAAATGCAGATGGCAGTATCGAAAGATACAAAGCGCGTTTAGTTACCCAAGGGTTTAAACAACAGGCTGGGATAGACTACAAGGAGAATTTTACACATGTTGTTAGATTTACGTCAATTAGTGTCATTTTAGCTATGGTTGCTAACATGAATCTAGAATTACATCAAATGGATGTAAAGACTGCTTTTCTCCATGGAGAATTGGATGAAGAGATCTACATGATTCAGCCTGAGGGCTACATTCAAAAAGGCTGCGAACACAAAGTTTACAAATTGAATAGATCAATTTATGGCCTTAAGCAGTCGTCTAGACAGTGGTATATTCGCTTTTATAATACGATCATGCAGCATGATTTTATAATGATAGACGAAGATCACTGCGTGTATGTTAAGCGATCAGGAAAGAAGTTTGTTATCATCACTTTGTATGTTGATGACATACTTTTAGCTGGAAATGACATAGGATTTCTTGTCGAAATCAAAGATTGGTTTTCTTTCAACTTTGAAATGAAAGACATGGGTGAAGTGGATTACATACTCGGAGTTAAGATTTCGAGAAATCGTTCGAAAAGAATAGTGTCTCTTTCACAAGAGACATATATTCGCAAAGTAGTAGAACATTTCAATTGTGATCACAGTAACCCAAAGTATGTCCCATTGGTTAAAGGTCATAATTTGGGTAAGGACATGTGCCCAAAAACAGCTAAACAACGTGGGGACATGGAGAAGATTCCTTATGCCAATGCAGTTGGATGCCTGATGTACGCGATGTTGTGTACAAGACCTGATATTTGCTATGCTGTTGGGATAGCAAGCAGATATCAATCTGATCCAGGCAGTGCTCACTGGAAGGCTGTCAAAGGGATTTTAAAATATTTGAACACTACTGCAGAATACTCCTTGTGTTATCAAGGCAGTGACCTGATATTGAGTGGCTATACTGATGCTGATTGGGGAGGAGATGTGGATAAGAAAAAGTCTACATCTGGATTCGTTTTCTTGTTGAACGAGGGTGCTGTCTCATGGAGCAGTAAAAAGCAAACATGTGTATCCCTGCCAACAATGGAAGCGGAATATGTAGCTTCAGCTCATGCTGCACAAGAAGCGGTATGGTTGAAGAGATTCTTAAGCCATCTCTCCCTGATCAACTCGACGGAGCCCGTGAGTCTATTCTGTGACAACCAGGCAGCTATAGCATATGCTAAGGATCCTAAATTTCATAGCAGGGCTAAGCATATAGATATTAAATTTTACTTTGTTAGAAATTTAATAAAATATAAAGAACTGTGTATGAAACACATATCTACACGAGATATGGCAGCAGATCCAATGACTAAAGCATTACCTCGAGAAGTGTTCGAGAAATTTGTTAAGTCACTGGGTTTACGACAGTTTCATTTGTAATCCAATTAGTTAGAATAAAGGAGTTTTGTTTGGCAATATGAGTCATTTATGAAACATGTCGGACAGAGAAGTAGCCCACTCACACGGGTGTTTACCTCAGTGGGAGTCAAGAAGTTGATTCCTAGATGAGATGAGGCAGTTATTGGACATTCATAAGTGCATGTCCTATGACGGAATGTCGTCTTGCTCAAGAGCAAGTTTCTTTATGGGATGCAGGAATAAGTTGCTGCATTTGGATTTTCTACAATCCATATGATAAGATATAAGTAGAACTTATCATATTGTATGTCCTATTAGCCTAGAGTTAAGCTAGGGCTGATACTCTAGTATGATGTTAAATGACATGTGTTCTTTTAAAAAGGAATATACACCGTAACACGTGATCAGTATCATGTGTGCTACACGACCACTGGATGAGATGAAAATATTGAGTGATTTCACAATCCCTGGTGTGAGACCAATTTTCGAGAACTGTGATTCCCGAAACCTACCCTTAAGATCCTAATCGTATTCTGGAAGTATGATCCAGTGCTGCTAGCTTGGAAAGTTCATGAAAAGGTTGTGGCATAACGATTTGACCTGGCAGGGCTGACCAGAAAAGCAGGCTGTATCATTATGAAAAGAATATAGTTAAGGGAGAAGGAACTCTGTTCATCACATTCTGAGTTTCGTGGTTCAGGTGCACCAATTGTATTGAAAAGTACAATAGTGAACCTGAATATAATTGTTTGAAATCACTGATGTGAACAATGGGATGTGACATGAGTCCTGGGGTAATAGCATACATTATACAAGAAGGTTGTCGAGATGCTACTATTTAAGTAGCCTGATTGTCCGTGCTCTTGAATTTGGCTTAAATACTCGACGTGTGCTGGTCGCACGAAATCTTTTAAAGAAATCTGATAACTGTTGATCAAGGTCAATAATAATTGAGTGGGAGATGTTGGACCTTGGGCCCATCAGGCAATTATTATTGTGCCTAATTGGGCTCAGGCCCATAAGTTGGGTTGGATGGACCGGTCAACACTCGTTGACCGGCCCAATACCACGTAGATGCCACGTCAGCATGACGTGGCACTGACACAGTTACCGCCAAAGGTGGCGGCCCACGTGGCACACCACGCGGCGGACATGCGGCCCAGTAGTGCCACGTGGTGCATTCTGGTGTGCCGGATTTCCCTATAAAAGGGGAAATCCGGCTGGACCAATTGGTAAGTATGCCCACAACTACTCAACAAGAAAGAAAAAATTCTGGATTAGTTCATGAATTTTGATCAGATTTTCTATAGAGGAAATCTCGTGAAAATCAATTACGAATCCGTTAAAACGTGATCGTAATTCGACTAGCACGAAGACATTGTGGACCCGAACCTGTGGACCTCTTGCTTCAACAAGTAAGTCATTTATTATTATCGAATTAGTTTATTAATTAAACAAGTTTAATACGTAATTACTCGTTAATTACGCGTCGAAACCGTCCGTTGGGATTGAGTATATTATACGGGTTAACCGGAGTTTTGTTATAAGCAAAATCTTACACCAATATGTACACATATGTCAAAAATGGAACCATGAACATTTGACAATTCATTGCTGCCGACAGCTGACAGGGTAGGTAATTTTTGGCAAGTAACAAGGAGTTGTTAATGATCTACATCCATAATTTTTTATATACATTAACTTGATACTCTAGTTAAATTTTAAAAATATATTTTCTTAATTTTTATAATTCATAAAAAATTTATGTTTGATCATTATCTTAATTCTTGAATAATCATCCACGGTCGCCACTAAAGACTTTCGAGAAAGTCATTCCAATGTCCTAACAAGTCGTCGGGAGAACCAACCTAAATAGACACCAACAAGGAGTTACTATTGAGTAACGATGGATTTTTTTGCATTAACTAAAAAGTCTCAAATTTGAATTTTATAGAATATAGCAATATTAAATATGTTGTTGAAAGTGAGAATAAACTTGACTCTTGAAGTGTCCAAAATTTGAGAAGACAGGAACACTCTTCGAGACAAACTAGTTCATAAAAAATTGTTGAGAGAATTTTGTCCCAATTCAAAAATCTTATTTAATTTAAATTTATATTAGTCAATCAGTTAGGAGAAAAAATCTTAGGTTGCAACTTCATTTAATGGAGATTTTGTTGGGAGTCGGAAGCAAATATTGTAGGTTTAGCTGTAGCTATGAAAGCAACTAAGAGAATTTTAAGTTTTTTGACTTTTTGGTACTGATTAATTGTGATGTAGAGCCTACAATCGGTTGCTTTTCTATTGGTTTTGTTGAATTTGTGTATGAGTGAACCTGGTTTTTTTAGAAGTAAAATTTTACCATAGAAATTCGCCTGTTACGCCTAAGTAATTTTTCACAAGTAACAACGAGCTGTTAATAATCTACATGTCCTTGAACGCCTAAGTACGTTCAATTGCGTTCTCGATTAGAGCTTGGTTGATTTGACCTTAAGGTTGAGGATGAGTGGCAATTTCATAATTTCAGGAGTCAAGGAGTATTTTTGTATTTTTAATGGAGCTTCGTCGAAAAAGTGGTCAGAATTTTGGTCCAGGGACTAAACAATTTGATTTGTGAAATATCAGGGACTAAACAATAAATATTGTCCTAATCAATCAATTTCTTCAAATATTAAGACCTATGACTATTTCTTCATGGGGATAGGACATGAGTTCTACTTCTAATTTTTTTTTTATTATTACCTTTCAAAAGGCTACATCAAATATGCACAAGTCTACTACACCAATAGTATCGTTAAACACTAAATATTTCCTTAAAATGGCCAAAAAAATTCAACTATCTAAATAACGTATGCTACTAAATTGGTAATATCTTTAGTATAACGCCCATAAGTACTCGTAAACACATATTACCTAAGGCCCGACATTATTTTCTTCCATTACTTTTTACCAATTCACTTAATCGAGACTTTTCCATTCCGTAATGAAAATAATTTTTTCACTATAATCATATCCTTCGTATGAAAATTCTACCCCCAAATGTCTTCCAATGTCTAGCCATCATGTTTTTCCTTGTGTCCGAAAGCTTGGACTTCTCTCCAAATGTCTCCCAGAGTCCCGCCCATTCTTTTCTTTTGCTTCCCTGGGCTTCCAGAATCTCTTTTGTTTTTTTATAGGTCCTGACTTCCCTGATAGGGCCCATCTCCTTCTCCAATCACTTTTTTGACTAACCGGATCACCAGATCATTCCTTTTGAATTTGAATTCCAAAAATATAGCATTCCAAAATTTGATAGAAACTTTTTTGTTTTCGTTACTTGACCCGACTTGGATATAACCTGTTATTAATACAAGATATCTCAACCAAAAAAAATACCAATACGAGAATATTGCATGTAAAAGTACATTTCGCCTAAGACTAATGACATAAAATGTAAGATAATTTATCATAGTTTTTTCAATGATATTTTTTAACATTCTTGAGACTTTAACTCAAGAATTCTTTAAGTGACTTGAAGTCCTTTAGTACCAGAGTCTCTTACTACTTGGACCAACTCTCGTTGGTGAATTTTCAACACTTATAAATAAATTTACCGTAGTTGCAACTATCCGAATCCAATCCGAACCCGAGACCCTTAACTACAAAACTTATTTTGTCTATAAATTCTCCGAACCGTAACAAGTGAAGCCAGCTTAAATAGACAGACATATCACCGAGGTACCCAGCAACACTCCAATGTTGGCCAACTGCAACCAAACCAACCCCGACATGAGCGAGGACGGCGCGTGCCTCCACGCGCTCCAATACGT
The DNA here is from genome assembly GCA_963995505.1 of Hypericum androsaemum. Taxonomy (NCBI): domain Eukaryota; kingdom Viridiplantae; phylum Streptophyta; class Magnoliopsida; order Malpighiales; family Hypericaceae; genus Hypericum; species Hypericum androsaemum. The sequence goes on from OZ023194.1 coordinate 13,727,443, forward strand.
GCACTCCTTCATGACGTCGAGAGTCATAGAAGCAGCCGTCCAGCTTGACGTGTTCGGGATCATAGCCAGAGCTGACCATGGGTCCCAGCTTTCTCCCCTTGAGATAGCGTCCCAGCTGCTGCCCGAAGGGTACCCTAATGACCACCAGGTGGCCTCCAGGCTCGACGCGATGCTCCGGCTCCTATCCGCCCACGCGCTCCTCACGTGTTCGTTGAGGAGCGCGGCAGGTGGGAGCTCGGAGACTAGGGTCTACGGGCTCGCACCGGCCTCCAAGTTCTTCGCTCGGAACCAGGGTGAGGGGTCGGTGACTCCCTCGATGGCCCTTTTCCACCACCCGTCCAATATTAATGTTTGGTATTGCCTTTGTTCCGCAATTTTTTTCTAAAATTTTTTTTTGGTACATTCGTTTACGATTTTTATACTCGCACGACCTTGATCCAAATTCACTAGTTATGAGGTTGATGCAGGAGTGGTCTTTAGTATTTTTCTTCTATATTTGTAACGCTAAAGCTTGAGCTTCAAAAAAGACTACTCGAATCATGTTGATAATTTATAATAAAGAGTATAACTTAAAATCCGTTTACAATTAAAATTCTGGTCAACAATTTTTTTGTCAGTCCAAACTTAAACTTAATTCATTTTCATTTCTAATTCTCACAGTTTTAACTTTCTATTTTCAGATTTGTACAGAGTTATTCAACCAGGTGAATAGAGTTGAGAAAGTCATATATTTTATGGATCCGATTATACTTGATTCTAGATTTTAATCGTTATCAACAAATTATGTTTATCAGATGGTCATGCAACTTAATCTTCTTTTTTTGTGTTAACCAAGTAACTAAAAGACCCAGAACACATATAGGCCAGACTCTTACCTTATCCTATGCGGTTTTAGGATTGGACAAAAGTGCAGGTCAACCTAAAGACGAGATCTCGGCGTGGATGGTGTCTATATAAACCAGATCTTACTCTTACACCCATAAAAATTATACTATACTTAGACTCACTACTTTCCTCCGAACCCTTACACTTCTACATTGAACTTGTTTTCGATATGGATTAGGTACATCACTTCTCAAATTAAAATTTGACATTAGTATTATATCGATGAGTTTGGAAATGGAGGCGGGTGTTGTTGTGGGTTTTTAATGGTTTACATTGCATGAATTCTTTGGACCCGGAGAGTCTTTGTCCGGATTCTTACCTTAAACATTCATAAGGAAAATGGTCTGGTTCTACCTTTAAATTTAGAACCTGGGTCTGGATCTGGATCTACCCTACCATTACCGCTCCTAGTTAAACGACAGATTTTAGGCCAATCAAAAGAAACAGGGTAGTCGATAGCCTTGCTTATTTGGCCTTAGAATTTTCTGTTGGTTTTCATGTTTTGGACTTTCCACCCTTATGCTGTCATTCCTTACTTGTAGAACATCTAGCGGAATTAGTTTTAGAGCTCGGAAAATATTTTATTAGCGACACAATTTTTGAAAAGTATTACATCTTAAATATTAAAAAGAAAAAAAATCTAACAGAAATAACTTGATTTTATTGGGAGCAATTTGAAAATTTTGTTCTACTTTAGTTGGATTCTGGTCCGACGAATTGTAAAATAATCAATAGATTTTTTTTCGGGAACGATTCGAAGTTTGTTTCCCCTGCTATTTTGTGGATAACCACTCCCCTGGCGTGATATATGAAAATCTGAGAGCACAGTAATTATGGCTAATTAATTTTTATCATGTAGGTCGAATATGAAGGATGCAATAATTGAGGGAGGAGACCAATTTGAGAAGATCCATGGGATGACCTCGTACCAGTATTCTCGCATAGATCCAACACTAAATATGGCTTTCAACGAAGCAATGACAGGAATATCAACCCTAACTATAGCGAAGATACTGGAGATTTACAAAGGGTTCGACGGGCTCGCATCGCTGGTCGATGTCGGAGGGGGGTCAGGGGGAATTCTGAGTATGATCATCACCAAGCATCTGTCCATTAGCGGGATCAACTTCGACCTGCCTCATGTTGTCGAAGCCGCACCCCCAAATAATGACCTCGGTAAGTCTTAGGTGAAAACTGAAATTAGTGCGAGGTCAAATTTGAAAACTTCGCAAAATTTTAGTAGTTTTGCTGAAAATGTAATTTCATGCTTGAATTAATTCAGGCATCAAGCATATTGGAGGGGATATGTTCGTTGAGATCCCCCGTGGAGATGCCATCCTATTGAAGGTAACATCATTTCACAACTTGAATACAAACACCTTACTCAATCCGAACTTAAATAACACCTTATGATCTTCACCTGACTCGAATCCTAATATTCCGTGTTCCTTTGTTGTAGGACGTCCTCCATAACTGGAGCGACGAGCATTGCTTAAAGCTACTGAAAAATTGCCACAAAGCATTGCCCGAAAATGGGAAGGTGATCATCATAACCATGATACCTGCAAAAGTGCCAGACTCAAGCTTCTCCTCCAGGTATCTTGCTTCAACAGACTACATTATGATGATGAAGTATGGCGGAAGCGAACGAAATGAGGAAGAACTTAAAGCACTCTGCAAGGCATCCGATTTTTCGACATTTCGAGTAGCCTGCTCAGCTTATGGCATTTGGAGCGTTGTCGAATTCCAAAAATGACCATTTGTATACACAAAACAGTGACATTTATGTGACATTCAATAAGCCAGGCATTCTGAGAACTGGGCTTAGTTTCTTGCGTAGAAATAAATTATCTTGTAGGAATCTGCATGGTTTGTTATGTTTTTGAACATGAGCAACAGAGGAGTTCATCAGGCACTCGTGCCTTCGGATTGGGTGGTTAATCTCCGAACCGAATCGGATTGGCTATTGTATTCAGAGTATCCTGCATAATGAATTGTTTAATGTTTCATGTCAAACGAAAAAAAATGAGTAGGGTTCATCTACGGGTGACTACGAATCGAATCCGAATTTGGTTCGTCGAATTGACGAATTTGGAATATATGAATTCGGATTTAACAAATCAGAATCAATTGTAGAAACAAATTTAATCGAATTCGATTCAATTCATGGTGACCTAGGTTCATCAAATAAAGCAGCAAGAAGTCTTTTTCAAACAGAAACCAAAAGCAGGATGTTCAGATTGCAAAGAGAGGAAGTTGCCCACATGTGTCGAGAAAAATGTCACAAAATAAAGGCATGAATGAGAATCGAAGAATAGTATGCTCTATTCAGCTTCCGGACCTGGAAGAAAAATTAAAATTAATGGACCATCTTTTTTTGGGGCACCATCTATTTCATTATGCTCTATTTCAGTATGAACTCTCAGATGAATCTTATTGGGTCTGAGTTTATACGAGTTCATCAATATGCGATGAAACGGGGCCATGTGAGGACAACAAAGAACACAAAATCAACCCGTTTTAATACAATGATAAAATTTTGTGGCCAACTTAAACTCACCACATTCCCAACCAGTGACATAAGTAAACTAAACACTATCAATTTCCTGACAAAAAACACACTATCAATTTTAAACGTACCTGGAAAGTACCATAGCGTTGCGTCTGAAAATCTGTAACGAAAAAACAAGTGTTAAGTTCACTAATTTTTTAGCAAAGATTAATAGAAGAAAGATTTTAAATGGAGAAGCTTACTTGAGGCAATAAGATAGCTGTCAAGACGGCACCGATATAATTTAGCAATAGGAACCCAGAGCCGATGAGAGCAGTATTTCTGATGCCAAGAATTGTTGCCATGGTTGGCACACTAAATCTGTGACAATTTGTGTTCATTGTTTAGATCGTTAGGAAAATCATCCTTAAACTGTGCCTGAAATTGAATTAATGAAAGGTAGAAAGACTTATTTCCGATCACCTTCAAAATCTAAAAGATCTTTTGTAATAGCAAGTCCTGAAGAATACACAGTCGTAAAGATCGAGAAGAACAATACTGGAACACTGGAAGAAAGAAAGATGTTCATCAATCAAGGAAGTGCAAGTTACGAGAACTTTCCCCGAGTATTTTTGTTGGGATGCTCCAATCAATCTGATAGCTTAAATATCAATAATTACTTAAATCAGAATAATAAAAAGTTCACGAATTCAATTCATTGAGAGTGCGACATTATTAAATATTGTCATGAGAACTTTGTCATCTTTCAAGAACGAGACTTTCCTGTCAAAATAGATCTCTTGATTGTTGATGTACTAAGGGATGCCATGGAATGGCAAAACTGAGTTGGCTCTAGAGATATTTTTGCAGGCATGATCTACTCATGGTGTTTACAAAATATTTTGGCATAGTTCTCGATAGCTCTGTGATGTCTTTGGTGCACGAGGAGCTGTTTTTTAGGCTCCGTTGCCTGGTGGGCTTCGGCCTCTTTTTGATAGCTATGGGAAGATTTGCTCGGCAATTCATTGTTAGTCAAATTGCCGTGAAAATCTGTCTCTTTAGGTCTAGTTCTAGTCTTGGTTGACCTCTATCCCGTCTCTTTATGTGTCAGGTTATATAGAAATCAGTAGTATTCTTTCCGCTTTCTACGTGAGCAATTTTCACACTTTTTCATAGTTGTACATAACACTAAAATTAATATAATTCTACTTTAAAAAAAAGGCTTGCTTGATATTCTATCTCTCATATACTCTATTTCCCTCATAATTCCAACTAACGATAGTCTTATAACTAAGTTTCACCGGACATTTGTGTGGACACGGCAATTTATTGAGGCGACAACAACGACGATGATTATTTGTTGGATAAGTTCAATTTAGTACCTTGTAGTTGCACCCGTTTCACCTGGAGTACTATGTGATTTCAAATTGGTATTTTAGTACCTTGTGGTTGACCTCCAACTTTCCGGGCAGGTCCAGGGCAGCTGCCCGTCCAAACCCACCAGAAATGACGTCATTTTCAAGCCGACGTGGCAGCCACCTGGCGTCAGAGTGGATTAAATTAAAGCTAATGTGTGATATGGTAAATTACTAAAATAGTCCATAATTTTTATTTTTTTTCCAAAAAAACTCTCATTTAAATATTACTCTCTCTCTCTCTCCTCCTCCTCCTCTGAGTCTCCGGTGTTGTACCACTTCTGCCCTGCTAGAATGGGCACTCGAAGGCTTGCCACCAGCACACCTAGCTTCTTCCGATCCCACCACTAGCACCCCCTCCAAACCCACCACCGGCACCTCCTCCAAACCCCACCACCAGCACCTCCTCGGAGCCACCGATCTGCTTCGGCCCCTGGGGAATCACGAAACCACCTCCTAGAATCCCCCGTACTACATCCTGCCCACACCCCCACCTTCGCCGGAGTGCTCTCGGCCACCTCCGTGGAGCCCACCCCAGTTGTAGTTGGAGAAGCAGCCGCCGAGATGAATAGGGATGACGAGTGGTCCGCCTTGTTGTCGAGCCCCACGTCATCGTCGATTCCAGGCGAGCTCCACCGCGTCTTCGATTCCGGCTGCCACGCACCGCCGATACGGGGTCTGGGACCACCGACGTGCTCGCCCCGTTGCAGGCATCGTCTTGGGAGCGGTGGTGAGCATCGGAACGGCTTCAATCAGTATCTGTCATCGAGCCCTGAATCCTCGTCATTTTTGGACGAGCTCCCACCGGCGAAGGGCGGGGCTGAGTTTGTTCGACTAGACTCAGTCGAGTTTATCAGCGTGGGCGAGTTCTGGTCACAGGAAGGCGAGTTCCCAAACTATGACGCTTTCGAGCTAGGAGGGTCGAGGGGGGAAGAGAGACATAGAGACACACACACACATAGCGAGAGAGAGAGAGAGAGAGGAGGAGGAAGAGTAAGGGGAAAGAGGAGAAAACAACGTTGTTTAAGTGGGATATTTTTTTAAAAAAATTAAAATAATTTAGGACTAATCAAGTAATTTGTCATAGTCCACGTCGATTTTAACTTAAGCCACCATGTTGCCACGTGTCTTCCACGTCATCTCAAAAATGATATCATTTCGGGAGGGTTTGGACGAGCAGCTGCCTTGGACCTGCCCGAAAAATTGATGTCAAACACTGAGTACTAAAATACCAATTTTAAACTACATGGTACTCCAGGCGAAATGGGTGAAACTACAGAGTACTAAAATGAACTTATCCTATTAATTTTTGGAAAGGTACAACGACGATGATTAAGAGTATGTCGGCAAGGAGGAAAAGTACTGGGAAATGTGAGCGATTGTTGAGAGAGAAAAACGAAGAAGGGCGTGTGGTGTACGATGCTGGGCCAGGAACAGGGAATTGCTTTTTATTTTCTCGCGAGCAGTTTTTAAATATCTTTTTAACCATGTTTTCTGCATCAATAAAACTTAATTATCTTTTTAAATAATTTTTTTTAACGATTTCAACCAACTATCTGTTATCCTTCATAGAAAATTACATTGAATAGGAGGATTGTAGTTTTTTACACCTATTAATGTTTGACTAACATCTAAATGTTGTAAAGGTTTTTAAAATAGGGATTCAACGTTGCCAATTTTTTAAGGATGAAAGTGCGTAAGACCAACAGCATCCATGCCTTTGGCATGCCCTCGCCCTGCCAGCTATGAAAAAAAAAAGATAAAAGAAAAAGGAGGAGCGCCTTCAAAACTTGCCCCCACGCCCTCGCTCTCGCCCTCCTATTTTTTTAAAAAAATTTTTTATCTAATTAGTTACACTTAGTACAATGTTATTCATATAAATAAATTTTTTAGATATTATTTATGTGGTTAAAAAAATTTAGAATTATCTATGATAAAAAATAATTATAATTTATATGAAAATTAGAATTAGAATTATTTTTCTCTAATTTTGTATTCCCACTTCGAGAAAAATAATTTTTTTTACTTTGGCCAAAAAATATTTCTTGTTATCTTAATTACAGAATAAATATTTACGTATATTTATATAATTTTTATATAAACAAAAATAAAATTAGATAATATGTGGATGAGAGAGAAATTAATTGTTTATTCTGTGACCTAAGGGTAGGTTTTAGATGTGGGTAGAATAAAAGATAATTGAGTTGTGCTGATGTGGATGAGAGAAAAATTAATTATTTATTCTGTGACCTAGATTGAGACAGGTTGTGTATGCTGATGGTCTAAGGATCCAACGGTCCATGTGATAATTTTTTTACACCATAATCTTTGTTAGATCTACTTGAGGCAGTAATGAGGGATCAATTAAATCGATTATTATATAAACTTGCTATATATATAGATATATAAAACCCGTATAAATTAATATTCTTTAGACCACAAAATTTCATTAGTTCAGAAAGGCGTTGAATTTAATAAGTTTTTTGGGTGGAATTGAATTTAATAAGTTGGGATCGGAAAAAATGACTTAGTTTTGGAGATTTACGACGATTAATTGATAAAATTTTATTGAATGTCTTAACTCCCGTAAATCATATGATAATTCTTTTATATCACTGCTTTGTTAATTCATAATATTCTAATAAGCGCCCAAATGAGTCAAACTCCAATTATGAGTCGATTGAAAGATTGTTATAAATTATGACGTGCGCGTCACGCTAGTCAATTCCAGTACGTTTATTGGTTCCGGATAAAGCAAAATCTGAACCTTCTAGCCGCTTTCCTTTACTAGAATTAACTCGCATACATGGGCCGCTGAGCTTACAAGTAATTTGACTTCTAAGAATGATGTTTCTCAACTCTGTTTAATCAAAATGTATCAAATTCGAATTGTTAGACTCCTAGGAGTATTTAATAATTATTAAAAAATAATTAAGTGAATTTTATGTTTTTGACGTTCTGGGTACTGAATAATTGTGGTGTGGAGCCTAAAGTCGGTTGCTTTTTTATTGGTTTAGTTAGTTGGGATTGGATTTTTTTTTAAATAGGCAAAAAATATATATTTTTTCTAAATAGACAAAAATTTAATATATTTTCAAAACAGACAAAAAATTAATTCAAAATTTTAAAAAAATTAGGGAGACAACCCATAAGCGGGTCGACTCCATCCCTTTGCCACTAATTAAAAAAAATGCAATAGTGGAGGCGACCTGCTTATAGGTCGCCTCCCCTCCAATTTTTTTATTTTTTTTGTCGATCGAACTCGATCGACTTTTAACTTCAAACAAATTTTGACATCGTTACACTCTGTCTTTGAAAAAGTTGTAAACTACAAAGTTGTAGATATATGTCTCAGCTTTGCATAGAAATTTGAATCAACTCAATCGGACTCCGGAGTAAAAATTTGTGTCTCCCAACCGAAATCAGTCGATCAATCTCGATCGGCTTTTGACTTCAAACAAATTTTTGATATTGCTACACTCCGTATTTGAAAAAATTATAAACTACAAAGTTGTAAATATACATCTCAACTTTACATAAAAATTTGAATTAACTCAATCGGACTCCGGAGTAAGAAGTTGCAAAAATTAATTTTTTTCTTCTTTCGTACTTCGATTGAAAAATAATTTTTGCAACTTCTTACTCCGGATTCCGATTGAGGTGATTCAAATTTTTGTACAAAGATGAAATATATATCTACAACTTTGTAGTTTATAACTTTTCCAAATCCAATGTGTAAGGATGTCAAAAATTTATTGGAAGTCAAAAGTCGATCGAGTTCGATTGACTAATTTTGTTTGGGAGATTCAAATTTTTACTCCGGATTCCGATTGAGTTGATTCAAATTACTGTGTAAAGGTGAGACGTATATCTACAATTTTATAGTTTATAACTTTTCTAAATACGGAGTGTAACGATGTCAAAAATTCATTTGATCGATCAAAAGTAAAAAATAAAAAAAAATTGTGTGGTAGGCGACCCATAAGCAGGTCGCCTCCAATATTTTAATTTTTTCTAGACAACCTGCTCCTAGGTCGTCTCTTTATTTTTTTAATTTCTAATTAATTTTTTGTCTATTTAGGGAATATATCTAAATTTTCTGTCTATTTTGAAAAAAAATCCCGTTGGGATTGACTATATTATACAGGTTAACCAGAGTTTTGTAATAAGCAAAATCTTACACCAATATGTATACATATGTCAAAAATAGAACCATGAACATTTGACAATTCATCGCTGCCGACAGCTGACAGGGTAGGTAATTTTTGGCATGTAACAAGGAGTTGTTAATGATCTACATGTCCTTGAACCATAATTTTTTATATACATTAACTTGATACTCTAGTTAAATTTTAAAAATATATTTTCTTAATTTTTATAATTCATAAAAAAATGATGTTTAATCATTATCTTAATTTTTGAATATCCACGGTCGCGCACTAAAGACTTTCGAGGAAGTCATTCTAATGTCCTAACAAGTCGTCGCGAGAACCAACCTAAGACCACCCGCATCGGCGCCTTTGGACGCCCTCGACCCGGCGCGTGTCAGGGAGGACGTGTTTCGCCTCGCCTGAACTATCTACTTAGTTATATTTGGCACAATATTATTCGTACAAATAGATTTTTTAGGATATGATTTGTGTGGTTAAAAAAATTTAGAGTTATCTATGATAAAAAATAAAAATAATTTATATGAAAATTTATATTTTTCAAATCTCTATAAATAAAGTCCAATATTAATATATTTTCACACACAATCTCAAATTCTCTCTTATTTTACTATATACTATCTTCTTAGTTTTTTTCTTATATTATTTTTTCTATGGATCCAAATGATCCTAATTTTCCAAATTATCAACCATTTGGATCTTATAACGGAATAAATATTTATGTGTATTTAATATAATTTTTATATAAACAAAAATAAAAGTAGATAATATGTGGATAAAAAAAATTAATTATTTATTGTGTGAAGATTGGGACAAAATGCACCTGTCTATTTCGACGTCAAATATCTGATTGACGCCATTGATATAGCTATGTGCTGAGAGTAGAGCAACGACACCTCCCAATCCCTTGAATAGCTGAGACCATCGAAATAGATGAGGGTGCTCCAACCATGTTCTTGCCAGAATACATCTGTTTCAAATATAAAAAATGGGATCATAATTTAATGGAAAAAAAACTTAGAAGTCCCTATAGTTTAATATATTGTACTAATAGGTCCTTTCAATAGTAAATTGGTCCATGAGTTTTAAGAAATTAAACTCATTAGTCCCTGTGATCAATTTATATCTCAAATAATAATATAAAATTACTAAAATATCCTTCCCTCACATTAAACTAGAAAAGCATTAAAAAAATTCACCTACGGAGACAAAATTACAAACATCAAAAGAGTAAAAAACTGTAAGGTTCTATCAACTGGAGAGGTCGGAGCGATGGTGTCGGCGTTGATATCGTCGATGAGTATTGGGTTGAGGAGAGGGTCAATAGCAGCATCCGTTACCGGATGATGGTATAAATTAGTCCTCGAGCGGCTGGGGCTGTCGCCGTTGATCTCGGCGTCGTCGAAGGGACTGAAAATGACATCGGATTAGGCAAAAGGCTCGACGTACGAGGAGGACGAGTGGTCGTTGTTCGGCCGTGGGGTTGGAGGGGCAAGCACCGGATCGGAGTCAGCCGGCTCCACCAGGGAGAGCGGCTGGGAGGAGGACATGACGCTCTGGTACGAAACGTCTTCATCGAGGGCAAGGCTCTCCATGTCCTCCCGGTTGTCCGATCCCATCATCTTTGTCGCCGTGTTCGACTCTACTACCAGCTAATTGGTCAAATTACAGCCGTAGGGTAGATTAAATTACAGTTGCACGTGTCTGAATCTATATACCCTTGTACTCCACTCCACTGGGCTTGTCCTTTCTCTTACCTCTAATCTGCACCGACGAGCTTATTTCTTTGAGATAGAAGAAAATCGTGGGTTTATCCAGTTTAACATGGTGCGTATCTATTTATCCGGCGGAGGCAAATTTTACAAGAGAAGAAGAGGACAACTAATTTCCTTATGCTTTTACAAGTAAGGCTATTTTAGTAATTTATGTTGCTATTTGAGATATAAATTGGTCAAAGGGATTAATGAGTTCAATTTTTTAAAACTCGGGGACCAATTTACTAATGACAGGACCTATTAGTACAATATATTTAACTATAGGAACTTCTGAGTTTTTTTTCCTAATTTAATTAATCAATTTCCCAAGCCTGATATTAAACAAGATTAATTACATTTTACATTGCTCTAATATTGATAATTTAGTATGACCTACGTACGTGTAGCCTGCAATTGCTCCTCGTAAGGCGTAGGGCCTCGTGAATCTCAATAACACTTCAGCGAAATGGGGTTTTTTCTCTACTCGAGGGTGGTCAGGATCCTATTCATAGCAAAGAAATTAGGGCAAATTACTGTAGCATCTCTTTTATTTGACTTAATCGACGATTTAGTCTCTCTAGTTTTAAAAAATATTATGACATCCCCTTCTTTGATTTTATTATACGTTTGGGTCCTTGACTCAAGTTAGCAACTCTTTTTTTTTTATTTTTGTTATTGAAATGACTAAAATACTCTCGCAAAGCTAACAAAATTTCATCTCCTTCCTCTTCCTTCGATTCTCTCACCGGAAACACCACCAAACGATCAGAAAAGATGAAACGACATACCTGTACCACCGTCACCGGTCTCGCCATCGATGGTGACAAGACTGCGGCTCTTTAGATGAAAGCCATAGTTGATGAAAGCCATAGTTTTTCCCTCCTTTTCTCATCTAAAATGACACCTCTTCCTTACTATACTGGGATGGGGCGAACCCGACAATAACCAAATCCCGAAGATCTCCAAGAAAGAGAAAGGGCGACAGTGGTGGACTATGCTTCTTCCTCGGATGACAAAAACGATGCCATCCCAGAGGAGGAGAAAAACCCCCTAGTTCCCAGAGGAGACGACGTTCAACCAATAACCCCTCATCAAAAACCCATCTCCAGTTCGAAAATCCATCAACAATAGCAAACTCAAGGGTGGTCGTAGCCCTTTCTGAGGAAGTCTAATTGACGCTGCGAGAATGTGGAGAGGGTGGTCGTAGCCCCGTCGTCTCTTCTGGGCTGAATCGGAGAGTGCGCTTTGGAGACGTCGATGGTCTCACTTGCAGCGCCGTCGACGAGGACAGGCACCACCGAGAAGGGGGGAAGTTCTCGCCGGTGCTTAGGAGAGAGAAAGAGGGCGCCGACATCAGACCCATGCTACTGACGACGAGGAAATCCAAGTTCTCTCCCAGCAATGACGGCATCTCCTTGTTGGGTTGTGCTACGACAGCGAAGCAACTAGCCTCATCCCACCACTTCTTTCTCGGCTTCATCTTAATTTGGGTTAAGTTTTGGTTGTTGGGTCACCGTCGGCGAGAAGGCAATGATCAGAGGAATGGATGATTTTTTTTTGTTTGTGTTTGAAGGGTAGTTTTGTCATTTCAATGCAAAAAAAAAAATGACGCCAGCGAGGGACCCCAGAGTATAATAAAATCAAAGAAGGGGGGATGTCAGAATATTTTTCGAAACTAGAGAAACTAAATCATTGATTAAGTCAAACAAGAGAGATACTACAGTAATTTGCCCAAGAAATTAACACCAAGCAAGAAAGTTATCACACAATCGAATCACATCTCCGACAATTTCCAACAGTGCTCAATTTTGAATATCGCATTGACCGAATAAAACATGAATGTTAACAATTTACCTGGTTCTGCATGACATTGAGCCTCTTGATCCGGCAATTGCGCCCAACATCTGAGCAATTAAATAGCCGTGCTCATGGAATCTAATTGCAGGCAAAATCTGAGGGTTTCTGGGCAACCGAACTGCGGACAGTAATTGCCCCGTGGCTATGTTCTTCACGTTGAATAGAAGAGAAGATCTACTACTTCCTTGAAATGAGCATAGGCCTGAAAGTTTCATAGACGAGGAAGGTAGTAGAGAGAGGTCCATCTCAGCTCACGTTGAAAGTTCCTAAATTTTTTAGGGTCCCCGGTGTTTGACAAGGTATGTTTATTTTTGTTTTGATATAGTATGTTATTTGGATACTTATTGAGACGAGATGGATATGATTTTTGAAAGGTGGTAAAATTTTTTCAGTAAATATTTAACACTGAGGTGCTTTCAATGACTCGAATTTGAGACCTATTGATTAAGCTAATGTTGGAAATCTTGTCCTATGTTTATTAATTAGAATTAATGTTATTTTTATACAGATCCATAATTATAGTTTAAAATTTGATGCTCGTGGCAAGTGCATGGGCCAAAATGCTTTAATGTCCATGTGCTTACATATTTTGAAATATCTGCCCCACAAACTAAAAATTGTCAGTTTCACGTATTAATATAAACCAGGTTTAATGGTTAGGTGAACCACTTTTCTGTCGTTACCGTTTTGGCTTTTTTATAAGTTGGTGTTTATTCCAATCTAGGAGTATGTACATATTTACGACGCTTGAATTCTTTGTATCACGAAATCGCAGCCACAGCTTCTTTAAAATCTAATAGATATACGAAGGGACTCCATTCAATAGAGAAACTTTTCTACAATCGGTTCATTACAACATACAAGAATGGGTGGCTTGGTCGAATGTTTTGAAGTAGAAGTATGGGCAGAATCTTCTGCTCTTCTTGGAGTCACTAGAGTCGTCAGGGACCAGGGGTTTAGAATAGTTTGGAGGAAATATGTGGCCCAAACTAGTTGAATGCCGAAGAGAGGGGGTAAATTTGGTGGGGACTGGGGTAGTCCCCAAATATGGGACTAACTCAAACCAATATCACTACACATGTAAACTAATATCACTTCACATGTAAACCAATATCACTTCATAAATAAACCAGCGTCTTCTAAACCAATATTACTTCACATGCAAACCAATATCACTTCACATGCAAACCAATAACACCTGATAGGTTATTGACCATTAGATTTAAAGATAATCAAATCTGACGGCCCAAAATGTAGTCCCCACCTATGGACAAATTTTCTTTAGTCCCCACTCAATCCGGTCTCGCCGAAGGGATTGTGTTAATGGTTGGAAGGAAAAATTACTATTAAGTCTTGTTTGAGAAATTAACTTTTCGGTCTATGATGTTTGAAAAATTAATTTACAGTCTTTTATGTTGATAAAAACTGTTCATTGTTAACTTGCCACTATGTAATATGTTTTTCTAGGGGTTCCACAATGTAATATGTAAAATGCCCTTCATATGATCACAATTCTCATAAATGCCCTTCTTTTTAACTTGAATTTTTCAATTTCATAGAAAACTTGGTGAGATAAAATGTCACACAATAAAAATCGAAGAATAGTCTGATCTTCCATTAACTCCAACGAAAGAGAAATGAAAAATTGAAATCCAAATTATCTAGCCAACCATTAGAAAAAATTCCCCCTACCATCTTTTTTCTCAAAAGAGCGACCTGGGAGCATTCTATTCATCAACAAGTGTAATACTATGTTAAAAAGGGTTAGGTTTAAGTGACTTAATTTTAATTTTATTGTCCATATCAACAACGTATATTATTTTTTGCAAACATCACGAGAGAACTCCAAGATTAAGCAAGTTTGATAAGAAATAATTTCACGAGGTTATAGAATTAATACTATCCCACGATCAAGATAATTGGCTGAATTCGGTGAAACAATTTCATAGAAGTTCATTGAGATCTTCTCAAGGTATGTATAATGCAGATAAAACATATTTGAAACGATTCGTGTTGGTCTTTAGAGATACTCGATTATAGGATTGACAGAAATAACATTAAACATAAGCAAATAGTCTAATACGAAGCGTCTCTTACTCCCATATAGCAAAACCAAGTTATTGGATGGTAGGATTGGTAGTAAACGGTCAAGCCATCAATATTCCTCTAAATAAAGAGAAATAAGGCGTACTCCGCATTCACTAGCTTCCACAGAAATTGATAGTACTTGAGGCTTTCTTCCTGCAAATTCAATTCAATCTCTTAAATGATCGATTTTTCTAAAGGCATCTCATATAATAGATATATCATATTGCTCCAAGTGAGGCAACTAATGAAAATGTAACAATTATATCAGAGTTTGTTGAGTTTTTGTTCTGGTTGGAAATCTTTTTTTGAAAACAAAAACGTATGGTTGAATTTTTTTTTCAAAAATCAGAGTTTTAAGAAACTATTTTTGGAAAACAGTTTCTATTGTCCTTGAATGAAAAACGAACGGAATTATTGGGGCTGAAATGGAATTATTGAATTCTGTACCTTTTTTACATAATATGTCCTTTCTTGAACACGCGAGTAACTTGCGGGGATTGAATTGGAATTGTTGTAACCAAGCTAGAGACTGATCTGTAATTATGCGCGCAGAGCGCTTTTAGGGGCGCTGTCCTTATTCGCACAAGCGTGAAAGTTGTAGGGATTAAACTGAATTATTGCCAAATGAACGCGAGACTGTCCTTACATGCAAGTGAGTAAAATTATTTGGGACTAAACCGATATGAAGGAATCTGTCCTTATTTACAAACGCAAGGAAATATGAAGGACTAATCTGTAATTAGTCATACCGCAAGGAATCTGTCCTTAGGGCCTCACGGGCCTGAATTTTTTCGGCCCAAACCCGAGTTGATTAATGGATCAGTCAACTCGGGCTCTCCCTTGCCTATTGGGCTTGTAATTTTTTGGGCCTCACATAGTTTTTTGTTTGACTGAAATTTACCTTTAGTCAACAAAAGTTAGACTATGTATTATAAATTAAGTTTTAAAAGATTTTAAGATAATCTTTTCTTAAAGTTGGTTTGGAAAATTATTATGATAATTTTTTTTTAAACCTAATATTTTTTCCGGAAGGGTCCGGAATTTTTTTTAAAAAGGTATAAGTACTTATAAAAAAGGGAAAATTAAGTTGTTAAAAGATTTAAAGAAATTTTTTTAAAAAACATATTCTTTTGAAAATTATAATGATAATTTTGTCAAAACCAAAATATTTTTTGGATAAGTTCCTAAAATATAATTTCTAATATTTTTAAAGTCTAGACACTAAAAAATATGAAAAATAACATAACCTATAAATATCACGCAATAAAGCCTATGTTATGGATATTCTTTATGCATTTTATTATCGTTGTAAAGTTATTTTTTTTAATCATTGGGACTACTTAAGCGTTGACCTAATTGACTTGCATTATTATGCAAATGAAGATTAAAAGAACTTCAATCAAGCTTGATAGTGTAGATACGCGACATGCACCACAAGATCTTTTATGTGTTTCTAGGTCTTGTTTGAAGTTTCTTGTACATATGTTTTTGGAACTTCATTAATTTTCATGGTTATTTCGTTTTAATGAAGACGTATTTGTTTTTGCAATTAAACGATCTTGTTTATTTAATTGTGAATTATTACCATGTGATTGAATTTACTATCAAAGAACTTTGAACGTTTAAATTTTGAAATTAATTCTCTGAGGGTGAGGAGAAATATACTCGTGACCTACTTCGAATTTGAAGATAATCAAGGACATTATATCATTTAAAGTTATGAACGTATAATAAATTAAAATATATTGTTGAAACAAACTCCTAACGCAATTTTTAATAATTTCCAATAGTCATGTTGATTTCTTCCAAATCAATCATCAACGAGCTCAACAAGGACTTAAAGCTCAACGGTAACAACTATGACAACTGGAGCGTGAAGATCCAGTATGTGGTAAAATAACAGGATATTTTTGAGATCATAAATACAATTATGGTCAAACCTGAAGAAGGTAACACCGCCCAGCATAGGCGTGACAAAGAATGTCTACTTGGCTTGGAAGAAGAAAAAATTATGCTGCTCAACTCATCCTATTATGTGCCATGATGGATGACATTACTAGGAAATTTTGTGCATTTGAAAATGCTAAGAACTTGTGGGATGCCCTTATGGAAAGATTCAGAAAACTTTCAGTCTCGAAGCTGCGAGCTTTAACCATAAGGTTCGACACTTACAAGAAGCGTCTTGATCATTCAATAAAGAAGCAGCTTAGGGAGATGTCCAACATGATGAGTGAGCTAGTTGAAGCTGGCCATAAGCTTAGGGATGAGCAACAGATCCAAGTAGTCATTCATTCCTTGCCTGCGAATTGGGAACACATGAAGATGACCCTTACCTATGCTGACAATGTCACGATATTTGATGATGTGGCCCATCACCTCGAGCTAGAAAAGGATCACCTCATGGAGATTAAAGTCCACCCTAAGGCATACATGGCTGGATCAAGCTTTAAAAAGGGTAAGAGGAAGATGGGTCGGAAGGGCAAAGGCAAGAAAAGCTGGGAAAACAAGAAGAGCAAAGCTAAAAATTCTAGAACAAATGAGAAAGTTCTTAGAGTAAGAAGAAAAGAAAGGTTAATATTTCTAAGGTAAAATATTTCAACTATCAGAAGAAGGGTCACTTTGCAAAAGATTGCACTGAAGAAAAGAAAGTACATCCTATTAACTCATATGCGAGTGAATTATATGTATCTAGTACTATCCTTCTAACTGAAAGTCATCTGACGTGGATGATTGATTCCGGAGTGACAGATCATGTGACGAAGGATCGTGGAACCTTTGTCAAATTTTGACGACTACCTGGTGGAGCAAAATCTATCTTTGTTGGCAATAACACACGAGTAGATGTCAAGGGCATAAGCACATGTAGATTGAGCCTACGTGATGGATGTACCCTACTTCTACATGACGTGTTATATGCTCCAGAGATTTTTCATAATTTAATTTATATTTTAGCTTTAATGTCTCTTAGTTTTCGTTGGTTGTTTGAGAATAATTTTGTTCAGTTATTTTTAGAACATGTCTTTTATGGATCTGGTTATCTATCGAATAGTTTTTTAATCATGGATGTTGATCTTTGTGATTTACGTGATACAAGTTTTTCCTTTGTCACTACTTCGTAAACGTCTCAAGATGATGTTGTGTTGTGGCATTCTAGATTGGGCCATATTGGTCAAGATCGCTTAAAATGTCTGGCTAAGTCAGGACTATTGGGTAACTTAGAAAAGGCTATATTACCTACTTGCGAATGTTGTCTAGAAGGACAATCAATAAGAAAACTATTTAGAAAAGAACTACAGCTGATTATCCATTATAATTAATTCATTCTGACATTTGTGGTCCAATGAATGTGAGGGTAAGATATGGAGCATATTGTTTCATCACTTTTATAGATGACTATAGTAGGTATGGTAAAATCTATTTGATTTCTCACAAGTCTGAAGCATTAAGTTGCTTCAATACAATCATGAATTATGCTGAGAACCAACGGGATCGAAAGATTAAGGCCTTACCATAGTTTTAAAAAATATGGTCCGACCGGTCGGACCATGAATCATCTCCTTTACCGGCTCATTTTTTGGGTGAAAAATGGACTCCGAACGAACTGTCCATTTTTTGGTCAGACCGGGCAGTTTTTAGCCTCGTTCTGACCAAAAATCACCAGTTTGATGAGAACTTACCCAATTTGGTTCAAAACTTACCCAATTTGGTTCGAAAATTACCAGATTTGGTTCGATTTTTTATGTTATGCTTTTTTTAAGTTGAATTTGGTAAGTGATGTTTAAAATAAAATAATTTTAATAAAACTTGGGTAGGTAAGTGGGTGGGGGAAAGGAAAAAACACAAAATAGTCCCTACCATTTACAATTACATACTATAAAAATAATATATTTTAAATAAAAAACTTCTGGCTATGCCACGCGGCGGAGCTACCCACTAGCTATGCCACGTGGCGTGCCATGTGTCAGCTACGTGTCGGCCACGTGGCGGAGCTACCCACTAGCTATGCCACGTGGCGTGCCACGTGTCGGCCCAAAAGCCCAAAGGCTTTTGGGCCTAATGGGCCTGGGCCTATTTTTGCCCAATAATGGGTGACTAATGGGTCAGTCCAACAGTTTTTATTTAAATGGATTGTTGACGTGTCGTTGGTCACCGAAAAATTTATCTTAATGGGTTGATTGTTCTATTTTGATAAGTATATGGTATTAACTATTAAGTGATCCAATTTTGAGTAAAAAATGATAATTGTACTTTTTTGATTATATAGAGGGTGTTATTTGATATTTTATCTTTTTAAATTATGATATGCCACATCCTTCTTACATAGAAGCTTTAATAATAATCTATGGTGTCAGATTATAAGAGTTCTACTAATAAGTAATTAAAACTGTTAAGTTTCTAAAAATTCCATAGCCAAATGTGGCTAGGCTAAATTAAGTAAAGGAGTAATATTCCACAACGTATTTTTCGAATGTGAACTAGTCCATATCCAACTTACAAATGTAAGCTGGGGGTGGATTGTGCACGGAAAAGGGGGCTCTCGTCCCGTCCGGAAAAAGGGAGACCATTGGCAAATTAAAAAAAAATAATTGACGCTGATGCAAGTGCTGAAGCAAAAACCACCTCTTTCCTTATGACTCTAACGTGCATTCATTTATTAATTACCTTTTTTTATTATTTCATTTTTAATAATAGATATCATTTTCAAGAAATATCATTTAATTATAAATATTAAATTTTTATGTCACTATTATTAAATGTTAACTTGGCGTGTTAACCCAGCATGCATTTTTATCGTACCCGGGCATGTCAATTGATCGTAACCAAGCATGCCTTTTTATCGTACTCGGGCATTCCAATTAATCGTAATCAAACATGTCTTTTTATCGTACCCGGGCATGCCAATTGATCGTAACCAAGCATGCTTTTTTATCGTACACGGCATTACAATTGATCGTAACCAATAATGCCTTTTTATCGTACCCGAGCATGCCAATTGATCGTAAACAAGCATGCATTTTATCGTACCCGGACATATCAATTGATCGCAACCAAGCATGACTTTTGATCGTACCCAAATATGCCATTTAATCATTCCCGGACATGCGGATTTATCAAAACAAATCTAACAACATTCAATATTCTCAAAGATGCATCACTCCAGAGATTATTACGACGATCATACTAGCACTCGGCGTTTGGGAAAGCCAAATTTCCCTGTCAAATAATTGCTTAAACAAAATTGGATAAAAGTGTCGAATAGTTCCTGGGCCTAGATCAACATTGCAATTGAACCAACAATCACCTCAGCTATAGTCTAAAAAAAATCACATCCACCTTTGCAGGTAAAAATACTAATTAACATTCTTCCTCACTCAATTTTCCCTCTCAATTAGAAAAATAAAATTAAAACGCATAAACAGTTGAGGCTAATTATTGAGTAACTAGTAACAAGGTTTCCGATGGAACTGCTGGAGGTCGCGCCTGGAAGTTCGACGCCGGGGGGAAGAAGTAGAACCAGCACAGCCTCGTGGCCGAGATTCTGACCGTAGCCAATCGCCTCCTCCAGTCATTCAACCCGAGGAACTATGTCACGGTGAGGCGGCACAAGAGGAAGCTCTGGATCGAACACGCCAACGCCGTCACCGGAATCATCGTCGTGGAAGCTGGTCGTCGTTGTCGGAAGTTGGTCGTCGTCTTCGTGGGGTTGGATCTGCCCCTCGTCATCGAATCTACTGGTCATCGTCGGCGTCGTTAGTTTCGTCGCCGGCAGCGTCGGCAGGGTCGTACTGAGGAAAAGGGGGAGAGAGGAGAAAACCACGAGAGAGAAAGTGAGAGAGAAAACGGAGAGAGGATGAAAGCCAGTAAAAGACAAAAATATCTTAACTAATTATTACCGTTAGATCTCTGACGCACATCTAGTCACCAAACCATATTTAATCATGTACCGTATGAGGTCGTAATACGAGACTCTGTACCGAATCCCCTCTTATTTAAGTTACGTTCAAATTCATAAAGGTTACAATAGAATAATATTATTATTTAGAAAAAAATATACTTTAGTACTTATAGTATAACGAAAAATCATATAAGTATCATGTAGTTTAAAACTGGATCAATTGAGCCAAACTTTTTTCAATTCCATCAGGCGGCGAGGATTGTACGATGCGTTGGTGAGGCCTCCATCCTGCTAGAATTCGTCATGAATAAGAAAATTTGGTCACGTAGATCCATGATCTTGCCAGAACTCGTCAATAGTAATGTCCAAATTTATCGAAAATTTATGCCATGTAATTGTTCCAATTAGCTTCATAGACAGGTGGTGGCAATGTCCATCTTTGTACATCGGTTCTGCAGCTTCTTTCTGTTGAAAGTTCCTTGCTATTATGCTGAATTCCCTCATGTGGCAAATGAAACGACAACGTATAGAGAGGGGCGAGAGAGAGAGAGAGACGAGGGAAGCTAGAGAGGAGAGGTAGACGAGGGGGGAGAGGTGGAGGATGAGTTTTAAAATTTTTTTAAAAAAGAGGTATTGTGTTGGTATTTTACCGATAAAGCTAATGTAGCATGCCACATTGTTAAAATAATGACGTTGTTTTGACCAGTTAAGCTCGAAAAGTACCGAATCCCCTCAGATAATTTTCATCCTAATTTTTCCCAATTATTTATCCACCTACATCCTAATTTCTCCAACTAAATATTTATGGGAAAATTACTCTCAAATTCTTCGAGTTTGCTTAAATATACTTAAAAGTTCTTCCTGTTCACAAAATAGATTACTACGTCCCACTAGTTTGCTTTTATTATACTTTCGGGTCCCTGGCGCATGTTAGCATTTCTTTTTTATTTTTGTCAATGAAATGACGAAAATACCCTTAGGACCAAAAATAAAAAATTGATGATGTCATCTCTTCTTCTACCTCTAGCCAAACCATTGAATCTGTACAATATAAATGCAATGGGACCAATTCCAAATCAAAGCACTTGCACTCGAAGGGCTAGGCATCAACATCTGAAATCTCGAGGTTCAACTGCACCTGGAAATCCCTCGTCGTCCAAATCTCGAGGTTGAATCAGAGCACTTTCAACCGTCCACACCACCGCCGCCACCGTCTTCCTCTTGGCAGTCGATGCGGAGATCAAGATGCGGGATGCCGGTCCCTCGCACTCCATTAAACTCGGCGAGCGTCCCCTACTTGACGAGTGTCCCCACCACTGTCGTCATCTTCCTCCTAGCAGTCGACGTATAGATCAAGATGCGGGATGCCAGTCCTCCTGGATGAGTCGGTCGCTGAGAGAGGAGTCGGTCCTCCCCGATGTCTGACCAAGAAGACGTAGTCGCCGACGGAGATCAGCCCGTCGCCGTTGCCGTTGCTGACTAAGAAGAAGACGCCGTCATTATTGCCTCATCGATTGAGAAGAAGATACATTACGAACCCCACCACGTCGTCGGCGACGGCCTCGTAGAGATTGTTGCCTCGTCGATCGCACTCCATGGAACTGTAGCTCATTCCGTCGGAAGCCATCGTCGTCGAAGCCAGTTGAAGATTGAACGAAATTTCACCCGTTGTCAAAGCTAGTTGACAATTGAACGGAACTTCACCCGTCGTCGTCGGAAGTCATCTTGACTCGGCCAAAGAAGAAAAAAAAATTTCCCAATTGGAATTGGGGATTTAGAGAAGAGGGATAGAAGACGATTTCAATTAATAACACCAAGATGATGTCAGCAATTTTTTTCATTTTCGTCATTTTCATGACAAAAAATATATAAAAACTCATTTAGGGACTCAAAAGTATAATAAAAGCAAACTAGAGGGACGTAGGAATCTATTTTGTGAACAGAAGGGACTTTTAAGTATATTTAAGCAAAGCCGAAGGATTTGTGAGTAATTTTCCCAATATTTATTCTAATCACCTGATGAACCCTAAGGCCTAATTAGGACGGACTAAAATAAACATGGAAACCCCAACCCGATTTCCTCAGGAGCAAAGCCCTAGCGGCTGCGGCGGCGGCGGCGGCACCTCTGCTTCTCCACTTCCTCCGTCGTCGATGTCGCGGCTGTGGAGGCCGGCGGCGCAGAGGAACCTCAGGAACCAGTGGTCAAAGATCGCGTCTTTAAGGTCCAAATGGGTCTCCGCTTCCTCCACGGGGAAATCCCACGCCGTTTCCCTGGTCAACGCCTTCCTCTCCCAAAAGTGAGTGAGTCCCTTTACTTTGCTCTTTTCCTAAGACCACTTCAATTTAGGGAGATAGAGAGACAGGTTTCGAATTCGCTTGGATGGCCAAGTTCGAACCTTTTGGGTCTGTTGGATTGAAAATGTCTGCTGCAATGCGTGCCCTCTAGTGGCCAAGTCCGTAACTTTCGGTTTCGGTACCGCTTTGATGGTCGAATTTGAACCTTTGGGTTTGTTCGATAGAAACTGTTGGCTGCAAAGCATGCCCCTGCGGGTCAAGTTCGAACCTTTGGATTTCGGTATCGGTTTGTTGGATTGAAAATGTTGGCTGTAGCACATGCTCTCTGTGGGTCGAGCAGTTAATACTGCTGCCTTGCGTATTGTGTGTCGGGAAGATGAAGGTTCAATCCCTGGTACTGCGATCACGAGTTTAAGGTTGGATTGTTGACTGCATGTACTTTAGGGACACCCTTTGAATCCGATTTTGGGGTGTGGGAATCAAAGTTTATACCTTTTAAACCTGCTGTTATCTCCGTTTATGTAACAAAAGTTCAGGACTTTCTTAGAATGCCTTGTAAATTTGCTAGTGGAAAGAGGCTTGGGTAGCGAAAGCGGTTTGGCGTTTTCCAGATTTTAGTGGAGCTCGTAGTAATTGATTCCGCAATTAGCCTAGCTCTGCAAGTTGATGAAAAAGTATGGACTTCTATTGTTCAGGTACCTACCTTTAATGGAGCTTGGGGTTTTAAGTAGCATGCCTGGCATACGAGAGAAAGCTTGTTCCAAGCTGCTGAAACAGCAGGTGATTTCGCTTTTGCTTGCTGTTATATCTTCTGCTGAAGAGTGGAATTCTCTTAAAGATATATTTTAAACCATGTAAATTATTGACTAGATGATGGTATTCTTATTTTTCTGCCAGGATGATCACCGGAGCAAACTTTTGTCTTCTTACAAGGATTTGGTATGTCCACAATTCTTTGGTGGTGTGACTTATTTAATTGTTTTTGTCCCTAAAGAATTATTCAAATTGATGAGCTGGTTTTGTTAACTGCTTTCACAACAACATTAAGTTCCGGTCAATTGGTACAAATCCATGTCATGTTCTGAGAACTTGTCTCTTCTCTGGTATTCATAGTTGAGTTAGTATCTCTGGCAACGATCAGTCTTTTGCAGGTAGCTATTGTGACTCAGATGGTTGATGCTAGCAGATGCATGAGATGTTATCTTAAAGGAACAACCAATTCTTCGCTCATAAAATTTGACAGCAGCTCTGATGATAGTAGCGACGCCGGTGATGGTGGTGGAATCCCAGTTTTTGTATTCTTATCAATCTCCCGTCATGGTAATTACTTTTGGCATGTCTGTGATATGGTATTAACGTATATACTGATTTGGAAAGCTCGAAAATTCAAGCAGTCTGCACTTGTCAGTCTGACAGAAGAATAGTTTCCAGAACTGCAATTTACCATATAATCCGACGAAGAAAATAGACTAGATCCAAAGTCTTTAAATATAATAGGCTAGAATCCCGATCTCTGAAGTTTCCTTTCTGACCAGCTCAACTAAATACTGTTTGATTATTCCACTTTGAATTGGCTGATCCTCTCCAAGTGATTTCTGTTCAGAACCATATCCTTTTTGTACTCGTCCCGAAAAGAAATTGACGAATATCTAATATAGACTTCATATTTTCTCAGAGCAACTAGCCAACGAGCTTATTCAGATGTTTATTTGTGAACTTAGCATGAAGGTAAACTGCAGTGACTCAACCCTATGCCCAACAGATCAAAGCCATCCTTGCCAGCTTCCGTTCACTCCCCTGACATTTTCTTGTTCTCCTGTTGTGTCGCTTTCCAGAGATTACTTGTCGCGGAGCTACTTGCCGTCGGTTCCGAACTCACTGAAGCCAATGAACAACACTGGTCAAATGAGCTATATGAAGGAGAATTCAATGACTTGAGCGTATGCAGCCTGATTTCCAAGCAAAGTTGTAAGGTAGAGACTCCAAGACTTGTGTGGTCAGAGAGTGGAGCGCCTGCTATGAGATTTGAGAGCCAGCCAGTTGACAAAACTTTGGAGGTACGTACAGAGTGTTACTTGATTGTAGGAACTTCCATGATATTAAGATCTTGATTTGATTTAAAAGAAACTGTCCTGTGGTGCCGAAATGATTCCTCGAGGTTGGTCACCTGTGCAGATTTTCTCCAAGGCTTCTGTTGATTTGTTGATTAAACTGGCTGTAACTAGTTAGTAATTAAATTGACAATTTCCTTTCGGATCCATCGCCTTTCAAGTTAAACTTGTCGATTATCAAAATTGCTAGACTTTAACTCCTTGCACAAATTCCTTGCTTTCCTCCATTCTTAGAGAACTAGGAACTTACTTGGAATATCATCTTTTGGGCCTCAGCCATCTAAAAAAACTGATGACTTTCTTGGCTTTCAGGTCTATTTAACAATATGGCTCGCTGAGCCGAACATAGATACCTACAGGTAACTTTGGAACTAAACAATATCCATCTGCATTGGAATATAGTAGTTCTAGTGACAACGAATAATTCAGTTACAGACACACTAAATTTCAAAGAAACATGAAGACTAAAATTCATTCTCTTTTCCCTTCAAAAATCGATCCCTTCACCCGTTTAAACGGTTTAATTGAAGAGAATCGAAGTGCTTCTACCGTCTAATGTTTTTTGCTTGCTCTTTGTCAGGGTGGGTGACATAATTTCCATTATCGGGGAGGAAATGCACGTTAAACTTTCATGAGATCATCCAGGTAGAAGGATGTGAGAGTCTCCATTCACCGACTTTATATGATGAGGTCTGCGGTCAATGTGGTGTCTCATGAGAGATCCTCTCTGCCTTCAACGACCTTGGTAAGCAGTTCCATTTAGCGAGGCTCCGGTAGGCAGTGCTCGCTTTTGCCTGGATGGGGACCGGGCAGCACGCCTTCGGCGCCTCCTTCGGGAAGCTATAATCAAGTGGCTAGCTGCTTTGCTGAAGATTGAAAAATAGATATAGGTGCCTGTCTTATTACTTTTCAGGCTCCCCTCGATTGTTTACGTAACATGGCATGCAAGCAAAGGATGTGGACAATTGCTCATGCCACAAAGACAACGTTCTATTTACCCAATTTCGAAACAATAATATTATTTTTATGACTTGAACTCAAAACTCTAAATATTATTTCGAAACAACAATCATTCATTGGTTTTTTTTCTCCTTCAAATCATTCACCGATTTACATAATGTGTAGTTACCACTGAGTACAGAAAGCTTGCGAATTGGACAACACTGCTCTCAATTACTCTCTCATGCAACATAAAGACGACTAGATTACTATATTATACTCTTGTAACCAAACAAAATTACATAAATAAAAATGGAATAATCTTTTTTCCTGTCCAAATAAGGTTATGTAAATAAGATATAAATGTAAAATCTTCGCTTCCTAAACTTGTATCCGACATTAATGTTGAGGGATGCAGCAGCACCAAAACTGATAAATCAATGGAGGAATTTGACAACCACAATACACTTCAGAAATGTCAATAGTATAACTTAAATTATAAACACAGCACATATTCAGCTGTATGCAATGGAGAAATTTGACAACCACAATACTCAGTCATCTTTTCATTCTATGGTGAGCATTTAATGAGTTGTGAATTCATCTTTCAAGTAATTTTATAGGGCCCTTACTGAAGATACTAATGATTACATGAGGTGCTCCATTTCATCTGCATGCAACCTCCTCTGTTATGCTGTATAATTCTGCAGCTGCAGTTACTCTGCAGATCTTCAAGATGACGATGGACCGATTCCGATGCTGCTCCTGACAAGTGGTTGTTGCTGATCATTGCCTTCCAATGATCTGCAACGTCTCTCTCATTCTCTAACCACCATATAAATCCTTGTACATAATCATAGCTGTCCTACCTAGGGAACCTCTATAACAGCTACTTATAATTAATGTGCATAGTTGTATCTTCCTAGCCGTTGTTGTAATCCAACTGTGTATATATCTGAATGAATAATACAAGTCAATTCGCTCCCCCTGCGTAACTTTTGACCAAACAAATAATGGGATGCCAGAGATTCTTCACCAAGAAAACAGAATCAACAAATCAATAATCAAAGTGAGAGACATTGTACCATGTCAGGGAGATTCGGAAGAGCAGTAACATATCTCTGGGGAAAGTATTTGTGACAGTTTGTTGGTGCATCAGACAGATGAAGATGAGTTCTCGGCATTCCACTTAGCGAAACGATTGATTACAGCAAACTTCTCTAGTTCCTGGCATTCCACTCTCAAATCGTTACCGTTTTGGCTTTTTTTTATAAGTTGATATTTATTCCAATCTAAGAGTATGTACATATTTACGACGCCTAGGTGTGTTGAATTCTTCGTATCCCGAAGGTTGTAGTCTTGTTAAAATTCAACCGAGGTAAAAAGTAAAATCTCATCACTCCTTACTGTTTTGTGACGACTCTGACCATGTTCTTGATGGTCAAAGCCTGCTTACATGGGCTATCTCAGCCTTGGATGCAGAAGTTAAAATCATTCAAGTAGCCGTGGAGTTGGGGTTAGACACAACTTCAGTAACATCTAGACACAACTTCAGTAACATGTAGACACACATTCACTCGGATTCAGTAAATGGACATACAAGTATCATAGATTGAGAAGTCGAGAATGCGTCAAACCTAAGGCGGCTAACAAGTTTGCCAATTGGATTGCGACTCTGATAAAAATGAACGTAGACGCAATCCAATTCGCTTCTAAACCTGCCAACGGAGCTATGCTTCCTATTGTACTAAGACTTTCCAAGTTGATTATACATATAGGAGGTATCCATTCTATTAAAAAAAACTCCCCTAGGTAGAGGATTCTCAACTAAGATTTGGCATAGTTTTCTTTGTGTAACAGATTATGTTAATGGTTGTTAGGACAAATTATTTTCAAGTCTACGATGTTTGAGAAATTAACTTTTAGGTCTATGATGTTTGCGAAATTAATTTATTGTCTTTTAGTTTGAAAAAAAAAGGTTCACTGTTAACTAACCACTATGCAATATGTAAAATGCCCTTCATGTGATCGCAATTCTCATAAATGTCCTCCTTTTAAACGTAATTTTTTCGATTTCATAGAAAACTCGGTGAGATAAAATGTCACACAATAAAAATCGAAGAATAGTCTGATCTTCCATTAACTCCAAGGAAAGAGAAACGAAAAATTGAAACCCAAATTATCTAGCCAACTATTAGAAAAATTCCCCCTAACATCTCTATGAAAGTGACCTGGGAGCATTCTATTCATCATCAAGAGTAATACTATGTTAAGAAGGGCTAGGTTTAAGTTATTTGATTTTAATATTCATATTAATAATGTAAAATTTTTTTGCAAATATCACTAGAGAACTTCAAAATTAAATAAGCTTTAAAAAAATGAAGTCTGACGGCAAGGAGAGTAAAAGGGCAAAAACTCTTAAAAAGAAATAGGGAAAAGTCCACTTAAGTACTGGTATCGCAAAAAATTAAGTCAGTATCATGTAGTTTAAAATGTATCAATTGAGTAAAAGTTATTACAATTACAATCAATTAGAGGCTCGGGCAACTGCCCGGACGCTACCCTGCCACGTGTACCAGCCACATTAGATTTCTTTGATGACGTAGCCGTCTCTTCTCTCCTCTTCTTCTTCTTCTTCTTCCCCTTCATCAACAACAACCAGTGAATTACAAATGGTCCCCCACATTCCTCCCAACCAGACCGACGTCGCAGCCGAGAACAAGGTCACCGCGGCTTCATCCGGTGGTGTTGTGGCATCCTTCCACCTGAGCCAGTCGCACCTCGACCAGCTCACCACCGGTGGCTCAATGTTTTCATCCTCCAAGCAGAAGTGGCTCGCCACCCTATGTTCTTTGAAGCATTTCGTCGAACACTAAGAAGACAAACCCTAAACACAAACTAAAACAAAGAATCATTAACCGCAACCCACTTGAGTTCTCCGAGGAACCGCAATCAAAATGAACATTGAGAAGACAAGCCCACTCGAGCTCGCCGAGGACAACGGCCATGTCCATCTTCAAAAGCCTGACATCCACTCACGAGGAAGTGGTGGTGGCAAGGAGGGAGAACAGCTACCTCGTTGGTTGCATTTGGATGTGGGGGATAGTACTGATGGCGCGCGGCAAGAGCGGGGAGACGTCGGTCGCTCCTTGAGCCACTCGAGCTGCTTCTCTCTCTACGGCGATACGACTCTATTTCTCCTGGTGGCGCTGAATCGTCCGAAGAACTCTAAACAACATTTTGCAACCATTCACCTGCTAATTATCAGCAGGTTCAGGAGATGAGTAGGCTAAGTGGTCGATAATTGAGAGAGAAGGCGATTGGATCTCCGATTAATATATAGATAGGTTTTTTTCCTTTTTTGTGTCCTCTCGGCCCTGGATTTTGGGAGGAGGAGGAGGAGGATGATGATGAAGAAGAAGAGGAAGAGGGAGAAGAGAGAAAGAGTGGCGCCATGTCATCCGGGTTTGCTGATGTGGCAAGTTCATATGGATGGGCAGCGCTCGGGCAGGTCAGCTGCCCGGGCCTCTAATTGATGTTAATTGGAATAAGTTTGACTCAATTGACACATTTTAAACCATAGGGTACTGACTTAATTTTTCGCGGGATACTTAAGTGGACTTTTTCCAAGGAAATAAGACCACCCGCATCAGCGGGAGATGCAAGATTTGACGAAGCAGGAGATGCAGACGTTGAGCACCCAAATTTGTGGCCTATTGTTTGACCTGTTGTCGACTACATTAACGGTGGGGGTTAGGGGTTGGTCCATGATGGGCAGGATTCCCCGGCGGGAAGGGAGCAGCGGGAAAGGTGGGTCCCCGGTAGTGACTTCCCCCACCTGCTTCAGATCCGAAAATCGGTCGTTATCAAGGAGGAAGACAAAGCCTCCCCTGGTATCGCTCCTCGACGGCTACAGATCCGGTCCAACAAGAGCACCACCGGTGGAGTTCGTGCTCGTCATCCTTCCCATAGTTTGTGTCCACCTTCCGGAGAGAGTTCACTGGAAAAGTTTTGATCTGGGTTTTTTTACAGGTGAAGTGTCGTCGGAGTGTCGCTGAAGTTCACCGGAGAATGGCCGAAGTTCGCCGGAGTGGCCGGAGAAGATGACCAGCAGGTTTTGTTTGCCTGAGAAAAAGACTAGAAAGGTATAATAGTTATTTCCATGACCAAAAATGATAAAAAGCTACTAATGTGCGCCAGGGACCCTAGTGGGATGTTTAACCAAAGACGGGGGACGGTAAAATCATTTTTGAAAATTCAGGGACCCGAGGGAGAGGATAACTAAACACCAAGGACAAGAAGATAATTTGCCCTAATTTTTTTAAGGGATAATTTATTCTACATTCTTAAAATTATTTTTTTTGCCAAACGTATCTCCTTATATCCCACCTCCTTTGTCCGTCCATATTCCCGAGATATTAGAGATGCCAGATCAACTCAAATAATCTATACGCTTTCAGCTTTTGGGCGGACTGAAATATACGGTTTATTCCATCGGGAGAGGATTTGGTCCCGAAGGCCAGAGAGTTTTTGCTGAAGGAGACATAGGGATTTTTTTTGCAAAAATGTAGAAATATGAGAGCAAAATAAAAAAAAGCCCACAACTATTGTATCGTAATTGGGTAAATTATTGTATCGTAACTGAGTAATTGGGACGGTCCCGATTTATCCGGGATGGGATAAACACGCACCATTGTATAGTAATTGAGTAAACTATTGAATCGTAACTGAGTAAACTATTGGATCGTCCACAACGGTTCTAGTTAGATTTGACCTTCCAAAACCAAATTCGCTCCCTATTCGATTTTTCAACCAGGTTCTTAAATACTTTTAAAAGGCCCTCATTTTGATTTTAAAAAAATTTGAAACCTGATTAGTCAAAAAGTCGAGTTGCACGAAAAATGATTTCCAAAAAGAAATGGGACCTACTACGTTTTTATTTTGTAACGGAATGCAAATATCTCGAGTTATTCCAAAAGAAAATATTCATGTGATGACTAAAAAATAAATTTTGAGTCCAAATTATTAAGAATAAATTATTATTATAAAATATTTTGTATTATTATTAAATGTTTTTGTGGGGAGAGTTTTAGTTATTAAAATAACATTATTATTAATTGTTTTGTGGGGAGAGATTTAAAAATATTCAGATTTGATCGAATAGAATCTTAATTTAGCCTGGTATGTATCCCCAAATATTTGAATACTTCTTCCATAAAAAAAAAATCGAATACGAGTACTTGAAACACCACCGAAGTTCCTCACAAAGAGCCGTTCTTCGTTACCTACTCCCATATAATCCGACCGGGTAAGGGTATCGTTGCCATCTCCGTTTTTTTTTCCTCTCTTTGTAAGCTGTGGGGTTATATTTGAAAACTTTTCGTTATTGCAGATGGCAGATTTAGGTGGCCATCAAGATGATATAGGCCAGTTGCCAGTGGCCAAAAGGACGAGGCGGGGAAGGGCCAAGCTCTTTGACGAACAGATAGAAAAAAGGAGGGGAAATTTGCCTAGAAGGTTATATGAAGTATCACTTGACGTTGATCCCATTATACTCGATAGTGCTAGTGATAAGAGTGATAGTGATGAGAGTGAGGACGGGGAGGATGGCGGTGATAGGGAAACACATAAGAGTGTAGAGAACAATGGTGAGAGCGAGGAGGAGGAGGAGGAGGGCGGTGAGAGCGAGGAGGAGGAGGACGTCGATGAGAGCGAGGAGGAGGGCAGTGATAGTGAGGATGGTTTTATATTTATAGGTGAGAGGGAAGTACATAAGAGTGTAGAGAACAGTGGTGATGCTGTCGTACAGTTGCATTGTGGTTCCAATGAACCGGATGGCGTGGTTCCATCTCAAGTGCTCGAAGCTCCCTCAAGACTCCCAGAAATTGCAGCTGATGTAAATACTGAATCTGTCGTTTAGAACCTGTTAACCTGTAAGAAAATTCTTTGGAAACCTTTTTATGGCTTCATTATGAAACAACTGCATTTTCTTGTATTCTTTTTCTGCAAGCCTACTTCTCTAGACATTGATTCTTTTGAAGAGGGAAAGAGGCGAAGTTGACGACCATGACAAGGAGAAGACTAAGAACAAAAGAAGCTATTGCTTGCCGGAGGAAATTCAGAGGGAGATCTGTTTGAGGTTGCCAGTGAAAACCTTCCTCAGGTTCCGTTCCCTTGACAAAAACCTGCGGAATCTGATATCAACCCAGCAATTCATGACCGACCACCTCAACACCTTCCGACCCAAAGAGGATCGACTGCTCCTCCTTCGTTCTTCGCAGCCTACCAACATCGGGTGTTGTCTTTACCTAGACGGCGTCGTTCCAGAGCACATGGAGGACATTCCTCTCCCTTACGGCGCACTAGCGCGTTACCAAGATGTTACAGTTGTCGGTTGCTGTAATGGTGTCGTTTGTCGGATTTGCATATCCATGCACAACAAGGACGTGCTATTTCTGAGCCCAAGCATAAGGAAGGTCGCGGCGATCCCACTTTCGCACCTTAATAAAGCTCTCGGGTTTGGTTTAGTGGGCGATGACTACAAGCTGGTCGCCATCCCATCCTCCTATAGGGAAGCTCCTTTGAAGGCCTATGTCTTTTCCTTGAAGACAAGAAATTGGGTAACGGTAACTTTTTCTTGGTCTCAGCTGCAACCCCTGCATTTCTATGTTACTTCGGATCATTTCCTTAACACAAACAAGATGTAGAAGATGGTCATTGTTGTATATTTGTGTAAGTAATGGAGTACTTAAAGAATATATAGGCTAAGCACACCGAATAACGATGCTTTCTTTAACGGTATCGATTTCTCCCACTATGGTGTAAATAGTTCTCAAGGAATCAACCTTCCAGGATACAAAGTCTATTAATCTCAAAATTTTGGAGTTACACTCTCAAGAATTTCTCGAAACAAGAATCGCAAGTATGACAGACTCGAATGTATTTGAAAGAAGAAGTCAGGAAAGAGCATCTTTTTTTTCTTTTTAGAACTCTACAATGGAATGAGTATTTATAAATAATTAAAAGTTTAAAATGAATGGTTGCAACTGTCTCTCAAAAGAGTTGTTGTTTCTGAATGGTCACAATTTCTCTTCAAAAGAGCCGCTGGAACTCTTATCCAAATTGGGCAGTTGGCTTCTCGGAATTGTGCCGTTGGAAACAAGGGTCACAACTCTCTACCAAATTGTGCCGTTGGCTTCTCAGGATTTTGTCGTTGGCTTCAGAGTTGTGCCGTTGCAACTCTCTACCAAATTGTGCCGTTGGCTTCTCAGGATTGTGCTGTTGGCTTCAGAAATGTGCTGTTGCAACCAAGTTATGTGACTACATGATAAAATTAACTAAAGATGACAAAATGCAATTTTATAATGCAAATATAAACAATAATTACCCACTTATTTACATAATACAACTTGTATTACTCAACGAATAGCCAAGAAGTGGACTAAGCCTAAAACTTATGGTTGAATATGAAACTCTAAGGAATCATATTCTCGTTGTGTATGATTTCTTGCTTCTTTAATCTTTGAGAGCATCTTTGAATTGTGCCTTATATTGAATCCTGGTGTTAAAAGTCTCTAGGATGTTACCGAGATAATTCCCAAGAAGCGGCCTCTCACTTCTCTACTTGTATAGGTAGACTTATCAAAAATATCCACAACGTATTCTACGACATGCTATAAGCCTATTAAGGATTTTTAATTTAACTTCTGCTTGTTGTGGTCATTATAAGTGTATAGGTCAGATATAAGGCTTTTGAAATAGTATCACCCCTACTATTTTCAAGTTATGCACTTTAAAATGTATCCAAGTTTCTATTTCTCCAATGTCTAATATTGAATTACCTTTTTAACTCTCATACATAGGTGCCAAGTATATAATATATACCTCATGATAGAGTTAGTTTCAATCAAGACATTGATTATATCGGTAACTAGCAAAGACGCACGAGCGATGCGAGTGTCGTTCTAATTTGAACAGGTGAAAAGGAAAAATATATATGTGATGGCCGGAGCTCACTTCCTTTCTCCTTTTCATCTCCCTTGTGCGCCCCATCACCGTCTCCATCTACAGGACCCATGTCCACGACCATGCTGGCAACGTCCTCGTCATATGCCGGTCAGTGTGCTCCACCGTCTAGCAACGCCGTCATCTCAGGCGTGGACTTAAGTCCACCACTCATCGCTATGATTGTCATTGTGGCGGCAACCACCCTACCAATCAAACTACTCCCAACTCCTCTCCCGCCACCTGATCCTCTTTATTTGTCGCTTCTTCTGGTGGTGG
This sequence comes from Hypericum androsaemum, assembly GCA_963995505.1. NCBI lineage: Eukaryota > Viridiplantae > Streptophyta > Magnoliopsida > Malpighiales > Hypericaceae > Hypericum > Hypericum androsaemum. Next base: position 13,761,626 of record OZ023194.1, read on the forward strand.
CGCTAGCATTGGCACTGCAGGTTCCAACTGTCGTCTTACTCTATCACGTTCTCCAACCTAGAAGCCTCCCCTCCCGTTCGACTATTCCTCCCCCGACGGAGTTGCTGGTTTCCACGTGTAGAGGGGCTCGATGACACCGACATCAAGATGATCCCTCTCTCGCTCTTCAATCCACCGTCGAATGACAATGTTCTGTCCATCCCTCGACGACGCCATTCTCGTTTCCCTCTTCGACCAGGCCAACAACATCACAATTTAATTGAAAATATAATTTTGATATTTTGATGGTGTGACACCAAACTACCTAAAAAAAAGTTTCAAAGATGTAGTTCGTCATGCATCAGCAAAATTATGGAGGCCAAGCTCTTTAAGCACATTTTTATATCCAGTCTGGCTCTATCTTTGAACGCTAGCTCATGGACAACTTTATCTTATCTTGGGGTCAAGATAAAACATGATATAATTATTTTAATTTGGTTTTGATCTCTTCTATGTTTATTTTTCTATTGAACTGAAGTATTAGATATTAGTGTGACCCGATGTAGTATTAGATCTCATTCCAACCTAATTTGTCTTCTCAACTAATTATAATATATTAATCTCACTCCAATTTCTTATTTTTCTACCTTTTTGCGCCCTTTGGAAAAGAAAAACCTAGTCCCTCAGTCAAGGTAATGGGGAATCCGTTTGAGTGCTAAATAATTCAGATTCATTTTTTTTTGGGTAAAAATGGAGGGGCATGATTCAGATTCACTCACAGAATGAGGTATTGGTTTAAACATTTATTACCGAGAAAGCTGCTCTCTATATTGGACTCGACAACACTCGACTCTGAACATCTTTTATATATAAATATAAGCATCTCATTCATTATTCAATTATTCAAGACTTTCTGACAAAAATTTCGGTAGTTGGGCCGCATAAAAAACACCTCCTTTATTCCTACCCGATTCTGAGATTCTAAAAACACCTCGTTATTCAATACTTCTCACTCTTTATTGGGCCTGCTACCCACAAAAACAAGGAAAGGAATAATGTTTATAGTGGAAAAACTTCAGGAGCATCATCTTCTTCGACTTGCCCCTTCATTTTTCCCTTAAACAATTCTGTCAATTTCTGGATGACACGCCAAGTAATTATATACAATTAAGAATTCTATAAGCAATTAATAGTTTTTTTTTTAAGACAAACGAAAAGGCATTTAACAATACAAGTACCTCCTTAAGAGTCTCCCGATGTGGAGAAGCAGCTGGAGTATACGCTTCTCCCGGAAGAGGTAGAAGAAGAAGTATAATTGGATTCCTAAGACCGAGTAACACGGAAAGACCTCCCCAAATTGTGGCGCTAGTAACTTGAGACCGGCTAGTAGCCCCTTTAGCGGCGGTATCTTTGGAGTTGACGGAGGAACATTATCACTGGGCGCAGCCAGGAGGTAATCGATCCCCCTCATCCGGACTGGACGTAGTTTCAGCCGCGGAGGAGAAGAATTGAGACAGGGGGTCTGCCGGTACCTGATTGTTGTCCCACTCCAGTGAGTACATGCATGGAACCTGGGCGGCGGGCGGATGAAAGAGGCGACGCCGGAGGAGATCATCTCCTCCAGCAGTGGCGGCGGCATTTTCTGGCTCTGGAAACTTGGAGGGTTTCTAGGTCTCGACGGCTGCGCTTTAGAAAGTTGAATTGTTCAAGCTGTGAGATATAAATAGGGAGGAAAGGGATTTAGAGTTTAGGCAATAGGGTGTTGACGAGCCGGGGTTAGGGTTTAGAGCTTCCCTATTTTCGGATTTTTTCCACCAGCTTTTTCGTTGATTATTTGGTTCGAAAGAAATGACCCATACGCTGTTTCAACTTTGATTATTGCTGGATTTGATCGATTTCATGTGGTTCTGATGATTTTGTATTTAAAGATTGAGACTTTATGTTGGTGTTTGGTTATTGTTTGAACTTAGTGCTTAAAATTCTAGCAAAAATTCATAGATGAATGATACTAATATTAGAGTAGAGTGATACCAATATCCTAGAACGATGATACCAATATTCGAGAAGAATGAAACCGATATATTCAAATGGTATATATTTTTACTTATAATGGATACCAATATTGGAGAAGATGAAAATCAATATCACGGTGTAATAAAACCAATATCATGATGAAACCAATGTCATAGTGGAATGAAACCAATATCACAGTGGAATGAAACCAATATCATAGTAGGATGAAACCAATGTCATAGTAGAATGAAACCAATATCATAGTAGTATGAAACCAATAGCATAAAAGATGCAATATTCGAGAAAATAGAAACCAATATTCTCATACTTGTATTTATTGCTGATATTTTTTTAATTATTTTAATTATTGTATTTTCAATATTGTCCATGTCCCTTTCAGTAGGGATTACCATGTCCCCACTGAATTTGAATAGGAAAGCTCTAAACCCTAGGACGGTCAAAACAACAAAATCTAAATTCTCTCTCTCTATTTATATCTCCCAACTTCAACACTCCAAGTTTCTAAAGCGCCGTCGTCGAGACCTACAAACCCTCCAAGTTTGAAATGCTGCCGCCACCGCTGAAGGAGATTTCCTCCAGTGTCGCCTCTCTCATCTGCCCACCGCCCAGGTTCCATGTATGTACACACAGTTATCGGCTGCCCCCCAATATCAATTCTCCTCCTCAGCGGGTGCAACGCCGTCCAGTCCGGAGGAGGGGGATCGATTACCTCCTGGCCACCCTAAGCAATGATGCTCCTCCGCCGACTCCAGAGATAATACCGCCGCCTGATCCAGAGATAACACCGCAAGAGGACTTCGGTGATCTCGCGCGGTTACTCCACGAGCTCGGTGTGCGTCTGTTGGTTGTAGGAATCCGTGTATACTTCTTCTTCTACCTCTTTCGGAAGAAGCGTTTAATCCATTTGCTTCTCCTCATGGGGGAGACTCTTGAGGAGGTATTATCATATCCATATCCGTGCTTTTGCTTTAAAATTGTCAAATTTTGTATGTACGTGCATGTGGAGCAAGTTTTAATTTTTTTAAAAAAAAAAACTTTATGTATTTAAAGCCGGATCCTATTTATCTCAATATTTTATCATCTCTTTAATCAAATACAAGTCGTTTACTACTTGGACAAATTATATTGGTTAAGCTCGAAACGTTTTTTCTTAATACTTTTCACTTGTGTTTGTTCTTCCTGGCCCATTATCCAATTCCTTGTATTGTCTTAGATTTTTCCTTATCGATTGCTTAATTGTATGTAATTACTTGGTGCTTCATCCAGATAATTGACAAGGGAGGATTGGAGAATGTCTTGGAATCCCATCCAAGAATACTAAAGGCCTACCAACAAATATTCAATAAATGTGAGTGCAATCCGAAAAAATACCAGGAATTAAATGATGGAGCCAAGAAAAGTCATGCGTGAAGATTCTATGTTATCTTGTCATTTAGTTTTAGATAAATTTGTGTTTGTGTTATTGTGCTTTTAGTAATTTACCTCGTCTCTTAACAAAAAATTTAGGTTTTAACCGCGCCAAAGAGTTTCTCGAACTCCCGCCGCTAAAGCAGCTACTTGCTGATCCCCCGGTTCTAGCGCTGCTATTTGGCGAGGTCATGCTGCGTTATTCTGTCTTAGGAATCCGTGTATACTTCTTCATCTACCTCATACAGGAGAAGTGTAAATTTATCCTGCTTCTTCTCATCTTGGAGTCTATTGAGGAGGTATTATCGTATCCATATATCTGTATGTTTGCTTGTATTTTTTAATTTTTTTTTAAAAAAACTATTTCTTAATTGTTAAAAATGCGTCTTAATTGCGACCATTACCTGTCTTATAAATTGCTTGATTGTATGTAATTACTGGTGTGTCATCCAGAACATTGACAAGGGAGTATTGAAAGTATTGAAGAAGAGAAATATGTTGGATTAATCAACCTTAATCCATATCCCAAGATCTCATGTAAATTATTAAGACAAAACTGAATACGGAACATACCTGAATCCATAGCGCAGCTCTGATCCGGGAAGACGGGTTGGCCTTCCAGGTTACGACAAACCTTGAGAGAATTCCTTAAGCTTTCTCTCACCTAAACTCAATGGGAAGTGTAGTGTGTCGGTCGTTGTCTAACCCGGGGACCAAGACCCTCCTTATATAGGGAAACCCCATATTTGGTAAATTACTGTTTTGCCCATAACAAAACAAGCAATTAACTTAATGTCTCTACACATTAAAGGTCCGCACCCTACTAGATACATTAAAGCCCGAATACTTACTTGATCACTTTCAAGTGGGCTCAACCGAATATGACAACCCATTATATGATTATTTCACATATAAGCCCAATGTTGGATTAAAGATCCAACAATCTCCCACTTGGGCTATATGTGCAACCTTATAATCATATAACAGATACCTTATTGAGCTCATATTGTTGTCATTACTGAAATGCATCTATAACCAATCTCGTCCATCAATCATATCAACATAGGATCAAAGAAGCCTTTGTTACATTTATTTTCGTAACTCGACCCAACAATGGTCACAATGCAATATAATTGAATGACATAGATTATGATGTGGATGTGTAGCATGGAAATTACATGTAATGTGATCTAAACATGTCTATTTCCAACTGGTCCAACCTTAAAACTTTAGTGAGATCAACCAAAACAAAATCAGAGTATGGATAAAACTACAAACTGTATTTCTGCAGAAAATAACCTCATATTATCCATAAACTGAAATAACCAAAACATATCCATCAGAACATCCAAATGACAAACTCCCACTGAAACTAAATGTCCTCAATGAATATGACACCCATACGAGCTGTATGCTCATGAAACACCTTGGGTGTCAATCCCTTTGTGAGCGGATCCGCTATCATCGAGTTTGTCCCAATATGTTCTATAGATAACTGACCATCCTGTATTCTTTCTTTAACAACTAGGAACTTGATATCTATATGCTTTGACTTTATAGAGCTCCTATTGTTATTAGAATACATGACTGCAGACTTGTTGTCACAAAATAGTTTGAGAGGTTTTTCAATGCCTCCTACTATTCGCAGTCCCGTGACAAAATATCAATTTTCTCATACTTTTCTTTTGCATCAAGCATTTGGTTCAATGGCAGGGTTGAATTTCTAATTGGTGTAACTGTGATTCTTATCGATCTCCCGTCATGGTAATTACTTGTGGCATATCTGTGATATGGTATACCGTATATACTGATTTGGAAAGCTCGAAAGTTCAAGCATTCTGCAGTTGTTAGTCTGACAGAAGAAATCGTTTACAGAACTGCAATTTTTACTATATATTCAGTCGAAGAAAATTGACTAGATCCATAGTCTTTAAATTTAATAGGCTAGATTCCCATGATATGAAGATCTTGATTCGATTTAAAAGCAACTGTTCTGTGGTATCGAAATGATTCCTTGAGGTTGGTCACTTGAGCAGATTTTCACCAAGACTTTAATTGAAGTGGCTGTAACTAGTTACTCAGTAATTAGTGGTAATTTCCTTTCGGATCCATTAGCTGTCAAGTTAAACCCATCGATTATCGAAATTGCTAGATTTTAACTAGCGCAAATTCCTCGCTTTCCTCCATTCTTAGAACTAGGAACTTGGAAGATTATCTTTAGTGCCTTGGCCGTCTAAAACTGCTGACCTTCTTGGCTTTCAGGTTTATTTGACAATATGGCTCGCGGAGCCGAACATCGATACCTATAGGTAACGTTGGAACTAAACAATATCCATCTGCTTTTGGATACAATAGTTATAACGACAATGAATCATCCGAGTACACAGGCACAAGATTTCACATAAACATGAAGATTAAATTCTATCTTATCACCTCGAAAATCGATCCCTTCACCCTTTTAAACGGTTTAAATTGAAGAGAATCATATTGCCACTACTGTCTAATATCTTTGCTTGCTCTTTGTCAGGGTGGGCGACATAATTTCCATTATCGGGGAGGAAATGCACGTTAAACTTTCATGAGATCATCCAGGTAGATGTGATAAGAGTCCATTCACCGACTTTATATAATGAGGTCTACGGTCAATGTGGAGGATCTTCTCTGCCTTCAACGACCTTGGTAAGCAGTTCCATTTAGCGAGGCGCCAGTAGGCCGCGCTCGCTTTTGTTTGGATGGGGACCGGGTAGCACGCCTTAGGGATGGCAATTTGACCCTTATCCTACGGGTCTACCCGGATCTAGACCCGAAGGGTCCAAGATCCGTTGACTTTGACCGGATCCTACCCATTGCCATCCCTAGCACGCCTTCGGCACGTCCATCGGGAAGCTATAATCAAGTGGCTAGCTGATTTGCTGAAGATTGAAATAGATACAGCTGCCTGTCTTGTTACTTTCCAGGCTCCCCCCGATTGTTTATGTAATGTGACATGCGAGCAAAGGATGTGGACAATTGCATTGCTCATCCCACAAAGACAACATTCTATTTACCCAATTTTAAATATTTTTATGACTCCAACTCAAATGAAAGGTAGAACAATCATTCATTTTGTTTTTTTTTTCCTTCAAATCATTCACCAATTTCTATAATGTGTGGTTACCATTGAGTACAGAAAAATTGCAAAATGATGTCAGGAAGAATAACCTAGCATGGACAACACTACTCTCGATTACTGTCACACAACATAAAGACTACATTACTAGATTATACTCTTGCAACCAAACAAAATTACATAAATAAATATGGAATAATCTTTTTTTCTATCCAAACGAAGTTATGTAAATAAGATATAAATGTAAAATCTTCACTTCCTAAACTTCTTTCCGACATTAGTGTTCAGGGATGCAGCAGCACCAAAACTGATACACCTTAGAAATGTCAATAGTATAACTTCAATTATAAACACAGCACATATTCAGCTGCTAGTCTCAGACCTTTACAATCGATCCGCGAGTAGCTGCTGCGAACAGCACCGCGATGCCCATTTGAATCGATAAACAAGAGTCTAAAGCATAAACAAATCCTTACCTTGCATAAACTCGACGGACGTAAATGTAGTACATTAATTCCCAAACTTCAACACACAGAACATGCAGAGGTGTTCATATTCATTTTGTTCCACAACTCGCTCGGGCAACAGGCAGCCCACGGGAAATTTATACGTTTCCATGAAATAGGGCCGAATACAACTTCTCCATGTTCCATAAGGGAAAAGTTTCTTTATAAAGCCAAGAAAAAAAATAGAGTGACAGTTCTCCATAAACTACCCCCCGAACAATCAGCATCACAAACTGCACTTCATGTCAAGAATGAAGGCTTAGAACACTGGAATGAGTACCATCTTCAACAAACATTTGTCTTTCCATGTTCCTTGGGGAAAGACTTTAACAAAATGCGGAAAGGGAAAACATTGAAAACCTCCCAGGATTGATACCGTTGACAGAAGGAATACAAATGATTCAATTTTTTAACAGATCTGGATTTCAATGCAAAGCCAGGTCTTGCATTCGATTTGAGAATTAAGACAAGATAAGGAGAACCTGAAGTTCTTGCTACAATGAGATAAATTTCTCATTGGTGACATTGTCAGGCCTATATTGAAAAGATATAACAGCCCCTGATGCTTTGAAGGGGGACAATACAGTATTGAATCTCCTACGCAGTCATCTTATCATTCAATGGTGAGCATTTAATGAGTTGTGAATTCATCTTTCAAGTAATTTATAGGGCCCTGTGTAACTTTTGACCAAACAAATAATGGGATGCCAGAGATTCTTCACCAAGAAAACAGAATCAACAAATCAATAATCAAAGTGAAAGACATTGTACCATGTCAGGGAGATTCTTAGGCATCGGAAGAGCAGTAACATATCTCTGGGGAAAGTATTTGTGAAAGTTTGTTGGTGCATCAGATGAAGATGAGTTCTCGGCCCCATCAGCTTGACCCCTACCATGGAACTTAGCGAAACGATTGATTACAGCAAACTTCTCTAGTTCCTGGCATTCCACTCTCAAGTCTAATACCGACATTCTCTTATCCAGCCTGCATCATCAGTGGAAACATGGTCAATTAGAATAGAGTGCATCAGACATAACCAGCGACATTACAGTTGGAGCGACAAGCACAAAGATTGGCATCCGAGAAGCAGAGAGAATAGAAGAAGAGAAGAGATAACAGGTTGGATAATCGCTAATCCCGGTTCCTCCCTGCAAAATGTTCAATAATTCCATCTGATGCAAACTGAAATAAAAACCATGTCTTCAATTTCCTTCTTTCCAGACACTTAATCGATGGCCATAAATCTTCCATCATGCTTTCACCCAAAATACATTTTCCTGGACTACATTCACCCAGGAACTGGAGACCTCCAACCACCGAGACATTTTATCCCCACTGAAATTATGGGGTACAGAACACTCCTATCAAGAGCTGCTTGCCTAGAACCTTAAACAACCACACCGTGCTTTTCGAGCAGAAAACTTAACAAGATCACCACAATTTTGGGGCACAACGGGTAGAAACTTGCTAACAAATACTGATTTCAAGCACATCCTGTTCGCGACTGAGTTGGTAAAAAAAAATTCAAAATCTACAACTCCAAAGTTTGAACACTGTTCTTATTCTTGGACCTCTATTCCAAATCTCCAACCCACCCCGAGCCCGACCTCAAGGGCTGAGCTGCTTGAGAATTGAACCCAACCAAAAAAAATTACCTCAAGAGATCATCTTCCAGTTTTCTTGATCTATGGACAACGCCTTCCATAACCTTTCTGAAGTACTGATCTTTTATCTTCCTTGAAGTTTTAGGCTCATCGTGAAGCCTGAGAAAAGTACAAAACATTACGTGGACACTCGGCGTACGCCATTGATGAAAAGCATTTCAGTCATAATATTTACTCAAAATCAGTTCTTACTGTTTCCTAACACTTGCAGGTGTGCCCATGCTGTCCCTATAACAACAGAGCATGCAGCATGCGTATCCCAAAGTTGATCTGGCAACTAAATGTATCGCAGTCTCATAATTTAAGATAGCATCACCAGGAAGAACTCGCATTTTGGGAGGATGAAGCAGCAGCTGCATAAGCTGTGTTGTCAACACAAGTCTTCTCTTCATACGTACCGGAGGAATATCATCTACTATGTCAGCTTCTTCCGCCTGTTATTAGATGGAGCAATTACAAAACTCAGCAAGCTGTGGACCTTATATGACGTAGACAACTGTTCACCCAACCAAAATGGAAAATCCCAACTCTAACCCACCTTCTCAGCCAAACGATTAACCACTTTTGACCAGTTCACTTCTGACGAACTGCAAGCAAAAAAAAAAACACTAGCCAGCTTTAGAATAGTTGAGTCAAAAAGGGGAGAGGAAAAATGGTCACCTGATTCGCTGCAGGAGTACCAAAGAAAATAAAATGGAACATCCAGCAAAGCAACCACCCAAGTCAAGTATTTAATGCAATAGACCAGATTACGAGAATTCCAATTTTAAAAATCTCCCAGTTATGACAATAACCTGATAGTCTGAAGTCTTTGCGGACCAGATGCCACTTCTCTGTGCCAAGGGACAAGATCAGAGGTGGCAGTCTTCCGCTTCTTTGGCCCGTTTAATGCTAAAACCTGACTGACAACTTCAGGGTGCTGGGAGGAAGAGGTGTTCTCAGGAGAGATTGGGCTTTTGTGAATAGCTGCACTTGCAGCAAAATTATTTTCTCGTTCTACTGGACTATGAGTATGATATACATCAGTAGGACTTCCAAAAGGGACCGGCAAATCCAAGGTTTTTGTCTCCAGTTTGTGATCATAGGTGGATAGAATCTGTCCATTTTTAAAAGCTCCATAACGATCAAACCAGGAAGGAGCCATCTGCGGACTGATCTGAGAGTGCTGAGATCTAACTGAAGTTGTATTGCTGCCACCAGCCAAATTTGGAAAATCATCCCAACCAGCGGATGGAACATTTGCAGTCCGACCATCCCTGACCATTTTATCATGAGCATGTAGCTCCTGTTCTCCCTGGGAAGCAACAGCTTGAGCATCTAGGATACCATCAACGCCTTTTAACTTCTTTGCTATTCTATTATAAGGATCAACCTCTGCATTTTTCATGCCTTGTACTTGCTGGATAGAAGAGAAACTTTGCGGCGAAGAAAAGTTGGGTTTCAAAGATTGACCAAAAGTTTCAATCTCTCTCTGGGAGATGGAAATGCCTGAGATAGAGGAACCAGCAGAACGACCTATTGTCAGTTCTTTTATTTGTGAGTCACTTGTTGCCGCTGAAGCAAGACGATTACCTGGATTTATTTGTGTCCAATCATCACCTTTCCCTGACTGTTCTTTTGCAATTGATTGAAGTTGCGTACCTAAGGTATCAGACTCTGTTTGAATGACCCCACCCTTTTGGGTCTGATCCTCTGCGTTGTGAGAATGAGAAGAAGTTGTTTCTGGATTTTTCAATGTTTTCACTTCAGGCATGCACACGTCAGGATAACTCTTGGAAGGCTGAGAACTTGAGTGTTGCTGGCCAGCAGAAAGACTTGACCACACCACAGAGTCTCTTGAATGACTGCTAGGATGAGACATCTCACTGGCCTCTCGTTGTGTGCTTCTGGTCAAGTCAGGCACCGAGGCCGTTGTTGATTGATTAGGTTGAGCCCTCCCAAAGGGCTCAATCTGCTTGGAATCAGAGGAAGACCTATCATAAGACATATTGACTGCTTGACTGCTTGCCCCCTGCCTGCTAATATCAGCGATGTGCTGATTATGATGATGACTTTTTGAATAAGGAAAACCAGGAAAGAAAGAGGTGGCAACGTTTTGCTGGACATTATTCCTTAAACTACCAGAGACATCGTGCGGCAGGGACTGGACAGAGGAAGCAGTCATCGACATGTGGCCCACGTCTCCTCTAGCAGAAGCAGCATTAGTTTCTCTGAGATGATTAGCTGCTTCTGAGTGCCGATGAGAAGAAAGGGGGTGCTCTTGAGAGATCAACTTTTGAGAGGATAGACCCAGTTGCAATCCAACACCTTGTTGAGAAGAAGACTGGTTTTCCTGAAGAGGAAGAGCTACCTCAGAAGCACTGGATTCAGGTACCTCAGAAGAAAAATTGCCATTGTTAGAGCTAATCTGTCCGGCATTATCCTGCTCCTTTGACTGTTCCATCTTGTGAAATAGTTGAAGAACATTTTGACTGCAATATTGTTTGCACACAAAACTAGCAATCAATGCCGGGAAGTAGAATAGACTCTAGAATATAATATAATATAATAATAAAAAAGAACATACAAGGATAATTATGCACATTAGCACACATCCAAAACAAGAAAGGGCTTAACAATTTCCCTTAATATGCATTTCAGTCAAAAGCTAATTCGAGGATTCCTAGCATTTAAATACCTCAAGTGCGTGCTCCCAAGAGGTGCAGGACTATGTACAGCTTCATCAAGGTGGGAAGATGTACTTGGTCTAGTTGCTGAAAGCATGTCTTCCCTGGGTGTCCCATCTAAGCCTCCTGTTTCTCTTGGCAAACCAGAGAGACCAGACTGCAAATGGTAATAGAAAGAAAACGGTGTTCAATAAGGATTCACAAATCTGCTAACATCTGTCAACTGAATGCAAAAATAAACACAAGACTGACTGAGAACATCTATCGGCAAGGAAGCAAAAGTGAAAATATCCATATCTGAATGCCGACAGTCACCTTGTCAATCTCCGAGGAATTCCAAGCTGTATGTCTGGCACTTTTCAATGGGCTCGGATACCCTTGGTCATTAGTTTTCAACTGTTGAGAAGCCTGCTGCATCATATATTGTGGCATCGTGGCACGCTTTGTTCCATAATTTGGTTGGACATCTACATCCACATCACCCATTGGATGATACTGAAACTTGCGACCTACGGAAGGCTTTCGACCATTTTGATTGGCGGATGATTTTTGCTTACCCCCAGGCAAGCAAGATGAATCACTGACATAAGTTTCTGTAGAACCAACACCATTCTCCGTCTTCTCCTTGGCATGCGAGTTCCCTATGTCACGCTTATCGAGTGTGCCATTAGACAAACTGTTTTTCCTTGATAACTCCAAAGTCTGATTGTTTTTACCCATATCAGGTTGAGAGTTTCCAGGAAAACCAGTCCACTGAGTGGTCATTGAAGAACTAACATGTTTCCAAACATCTATGTTACCACTGTTTCCAAGCTGCTGTCTACCATCCCGGCTGGTAGACATTCTTGAATCAGGCATTGAAGCAATATTGTTAAGATCAGAACTTTCTCTGCTAACCTGTGGAATTCCAGCAGCATATTTTGGTTGCTCCATCTCCGTCCCCGAACCAGAAACCGAACCCACCTCCCATGCACTACCACTATGGCCCATCAAATTTAACATGGGACTTTTCTGCTCAATATTCTGGGAAGTTTGCGAAGAGTTCTCATTCACTTCATTTTGCAGACCATCAACAGCACTGGACGCAGCAGAATCATGAAAGTTCAAACCATTAGACCTGTTGGGAAGTTGACTGCTAGTAGCATTATAAAAAGGATGATTCTGCTGACTAGGCCAAGAACCTGAACTTGTTTTTACATCTGTCCCAGAATCAGAATGCCAAACTTTACCAAAATCATGGCCAGGTTCAGCCTGCATCCACTTTGTTCCTTCCCCAGGAAACTGTTGAATCATTCTTTGAGAAGCACCCGTCTGTACAGTCCCACTGTTCTCATAAACTTCAACTTGGACTTGCTGAACCCCAGAAGTAGTACTGTAATTCCTGTTTGCATAGGCATTACCAGACAAAGAAGAAGGGGCTGAATTAAGAGGTGGAGACTGGAAGCCATTGTTAGCCCAAGTCAACTGCTGCTTGTCACCATTACTTGAAATCTGGTTCTGCTGATCCTTTGTTGTAGGTTCATTAGGCAGGGAAGTCAATCGACTCCATTCTTCTCGTGTTCCCATAATATCAGTAGATGTTTCTGCTACTGCAGACTGCATAAGAGCACTCAAACTCCCCCCTTGCAAAGAAGTTGATGGACCAGAAATGTCAGCTCCATCCAAAATATTGAAACCTACTGAAGCTATCCCAGCACCTTTACCAAAGGAATCCCACAAACTATCATCTGAGCCAAACAAAATCCTTTCCTCCATTGGATCCAGGGTGGCCACTTTCTGAGGAGGGGATATTTGTGAGATTGCTCTTTCTTGGGAAGACAGCAGCGTGCCACCGAAGTCTTCTCTTTCATGAAACTCATGAACAAGCTCACTATTCTGTTGGGAATTGACTCCCTGCAAGTGTTCCATATCAAAACCACTGCTCAAACCCTGACTTGCAGGTGAGGCAATCAAATTTTTTCTTTGATGTCCCTGTCTCAGAATCGTATTTCCATCCTGCAAACTTACCTGCTCTGAAAAAGCAGGATATTGATTACCTGAAAAGGAACTACTACCATCAGATATCTGCTGTAAATTAGGCTTATCCATTTGCAGCATAGGAAAACGACTATGAGAGACTCCAGCTCCACTGACAGGAGCACCATGAATAGACTGATCAACCTGCGCAGGAACAGCACCCACCAAGGGTGGCATCTCACCTTGCCCAGGCGAAAACATATGCCCGCTAGAAGATCCTTGCGTGGCAGAAGGCACATTTCGCTGCAACCAGTTTGTGTTGGCTGGTATTAGATCTGGTTGCCATGAATAATTGGATACATCTTGCACAGGAATGCCATTGATTAGAGCTGATGATGATGGATGACCAACACCAGGCTGCTGCTTCACGAGTGAGATCATCTGATTCATTTCGTGTTGCTTCTGAAATTGTTGCTGCCTGTGAACATCCTGCATTTGCCTAAGCATGATCTGCTGTTGTTGTAGTAGTTGCATTTCACTGATTCCTGACTGTTGTCTTGGTAATGATTGCAACATCCCAGGTTGCTGGCTGCTCAGTTGCTGCTGACCTCCAAAAAAATCATAATTAACAGGGGATTCGGTATAATCGGTAAACCCCGAACTTTTCTGGTGAAATTCTAAACCATTTCCAGGCTGTGGCTGTGATTCAAGAAATGAAAAGCCTCTGGATGTTACATCCGGTTCCGTATCCATTCCCAGTAGGTTTGCATCATTCTGTCTGGTATGAAACATCGGATGCCCCCGCACATACCCATTCAAAGTTGGCTGCTGGACCTGAGTTCGGTTTCTGAAAAACTCAGGCCTCGGGATTGGCTGAGAAAAGTTTAAACCCTGGTGCAAACTTGAAGAACCATGACGTTCCTCTGAATCAGCTGATACCAAAAAGGAGTTGCTTCAATACAGATAAAAGTTTGACTAGAGACCAGACATAAGAACTCCAAATCATGTCATCAAGATCCGTCCAAATTTACAAAGCAACAAAGTGAACTACCCTACATCTGAACTGTTGGTACCTGTTTGAGGCACATTATGATTCTTTGCATTAGCAGGCGCAGCTATCTGTCTCTGACTTCCATGCCAGAATGTGTTGCCTACTCCAGGCCAAGCCCCATCAACAACCTGGGATAGGTGCTGACTCTGTGACAAGTTCTCCTGGCCAAAGAAATTGTGGATCCTATCTCCAAGTTCGTTACCAGGCATGGATAGCACACTTCACAATGTTATCCGCGGCACAATTACGAGGACAAACACTACCTAAATTAAGATTTAAAAAATATCAGAAGCACCAAAGCAATTGTAAGTCAGTTATAATCAGTCGGATAAGTCATCCAAATTGTGCAATTACTGAAATTTCCAAGTCAAAGAAACTCAATTCCTATCTTGACTAATTCCAAGCAGTTCACATATTTCCCGACTACATCATCAGTGGCAAAGGCAAACCATAAAATCGATCAAAACGGCATTACATAGTGCCAACGGAGTAACCAAATATTTTCTAATGCATGACAAGAAACTTAAGAGGATACAGCAATGAACTCAGATCCCTGAATAGTCGGATCCACACAATGGATGTTTTGCAGGTAATCAGACAGCATGTTCACAGTAACATCCTTAGAAGTTCAAACCTTTCGAGGGAAAAAAAAAATCCATCCTTCCAATGGTAAATGCACAGGCTCCTGCATTCTCTACTCTTGCAGAGCACTCTGGTTGTGATTCCAACTTGCTACATTACCTCAGGAAACCCCAAGGTTATACAGAAATCTAGCTGACTAACTAGTCAAGTTATTCCCCATTGCATATAAACAAAAAAAAACTTCAAAATACCAGCTAGCCCACTCCGAACTTCTTCATTTCCATTAGAAGAACCTCGCCCAAACGCACATCCCGTGCACATACCCAACTAGTCACCAGCTAATGGTCAGTCTTCAACCAGACATTTCCATCCGGGAGTTCCCAAACAACAGAACAACTGCCTGAAATGTACTCCACTCAAACATCAGCCACCTACACTTACACCGCATCACATCAACAAGCAACAGACTCATCCAGTTCCGGAAAAGACCAACTCTTTTTTTTCTTCCAGATTACAGGGAAAATAAAAGAACTTCACAACAAAAAACTAAACGAAAAAACACCCCGAGCTTCAATTTGCACTCCACTTCTTTAATTGGCAACTCAGCAAATCCCCTAAACCACTAAATACATTGCCCTAAAACCTCCAACTCAAAGCAGAATCAACCTCAAAAAGATCGAAATCAACACACACTCCAATTAAAGACTCGAACTTTATCATAAACCCGAACGGACCATCGCGTCCTGGCAGCCAAAACGTCAGCGGACAGGTATTCCTCGCGCCTCGCTTAGTGTAATTCACACAAGGGGGAGAGAGAGAGAGAGAGATATTGAATTAGGGTTTTCGACCTACCTTCTCGCCTCCCTGGTAGCCCTCCTTAACCGTCGTGCCCTGCGCTTGGGAACCGATCCCGATAATTGATCTCTGAATTTAGGGTTCTAGAGAGAGAGCGGGAAGAGAGATGAGGCGTTTTAGAGAGAGAGAGAGAGAGAGAGAGATAAAGTGATCGAAATTTTCAACGAGCAGAAGAAGGAGAGTTAGATGGGTTCGGATACCCGAAGCCGCGCCCCGGATTGGTTACAAGGCTTAGGTTCGGTGTCTGAGGCCTTGGGGAAGATTTAATTTTTTTCCCAATTTTCTACTACAACGATTAAATAAGGCAGTTTTTTGTTGTAATATTTGAATTTAAAATCTTCATAATTGAATTAAAAATATTAATATTTGTACCAACTAATTAGTGAGCTTAGTATGTGTGTGGAGGTTCACTGAACCCATTTTTGTAAGAGAGAATACAAATAGGTTGAATTGAACTAAGAGAAGAGAGGAGAACTAAAAGAGGATCTTAGCACAATTCCATTATATAAAACGTTTTTTTTTAATAAGTTTCCATTATATAAACTTAAGCTTAGTGAATAGATTACAAAACCAAATTGTATTGAATGATAATTATTATATGGTAGGTTCTCTTAGACTTATTAGATCCTAGACCCAAGTGGTAAGATGAGAATTCACCCTCGAGGTCTAGATGTTTTATGTGAATCTTCGAATATTATAATTGAATAATATGCGACTTATTTTAGGAGTTGTCTCTCAATAGTATATTGTTCTATCCCATGCAACATGACTTATTGACTTTGTATGGATATACTACCCCTTTTTTTTTCCTGTTTCCGTCTACACCAAGGAACTTTAAAAATGGGATTTTGGAAATCTTGATAAACTGTCATTTGCAAAAAAGTAGACCACTTATATTTCTTGAGGGTGCCAGCCGAAACTTTTTGAGTTTGAATTTTGACGTAAGCTTTATCAAGAAAAATAATTGGAGTTTGAGTTTTGAAAACTGTCCTTTTTACCACTCTTTTATTGTCCCCACCTCAAGCCCATCTTGTTTGATCCAGTAACAGCTTTTCGGTATCTGATCAGATAATTTAAATACAATACATACAAGTCCGGCGAGGTGAATTTAGAACAAAGATGATCGCATAAATGGCTTGTTTCGGTAATAATAACAAGCAAATAGATAGATACATTTGCGTCGCATAAAAAAGGATGATTCGCTTATGACAATAATTAGAGTACAATACAAAACATCCATACAATTCAAAAAGTTTAATATTTTACTAAATACTGTAGAATTCACTCAAATGACCCTCTCGCTAAACTGATTAAAGATTTCAGTCCCAAGCGGGAGACTTTCAAGATAAATAAAGTCATTATGCAAACAAAATAAAAGTCACTCTCCTATTAGAACACACATAACCGTAGAGGGCTTATCATTGACTTTTACTTTCTTGCACAAACTCTGGCAAGTGACTTTTGCTTGCTTTCGGCATCCTCAAAAGGGGTCCCAATAGAATGTGTATCGAATACGATCTTGTCAAGGTTTATGGCGTTCTCAATTATGTACATGACAAGTTCGGTATCCAAGAAATCTCCCATGAATCCAACAATTTCAACCTCTTTCAAGTGCTGATGCGGGCACATCCTAGTCTTCACTACTTTTCCCCCATTATTAAAACGCAAGTTTTCCTGAGTCAAAATGGAATCTCAAACTAGCGCCAGATGGATATACATATAACCACACTGAAAACCTTGTTTCCCAACAAAAACGGACACCTAGTTAAACAACTTTATAAAATAGAGAACACAAATTCAAAATCATTTATTGAATATGAGACATGTTGTTACCTTCGATCCATGAACTGAAGGCAAGGCTGCTCTCTTCCATTGCAGCACGAATAGTCAAATTCTTGAGATTTCTTAAAGTGGGGATTCCAAAGCGCAACCAGAACTCCTGTACAATCCCGACCAACACGTGTCAAATTTCAAAGTACAATTTATCAAGGAGTCAAAACAAATTGCATGATACATGAAGGCTAACTTGGGAGCTTGAGCCTTCAACAACCAATGAGAGGGTCTCTATTTGAGCAAAATAGCTTGTGAAGAGATGAGAATTGTGTACTAAAAAGTCAACCTGATACCAACATTTCATTAAATTGCGGTGCGCACTTGAGAGGCATTCTCTTCATTGGATACTGTAGGTACTTAAAAGAAATGAAATTCGGTGCAGAAACCTCAAAAACCTGTAACCGATTGCAATAACGTATTTCCAAGAACTTCAACCGAATAATGGGACAGTCTACTTTTAGACTCGTAAGACCAGTCGAACGTATAACACAAAGTGATTCAAGGAAAGGGCAACATTCTAAGAAGTGCTTGATTTGCTCCTCCGTCACGTTTAGGCATACTAGCCGGAGATCCGTAAGCGAAGTGCGCCTAGGCAAACCAATATTGATAGGGGGAAACCGGTACTCCGTGGAGTAATACACTTCCACAATGCCGGACAAATCCAAGTTAAACTTTCTAACTTTTTTTACCATTGCAAAGTGGACGCATTTGTCAAATTGGGAGGGTTGATCTCGCACCGCTCAAGAGGTAAGAGATGCTGAGTTCGGTTAGTGTTTCACCCGGATAGGAATCGAGGACCTGAGTGAACTTGGTCTCTTCAATTAGAGACGGGGTCACGTACTTCCTAACAAATTTCAGTGTCATTGGAACTAACTTCGGAAGAGTAGTCCACCGGTGGGAAAGCGCACCACATCTTATGACCTCTTTCGGGGCCAAGATAGAGAGAACGCGAACAAGGATGTCATCGGATAACTTACTAATCAGATCCTCCCCTCCTCCGACGCAGCCTTCCGTCTAAGCAGATTGAATAAGCAAACATGCATCATAAATCTAATAAACTATGCTCCTGAATAATTTAGAGAAAAAAAAATATTTTCTCCAAAAAATTGAACGATAAGACGGATCCAATTATGGTCTTAGGTATGTACCTTTGGTCGTTGTAAATCTAGTGATGTCGGTTGCTTCTTCTTCCTCCGCGAACGTATGGGCAAAGGGCGGTGATTCTTCCTCATGACTTTGGTCGGATTGGGGTTAGGAAATTGGGACAGGCTCGAGGAGAGATTTAGTTTCCGGGCGAAGCCAATTCGTGGGAGAAACAACAAAGGGTATTTATTTATAAGAGAGAGAAAAAAAGGCAAATCAGGTAATGTTGAGTTGAGTCCATTGGGCCTGTCGGTAAGTCCACTGTCCCTTATTTACCTAAAAAGGTAAATCTTGGTTTGACTTTTTTCATTACCAAAAAAGAAAAGTATCAAACAGAGAAAAGAAGAAAAAGTACAGTTGATTATTTTTGGTGATAGAAAGTACAGTTGATTTTGGTTGGTATTTTAGGCATCGGGGGTTTTTCTTCTCCCAAACCAAACCCTAAACCTATAAAACAAAATAATAGACAAAACCCTACCTCGACATAGACGTTAGAATGACTAGGGTTCTAGTTACGACAAGATTTTAGTTTTACTTTATAAAATAAATATAGAAAATCCTACCTCTATGCACATAAGGTAAAACTTCTCAAAAGCCAGGGAACAGACAAAAATATCAATTTATAGAGATAAGAAAGATTTAGGTTTTTTTCTCCAAAAATATTAAATTTGAGTTTCTAAATAATAAATACGTAAATACCAAAAAATTTATTTTGTTTATATACAAATTACCTACAATTTCGATTTATAGCGTTATTCTAATGTTATACTTGATTGAGATTTTTTTTCAATAAAACAACGGTCACAAGGGTCATTCGAAAGCGATTGAGAAGATGAATGATGATGCAAAATTTATCAAATAAGCAAGTTTAGCACAAATTATGTCTTACAATATTTTTCGAATTCGTAAAATATGTAAAAGTATATGTATTTATTAGAAAATATCACTTTATGCGAAAATTGGGTCTAAGATTTAGCACTAAAATTTTCTGAAAAAGTATTAGTTATTGCGATAGAGGGTAATTAAATTTTAACACTGGTCCCGAATCGAGACCGAAATTTTTTATCAATTTAGAGTGGTTATCACTTTAGAGGAGTTCATTTTATAAAGATTTTACTGTATTATTAATATTTTTTAAACAAAAATCACTTGGTCTAATGGTAATAAAAAAGAAGGGGAGAGTAAACAGGGACAAAAAAATTACTTATAAAAATTAATAATAGTTGTTGTGCGTGGTTACTGTGTGTGCTTTTTATATTGTTAGTTGTTTTGGTTTGGTTTAAGTTCTTTAATAAAATATCTGCTTTCCGTTTTCAAGGATTAATTTTTTTTATACAATATCGTAGCCAATTTTTGTTGAGTCGACTAATTTATGTTTGGCAAATCTTTTGAATCGTGTGTAAATTGGTTTCGAAAAAATTACAGAATAATGATGAGGAGATTATGAAAGTGGGAGAAAATAAAAGGAGGAAGAAAAGTAATAAGCATAATAAAATAGCTTTTTAGAAGAGATTAGATAATCATCAAGCACAAACAATTGATTTTTATCTTGTTATTCTCCTCCTTTCTAACGGATTCTAAAAGAAAAGCGGCTACTAAAATGACCCCAAGTGGACTGTTTTCACTTTTTATAGAGAATTGTGAAAGCGTGTTGCATTTTCTTTCTGGTTCCGCTAGGATTATTATGACATCGTCTCTAAAACAACTCCCTTTAAGCCAAGGAATGATGATGCTGTCGTTGCTAATATTCTGGTATCATACGGGCAGTGAACTAGTCCAAAGCTTCGTTTCTAACCAAATCTAGGCAAGGAGGGTAGTTATACGTGTTCGGTTGTGCGTTAACTATATATAGGTAAATGCAACGTAGTAGGAGGAGAAGCAGGGCTCTAAGCCGAATACAGGACTGCCCACAAAAAGCTCTAAGCCGAGCCCGAGCCCGAGTCCGGCCATAAAATCATTCCGAGAACAAGCCCAATCCCCAAAAGCCCGCACTGACCCAGCCACCCGTCCAATCCCGCACTAGACCAAGTTATATACATGAAATTACTTGATAAACCATGACTACCATATAATTACTCGTATAGTTATATACATTTTGCTATATATGTATACACAAGACCATCACCAACACTCTCTCAAGTCTCACCATACACTACAAACACAAAACACACCAACACTCTCTCAAGTCTCACCATACACTACAAACACAAAACACACCACCACCACCTTATCTCTCCATTGTCAATTCTCTCAATGGCCATGTCTCCCAAATCCATCCCCTTCATCTTCCTCCTAATAACCCTTTTCTTCTCCATACAAATCCACTCCAGAGATAGCCAATTCTTTAGCAAAGTCTCTAATTCTAGAGAGAACAACAATGAGGAGGAGGATGCCACAACAACTTGTCCTTCTCCCATTAATTAACAAGAGCAAGAGCCAATCCCGGGACCCAAAATAGCAACTATGGACTATATAGCAACCAATACCAAGATAAAACCAACACCCAAATTCCCACTACTACAAGTTGGTGGGTTTGCAAGATGAAACCAACAACTTGTACTTCTCCCACTTAGCAACCAGAGCAAGAGCCAATCCCGAGACCCAAAATGGCAACTATGGACTATATAGCAACCAATACCAAGATGAAACCAACACCCAAATTCCCACCACTACAAGTTGGATGGTTTGCAAAAGAGTCAAACGTGAACACGACGACAACCACCACTACTACTACCACCAACCCCCAACACGAACAACGAGTACGAGGAGGAACAACGATAACGAGAACCATAACTACAACAACAACAGCAATGAGAACGACGACAACAACAACGCGAGGAGGCTGCACTAACACATCCCATCAGTCAACTCAAGCGCAACCTAATCCGCAATACCTACCCCACAAGCCCAGCCCTTCCCGTAATGACCCAGTCCAGCACACCAGCCCAAACCCGCAATGAACCAAACCTAAAAAACCCAAGCCATAACAAGCCCATGCCAGGCAAAGCTAGATAAACCACAGTCAACATCTCAAAGATAAACAACAGTCAACCATAGTCAACATCATCTCTCAAAGATAAATCTCAAGTAGTAGTCAATATTAATTAAAATATAAAACGCAACAGTGGAGAACTTGTTTCTTCAGCGGCGGCACATCCACACGCCGTTTTGGATGAATGGCACACCGGGAGAAGTGCGAGCCACCGAGACGATTTGTGGAAGAACAGGACCGGAGATGGATGGAGGGACTCTCACCGTCACAGAGTCGTCGAGAATCTGATCGCTGTGCATGAGATGCCAGACGAGGCGCATTTCGCCATAGGTTCGCGCAGACGGTTACGGAGACTTCCGAGAGAGGTCCAATCCTCCCCCTCTTCAAGCTTGAGGGCCAGCGAACCGAGGATGATGTCAGTACGGTTTTCGAGTGCATTTTTAAGTCTGTTTGTCCTGCCGCCGGCCATTTTTTTAGGTGAGTGAAAAGGGTTTAGTGTGAAGTTTACTTATATAGACAGATTTTTAGGGTCCGTTTTACAAGCAGTAAAAAGATAAAAGACAATAGTGCCCCGCAGGCAGTAAAAAGCTAAGCGGATCAGTGACTCAAATCCGAGCCCATCGGCTTTGAAAAAAAATAAAGAACATGGCCAGGCCCAGAAGCTTAAAGTCCAGGCCCGTTGGCTTAAAGGCCAGGTCCAGGCCCATTGGCTTTAAAGGCCGAAAGAAAAATAATGACGGGGAGGGGAAAATTTAGGGCTGGCGAAGCATAATAAGGCTAAAACCTAAAAATCTTTGTAAATAAAATAAGAGAGTGAGAGGGGGAGAGAGAGAGAGAGAGGAATCCGAGTAAAGATGTGATTTTTTAATGAAAAAAATTTAGGATATTGAATTTTAAATTATTTTTTACACGAAACCGATAGAAAAGATTGAAGTTTTGAAGGACTTACCTCTATCGAGAAGAAGAAGAGAACCATACAGGAGGTGCAATCCCCGCCTGATCCGAGCGAGCAGGGCTGGACAAAGCGGATTCGAGAATCTCTGTTTGAGTAACGCAATCATTGGCGAGAATCGAAAACCCGAGAGTTCCTTCTTGTATCAAACCAGGCTTTGCGATCCATAAGGGTCCATAGAAGGGAGTGGTGGTAGACATAGTAAGGAAGAGATGAGTTTGTAAAAGAGGAGAGACGGTATAGAGCGTTTCAAATTGTGTAGACAGAGAAAGAGGCAGGGGTGGCGGAAAGACAAGAAGAGTGGGGAACTAGGTTTAAGTGTGTGAGTCGTTTTTATAGGAGGCAGAGCCTTCAAGGGTGAAATGTCAATACTAACCTTGCTTTGTGTCAGATTAAAAATCTAGAGTTCCCACCCACTCGTGAAAAGGTCAAAAGTACTCTGTCTACAATAATTAATATAAACTAGGCTAGTAGGTGTCGGCGGTGAATGCCTACGCTATAATATACTACTTTTTTTTTTGTGAAGGTAAACTACTATTCAAATTCAATTAACTATTGCCCAATAATAACCTCGCATAAAAATTCCCTAATTTTATTCTCTGCGTAAAAAAAATTCCTGAAATGGGTAACAACATAAAATAGGTAGAAAAATAATTAAAATTTTAAAAAAAGGGTAAAAACGTTTCACTACATCATCTCCTTTTCTTTCTTTTTTTAATAATTCATAGAAAGTCGTTTGCGATTTTTTTTAAATGATTCTGCACTCGTTTGATTATTAAAATAATCAAATAAAGAAAGGGCAAATGTGTCGGTAATTGAACCGTGGTTGTTTATTTTATTTATTATTCTAAAACTATATCGGAAAATAAATCAGATAACTCTAATTCAATTATAATTGTATCAAGAGATGGAAAAATGTTCCTGTGACTTTTGACGAGAGTACCACGGCACCTGACCTGACGATATATTTCTTAATTACCGGAAATAATGAAGTGGGTCTAAATAAACATAAGAAAATCCCACATTGTTTAATAAAATTCGTGAACTGTGAAAACATCAATCCATTATTGTATTAAGTTAGATATAAAAATTCTTAACATATTGACTCAGAGAAATGACTGAAAATACTTGAATATACGAAGTCAAAGCTTCCATTAGACCGACGATAGATTAAAAAGAACACCCCACCAAAATCTCAACCATTTTTTTGGGATTTTATTAACCGTAGGTCTCTGGTTTTCAGAAATAGTGTATGAGGTTCCTACTTTTTAAGAAAATATTGGTCTGAGGTCCCTAGTCATCGGATCGGAGATTTTCTTCTGAGATTTTTAAGAAGGTCGATTCGGTGACTAGGGACCTCAGACCAATAAAAAGCAGGGACCTCATATACTATTTCAAAAAGCTAGGGACCTGCGAGTAATAAAATTATAAACCAAAGATCTGAGAGTAATTTGTCCTTTTTTTAGGGGAACTGAATATATAAATAATCTCCTTACAACCATCTGCATCAGTAATCCCACCCACCGAGAGTTACAGAATAAACAATTAATTTCTCTCACATCCATACCTAGGGGTGTACAAACGGTATTCGGTATTACCAAAAAAATTTCGATATTCGAGAGTTCGGTATTTGGGAGTTAATTCGGCAGGATTTTTGTGAAAATTTTGATAATTTCGGTATTGGGGATCGGTTCGGTATATACCGGTATAAGTTTACTAACCTCTATATATGGAAAAAAAATAACACATCCCTCCCACTTCCAAAGACGATTTTTCTCCTTAAAAAAACTTACAGAGACGGTTTCCTCTCTTCTGTTTTTTTCTTCTCTTCTCGTCCTTTCGTCCTTTCTTCTCTCCCTCTCCTCTCTCTCTCTCTCTCTCTCGATCGGCCGACCGGCGACCAGCCTCTCGGCCACCACCGTCGCAGTCACTCCTGTGCACCTCGTGGCTACTCTTCCAAATTACAATTTTCCTCATGTTAGGGTTTCGAATTTGGGGGTTTTGAGAATTATGTTAGAATTTGAGAATTTTGAACTTTTGTGGGTTAATCTTCTTGGAGGAGATGAGAGGATTAGGTTTTTGTATTAGGATGGAGAACTTGATTTTTTTTCTTTTCTGAATTAGTTTTTTTAATACAAAAATTTGGGATTTTTGGTATAATTCCGAAATTTTAATTCGACATTTGGGATATCCAAAAATTATTTCGGTTCAAGATCGGTAGGGTTTTTTTGAATTTTAGTATTCAGAATTTTCGGTATTCGGGATCAGGATATCCTGAATGCTCACCCCTATCCATACCCAACCTAACCCCGTTACATATTTTCCTACTCACATCAGCAACCCAGAGTCACAGAATAAACAATTAATTTCTCTCTCATCCACATATTATCTACTATCATTTTTTGTTTATATAAAAATTATAATTAATTTACAAAAATAATTATTTTATAATTATAACAAGAAAAAATAAAATTAAGTAATATCAGAATTTGTATATTATTTATTTTTAATTTTGTTAAAGCCAACTTCAATTTTTATAACTAGATAAAAAATATTATTATTTTAATGGGGGCGAGGGCGAGAATCACCTCTCGCCCTAGGGCCGTGGCCCTCCTCTCCGCTATTTACGTTTTCCTTTTTTTTTTGTGCCTCATCAGTGTGACCCTTGGGTTGGAGTCACTGACGTGGCTGGTCTAAGTAGGGAAATCTGAGAAGAAGAGGGCATCCAATAATTCTTGTTTAATCAATCAGCTACCTAGATAAGCAAATGAGAAACTAATCCAAGCTTACAATTTGTTTAATCTCGTCTTGAAACATCAGGACTCATATCTCAAAAAAAAATGTGTATATTATTTTGTTATCAGGACTCAAACTTTAGATCTACTATTTAAAGTAAAACAAATCTTAATGCAAATGCTAGTCTATTAATCTATATACTAAAATGGTTCATCTACTAACGGTTATATTTTAGCAGAATTTTTGAATTTGAGCAATGGAAATACATATCGGTAAAAAAATTGGTATTACTTCTACTACTACTTCCTCCCTTCCCCCAACCACCATCTCAATTTTCCCCCGTTTTCTACCCCGAGAAAACCCTAATTTTGGGTACAAGAGAAATTAATTAATCAGGAGAATTGGTAGGGCAAGATGGTTAATCTCTTCGGCGACCAGTCGGAGGAGGAAGCGGATGTTGACTCCGAGCACGAGTCCAACCCCAAACCCGATTACGCTTCTGTAAATATCATTTCTTTTATTTCTCAATTTGGTTGCCAAGTTTTGATTTTTCGGTTAGGGCTATGGTGGAATTGAGGTTTTTTTTTCTTCTTTTGGTGTGTGGTTGGTACAGGGTTAAATGGGAACCAATTCCTCCTCGTAACAGTGGTTGATTGGTAGGATGAAGCGGAGGTGAAGCTGAGGCGCGAGGGAGAGGGGGAGGCTGAAGGGGGGGCGGAGATGCGGGAAGCTGGGGGAGAGGTGGATAGCGAGGGGGGAGAGGGAGGCAAGCTCGGTGGAGTTGGATGCCGTGGAGCAGGGGTGGGTGGATGTGGGGAATCGACGAGGAGGAGTATGGTCATAGAGGTGCTGGTGGCGGTAGGAGGCGGAATGTCGTTGAGAGCCGGTCCGAGGAGCAGCAGTTTTACGAGGTAGAAGATGATGACGAGGTTGATCAGGATGCTGGGAGCCCGAGGTGTAATCTCTTGCTTATGTTGCAGTGGCTTGTGTCCCAGGTGGTTAACCAATTAAGTTTTCTGCATTCCACTATTGGATAGAAGTAATTGTCAATCTGGTGTTGGTTACATCGTCCGAAGGAAAGGATCGGATGCAGTTTGAGTAGTCGGCGCCAGAGATTAGGGATGTGTTTGGTGATTCTAAGATGAGGACGACTGATATGCTGCCCAAAACAATGTTGAGCGAGCTGATTCCGTGAGTGTTTACTTCCATACGGTGGCCTCCTTTGGAAGAGGATGAAGGTTATGGGAAGGACTTAAGGCCCGAGGATGTGCTAGCTGACAAAGATGTTCAAACGCATTCAGAAGAGGAGGAGAATTTTGAGGTTAGACACAAAGAGAAGCCTGTCGGCCCTCCCTTGGAGATAGAGATTCTGTTTCGTCCGCTTCCAGCTGATCCAACTAATGTACAGTCCTGCCTTCTTGAGATGCAATTCATAAGTGCCACCATTGTGCTTCGATAACATTCACTTCTCCATACTCGATGAGTTAAGGCCAGTGCATCTTCTGGAATGATTCATGAAACAATGACAGAATAATGTCCATCTTTCTGACATTCTGTCTTGATTCTGGATACGGTTTGTAAATAGATGGTTTTTTCATCCAGTGGTGCAACCTGGTCCCTTGCCGTTTTAGGCTGCTGTTTCCCTGTTTAGCATATTCTAAAGCAATTCGTTTGTTATCCATTCTGGTCTAGTATGACTCTCTTTTGATTTAATCTACCTTGTTTGATTGTTTCATGCTGACAGCATATTTGAGCGCATCAACAACACGTGACTATAAGATATTGGTCTAATATGGAGCAAAATTTGGTCGAAATTTGCAGATTATTATTGTCAAAGTATCCAACATTTGAACGTTGTTTGTCTTTATTTGTGCACATCGATTCCTTATACGTATATACAATCTTGCAGTCACTTCTTCAACCCCAAGGCAGGATATTGCGGAAGATTAGGTTCATGCCATTGTCATTGACATCAAACTCTCATAGATTGTTGACTGCGCTTGTTGATTCGAGGCATAGAAAGGTTTACAGGGTTAAGAACTGTGTCACTGACATTGACCCAGAGAGAGAAAAGGAGGGAAAAGAAATTAGAGCTGTTTCATTTGGTTCCAATTTTTTGGGTGGTAATGGTGAGTGTCTAGCACTCACCAGTTACAAGTAATTAGAGCTGTTTCATTTGGTTCCAATTGCTTTCATTCTGCAGGCTGAAAGCCAAAACACTAGAGCAAGTGTACCTCTTAACCGGAAGAAGCAAAAAGTAAGCTGCAAGTATAATCAATCTGTTGATCAAAGGCGGTAACTTTCACCTGGGTTCTTGGAGGAGGCGCTTGATGAGGTATGCACCGCTTTCTTTCTCTTTTCTCCCACACATCCCAAAATTATCTCAGAATATGTACGAGTTTTGGTGTTTGGGAGATGATTATTTTAGTTTCAATCAGGAACCCATACGATGTCTTTTTTAAAGGACTGTATGATATGTCTTGAAGTGATATCTTTTATTATTTTGGTCTATTGGGCCTTTATGTTTTTCCCTTTTTCACCAGGATGAAGAACAAGAATATTACGACCCAATTCACTCTCTCCGCCGCTTTGAAGAAGACCTGGAATTAGAAGCTCGAGCTGAAAAGCACACCATGAATGCCAAAAAGGTTTGTTAGCCTGGCTATTTGTCATGCATATTTCTCTCATAATTTCTGACATCAACTTATTATGTCATCGCAATAACAGGGACATAAAGACCTCCAACGCAATGCCGTGTTGCCTGCTGCTAAAGCTTCAAAGCACCCGTTTAATTACTCAGAGAGCGACTATGAGACTGATGGGGAGGAAGATGACAGGTCCCCACCTCGTAAAAAGACTGAAGAGCAGGAGTATGAAGAGGATGAGAGAGATGAACAGTATGAAGAAGAACCAGAAGTTGATGCTCCCTCTGACTAGGAGGTCGAGTTCGAGGTATGAGTTCATGGTCTTGAAGCCATTGCTTTTGGTCTCGTTTTGGAGAGGTGAGTCTGATGAAGATTCCCCCCCAAGAAAGATGCCAACCCACCAACGAATGGCTGTTGTTTATGATGGTGATGATGAGTAAAATCTGTTAAGAATGATACAGAAATCAACTATATCATAGTGGTGGCAGTTTTGGCGTCAGGTCGCCAGTTTCCTCGTATTCTTTTTCTTTCTGGGTTTGCTACCCACATTTAAAATGAACAAAATGTAGCATAATAGCATATGGATTTTGCTAGCCATAAGCTCTCCATTGTTACTGCTCAAGAAAAAGAGAACCTTGGCTGCCTCCCCTTCCCAAACTTCTCTGCATGCAGCTGCATCATGCTTCATGTTCTTGCTTTGCTTGCTCTGGCGGCCTTCCTTTTGAGCTTTGTTGGTGGCCGAGGTTTTGGCCCGTTTCTCTCCGGTGGCCCTCTGTACCGTGCACTGCATTGCCGGCGGGCTGAGCCACGGCTCGCTGCTTTGTAGAAGAGGTTGAAGATGATCCTGGTAACTCCCAGTTGCCACCACTTCTGCCTGGCTTTCGATGCCCTTTCTTGTCAATTCTTTTAGACCATCTGATATCTGGATACTAGGTGATGTTGCTGACGTTAGTTACTACCCTTTTTTCCTGTTTCCGTCTACATCAAGGAACTTTAAAAATTGGATTTTTGAAATCTTGATAAACTGTCATTTGCAAAAGTAGACCACTTATATTTCTTGATAAACTGTCATTTGAAATTTTGAGTTTGAAGTTTTTATAACAAGGATGTTAAACAAAATTAGTAAATTTTAGTATAGAATATATTTTTGGGATTAGTTGAGGGGCAAATGACCCTCTAGTCCTTATTTATCAAAATCAAACATGTTCTATATTAGGGCAAAGTAACTCACTCCCGTTAGCCCCTAAAAAAACTCACTCCTGTTAGATCGTGAAAAAACTCCACAAAACAGAAGAAGCTAAAGATACATCTGAAACGACGTGGCCAAAGAAAAGCGAAAAACCCATATTTTGTGTGTAAACATTACCGCTGGGTCCTATTTCTCCAATGTTCGAACCTACATTTGTGGTGTTTTAGAGAGAGATATAAAAGTGATCGACAGTTTCAGTTTATGGTCTTTTATTTGGTCAAATCATTGATTCGGACTTTTTAGTTTGAAAATTTGTTCTTCATCGACCTACCTTCTCCCACCAGTTCTGCCATTGTCATTTGCCAAAAGTAGACCATTAATGTATTATTATTCTAATTCAACTAGGGATTTCGGTACGAATTGTCCCCCGCTCAGGCCCATATTATCAGATCATATAATTTAAGAACGAAGTCCAGCGAAGTGAATTTAGAACAAAGATGACCGCATTAATGAATTGTTTCTGTAATAATAACAAGCAAGTAGATAATGTATATCAAATTCCAACCCTAAGGAATTCAACTGTATTAAAAAATTCCCCTCAAATTCCCCTCTCCCTAAACTGATTAAAGATTTCAGTCCTAGCTTTTCAATACATCAGTCACTCTTCTATTAAGATAAATAAATTCGTTATGTAAACAAAATATTGATTAGAATTCCGCTACGGTATTACAACACACATAACCTTAGGGCTTATCATTGACTTTAACTTTCTTGCACGAACTCTGGCCAGTGACCTCTGCTTGCTTTCGGCATCCTCAAATGGGGTCCCAATAGAATCTGTACCACGACAATCGAATACGATCTTCTCAAGGTTTACGGCGTTCTCAATTATGTACATGACAAGTTCGGTATCCGAGACATCTCCCATGAATCCGACAACTTCTACCTCTTTCAAGTGCTGATGCGGGCACATCCTAGGCTTCACTGCTTTTCCCCCTTTATTAAAACGCAAGTTCTCCTGAGACAAAACGGAATCTCAAACTAGCGCTAGATGGATGTACATATAACCACAGTGAAAACCTTGTTTCCCAACAAAAAATGGTCACCTAAATAAACAACTTTATTAAATAGAGAATATAAATTCAAATTAATTTATTGAATCAAGTATGAGACACGTTGTTACCTCGAAGACAAATCTTCTCAAGAGCGGAGACGCTTCGATCCATGAACTGAAGCCAAGGCCGATCTCTTCCATTGCAGCTTGAATAGTCAAATTCTTGAGATTTCTTAAAGTGGGGATTCCAATGCGCAACCGGAACTCCTGTACAATCCCGATCAAGACGTGTCAAACTTCAAAGTACAATTTATCAAAGAGTCAAAACAAATTGCATGATACATGAAGACTAACCTGTGAGCTTGAGCCTTCAACAACCAATGAGAGGGTCTCTATTTGAGCAAAATAGCTTGTGAACAGATAAACATTGTGTACTAAAAAGTCATAACCCGATACCAACATTTCATTGAGTTGTGGCGCGCACTTGAGAGGCATTCTCTTCATTGGATATTGCAGGTACTTGAATGAAATGAGATTCGGTGCGGAAACCTCAAAAACCTGTAATTGATTGCAATAATGTATCTCCAAGAACTTCAACCGAATGGGACAGTCTACTTTTAGACTTGTAAGACTGTTCGAACGTATAACACAAAGTGATTCAAGGAAGGGACAACAATCTAAGAAGTGCTTGATTTGCTCCTCTGTCACGTTTACGCATTCTAGCCGGAGATCCGTAAGCGAAGTGCACCTAGGCAAGCCAATATCCATAGGGGGAAACCGGTACTCCGGGTAGTAATACCCTTCCGCAATGCCGGACAAATCCAAGTTGAACTTTCTAACTTTTTTTGCCATTGCAAATTGGACCCATTTGTCAAATTGGGAACATATGTCAAGGGGTTGATCCGGCACGCTCAAGAGGTAAAAGATGCTGAGTTCGGTTAATGTTTCACCTGGATAGGAATTGAGGACCTGATTCACGTGATGAATGAACTTGGTCTCTTCAATTAGAGACGGGGTCTCGTACTTCCTAACAAATTTAAGTGTCATTGGAACTAACTTCGGAAGAGTAGTCCACCGGTGGGAAAGCGCACCACATCTTATGACCTCTTTCGGGGCCAAGATAGAGAGAACGCGAATAAGGATGTCATCGGGTAACTTACTAATCAGATCCTCCCCTTCTCCGACGCAGCCTTCCGTCTAAGTAGATTGAATAAGCAAACATGCATCATAAATCTAGTAAACTATGCTCCTGATAATTTAGAGAAAAAAACATATTTTCTCCAAATAATTGTACAATACAGATTATTGACCAATTATGGTATTAGGTATGTACCTTTGGTCGTTGTAAATCTAGGGATATCGGTTGCTTCTTCTTCCTCCGCGAACGTATGGGCAAAGGGCGGTGATTCTTCCTCATGACGTTGGTCGGAATAGGGTTAGGAAATCGGGACAGGCTCGAGGAGATAATTAGTTTACGGGTGAAGCCAATTCGTGGGAGAAACAACAAAGGGTACTTATTTATCAGAGAGAGAAAAAAGGCAAATTAGGTAATGTTGAGTCGAGTCCATTGGGCCTGTCGGTAAGTCCACTGTCCCTTATTTACCTAAATAAGGTATAGTCTTGGTTTGACTTTTTTCATTACCAAAAAGAGAGTATCAAACAGAGAAGAAGAAAAAGTACTGTTGATTTTGGTTGGTATTTTAGGCATCGGGTTTTTCTTCTCCCAAACCAAACCCTAAGCCCATAAAACAAAATAATAGTGGAAACCCTACCTCGACACAATATATGTAAGGGTCGGGATCAACTTAGAAGTTAGAATTACTAGGATTCAGGTTGTGAGAAGATTTTACTTATAAAATAAAGGAAAAAGTCCAATAGTATTAACGATTCTCATTTGGATATTTTGTGGTTTAAAATCGATAGAACCAGTCTAACTTATTCCAATTTTTATCACTTTGGTTCACCTAGGTCCGGTTTAGGATTTTTTTGCAAAACACGTCGTTTTGACGCTTACGTGGACTGCCACGTAGTAGTGAGTTGGATTACTCGATCTGACATAGCGGTGGATAAATTACAAAAAGTACCTAATTAATTTATAATTTAAAAAAAATCCCTCAAAATCTCCTCCTCTCGTTCCTCCTTCCTCCTCCTCCTCCTATCTCTCTTGCTCTCACTCACACTTGTACAAGAAGCTCATCGAGCACCAACGAGCCCCCTATAAACTTCATCAAGTCCCAAGCTCCAAACAAGCCCCCTCTAAACTACCGCATGTATAGTCTGATGGATACGGTGTCAGTCCTTAAGCATAAGGTAGGAGGATCGAGTCCCAACGACCGACCAAGATCCAGAATTGTGGAAACAATTTAAACCCACAATTTTATCGACCAACAAAAAAAAGCCCCCTCTCAACTTCAAGTGCAACAAAAGGTCCAAAAAGCTCTCAAGTCCCAATTTTCCCAGTTTTTGCCAACCTCTCAGACCCTAAAGGTGAAGAAACCGCCCCCTTTTTTCTCTTCTCATAATTAATTATTTTAATTAGTTAATTAACTAGCTATTATAGGTAATTTGGCATTGATTTGGTACCAGTATATAAGAAATTGGGGAAAGGGAAGGACTAATCGATGATGAGGACATCACTTTCCAGCGTATGGTTGTCAGGGGTTGTATTTGTGGAATGTTTGAGCAATGCGGAGGCCAGTGGAAGAGCAGGACTTGAAGAAGATGATGAACGGCGGCGGTGGGCTTGTCAGAGAAGAGCTTGAAGGTACTCGGCGGCGGCGGGCCAGTTGGAGAAGAGCTTGAAGGTACTCGACGGAAGCGGGCTCATCGGAGAAGAGCTTGAAGGTCCTCGGCGGTGGCCGGATCTTCGATGAAGAGCTCGAAGGTCCTCAGTGGCGGCGGGATCTTCGATGAAGAGCTCGAAGGTCCTCAGTGGCGGCGGGCTCGTCTGAGAAGAGCTCGAAAGCTTGCCTCTTTGATCTGTGAGAGTAATTTTTTGGTTTTGGCTGTTGTGTTTTGAGATGGAGAAGCTCAGGAGGTTGGAGATGCTCATTGGAAGAAGAGAGGCGATGAGTCGAAACAATATAAACAATTATGTACTATTTTGTAATTTATCCACCATTACGTCAGATTGAGTAATCCAACTTACTACTACATGGCAGTCCACGTAAGCGTCAAAACGACGTGTTTTCCAAAAAAAATCCTGAATCGGACCTGGGTGGACCAAAGTGAATAAAATTAGAATAAGTTGGACCAGTTTTATCGATTTTAAACCACAGGGTGGCCAAGTGAAAATTGGTGACACTACAGAGTACTTAAGTAGACTTTTTCCTAAAATAAATATAGAAAATCCTACCTCTATGGACATATGATTAATGTTTTTTTACCAAAGATCACTTGGTCTAATGGTAAAAGGGAAAAGTGGGATTTGAACTGGTCACGACAAAAAAATTATTTATAAGAAAATTAATAATTAATGTTATTTTAGTTGTTGTGCGTGGTTACTTCGTGTGTTCTTATATTGTTAGGTGTTTTGATTTGGTTTAAGTTCTTTAATAAAGTATCTCTTTTTCGGTTTTCAAGGAATTTTATTTTATCTTATATCCAATCTTTGTTGAGGCGACTAATTTATGTTCTGTAAACTTCTTGAATCGTGTATAATTGGTTTGGAAAAAAATTACGGAAAATAATGATGAGGAGATTATGATGAGAAAGAAAGTGAGAAAATAGTGCATGATTCTCCACTGTCCAATCGATGCACCTTGACTTCCCGTTGATGAAGTTTACTGCGATTTGGAAATCAGATTGGATGATCATCTCAGTATCCAAAAATTGGAGGTTGATCAGCTCCATTGCCAAAGCGATAGCCTCTAACTCGGCTTTAATAGCAAAAGTAGTCTGCGTGGACTTGTGTTGACCACCAACAATGTGGCCTAATTTATTTCTAGCGACCACAGCTAGACCTGCGCATTGATCATCTTTGTGCCAGACAGCATCACAGCTCACTATCACCCCAAGATCACGAGGTGGTTGTCAATTTTGGCCCTCTGCATCAGTTACGATTTGAACAGGAGAAGGATTTTCTGCAGAAAATGCAGCTGTAGTATGTGCAGAGTTATGCAACTCCTCTTGAGCTGAATTCTGGGCAGATGTGTGGGATTTCAAAAATCTTGATAAAGTGTCATTTGCAAAAATAGACCACTTTTATTTCTTTCTTAAGGTGGCATAGTCGGTACATCAGAAATTTTAAATTTGAATTTTTATCAAAAGAATGACAAAATTTTAGTATGGAAAATATTTTTTTTGGGAAAAGTCCACTTTAGTACCCTCTAGTATCGCGCAAAATTACTTTTGTACCTTATGGTATAAAACCAATCAATCGAGTCAGACGTATTCCAATTAAAATCAATTAGGTCCACGAACAGCTGCCCAGATCTTTCACTCCCTGCCCGGACCTTGCCCGACCATCTGGACAAGCCACATCAGCACTCTTTAATGACGTGGTGCCACGTGGACATCCCATCTCTCCCTTCTATCTTCTCTTTCTCTCTTTCCTCTCTCTCTCCCTCTCTCATCTTCCCCTCCCTTCTTATTCTTCTTCTTCCCATTTCTAACAGAGTTTCGTGGGTTTCCTACTAGCATGGGCGGAGGCAATATTTTTGTTATCTGAAGGTGCTTTGATTGCGACAGAATTTTCTGGGTTTTCTTGCGAATTTGTGTTTTGGGAAGAAGAAGAAGTAGGGAGGGGAAGGAGGAAAGAGAGAGAGAAGTGAGAAAGAAAGGAGAGATGGGATATCCACATGGCGCCACATCATCAACGAGTGCTGATGTGGCTGGGCCAGATGGTCAGGCAAGGTCCAGGCAGGACAGGTAGGATCCGGACAGCTTACCGTGAACCTAATTGATTTTAATTAGAATAAATTTTACTCAATTGATTAATTTTATACTACAGAGTACTAAAGTGATTCAGCGCGATACCACAGCTAAAGTAGACTTTTTTCTTCTTTTTTTGTATGAATCAAAGGGCAAGTGACCCTAATCCTTATTCATCAAAATCAAATATGTATACATTAGGCTCCATTCCTTTAGATTGTGAAAGAACTTCACAAAACAGAGGAAGCTAAAGATACGTATGAAACAACTTGGCAAAAAAAAATGAATATACATTTTTTGTGTGTAAAATATTACAGCTCTATCCTAGTTCTCCAATGTTCAAACCTAAATTTGTGGATTCAATTACTCTTTTTAAAGATCCAATATTTTTGGGAAAAAATTCTAGGGAGGTGAATTTATAACAGAGACAATCACATAAATGAATTGTTTCTATAATAAAAGCAAATAAAGAGACAACCTTATTCGAA
The DNA here is from genome assembly GCA_963995505.1 of Hypericum androsaemum. Classification (NCBI taxonomy): domain Eukaryota; kingdom Viridiplantae; phylum Streptophyta; class Magnoliopsida; order Malpighiales; family Hypericaceae; genus Hypericum; species Hypericum androsaemum. Next base: position 13,797,340 of record OZ023194.1, read on the forward strand.
GAGGAATGTTAAGTCCGTGGGAGGCACTTTCCCCACTTTGCAGAGATGTTGATGAAAGTATAGATCATTTATTCCGCTCTTGCACTTCTCCAGATCAATTTGGGACTATTTTGTCAAGTGTATTAGAGCCTTTTTGTGATACCCCGAAAATGATATGTTCTGTCTGAAAGCCTTAAGTGATTTGATTGGTACTATCCATATCAACAAGGTGCACCTTCTTTTCTGGCACCCATCTTGAGAGAACTCTAAGGTTAAACGCGTTTGGCCGGGAGTAGGATCAGGATGGGTGACCTCCTGGGAAGTTTTCCGGGATGCATGCGAGTGAGGACAAAGCATGCTGGAAAAGACCCGTGTTGGTCTGTGGAGACAGTCGGTCAAATCACGGGGCGTTACATTTGGTATCAGAGCGACCTCGGCTTGTACGGTATGGTTCGGAGATCGAACGCATCTGCAACCGAGGGATTCTGGGACTGTCTGTATCTGGCGCGACGAGAACGTTGCGTATTTAAGGAGGGGTGAATGTGATACCCCGTTAATGATCTGTTCTGTCTGAAATGCTTAAGTGATTTGATTTGACTATCCATATCAACAAGGTGCACTTTCTTTTCTGGCATACATCTTGAGAGAACTCCAAGGTTAAACGCGTTTGGCCGGGAGTAGGATCAGGATGGGTGACCTCCTGGAAAGTTTTCCGGGATGCGTGTGAGTGAGGACAAAATACCCTGGAAAAGACTCGTGTTGGTCTGTGGAGACAGTCGATCAAATCACGGGGCGTTACACTTTTGGTGCGGGGGCACGAGCTTGAGCTCTCACTTGGAGTAATGGATGGGCTTTGTTCAAAGTTACATGATAAAAAGGTGTGGTATTCATTTTCGGGGCTATACTTTGGAAAATTTGACTTTTAAAAAATCGTATTATTTTTCAAGGTGATATATATAACCGGGAACTTCTTATCCATACTATTTTGTATCACATCCATTAATAGTTTCGTTGGTCAAACTCAATTTTAGAATTTGAACACTATGATCTCGCATGGAGTCTTTTGTGTTGGGAGATTAACCATGCAGGATGATAATTAGTGGAGCACAATACAAAACAGCGAAAACCTGTTATTTAATTTAACCAAAATTCGAATTTGAGTCATGAAACACATTTTATTAGAAGATCGTAATGTACCGCCGAAAATGGAAAAAATAGCCGGGGGGAGGGGGGTGCACTCACGCGCTGAAAGCAGTGCGAGTGAGAGACGCAATTCTAGCAAAATCCAGGGTGTTCCCGTTACCAGATACTGACAGTATCCAAAGAATCCCAGTTTCCCCACCAACAGAACAGAACCGACGGGATTTGGATTCAGGGGGGACTACATAAAAGCCATCCCCATGGTATGGACTAAATATGGACCCTTAGATTTGATCAAATTCTTTTTTTATAGATCTGATGGCCAGAATCTGTTGAGGGTATTTTCGAGTTTTTACCCAAACATACTCATTAGGGTTCCACCATTTTCCTATATAATCTCACAAAAAAAAAAATCATCTCCCAAAAAAAAAAATCATCGTCCCCCCTCCCTCCCGATCCGCCGCCCTCCCAATATCCCCCCCCCTCCCGAACAGGACAGTGGTCAAACTCCCCGCTCTCCGCCGCCGCCAAGAATAGGACAGTGGCTAGATCCGGATACGGGCAGCCAGACCAATTCCAAAGCTGTCGCAATTAATTTTGTCTCTGTTTAAAGATTACCCATGACTGTTTAATTGATTTCGTTTTGTGTATATTTTTTTCCTCGCAGTCAATTGATTTTGATTTTGCTGTGTTTCTTGGTTTTGATTTTGTCGCGTTTAATTTGATTAATTGAATTTTATTCTTTGATTTTTATTATTATTTTGACTTACTTTAATTGCCACGTGAGACGTGGAATGAAAACCAATGTCACGGTGGAATGAAATCAATATCATAGAAGAATGAAACCAATATCCGAGAAGATGGAAACCAATATCATAGTAGAATGAAACCAATATCCGAGAAGATGGAAACCAATATCATAGTAGAATGAAACCAATATCATAGTAGAACGAAACCAATAACATAGAAGATGGAAACCAATATCATAGTAGAATGAAACCAATATCACGGTGGAATGAAACCAATATCATAGTAGAATGAAACCAATGTCATAGTAGAATGAAATCAATAACATAGAAGATGGAAACCAATAACATAGTAGAATGAAACCAATATCATAGTAGATTGAAACCAATAGCATAGAAGATGAAAATCAATATCCGATAAAATGGAAACCAATATTCCCATACTTGTATTTTCATAAATTGTATTATTTTACTGATATATTTTTTAATTATTTTAATTATTGTATTTCCAATATTACCCTGTCCCTTTCAGTGGGATTACCCATGTCCCCACTGAATTTGAACCCGAACCGACGACCTTACACCTTCCACATTCTCTCTCTCTCTCTCTAGCATTTTCTAGTAACTTCTTCCACCGCCTCGTCTCCAGCGCCTTCCAGATGCCTCTCTTCACCTCAACAAATACTCCCCTCCCCAACACCCAATTTACACACACTAACGAAGAGAGAGACTCACGAACAGAAACAGAAGAAGATCGTAATAAAAAGGAGGAGGAAGAGGAACCCAGTTGCCACCAAGCCAAGAGGAAGATAACCCACCATTAATTCATCACCAGAGGTACCAAAGCCGCCACCTTTTTAATGTTTTTTAATTTACAGACAAAGTAACGTTCTTGTTGTGTCTTCGTGCTCTTTCTCGATGTTTCCTGTTTCGGGTCCCGTCGAATTCTCTCCGATGAGAATGATGAGCTTTGGTCTTCATTTTCCGATCAGCGAATTGTTGTTAACGAAATCTAGAAGATAGGGTTTTTAATTTTGTTTGCATGGATTAAATGGGATAATACAAAATTTGAAGGGTTACTAGTGCTGGTCATGTCTTTGTTGAGATTTTGGTTCTGTTTTTGTGGATGGTTTGGTTCAATTGTTCTCAACTTGTTGGAAATTTTGGGCAGGCAAATTGATCGAGAGGAAATAGAATGGATCCTGGGAAGTTCACTCACAAGACAAACGAAGCTCTTGCTGCGGGTCATGAGCTGGCTGTTAATGCTGGCCATGCGCAGATAACTCCTTTGCATCTAGCTGTTGCTTTGGTGACCGATCCGACCGGGATATTTAGCCAGGCGATCGCGAATGCCGGTGGCGAGAATGCTGCCCAGGCGGCCGAGAGGGTGTTCAATCAGGCATTGAAGAAGTTGTCCTCCCAGTCTCCTCCTCCGGATCAGGCTCCGCCGAGCACTAGCCTTATTAAGGTGATAAGGCGCGCGCAAGCTTTGCAGAAGTCGCACGGGGATGCGTATCTGGCTGTGGATCAGTTGATTCTGGGGCTGCTGGAGGATTCCCAGGTCGGGGATTTGTTGAAAGAGGCAGGGGTTTTGCCTGCAAAGGTGAAAACCGAAGTCGAGAAGCTTCGGGGGAAGGAAGGTGCGAAGGTGGAGAGTGCAACTGGCGATACCACTTTCCAGGCTCTGAAGACCTATGGGAGAGATCTTGTGGAACAAGCTGGGAAGCTTGATCCGGTTATCGGGAGGGACGAGGAGATCAGGAGAGTGGTGAGGATCCTGTCGAGGAGGACGAAGAACAATCCGGTGCTCATCGGTGAGCCTGGTGTTGGTAAAACAGCCGTAGTCGAGGGCTTGGCGCAGAGGATTGTGAGAGGCGATGTGCCGAGCAATCTGTCAGATGTTAGGCTCATTGCACTGGATATGGGTGCTCTTGTTGCTGGAGCAAAGTATAGGGGAGAGTTTGAGGAGAGACTAAAAGCCGTACTGAAAGAAGTCGAAGATGCCAACGGGAAGGTGATCTTGTTTATCGACGAGATCCATCTCGTGCTCGGCGCTGGACGGACCGAAGGGTCCATGGATGCCGCGAACTTGTTCAAGCCAATGCTCGCCAGAGGTCAGCTCAGATGCATAGGAGCAACAACCTTGGAGGAGTACAGAAAATATGTGGAGAAAGATGCTGCTTTCGAGAGGAGGTTCCAACAAGTTTTCGTGGCTGAGCCAAGTGTTGTTGACACCGTAAGCATCCTTCGAGGCTTGAAAGAGAAGTACGAGGGCCACCATGGTGTTCGGATTCAAGACCGAGCTCTTGTAGTTGCTGCTCAATTGTCAAGCCGTTACATCACAGGTTGGGTTTGGATTTCATTTCTTAACAATTCGCAATGTATACGGATTTCTTAAGAGAGTTCCGTGCTAACTTGAAAACACGCTTGCAGGCCGTCATCTTCCCGACAAGGCTATTGATCTCGTTGATGAAGCCTGTGCTAATGTGAGAGTGCAGCTAGACAGCCAGCCTGAAGAAATTGACAAGCTAGAGAGGAAGAGGATACAATTGGAAGTCGAACATCACGCGCTGGAGAAAGAGAAGGATAAAGCTAGTAAGGCGCGACTGAGTGAGGTATGTCGAGATACGTTGGTAACAGTCTTCTCGAAAGTTTAGTCTCCGTTGAACCGTTTTCAGGGCTAACCTTTCTAATAACTCTGCAGGTTGTTAAGGAGCTTGATGATCTGAGAGACAAACTCCAGCCGCTAGTTATGAAATATAAAAAGGAGAAAGAAAGAGTTGATGAGATTAGGCAACTTAAGCAGAAGAGGGAGGAAGTCTTGTTTTCTATCCAAGAGGCCGAAAGAAGAAACAATTTGGCCCGAGTTGCCGATTTGAGATACGGGGCATTGGTCGAACTAGAATCTGCTATAGCAAGGCTCGAAGGAGGAACCGATGAAAATCTGATGTTGACAGAGATTGTCGGGCCTGAGCATATTGCAGAAGTAGTTAGCCGATGGACTGGAATACCTGTCACAAGACTTGGACAGAATGAGAAAGAGAGGTTGATCGGGCTCGGAGATAGGTTACATCAGAGAGTTGTGGGGCAAGATCAAGCTGTAGAAGCTGTAGCAGAGGCGGTGCTGAGATCGAGGGCGGGTTTAGGGAGGCAGCAACAGCCAACTGGCTCCTTCCTCTTCTTGGGACCGACAGGTGTTGGTAAAACCGAGCTTGCGAAAGCTTTAGCAGAGCAGCTCTTTGACGACGAGAATCAGATGGTGAGAATCGACATGTCCGAGTACATGGAACAACACTCCGTTTCTCGACTCATCGGTGCTCCACCAGGGTAAGTACTTGTTCCTCAACTTTAGTTATCCTGTTGTCATTGACGATCATCAGAGCGGTTGTTGACTTTTTCAAACTTGATTTTCAGGTATGTTGGACATGAGGAGGGTGGACAGTTGACTGAAGCTGTGCGTAGGAGGCCTTACAGCGTGGTGCTATTCGACGAAGTAGAGAAAGCACACCTCTCTGTTTTCAATACGCTCCTGCAGGTCCTGGACGATGGGAGGTTGACTGATGGGCAAGGTCGCACTGTCGATTTCAGGAATACAGTCATCATCATGACATCCAACCTTGGTGCCGAGCATCTCTTGTCGGGATTAACCGGCAAGTGTACAATGCAAGTTGCTCGAGATAGAGTTCTGCAGGAGGTATGCAAAATGTCACCGTGATGCTATTCTTGTCACCGATATTACCGGAAAATGAAAATCAGAATGCTAACTCAATGATGCATATGAAAATCTTAACAGGTCAGGAAGCATTTCAGGCCAGAACTATTGAACCGTCTGGACGAGATTGTGGTGTTCGATCCACTGTCTCATGATCAGTTGAGGAAAGTTGCAAGGCTGCAGATGAAAGATGTGGCCTCTCGTCTTGCCGAGAGAGGTATCGCATTGGCCGTTACTGATGCCGCTCTGGATTTTGTGCTGGCTGAGAGCTATGACCCTGTAAGTATCGTACTCGTAGCCCATCGTTGTCTTAGCATCATGTTGTTACTCGTGGAAACGAACTCACTCCGTTTCCGTCCTACAGGTTTATGGTGCGCGGCCAATTCGGAGATGGCTCGAGAAGAAGGTGGTCACCGAGCTATCGAGGATGCTCATTAGAGAGGAGATCGACGAAAACTCAACCGTGTATATAGACGCCGGCCCCGACGGGCGAAAATTGGCATACAAGGTTGAGAAGAATGGCGGGCTCGTCAATGCAACCACCGGTCACAAGGCTGATATACTGATACAGATTCCGAATGGTCCCAAGGACGACGCGGCCCAGAAAGTGAAGAAGATGAAAATCGAGGAGATCGCTGACGACGACGAAGACGAGATGATGGAATAGCTTGGGGGAGAGACGGGATGACGGAGCTGAGGTCTGATCCAAGTGTGGAAGTTTTAAGAAATGTGTGATTTTGTTTTGGTCATTTGTGGCTGTCCAGTAATGAATATGAATCTGCTGTTTGCTTTCAGCACCATCAACTGCGGATAGCAGCAGAGGGTACTAAGTTTTCTGTAAATAAATAAAAAGCCTTCTGTTGGCTAATCCAAGTTTTCTGCTCCATTAACGTAATCTTTTCGTAATCTTTTTTTTGGTTTAACCAATTGATATTCGGTCTATTGGGCTGACTAATCTAATTTCGAGCCGGATAGAACCTTTAAAAGGTTGTAAAGTTCTCCCAACAAATATTTATGGGAGATCTTTTCTTTATCTTGTTATGGGATGGTTTCGATACTATTTTGATTAGAATGTGGGTAAATTGCAAAACTAGGTTATATTAAGAATTGTTGGCCTTTCATAGTTAACAGGGAACAGAGTGAAAAATGGTTAAAGAAGAGGAACTCAATTATATGAGGTGATCACTGATCAATAGTCTATATTATATGGTCCTGTCCGTCCCTCGTAATTGGATAATTACGTGTGCTTTTTTTACTTATGGAAAATATATAATGGTGAATATCGAATTTAATGTACTCGCTTTTTTTTTAATTACTCTCAAAGATTTTGTAAAAAGTCTTTGAAATTTAGTTTTATTATACTTACAGCTTTTCGCTAAAATCATCAATCAAATTTTTTATCATGAAAATGACCAAAATATCTTTGAAGATGATGCATTTTTTTTATTTTTTCTAAGGGTATTTTGGGTCGTCCGAAGTGGTCTCGATTTTTTCGGAACATGCACTAGTTCGCTTAGTTATGATATAATGGTTCGCTCAGTTATGATACAATGGTTCGTCCAATAATGATACAATAGTTCGCTTAGTTATGATGAGATGGTTCGTCCAATTATAATAGAATAATTTGCCCGGAATTAGGTTCAAGACGGTCTTGAAAATAGGGTTCCAGGACCAAATCCGGTCTCAAATTAACATTAATGGCTTTTGACACTGACAATTTAATTCCTATAGGATTTTTCTTTTTGAAATTTAGGATATCTAATTTAGTGCTCAGACTATATTTAGAGGACTATTCTTTCAATCACATGAATACTTTGAGTAATGCTCCTACCTAACTTTTCCGCTGGTACCACTTTCTAGTTCTAGAATATATCTTCACCCAAAATAAATAAATAAATATATATATATTTATTTATTTATTGATTAAGTAATGTTGTGAACATCCATAGTATTCAAGTTAAATAATGTAATATTCTATTTTATTTAGAATGCCATTCTTTTATTTTCATTTTTAAGTTCAATTCAAGACTTCCTTAAAAAAATTACTTAGATCAACTGTTATTGTAGTACTCTTTGGATTATTTTTAACAACTCACAATTTTATTAATAAAATTTTCACAAATTAATTTTGTTCTTGCTATCATCAATATATTTTGGTAAGAGTTTAATCATACTTTTTTTGCAAATATAAAAACTTCAAGCATAACCTAACATGTACAAGTAAGAATAATGTCAAACTACAGTACTTTTAGTCTTCTTTATAGTACATTAGTAATTTTTCTTCCAACTTAAAATGTCTCAATCTGTCCCGCACCATTGATATCGAAAGAACAACTCCATGGATTTGATTCGCACTTCACCGACACTCAATTACCCATGCAATGGTTTTTTTTGCGAAGAGTGATGTATTAGCCTTTTATTAATAGAAACATAATTCAATAAATATCGTTAAATGAGTAAATAACAAAAAAAAATAGATAATTGTAGATTACGACATACTCTAATATCGCAGAACGAGATTGTTAGGTGTGAGTGGTACTGACAATAACAACAATTTTGAGAACTAATTTCACTTTGATATTTTTGAGGTACAAAATTATCAAGGCACGAAAAAGACGTCGGGATGTTGTTGGTCACCCTTGTTCGAGTTTAGGAATAAGACGCATGTTGTTGGCCACCTTTGTCCGTCTTTAGTCTTCTTCAAGTTCTTGTAACCTTTTTCCCGCAACATATACGAATCGTTCAGGAAAAAAAATTATATTTACACAATGACCTAACCATTCAGACACACTATCTACCACCATTCCACACCTTCTCCCCTCATTTGTAAAGTAGTACAGTCTTTTTAACCTTCCCCCATCTCTCCGCATAAAATATTTCCGATACTTCTACCACATCCTCAAGATTAATTCTATAAACTGCAACGTTTCGCTTGTGTACCAAAGTATTCAAGCAGTTCGATCCGTATGCTATGACACATCATTTTACGTTATGCAAGACAGGTCTCGAGATATTCTCAAAAGTCAAATGATCATATTTTGCAATTTGCAATATCTACCATTCTTAGCAAGATACATTGACCAAACAAAACCTTGCTCTACACACCTACCTACCAATCACGTGCACTCATACACCATGCGTACCTAAACACATCCACGTTGCATCCTCCAATCACCGTTACTGATCTAGCTACCCATAATTCCTACAACCATTGTCTATATATGACGTGAATCGTATGAGTCGTCTCAAAACGCTTCGTGGCAGGATCTCGTCGCATCGTTAAGGACACTCCAAAATCTACAATCATGTCTCCTTTTATTCTATACTCCTTTCTAGTAGCTGTCTTGGGGTATTTCCTCCTTAGCCTCCGGTCAGTTTTTAGTGGACGTCGCCTCCCGCCGGGACCAAAACCATGGCCCATTGTGGGGAACCTGCCCCACCTCGGTCCAATGCCGCACCACTCCATAGCGTCGCTGGCCAGGAAACACGGGCCGCTCATGCACCTCCGGCTCGGGTTCGTGGACGTGGTGGTCGCGGCCTCGGCCTCCGTCGCGGCTCAGTTCCTCAAAACTCACGACGCTAACTTCTCTAGCCGGCCGCCCAACTCCGGCGCGAAGCACCTCGCCTACAACTACCAGGACTTGGTGTTCGCGCCCTACGGGCCGCGGTGGCGCATGCTCCGGAAGATCAGCTCCGTCCACCTCTTCTCCGGCAAGGCCTTGGATGACTTCAGGCACATCCGAGAGGTTCCGTTCTTTTGCTTTGCCTTGCCTTCATTCAATAATAGTTATACAAATTTTGCAACTTTTCAAAAGTCTTAATGGAAACGAATCTATATAGTCCGACATAAATTTATATTACTCTGCTCAGTGGTGTTTTATCACCAAAAACAAATATAAACGGTTATGAAGCTATTGATACATATAGCATGTGCGCTTTTTTTACATGGTAACAATTATTATTTTTCCTGTAGCAGAGCCAGAATAATATTTAATTATATTCCGAACTATAATGGTTAATTTTTAATTTTTGTACTTATATTGGGAATGAATTGATTTTTGCTAGTTTATGGACTTGGGTGGCATTAATGTGATTTTCTAGTAATTACGGTCAGCGAGTTAGTTCGAATGTTAACGGTCCAAATCAGATTTCCGTAGATTTGAATTTTATAGGCCGACATACCATTGATTTTTTTTTAAAGGTAAATTACACCAAAAATATTCTTACGTCAGGGTTTGAATTCATGACTTTCGTCAAATTTTGCTATGTCTATGCCGTTAGATCAAATAAACTATGATTAAAAATTAAATATTGGAAGATGTTTAATGCCATGGTCCCAAAGTAGTAACAACTTTGGTTAATGTTTCTAAGATTTAGACTTGGTACAATCCAAATCCTAAAAGTCCAAGGTAGAAATAGTATGAGTAGTAATTTAATATAGTTTTTCCTATGTATGACATTCACAGTTTATGCCATGGAACCATGAAGTCAATTTTTTTGGTAGGTTTTAAAATTTCTTGGTAGGTGAACCATGAAGTCGATTATAATTAGAGTAAGCCACGGTGGTAGTGGAGGCATAGTGTCGCGCAATAGTTTTTCTACGCAAGTTATACGTGCGAATTTAGGGGCACGCAATATATTTGATTACACCAAAAAAATTGATTTTTTTTTGTTAATTTTATATCTCAGGCAGAAGTAGCCGTTCTTATTCGGACACTAGCCAATGCCGGCCAATCCGCGGTGAACCTGGGCAACCTGCTCAACATATGCACCACCAACGCCCTCGGGCGGGTGATGGTGGGCCGACGAGTGTTCAGCGACGGCAGCACCGTCGCCGACCCGAAGGCCGAAGAGTTCAAGAACATGGTGGTGGAGATGATGCAACTTGCCGGTGTATTCAACATTGGCGACTTTGTTCCATTACTTGAGCCCCTTGACTTGCAAGGGGTTGCAGCCAAAATGAAGAAGCTGCATCAGAGGTTGGACTTTTTTTTTTTAGCTCGGACCTTATTTTAAAGGGCGACTCACCCGTATTTTTATTTTCGTGATGTTTACCATTTGGAACGACTGTCATTGGTTGGTAGGTTCGACGCTTTCTTCACCAACATGTTGGAGGATCACAAGGTGGCCGGTAAGGAGCAACATACTGACTTGTTGAGCACGTTGATTTCGTTGAAGGATAATGTAGATGGTGAGGGTGGGAAGCTCACTGATATTGAGATCAAGGCCCTGCTTTTGGTTAGTGCTATACCATCTCACTCCTTTTGTAGATGTTTTTTTCTTGCATGAAGTAATCCATTTGGGAGTGACCATTTTGTCTAAATAGTAAGAAAACTACATTGTCTTAATTCAGGACTCGAGTTTGGATCGTGTGGTTGGAGTTAACATAGTTTGATTAAAGTTACGTATAATCTAACCATACTCGATTTTGAATTAGTAATTATCTGTGCAATCACTTAAAATAGAGCCTAATAAAAAAAACTTTACAAGAAAATAATTATGCTAGTTGATCCCACCTAGATATGACTCTTTCCAGGTAGTTGAGAAAGTTAGTTGGCTTGTGCTACTGACCAGTCGTTACATATAACTATATATTCGAACAAAAAGAAGAAAATAAAATTATATGTCTTCGAAGTTGGAATTTAAACGAGATAGGAATATAGAGTTGATAATTCCCTGTTGGTTTAAATATAAAAGGAGTTGACAATCTAATATGTTTTTTTTCCAGAACATGTTTACGGCCGGAACTGACACGTCATCGAGCACGGTGGAGTGGGCCATAGCGGAGCTTATTAGGCATCCTAGAGTGATGGCCCAAGTCCAACAAGAGCTTGATGATGTTGTGGGCCGAGGCCGCCTCGTTGCAGACACAGACTTGCCCCAACTCACCTACCTCCAGGCCGTCATCAAGGAAACCTTCCGCATGCACCCGTCGACCCCGCTTTCCCTTCCGCGGGTCGCCGCGGAAGACTGCGAGATCAACGGTTACCACATCCCCAAAGGCGCGACTCTCCTCGTCAACGTATGGGCCATAGCCCGCGATCCGGACGCTTGGGCGGAACCTCTCGTGTTCAGACCCGAGAGGTTTCTGCCCGGGGGAGAAAAGCCCAATGCGGACGTTAGGGGGAATGACTTTGAGCTAATTCCGTTTGGAGCCGGGAGGAGGATCTGTGCCGGTATGAGTCTTGGGCTTCGTACGGTCAGCCTTCTATTCGCGACATTGATACATGCCTTCAATTGGGAGCTGGCTAACGGGCTGGCCCCGGAAAAACTGAATATGGACGAGGGCTATGGGCTTACCCTTCAACGGGCCGAGCCTCTAGTGGTCCACCCCAAGCCCAGGCTGCTCCCACAGGCTTACAAGGCCTCAAATTGAAACTGAAGGGCTGTTTAATGCTGTGTTTAGGTTAAATATATTATTGCTGGTATCTAGTATTTACTGCTAATAGAAGGACCGAGGGTTTCACTCTGATTGGGATTCTTAATGCCCAAGAGAAATATTTTGCAATAAAAATCGGTGCCAACGTTTTGGATTGTAAGGAAGAATGGAAATGATCTCGGCCATGGAAAACATATACCAACTATGTATGCTCTCTTTTTTTTGTTGGATGCTCATTTTTTGCTTGAAGAGAGATTTAAGTACAACATGATCCTCCTCATTTTTTGCATTTGATGTAAAAGCACATAATTGAACAAATTCCCAAAAAAAAAAGACAAATTACTCTCAGGTTCCTAGTCTATAGTGTAATTACTGGTAGAATCCTTGCCATTTGAAAAATTATTTTACCTCTTCGTTTAAATGTTAGTCTCGGGTCCCTGGCTGATGTGAGAACTCATTTTTTCAATTTTTTTCATATAAAATAACATTTTATACCCCTAAAAAAAATTCACCATCTTCGACCTTGGAACACCAACAACAATCTAAGAAAAATTCTAAAAAAAAAGAGAACAATCCAAACCATCACCCATTCACAAACAACTCAAATATTAAAAACAAAACAGTGAAACCCCGGTCTCCCCTAATTCGCCATCGAGTGTGTCTCCTCCATCCCTAATTCACCATCAGAGCCTTGTTCTTGATGGACTTGGGGAAATCACTGGATTGGTTTGTAATTGCTTCCCTGCGGAGAGGCTCGACGAGGAAGAATGGATCACTGCCTATGGGCTCCGACGGCGAATTAGGGATGGAGGAGACGAAATCTGAGTCGTTTGTGAATGGGTGATGTTGGTGGTTGTTGAATATTTTTTGGGTTGTTCTTGAATGTTACAAGTCGAAGATGACGAGTTTTTTTGGTAAATTTTTCCCGGGTCTTTGGAGTTTGACAAAATTATCAGTAGGATCTTTCTGTTTTCAAAAAATAGAACTCGGGACCAATATTTAAATAAGAAAATTTTTTACTTAAGTACCATGTAGTATCACAAAAAATCAAGTCAGTACCCTATGGTTTAAAACGTATCAATTGAGTCAAATTTATTTCAATTAAAATCAAATAGAGGCCCGGGCAGCTGCCCGAACCGTGCCCATCTTGCCCGAACCTTGACCGGCCACGGGAATCAGTCATATATGATTTATCTTATGATGCGGCGCCACATGTACACACCCATCTATCTCCTCTTCCCCCTCTCTCGTCCCTCATTCGGTGAACTGAAAGAGAAAAAATAAGAAGCTTGAAATTCTTCCATTTGTATTCCTCGACCTCCATCCCCCGACATCAAGCGCCTTATGGTGTACCAGCAAGGATGCTTCCGAGATCACCGCCATCACATTCCTTGGCCCCTCAGAGACGGTTACTGGCGAGGATTTCCGAACAGCGGCATTCGTGGATTACAATGGATTAAAGCCCCGACGAAGTCACGGCTCCTAATCTAATTTGGATTGGTTCGAATAAGATTTTTTTTCCTGTTTGAATTCTTTTGGGTTCGAACCAGCGGTGACCTAGAGTTTATTTTGGGTACAAATTATACCTTGGGACATGCACCACAGTCGTCGTCGACTTCGCTTCTAGGACAGGTACCGCCGTGCCGTCGTCAACTTCCTTCTCGGAAGTGCGGAACTGAAACTATAGTCAGTGGTCGGAGAAGGAGAGCCGGAGGCCGGTGGAGATGTTGTTCGGTTGGGCGCGGTGGTGCAAGGAGAGGTTTATCACCTAAGGCATAGATGGTTTGTGTTTGGGAGATTCAAAGAGAGTGAAGAAGAAGAAGAAGAAGAAGAAGAGGACCCAGTTGGGGTTTTTGCTCAATATGGTGTTACTATACAAGTTTATTTACCAATATGGTGTTACTGTTTAAAAAATTCTCAAAATGGTGTTCCTTTCTCAGGTCGAAAAAAAATTTCGACCTAGGGAGCGTAGGTCAAAATTTTTTTTCGACCAGGGACCAAACCGAAATTTTTTTTTGACTTCCGTAGTCGAAAGAATATTTTCGACCTGGGACCAAAATTGAAAATTTTTTTTGAAGTGGGCCATTATTTTACTGTAGCAATAGTAAACGGTAGTGTAGAAATAGTAAAAATGACTGTAGCAACGGAAATGGAAAAAAATTACAAAGATAATGTAAGTACACTGTAGCAATATTATTTTTGTTAAAATAATAAAAAATCTAAAAAACTCAAAAATTGGTCTTAAATCTAAGACCCATTTTTTGAGTTTTTAAAATTTTCATTATTTTAACAAAATTAATGGTACTACAGTACAAAATTTTTTAAAAATAGAAGAAGAATGTAAGACCTATTTTCGAAATTTTTTAAGATTGTTCATTATTTTAACAAAAATAATGGTGCTATAGTACGAAAATTTTGAAAAATATAAGAAGAATATAAGACCAATTTTTCGAGTTTTTTAAAATTTTCATTATTTTAACAAAAATAATGGTACTATAGTACAAAAATTTGCAAAAATAGAAGAATCTAAGACCTATTTTTCGAGTTTTTTAGATTTCTAACAAAAATTTTCAAAAAATGCTACAATACGAAATTTTTGAAAAAAATTCACTATTTGCTACAGTGCTTGGTCCCAGGTCAAAAAAATTTCAATTTTGGTCCCAGGTCGAAAAAAAATTTCGATAATGAAAGTCGAAATTTTTTTTCAATTTTGGTCCCAAGTCGAAAAACAATTTCGATCTGAGGAGAGAAACACCATATCCGGAATTTTTTCAATAGTAACACCATTTTGGGGATAAAGTTGTACTGTAGCACCATTTTGGGCAAAAATCCACCCAGTTGTGGCGAAGAAGAAGAGAGGGGGGGAGGGGAGAGAGCGACACGTGGTGCCATATCATCAGAGAAATCTGACGTGGCTAGTTTACTTGGCCGATCAGGTTCGGGCAAGATGGGCAGAGTTCGGGCAACTGCCCGGGCTTCTAATTAATTTTAATTGGAATATGTTTGACTCAATTGATACGTTTTAAACTACAGAATACCGACTTAATTTTTTGTGATACCATATGATACTTAAGTGGACTTTTTCTTATAAACAAAGAGCATGGACGACCAAATAATTTTTCAAATGGCAAGGATGAAAGGAAGGATTTTCACCCTTCTTGCAATAAAGAGTAAGTACGGGATTGTCGTCCCACAAGGACTAAGCTAGGCCGCAAATTCGACTTTACCACTAGTTTAGGACTCAAAGAAATGGAGGTGTCAATTCCAAATACAATATGCTACTTAAAATAAAATTACAACTAAACAAGGTTATGATTTAAACAATTAAAACAAGAGTGAGCTTGGTACCAATGACAACCTAAATAACCAAATGCATATGGGGTTTATTAAGTTCATGTTAAGGTCCGGATGTTTCGAAGGCAACTAATCAACGCTCCCGCGACAAACTAGTCTAAATCGATAGTTAATTAGGCTTAGTTGAACCAACCGCGCTCCCGCGACAAATTAGCCAACTAATCCAACTAACTACCGATTGTCAACATCATCCTTTGGACAACTAACTACCTAAAGAGATCCCTCTTCAATAGGCAACTAGTTAACTAGTTAAATGGTCCGTTAATCCTAACCCCTCCCGGTGATTAGCATTAACTTAGTTCATAATCAAGGTGATCAATCAAGATTAAGCATTAAACACATCAACTAGTTCATAAACCTTAACATATTCACCCCACAAAATCATTGGCTAAGTAGGTGCCATCAAGGCACCAAACTCACAAATTAACTACTCACTCATGTTCATAATACAACTCAACTCATCCATTGAACAAAGCAAGCAAAACAAGAACATTAAAAGATAGAGTAAGAGAAAGCTCAAAATGGTCTTCAAGCTTCCAATCTTCTTCCTTCAAGTTCCCTTCACAAGCTTCAACAATGGCTTCCTCTCCTAGCTTCTTCTTGGCCACGTTTTTTCCTCCTCTCCTTCTCTTCTCATCAGCCACGTTTTTGGTCTTGGGAGAGGAAGGTTGAGTGACGTACGCAAAATTGACAAGCAATTTTAACGCACAAACAAATAGTATAGTGTATAAGTAAGGTTCTTGAACTGAGAGAGATAGAACATGAAAATTAAAACAATCAATCGTATGTAGCCAAATTGAAATAAGTTCGTAAAGTAAAGAATGATATGAGGTTGCAAGACAATAAGTAAACTAAGAAATGTAAATAGACGGTTTGTACTTTAATAAAATAAAGAGAGCACGATGCTTTTATGGACTACCTATCTATGTCAAGATCATGGTTATTTATGAAGTTCTAACTAGTACCCGGAGTGTTCTAATGCATCCTCCTAACGCTTTCGCTCATTAGGCCGATAAAACTAAGCTAGAATAGTTCACGAATACCAACTAACGCTTTCGCTCATTAATTAGATCGTGAACTAAGCTAAACTCAATTATAAAGTTAACTCCTCGTGGGTTATCCCTTAGTATCAAGATGTCTCATTAATACCTAAGAATATGTCAATTGATCCTTCCGTTGAATTTAATGCCTTTCGGTCCACTATCATCAACTAACATCATAATCTAAGTGATCAAGTTAGATTAAGCATTACGATCATCAATTGACAACTACTACGAAAGTTGATCAAACCATAACCCAACATAGATAAGTAATCACATAATTAAAGCATCGTACTCACAAGAAAAACTACTCACAAGTCATGTTCATACAAGAAGAAAACTTATACAAGAAAATGATCGAAAGTAACATTAAAGAGAGAGATAGAGAAAACTCAAGATGTGGTCAAGAGCTTCCTCAAGCATCCTTCTTCAAGCTCCCTTCTAGCATTCCTCCAATGGTGCTCCTCCTTGGTATTCCTCACAACTCTCAATCTCACAACTATATTCTTCAAAAACTAGATATCTCTTTGAGAGCAATTCCCTCCTCTATTTATAGTGAATGAGATGAGAGCTTTTTCTCCACTCATCCATCAAAAGAGAAGGTGGATGGATGAATATTCTCTCTTTTGAGTTGGAAAGCCTTTCTTTTGATGGTGGAAAGCACTTTGGAGGTGGAAAGCTCTTCTTTCCAACAAGGAGCACCAAGGAGAATTATTTATACAAGGCACTCAAGTTCCCAGCCATGTGAAAGAAAGAAAGGCAATCATGGTCCATAATGGTCCTTGAATTTTCGGCCAAATTTGTACAGATTGCTGGCAGAATTAACGCTCGACTTTGGACGTGATTTTTATCCCTTTTGGGCTTCGAATTTGAAGAAGCCCATTAGAGACAAATGTGTAGCCCAGGATGTCTTCTTTCCGGAGCCACTGAGTTTGCCTTCATCGGTCTTCGGATGAGAAAGTTATCTACATTTAAGTTACAGGAGGTCAAACTCGCCCACATCTTCGAGTGCCCGATCAAGCGTCAATCTTTTAGGCTACTCCGATAGACTTCAACACGAACCAATGGTGCACCAACATCCTCCCTCTCATCTCACAAGGGCTTCTAGCAATAAACATGAAAGAAACACAATAAAAATTAAGAGGTTACACGAAAACTAACATAATACGAAATAAGAGATATTAACATCAAATAACACGTAAACCTACTAGAAATGATAGGAATTCAATGCTAAAACATACGCAAAAAATGAATGTTTTCACACTCATCATTGAGCAGCCACCGAATTGGTTGTTGGAGGAAGGAAGAGTATGTCCTTGAATCAATGGTGTAGTGGTCAAAGTATGGAGAAGTGGAGTGGGAGATAGTGGGAGACAAAGTGAATTAGTGGGAGACCAAGGAAGGTAGTGGAGTATGGGGAATTTTGTAGTGGAATTCCAGCCAAAAGGTGGTGGGATGGCAGCCAAGAAAACGTCCCGGCAAATTCCGGAATGGTCCCAGAATTTTAGCCGATTTCGGTCAGGCGAGTTCTCCGATTTAGAGCTTGAATTCATGAGCATTTTTGGCCCTCTTAGACTTCGAATCTGAAGAAGACCAAAGAAACAAAGTTGTAGCCCCGGATGTCTTCTTTCCAGAACCACCTCACTCGTCTCCATTGAACTTCGAATGAGAAAGTTATCGGTATTTAAGTCCCTCGAGGTCAGTTAGCCCAATGTCGTCGCCTTCCCGATCGTGCACCAATCCGCAAGGCTGATCCGATCGTCGTTGACGCGCTCCAAAATACACCATTCTCCTCCCCGCATCACCTTTCATCCTCCTAGAAGTAAACAAGAAAACTCAATGAAAATCACAATAACTACACTAAAACGTTCAAAGAACAATAAATAACGATACGACGATATAAAACACACAACAACACTAGAAACAATAGAAAATCAACACTAAAACATACATAGATGATAGAGTGTTTTGACACTCATCACACCCCCACACTTGAATTATTGCTTGTCCTCAAGCAATGATCATACAAAGACAATCACAAACACAATCACATAAGAAAGAAAACATGAAAAGGACAAGACTAGGCATGATCAATTCACAATTTAACTCCCCTCAAAATTTCAAACTCATATCAAAAGTATTATCACACAACCTAGCTAGTACATCAACTTCAAACACAAAGAGTAAGAACCGGTAGACACCTCATCACTCGATGGTTTAATCAAGTGTTATCACTATGTAAAAGATACTAGAAGGTTAACCACTCAGAGGTTCGGAAATTTTAGCTCACGATTTGTAAGTAGCCAACTTCCTATCTCTCGCATACATGATCGATGTGTTTCAAAGTATCCTACGTCCTACTCAACAGTGTCTCAAAGTCATGTGGTTGCTCGTGAACCAGGAGCTTTCAATCGGGTTATAATGGGGCTAAGGTAAAGGTGAGGAAATATGTATGGATAGTAGTTAAACCACCCAATCCGAGGACATGTTACAAAAGTACTCTAGTCACTCGTCTATTCTAAACATCTTCACCATAAATCGCTAAAGCACATTCCCAAATTTCACCCATTTCCTAAGACCGTGTAGCACGAGTTATGCCAATTATTAATGCCTTATTCAACATTCACTTTTTCTTTTTCTTTTCTTTTCTGTTCTTTTTTTTTTCCTTTTTTTTTCCTTTTTTCTTTTTTTCTTTTCTTTTCTTTTCTTTCTTTCTACAAACACAAACACAACTTGGCATTTTTGTAGGCATAAACTCGGCTTCTTTGTATGGCCGTTCAATTACCCACATTTCCAATGAATTAACCCATAAGAACACTAAGCTACCTCTAAACCCAATACATATCATTTCCCCCAAAAAATGTAAACTTATGTGTCCTCGGATCGGATGACCAAAGGTCGGGACGATGGTGGATATAAGGCTTAGAGTTGGTATACATATAATATGATCAAAGAATGGCTAGGCTCAATGGGTTAAAGTAATGGATATAAAGGTTCTTGGCTTTAAAGCTCTAGGCTCAATTTCAAAGGATTAGCCCCCGTCATTCACTAACGCCACACAACCAAGACCATGTCAAGTACTAGTAGGATACCTCGATCAACCGAACTCATGTAGGCACCTCATGAATAAATGAAGACGGTTGTCTTCTCCTTCGGCTCAAAATTCCTCACAAGGTCACTCATCAACCCTCTAGTCTAATCTACATAGTGAGACCACTAGTCTAAACAACCGAGGGTGAGGTTTCTACAAGTTCTTAGGCCTTGTGCTCGAGTTCATTTCGTAACTAGGTGTGTGGTATGCTTCTAACACAAGTTAAAGAATTTTGAAGGGGGTCAAATTTTGAAAAATTCATGCCTAATCAAAACAAACTAGATCTAAACACATAAAGGATTCCTAAGTGGAACCACACCCCCACACTTGAAGAACACCTTGTCCTCAAGGTGTAGGGAGCACACATACATCTAAACAATTGAACTATACTAACAAATGCAATAGAAACCAAGCAAGAACAACAATCAAACATGAAGAACAAGACATAACAAAGACATGAAGCAAACTGAAAACATCACGAAGACAAGAAAATAACTAAGGAGAAACAAAGTGCTAGGAAACTCCCTTTAATCTTGAGGTGGAGATGGTGGTCGGGTGAAATGGATGCGCATCCATTCGAACTGTGCTTGTTGGGCTGCCTCCATACGAGCATTCTGCTCGTGTTGTCTTGCCCAGTGGGCCTCATTTGTAGTAGCCATATCGGTCACACGAACCTCCAAACTGGCAATGCGGTCCGAGAGGTCTATCAAGTCAGCTTGGTACGCCGTAAGGCGCACCGGTTCTTGTTGATGTTGCTGTTGTTGTTGTTTCTTCACTTGTTCGCGGTCCTCCCAGTCCCTAAAGGTTACCACCTCCTGGCCATTCCTATTCTGTTTGGAGATGAGGCGACAAGAGTGGAGTAGGGGAATCCCGATCTCATCTGGGGCCTGAGAGGACCCCGCAAAACCTGCAAGATCATCAGGAAAGAAATACTCCGCAATGCGGGTGATAATGTGACCAAGAAATACCAAAGTTCGGTGACCGGTGATAATCTTCCTGAACACCTCCAAAATCAGGTTGAATGTGCTGAATGCATTCCTACGACGGATGCAATGCATGATGTACAGCTGCGTACGATTCACACGACTCTCCTCATTAGTACCAGTGAATGTCTTACACATGAACCGATGCAGCATAGCCATATGCGGGGCACGAATGAGGGCAGAAGGGGCTTGGCCAGCCCTATATTCGGGAAAACCCGTGAGGGAGTGCCAAGCCTTATCGGTATCAAAATCTATTGGACCCCCACCCGGCTTAATGTTCAGCATGTCAACCAGTACTTGTTCAGTAACCGTTAACGGTTTGCCAAACAAGCGCGCCTTAAATGATGTCTTGTTGTTAGCAATGCGCAAAGTAGAATAGAACTCAGTCATCAACCCAACATATGAAGGAACAGCATGGTCCGCAAAATATTCCCAACCCAGCGACTGTAAAGCAGTGCGAAGTTTCTCATCTATTCCCAAGATATGCATGTCCGTCCAATTAATCACACTATAAGTATGAAATTTAAAACCCATAAGTTTAGAGAACCTGGCACGCTCCCAGTTGTGGTGGAGGGGAAAGGAGGTGTTATCCTGCGGATCAGCGGCTTCGGGACTTGGCGAACCTGGCGGGGAAGGGGACAGAGTTGGTTGAGGTGCCTTCCTTTTCTTTGAAGCAGGGATCTTCGTCCTGCCCTTCTTGCTCGAGCTAGCGCCATCCGCCATTGTGCGAGTTTGAGGTTGTTGGGTGGTAGAGGGGGTCGGGCTCTTCTCTGATTTTCTTTACCGGCGGATGTGTGAAAGGACTTGTGACCGCTGGTTGTCCTCCTTTTATATAAGACTGTCGAGCTTGAGGACTTGCGACCGCAGGTTAACTTGCGATCGCAAGTCGGGTCATTTTGATTCCCGTTTGTGACTATGAAGGACTTGCGACTGCAAGTTGAGTTGCGATCGCAAGTTGGGTCGATTCGGGGACATTCTGTGACTATGAAGGACTTGCGACCGCAAGTTGAGTTGCGATCGCAAGTTGGGTCGATTCGGGGACATTCTGTGACTATGAAGGACTTGCGACCGCAAGTTGAGTTGCGATCGCAAGTTGGGTCGATTCGGGGACATTCTGTGACTATGAAGGACTTGCGACCGCAAGTTGAGTTGAAAATTTGCAAGTTGGTCCAGCCACATTGTGTACCGTTTAGGCAGGGGGCAGCGGCGCTGCCCCCTTCGACCCCCGCTAGGTCGATCCCAGTTTTCCACGGCGGGGGCTACGCCCCCATGTGTCTTGTCGATCATCCAACCGTCCAAATTACCTTCAAAATGTGAGAGATTCCATAAGCATGAAACTAACACGTCATAAAATCATACTAGAATAAGAATAAACATAAAAGAACACACGCACATAAAGTTTATGACAATATAAGGACAATACAAAACATGCTAGGTTATAGTCGTTAGCTTGACTTTACTCCCATTATTTATGCATTGGAGGGTGGGGTGACGGATTGCACTTCCGCTTGTCGTTCAATGTTGCCGCCAAGGTAAATCTTGCACCTGTGGCCATTCACCTTGAAGCATCCTCCATCACTTCTTTCTAATTCAAGGGCTCCGAATGGGAAAATTCTCACAACATTGAATGGGCCACTCCATTTGGACTTGAGCTTTCCCGGAAAAAGACGCAATCGGGAGTTGTAGAGTAGCACTTGATCTCCCTCCTTGAACTCTTTCTTCACTATGTGGGCGTCATGTGACCTTTTCGTCTTCTCCTTGTAAAGCTTAGAGCTCTCAAATGCCATGTCGCGGATTTCGTCCAGCTCTTCAAGTTGCAACACCCTTCGCTCACCAGCTTTCTTGTAATCATAATTTAGGGTCTTGATGGCCCAAAATGCTCGGTGTTCTAGCTCGACAGGGAGGTGGCAAGCCTTTCCATAGACAAGCTTGTAAGGAGACATCCTGATTGGCATTTTGAATGCTGTCCTGTAAGCCCATAAAGCATCATCAAGCTTGTTGGCCCAATCTTTCCTTGCTCCCCCGACCGTTTTCTCAAGGATCTTCTTAAGTTCCCTGTTGGAGAGCTCTACTTGGCCACTGGTCTGGGGGTGATAAGGTGTGGCAACCTTGTGAGTGACCCCATACCTCTTCAATAAAATCTCAAATGGTCGGTTGCAAAAGTGTGAACCCCCATCGCTAATGATAGCCCTTGGCACGCCAAATCTTGAAAAGAGCTTTTTGATAAAGCGAATGACCACCTTAGCATCATTGGTCGGTGATGCCCAAGCTTCCACCCACTTAGATACGTAGTCCACTCCCACCAAGATATACTTGTTGCCATTAGAGGTTGGGAAAGGTCCCATGAAGTCCAACCCCCAAACATCAAAGAGCTCCACCTCTAGAATTCCAAATAGCGGCATCTCATTCCTCCTTGAGATATTTCCAGTCCTTTGACATCGATCGCACTGAGCAACAAAAGAGCGAGCATCCTTAAAAATGTTGGGCCAATAAAACCCGCATTCAAAGACTCGTGATGCGGTTCTTGTTGCTCTATAGTGACCTGAATACGGAGTACTATGACATTGCTCCAGAACATCCTTAACTTCATCATCCGCAATACACCGTCGAAGCAACCCATCAGTACACCTCTTAAAAAGGTAAGGCTCATCCCAAATATAGAGCTGAGAATCCCTTACGAATTTCTTGCGTTGGGGATAGCTCAAATTCATAGGAATAATGCCCCCAACTAGGAAGTTGGCAAAATCAGCATACCAAGGTGCTTCCACATTATTCAAGCTCATCAACTCCTCATCCGGAAACTCTTCTTTGATCTTTCCATGAGTCTCCATTCCATCACTTCTCTCTAGCCGAGAGAGATGGTCAGCGACAACATTTTCCAACCCCTTCTTATCCTTGATGGACAAGTCAAATTCTTGGAGCAATAAAATCCACCTGATTAGTCGCGGCTTAGCATCTTGTTTGGAGAATAAGTACCTCAAAGCCGCATGGTCTGTGTAGATTATCACCTTCGACCCAAGTAAATATGGTCGGAACTTGTCACATGCATATACGACCGCAAGCAACTCCTTCTCGGTGGTAGTGTAATTTAGTTGGGCACCCGCCAACACTCTACTTGCATAGTAAATGACATGAAGCTTCCCCTCCTTCTTTTGACCAAGCACACATCCCAATGCAATGTCGCTCGCATCGCACATCATCTCAAATGGCAGTGTCCAATCCGGAGAAGAGATAACTGGAGCTGTGACAAGAGCTTTCTTCAAGGTATCAAATGCCTGAAGGCATGGCTCATCAAAATCGAAGGGCACATCCTTCACAAGCAAATTAGTGAGCGGCTTTGCGATGACAGAAAAATCCTTGATAAATCTTCGGTAGAAACCGGCATGGCCAAGAAAAGCTCTTACTCCTTTAACTGAAGTCGGTGCTTCCATCTTCTCTATTGCTTCTGTCTTGGCTCTGTCCACCTCGATGCCCGCTCGGGAGATCTTATGCCCAAGGACTATCCCTTCATCTACCATGAAATGACATTTCTCCCAATTGAGAACGAGGTTCTTCTCTTCACATCTTTCCAAGACCTTGTCCAAATTGGCCAAACAGCTATCAAAGGAATCTCCAAACACTGAAAAATCATCCATGAAGATCTCCATAATTTTCTCATTCATTCCCCAAAAGATGGCTACCATGCATCGTTGGAAAGTGGCCGGGGCACAACTCAATCCAAAAGGCATTCGTCGATAAGCAAAAATACCAAAAGGACAAGTGAAAGATGTTTTCTCTTGATCCCTTGGGTATATTGCAATCTGGTTGTAGCCCGAGTAACCATCCAAGAAGCAATAATGGGAATATCCAGCAATTCTCTCCAACATTTGGTCAATGAATGGAAGAGGAAAATGATCCTTACGCGTGGCGGCGTTCAACTTTCGGTAGTCCACGCATACCCTCCATCCAGTCACTGTTCTTGTGGAAATGAGCTCACCCTCATCATTGATTACAACAGTCATTCCTCCTTTCTTTG
Source organism: Hypericum androsaemum (assembly GCA_963995505.1). Taxonomy (NCBI): domain Eukaryota; kingdom Viridiplantae; phylum Streptophyta; class Magnoliopsida; order Malpighiales; family Hypericaceae; genus Hypericum; species Hypericum androsaemum. Next base: position 13,821,779 of record OZ023194.1, read on the forward strand.
GAACACAATGGATCGGGCTTACCCACTCACTATCCGAGATGGGATAAATGATACCAGCTTCGAGGAGCTTGATCACCTCCTTCTTAACAACTTCTTTCATGTTGGGATTTAATCTTCTTTGCCTATCCACCCTCGGCTTGGCTCCCTCCTCCATGTGGATGTGATGCATAACAATGTCGGGACTTATCCCCTTGATATCAGATATTTGCCAAGCCATGGCCTTAATCCATTTGTTGACGATTTCAAGTACCCTCTACTCTTGTTCCTTAGAGAGCTTGTTGGAGATGATAATGGGGAGTCTTCCTTCGTCCCGTAAGAATGCATATCGTAGATGGGAGGGCAACTCTTTCAACTCCAAGCTTGGAGCCTTAGTGATGGAAGGTGGAGTACGATACCTCAAATCAAGCTCCAAATCCTCATGGGGACTTTTTGTATCAGCTTCTCCCATGAACTCCTCCAAGTCATCCTCTTCTTGTTCTCCGCTGATTTCTTCCTCCATTCCATCTTCAATCCTCGATATGCTCTCCTTGCCAAACTCGAGGACACATTCCTCCATGACATCAACTTTCATGCACACGCCTTCATCAAGAGGGTGGCGCATTACATTAGACATCTTGAACTCTACTTCTTCCTCCCCTATTCGGAGGACCAATCGTCCATCATGCACATCCACCAAGGCACGTGCCGTATTGAGAAATGGCCGGCCAAGGATTAATGGACAACTCTTGTCTTCATCAAAATCCAGCACCACAAAGTCCACGGGAAAGATAAATTTATCAACCTTTAACAAGACATCCTCCACGACCCCAAATGGCTTCTTTCTGGTTTGGTCCGCCAATTGGAGACGCATAGATGTGGCTTTCACCTCACACAAGCCAAGTTTCCTAAGAATAGACAAAGGCATCAAGTTAATGCTAGCGCCTAAATCACATAGGCACTTAGGAAACTCAACATCACCAACGAAACAAGGAATAATGAAACTCCCCGGGTCTTTTAACTTTGTTGGGAGATCCTTAGAGATGAGAGAGCTACACTTCGCCGTGAGGGCCACCGTCTCTCCATCTTCCCACTTCCTCTTCTTTGTGATGAGTTCCTTCAAAAACTTGGAGTAGTGCGGAACTTGATCCAACATCTCCAAAAATGAGACGCTAATCTGGACATTTTTCATTTTCTCCATAAAGCCAAGAAATTTGTCGTCCATCACGTTCTTCTTTTTGACTCTTTGAGGAAATGGTAGAGGAGGGATCTTTGGTGGTGGTGGCACATACTCCTCTTCTTCCTCAATCTCAGCAAAAGGACTTTTCTCTTTTTCCACCTCTACTTCTTTCTCCTCCTCATTGGCTTCCATAGGATCGTCATTGTTCTTCCGGGGTGCCTCTTGAGAAGCTATTTCCTTACCACTCCTCAAAGAAATTGCATTCACATTTCCTCGAGGGTTTGTTTCTGTGGAGCTTGGCAGGGAGCCGGAAGCTCTATTGGAACTCGCCTTTGCAATTTCTCCAAGTTGAGTCTCCATATTATGCATCGCGGTAGCTTGCCCCTTGAGAATTTGCTCCAAGTTGTTCTGCCGTGCACCTTGTTGTTGTATGGCTGCCAAAATTTGGCTTTGTTGGCTAATCACACCTCCAACTTCGTGCATAAACTTATCCATCTTTTCGAACTTCTCCTCCATAGCGCCCATTCTATCTGTCAAAAATGCACGTGGTTGGAAACCCGGAGGGGGCCCTTGAGGTTGATACCGAAGAGGAGGTCCTTTATCAGGGATCATCGCCATGTTATCTGCACTACTTCCTCCCGTACCCCTCCAAGAGAAGTTCGGGTGATTTCTCCAACCGGGATTGTAAGTTGAGGAGTATGGGTTGTTTCCCATCCTATTTGCTCCTAGGCTTTGGCCACCTACGAAATTCACTTGCTCCATAGAGGAGCCCAACATGGCACACTCCTTCATCTCATGGCCAACATTGCCACAAATTTCACAATTTATTTGCACAGCCGCCACATTGCTTTTGTTCATGCTTAATTCCTTCACTTGCTTTGCTAATAAAGATAATTGAGCTTGAATTGAGGAGGCAATGTCAACATCAATCACTTCTACTTGCTCCTTTCTCGGTTGCCTAGCTCTCTCATTAGCCATAAGGATGTTTGTAGCCGCTAATTCTTCAACGATGTGGTAGGCATCATCCCTCTCTCTTCTCAAAAATGATCCATTAGAGGCAGCATCAACCGTCCCCCTTGTAGAGGGTTCAAGACCAAAGTAAAAAGTTTGGAGTAAAGACTCCTCTGATATATTGTGGTGTGGACAGCTCCTTTGCAATCCCTTGAATCTCTCCCAAGCTTCACTCAACGACTCATTCTCGAATTGTTGGAAGTTGTTAATCTCCTTCACGAGTCTGTTGGTCTTGGAGAAGGGAAAATACTTGTCAAGGAAGGCATTAGCTAGCTCTTCCCATGTTGTGATTGTTGTCCCAACCAGATTCTTATACCATATCTTTGCTTTGTCCTTCAAGGTAAATGGGAACAACCTCAGCTTCATAGCATCGTCGGTAACTCCATTGTGCTTGAAGGTGTCGGCTATCTCCAGAAAATTAGCAATATGGTCGTTGGGATCTTCATTCGGCAATCCATAGAATTGGACCGAAGCTTGGAGCATGTGAATCACCGCTGGCTTGATCTCGAAGGTGTTAGCTTGAATAGCAGGCCTTGGAACTCCAGACATTGCCCCTCTCAAGGTGGGCCTAGCATAGTCCATGAGAGACCTTCGAGGAACTCCAACTCCTTGCGCATCGCCTAGCGGAGCTCCTTGTGGAGCTTCTTGCTCATGAGGTTGTTGATTCATCCTTGCTTGTGTCCTTCTCTCTTGTCGCAATACCCTTTCCAAGTATCCAATGTCAACGTCTACTCCGATCGGAATGTTGTTCGTTGAGCGAGTTGAGCGCATGCGACAAATAAGTACCTTGTAAGACAAACAACAAAGGCACTAAGTAACCAAGTAAACAAAACAAAATAAAAAAAAATAAATGTCCTAATCCAAGTTCGTAAGCCAAATTAAGCGTCTAGTACTTAATCCCCGGCAACGGCGCCAATTGAAAGGAAGGATTTTCACCCTTCTTGCAATAAAGAGTAAGTACGGGATTGTCGTCCCACAAGGACTAAGCTAGGCCGCAAATTCGACTTTACCACTAGTTTAGGACTCAAAGAAATGGAGGTGTCAATTCCAAATACAATATGCTACTTAAAATAAAATTACAACTAAACAAGGTTATGATTTAAACAATTAAAACAAGAGTGAGCTTGGTACCAATGACAACCTAAATAACCAAATGCATATGGGGTTTATTAAGTTCATGTTAAGGTCCGGATGTTTCGAAGGCAACTAATCAACGCTCCCGCGACAAACTAGTCTAAATCGATAGTTAATTAGGCTTAGTTGAACCAACCGCGCTCCCGCGACAAATTAGCCAACTAATCCAACTAACTACCGATTGTCAACATCATCCTTTGGACAACTAACTACCTAAAGAGATCCCTATTCAATAGGTAACTAGTTAACTAGTTAAATAGTCCGTTAATCCTAACCCCTCCCGGTGATTAGCATTAACTTAGTTCATAATCAAGGTGATCAATCAAGATTAAGCATTAAACACATCAACTAGTTCATAAACCTTAACATATTCACCCCACAAAATCATTGGCTAAGTAGGTGCCATCAAGGCACCAAACTCACAAATTAACTACTCGCTCATGTTCATAATACAACTCAACTCATCCATTGAACAAAGCAAGCAAAACAAGAACATTAAAAGATAGAGTAAGAGAAAGCTCAAAATGGTCTTCAAGCTTCCAATCTTCTTCCTTCAAGTTCCCTTCACAAGCTTCAACAATGGCTTCCTCTCCTAGCTTCTTCTTGGCCACGTTTTTTCCTCCTCTCCTTCTCTTCTCATCAGCCACGTTTTTGGTCTTGGGAGAGGAAGGTTGAGCAGCCACCGAATTGGTTGTTGGAGGAAGGAAGAGTATGTCCTTGAATCAATGGTGTAGTGGTCAAAGTATGGAGAAGTGGAGTGGGAGATAGTGGGAGACAAAGTGAATTAGTGGGAGACCAAGGAAGGTAGTGGAGTATGGGAAATTTTGTAGTGGAATTCCAGCCAAAAGGTGGTGGGATGGCAGCCAAGAAAACGTCCCGGCAAATTCCGGAATGGTCCCAGAATTTTAGCCGATTTCGGTCAGGTGAGTTCTCCGATTTAGAGCTTGAATTCATGAGCATTTTTGGCCCTCTTAGACTTCGAATCTGAAAAAGACCAAAGAAACAAAGTTGTAGCCCCGGATGTCTTCTTTCCAGAACCACCTCACTAGTCTCCATTGAACTTCGAATGAGAAAGTTATCGGTATTTAAGTCCCTCGAGGTCAGTTAGCCCAATGTCGTCGCCTTCCCGATCGTGCACCAATCCGCAAGGCTGATCCGATCGTCGTTGACGCGCTCCAAAATACACCATTCTCCTCCCCGCATCACCTTTCATCCTCCTAGAAGTAAACAAGAACAAAACTCAATGAAAATCACAATAACTACACTAAAACGTTCAAAGAACAATAAATAACGATACGACGATATAAAACACACAACAACACTAGAAACAATAGAAAATCAACACTAAAACATACATAGATGATAGAGTGTTTTGACACTCATCAAAGGACCCTACGAATAATTGCTCTATAGATCAAGAATCTGTAGGTAATTTGTCCAAACAAATTTATAATAGAACAACATGATCGTCAATATGTCGAAATTATGTATAACTTTTGTTTTCTTAAATTAGTTAATTAACCCACTATTTGTAGGAACAAACTGAAGAGTTTTCTTTGGCCATAGAAAAAACTTTTATAATTAAAAATCATAATATTTTTTTTGTCAAAACCCACCTAATATCTACCGCAACATATATTTTGATTAAATTAGAAAACCTCGCAAATCCATAGTTAGTTTGGTATGATTCGATTATATTATCGCACATGGGTACCATAAATAATTGAAAAAATAAATAAATAAACTATAAAATAAAAATATATAATAATAGGTTTGACTATTTATACAATTTTTTATTTTATTCATCTTAAAGTGCCTTATTAAAAATATGACTATAATATCAAAATAAATAATAGCGGATATAACATGTGACATTAATATTTTGTCTTAAAATATTTTTATAATTCCGCATATTTGAAATTGAACATAAAAAATATTTATTTTTTGAAAAAAATGCATATTTCCATATTATATGTGTACACATCAACATCTTTCTACTTTGAGTTGACTAAAAAACTTTTATCTACTTTTTAAAATTTTAGCCCGTTCGAAATATAGTTTTTCTAATGGAAAAACATATAATTCTAATTCCACCCGTTAGTTATCTGTATTCACAATAAAATTTGTTCCCAAACGGGCTATTCGGGACAGTTCTGAATAGCATACTATTGGATTCATACGGCCAGATCATTGAATATACACTAAACAAATAATTGAATATATACCGAATGAACTATTTTATCTAATTTTTTTTATCCAGGAATGGTCCTAATTTATTTAGGACAGTCCCGTGAAACCAATAGACCATTTATTATAACTAAACGAACTATTTTATCCCGAAAGATTTACACTTCCATAACAAATCCAACCCCATCTTGTCTCCTTACGAGAACGTGACGAAGAGAGAGAAAGATAGAGGAGCAATCATGGCGCGAACACTCCAAATCCCCAAATGTCAAGATCAAGGATCCTCCCCAACCAAACCCTAGCTCTTGTCCCCGCTAGAAAAAAAGAGAGAATCTTTTATGAATCTTAAAACGAGCGCGACCTCCCCGACGCCGGCGGAGACGCCGCCGAGGTCGGGCTGCCACGGGTTCTGGTACGACGCCGTGCTGGTGGTGCCGGCGGTGGTGTTCGTGGCGTACTTGGGTTACAACGCGAGGAGGAACGTCAGGAAGCTATGGAACGGCCGGTCGTTCGTTATGATCTCCTATTACGCGCTCCTCTGGCTGGCTTCCTGCCTCAACCTCCTCTGGTCCTTCCTCCAGGTTGCTAAAGTTGCAAACTTTGTGGGTTTCTGGTTTAAAAGTTATATTCTTTGGGTTGCTTAGGTTGAAAACCCAATTGGGTATGTTCCATTATTGGGATTTGAGGGTTATATGTTGTTGAATGATCGCGACTCGGGGTTAGTGGTTAGTGATGTTATGGTAATTATGAGTTTGAGTTGGTGGAAATGAGTGAGAGATTCGCCTCTAATTGCGCAACTAACTCGGGGTTTGTTATGTTTTTAGTAGAGTTTACGTGTTCAGAGAGTACATATTGTACCTTAAGCAGATTGTTCGTGAAGCTAAAGGGAGCCTATCTTTGACTCCGAGCTTTAGCGTGTGCACCAGTTTTCTTTCTTTGGAGTGATTTGGTTGAGTCTCCAGTTGAATAGGAAGCACATGTCTTTCACCGTTGTCCCACTTGCTAGCAGGGTTGACACTTCAGTGCATAAATATACTCATGTTGGTGGAACAGGCTTGGCAGTGCTCCACTGAGAAGGAGGTGGCTTGGAACTTCCTGTCCTTGTTCACTGGAACTGCGATTTTGTGCTTGGAGATCAGTATTGTGGCTTTTCTACTTCAGGACAGTTACACAACTGGGTTAGAAACCCTAGCACGTACATTTATTGCCTCAGGGATTGTTGCTAGTGTGGACATGCTTTTCAAGGTAAACTCATGTTCTAATCCAATCAATCTTGTAGTTTACATCAAGCTCTTGATGCTGACTTTATAACTAGTGGTCTTAATCTGCCGTTACGATTCTCTTTACATGTTTTATTCTGGCCAAGTGATTATGCTTCGATGAGGAACATGATGATTTTGAGGAAGAATCTTTGTATCTGGGTTCATCCTTGGCAGTACATAGAAACTTCTAACTTGAACTAGTCAGAGCCAGCTGGACTGTCCTGGTCTTGAACATTTTTAATTCTGCACTGATGGATGCAAGTGTATTTTCTCAGACAAAATCATGTTTAAACTCGTCATGCACTGCAATAGTTGCTTATAATCTAAGATCACGACGAGTATCTTATAGTTTCAGGCTGCTATTTTCGCAGGCAATTTATGTTTTCGGATTCAGGGTCCCGCTTTTCATAGATGGCGTTGATGGCTCACAGAGAATGAAATGGGGATTATGGATTATCCATAAATTACTGCTTACTGCAGTTTATGGATATATACTGTTCATTCATTTCTCGAAATGGAGAGAGAAGTTACCTCGTAAGTACTCTTGAGCTTGCAGTCACATTCAAGTATTTTGACAGGCCTGACTGAGTTCATGTGTGCAGCCAGACCAGCATTCTACAACTACATCGTTGTGATGTTTGTCATGAACGCAATGGCATTGCTTGCTTGTGCAGTTGCTGGAATGGGTGCTGGCTTTGGCATTTGGTACTGAAAAATTATATATTCATAAAAACATGTTACATTACATCTACTTGTTGCTTTCCATTTGCGGCATATGTAACCATTATTCTTTCCCACCTGCTGCAGGCTGTACAATCTTACCGATGTCTGCTACCACTCCTTCTATCTCCCTTTCTTGTACGTAACGTTTCTAGCAGACTTTTTCCAGGTGATAATCATTGCATCATACCTCAATCAGTTGTCACCCCGGTTCAATTTGTGCTTGCAAGGATGTGAATTACGAGAGATGCTATTTTGTTCGCAGGAGGAAGACTTTCTTCTAGATAATGCATATTACGCTGAAATGAGAGATGCTGGTTTCTTTGATGCGGATTGGGATTGACTGAGTCGAGTCGATAGGTATGTTTTTGTACAGTTTGTATACTGACTCTACCTATATCGCGATGAAACCAATTCTGTCCAACAAAGACGACAGCTTTCGTTCAAGTCTGCCGCAGATTATGTCAGTCAGATGAATAGTCTGTCAAACCGGATGCTTTAGTTGATTGTAAATCATGATTCATGGATTGGTAGGAAACTACTGTCCTCGTTTTCACTTTCAAGAATGAGCAGTTTTTGCAAATTGGAAAAATACTGCCTCGTAGTATTAATGTTGGCGGAAAAATTGCATGAACAACAACGGGTGAACAAGATTCGGACAAGCGGCACTTCGCACGATCTTTCATCAGATCAGCTTGTCGAAAGCATCCCGTGCAAGATTTTGCTTTGCTCGAATCTCGCAGCTAATGAGTTGGACGTAACATGATCACAATTTTTTGTATGAGCCAGCCTATTGAATGGTGGCTTCGAGGCAAAATTTGGGATTAGGTATTATATTGACACCGCAAAATAAACGTTGGATCTGTACCGACTTTACATCATACACATGCTTGAAACAAGGATAGGTAATTGGGAGCTGATAGATGTTCAAGCTGCTACCACCTTGTACGGATGAGAATTTGATGTTCAGGTGGAGTAAATGCTAACCGTGTCAATGTCGATAAGTAGACCTCTCCCGGACGCTACTTCGTTCATGATTGAGCTGGGTCAACAAACTCTTCGATCTGAAATCCTGACTCTGTTGGCTGAGATTTGGCGAGATCATCGAGAGATTGCTCTTTCTCAAATCCGAGGTAACAATCCGAAATCAACATCAGTTTTAAGCCCTGTAAACTTCAGTGAGTGAGATTTCGGTACGATAATGTTAAAATTTACACAGCAGATGGAGACGTGAAAAAATGTTAAAGATGAATGCCACAGTTTCATGCAGCTACACGAATTATCATCATGGTAGGTCTCGCACCAGAGAGCCATCTACAGTTTCCGTCGTAGCCACACAACCCTTTTTTGTTCTTACATTTGTAGGCAGATAACCTCAACAAGTGTGTAAAAAACCATCGACATGATTTCAAATGCAAAAAAGCAGCGAACGACTAAAATTAACGCTTCGTCTTAACATTTTTTGCTTGAAATCGTAATCTAGGCACGGCCTTTAAGAGCATCATTAATTGTTATCCAGGCACAACCTCTAAGAGCATCTTACGGTTGTTGTTTTGCACAAGTCAGAAGCCTATTCCATTTTAAATCGAAAACCAGAAATGCAGAGAAGAGTTTCTACTCTAGTCATGTCACACGTGGATCCCCCTTCATGCAATGCACAAGTGAGAAGCTAAAAAAAAGTGAGCCAAAGAACTCTCACCTGAAAGGTTGTCAAGGTTGATGGTAATTCCATATGAGTAACCGTACGATCGGAAAAAGAGAGTCTCTTCAGACAATGTAGTTCAGATGTTGATGTGTTGCCAAGAACTAGCCACCATGCTTCATCTTTCAGCTGACAGACAATTTCATGGTTAGTTCATTAGATTATGGGAAGAAAGTGAAACACCAGCACATCGTACCTTGGGGAACCGAGGGACAAAAGCCCTTGATGTTCTTCTAGCATTCATCTTCTCCAATTTGATGCTCAGAACACGTGTTATTCTACCATCAACGTCTCTCTTGCCAAATTTCATAGTCATCCGAATACGAGGAAAATGTTGCAACTCCTGATAGTACAAGGTTGAACAAAACGACCTTTCAGATTTCGTGCCAACGTTTAGCTACAATTGAAAGCTTTTCACGTTGTGGTTCAACACCACTTGGTCCTTGAAATGATGTTTTTTAATGAACGCCACTCAACATACTTCCCTTGTTCAATAGGCCATACTCCGTCCCTCGTTTCCACTAATGCAATCAATTTCCACACAGCAAAAGTGAAAAAAAATTGTATTTCTTTCAGCACCATTCACCTGGGTTAATTTTGGGAGAGAGGCATTTCCAACCATGGCTTGCAAAGTTGCCTTGGGAAGATCCAACAGCTGCAGCACTGTTGATATCCCTCTTTTGCTTAGTGTACTTTCAAGATCCAAATTCATGCATGGCAACATCCACAGTGAAGAGTTCTTGTCGCACCACAAACCCTACGAGTATAAAATAGTTAGAAGAGCGGTCAAGGGCCAACAGAAGAAGCGGTCAACATGCCAGGTAAAATAAAATTGGGTCCCCGGACGCCGGGAGCAGCAAAAAGTACAAAGGTCACATGTACTGCCGCAAGCTGCCAAGATTGGCCATGAAACAGAATGGAAGTAATTGACTGATAAATGGACCCAATGTCCATGATTGGCACATGATTTTACGCATGTGTTTTAGGATTTAAAATAGAAGTAATTGACTGATAAATGGACCCAAAACCACATTGCCAGTTCCTACAACAAGCTAGCATGATTATCAACAAGATGGCTGGCATTGGGCAAGTCTGAAGCATATAAAACTTCAATACAGATGTTACTGCTAGCAATGACTTGTGCCCATGCTTTAGGGAAAAATGATGTTGTTTGGCAGTAAATTCAACCCATAAAAAGTAGATGAGCAGAAATATTGCAACTTCGCAGGTCAGGTATATATTCAAGAGATTAAACAGAATAATAGAAGGCTCTTCTTCAATTTGTTGGCAGGTTCTTGAAGCAAAATCAAGCTGTAAGGAGCAAATCAAGCAAAAAATATAAGCTAAGATGAAAACCAGACAATCAACAGTTGGGTATGTTCTGTATCTAAGAGCTTTGTTACCCGCTCATCCATTTTCCAAAACATACCTGCATGACCATTTGCAAAAGATGCATACAAGTGACTGAGCTGGAAAGCCACCCACTATTTGCACATATATCTATCATGGCCTGGATGATACGTATGCTCTGGTCCAACACCGACTTTAAGTCGGTTACATAATCACTTATCGGCAACTCCAGTTGGGAAAAATGTGCCTGAATCTCAAACAGACGTAAATGATTAGGTAATTGACAAGTGAGAAGAGATAAAGAGCGTACAGAACTAGTAGTACAGCAAAAAAGAAGCAAATAAAAGGTGACGCATTAATAGAGTAATAAACAGAACAAATTAACCTGAAACAGCAGATTTGCTTTAACATGTGGATCATCAAAACGATTCTTATCAACCATGTGCTTAACCCTCTTCGATAAGGCTTCGTTATAATTTTCCTGCAATTAACAAAGAAAGAAAAAGATTGCAGGCCTTAACCTATGATATTGTCAATTAATATGGAAAATTAGAATACCAATCAAAATCAGCAATGAAGCATCACATCCCACTTCCAACATTAATAGTATAGAAACAGGCTCAAAAGCAAGAATGAACATCAGCAGTATCTAGAAGGATCACTGAAGTAAGAACAAGCCTGTTCTTCAGACCACTTGTCATGACATGGCCACAGCACTTGTGAATTTCAAGTTTTTTTAAGGAGCCCCCCAGCATTTCATCGTTTAACCTATCCACACAAAAGCTCCAGTTCTGACACTTAAAGACTTTAACTGATTCATACCACATCTATTCTTTTGCTTGCAATTATTATAACCTCTTCCAACCAATCTTCCAAGAGAACGAAGGGCACAATTCTCAAGTTACATGGAACAAATGGCAATAGAGAAAAAAAAACACAAAATGATTACCAGAGAAATAATGTTAGGCATCTGAAGGTGTAATTAAGAGCAAAAGATATATACCTCATTATGCCGAACTGGAAGTTCATCATACTCAGAAGCACCAGATAGAATATGGAGAAACATCTACAAGAGTGACAAGGTAAAAAAAGTTATCCCAAAACGGCAAGAACATATCTTTTTTTACAACGTGTTCACCAGTACTTACTTCAAGAGAGGTATCGGGCCCTATATTAGACCCAAACATCGATACAGTCACATAGCTAAGGTAATACTGCGAAGCAATAATTCCCAACATTGTAGGCTCTACATTGTCTTCAGTTATCTTGACGCAACCACTATCTTCCAAATCCTCAAATGTGCTTTGCACTAATCTGTCAGAGGCAAAGGCTCAACCATCTTAATTGAAGTTGTAGGGACCTACCATCCTTAAATATTTAGATGCATCTGCCATCTCCAATATGTAAGAGCTTGCTCGTAATCAGTGGCTGGACAATGATGGGAGTGCCATATATGACAATATGCTGATCATAATTAATATGCCCTCAGCAGAGCTTTTTCAAGGATGAACTTTGTTCTTTACAGAGAGGTGCAATTAGTTTCAATATGATTGGGTAATATTGCTTGTTGGCTCAAACCTAAAGGATCTTTGCAAAAATATGAAATTGGACAACACAACAGATCCCATATCGGTTAAATATATTTTCAAAAACATTTGTAACAACGAAGGAGGCTTTTACCTGGACAAGTAGGAGTTTACAGTCTGAGCTTCTGCATTCTCTAATGCATAGTAGGCTGGATTTACCATCTGCACCAAAATCATCCAGATCATATGGACGGAGGGCAGAGGTGATAATAGGTAACCATAATACTTGGAGATCATGTTGTGTGTGGATGTGGGTCCTAGCTAGTCCAGAAGGTAAAGCTTACTTTCATCTGGCGCTCTAAACCAGAGGGAGTCAAATTTTGTAATAGCGGGGAGTGATTTTAGCAAGACGAAAGGCCTCTGCTTTTGAAGTAGCATGAAGTGATCTATCTAATATATTGTGGAAATCTTATGAGGCTTATTGGGGGCAGTTGATCAACTTAATTCTTCAACTTACATGACTGAATTGATCAATTCAGAATCACAAGGCAATATAAACAGCTTTCAGCCAGCAAAGCATCCATGCACCAGAGCATTGAACAAAAGAATGACATAACTCACAGAAAGTATTTGAGAATCACAATACAGAAACAATGTCACATAACATTCACTGTTAGAAAACATCAAGAGTAATACCAGTCTCCGGAATAGGTAAGTCCAGGTAAGATAATGAATTGCATCCTCCTTATGGCCTATCGTGCCTGAAACTATCTCCGCATTGAAATGATTGTGCAACTGCTCCCTCAAACTACTCTCTACTGGGAATGGTTCGTACAGAAACTGCTCATAGAAGAATGAAGTAAGAAACCAACTTTTGAAAATCACCACAAGCTTCTTGTTAAGTTTCTCGCGACTTTATCCGACCTTTTTATAGAAGCTCTTTTTAGGTTCATGAACAAGAATGACAGCTTTTCCATATTGATCAAACTGTGGCCGGCCAGCACGGCCCATCATTTGTAGTATATCCGTGATTGGAAAATCTACATATCTTTTTGCTTTTCCGTCATAGTATTCAGTTCCCTGCAATAGAGAATAAAAATTAGAACCATAGCTGAATATTGGCTTTGAGACGTGTGAAAATGGAGAGGCATATAGAAGCACTGAATGGCAAAGCGATAGCGGAAATACTAAAATTCGCAGTAACAAGAAAGAAAGCTAGAAAATTCAACAAATAGGCTTGTGCCAGGAATAAATACGCAAAAGCGAGAAGAGACAGAATCATGGAATGATGCAACAACCTATCCGTACTTCTACTGACCTTGATAATTACCAGATGAGCTGGAAGATTTACACCCCAGGCAAGTGTGCTGGTGCACACTAATACCTACAATTTCAAGCATGTGAGTGCTCTTTATACCTACGAAGATACAAACCTTTGCAAGAGGGACAAATAAACAAATTTTAATTGATGATAACCTGGATTTTGTTGTTTGCAAAGAGTTCCTCAACAAGAGATCTGTCTTTGTCATTTAGTCCTGCATGATGCAAACCGATGCCAAACTGCAGTGTGTGCCTTAGATTCTGATCGGTGACTTGAGAAAGAACCATCTGCAATGCTTCTTCTGTCATACTAAGAAACTGTATAGGATGTTCGTCCGAAGCTGCAAACTGCAAACAAGAACACAGTCACAGCTCAAAAATGTTGCAGGCTAGACCATATCTTGCAAACAAGTGTCACCTTACCTGAATGAGGTCAAGTGCAGTGAGTCTTGTCTGCCGACGTGATGATACAAATATTAACACTGGCTTTGTTGGAGAATGAGTGCTTATTGCGGCATAGGCTGGTTTATTCATACTATTCATCCTTGGACAATAGTACTTTCCAGGATATCCCTGTTCATTGATTTACCAGAGAAAGTAAGAAGACCAATTTCCAGAATCCAAACCACAAATGACACTCACAAAATAAAACTATATTATTCCATCATAAAAGAAGTTATACTAAAAACCTGAAAAAAATAGAACAACGTTATGCACCTACTCGTAGATGAGCAATCAGACTTCTGCCATAGTTAAAAATGCAAAATTTGCATTTCGTTCACTGAATATCCAAACTTTTAACTACCAACCCAGCACTTCTCCAATTATAAATAATGATTATATCAACAAAGTTCTTTAAGTCAGAGCTTTCATCTCGGGTCAGAAGTATCCGAATTCCGATCATGTAGACACATGATTCTTACCCTTAGGCCCTCTCCCATGTATTCCCTGTTGGATTAGCACGTCTTATGGCGTAGGCAATAGGAAAAAATTAATGCAGGCATTGTTATTGATAGGGTTTACTAACATCTTACGGTTTTTCTTTTTTAGACTCCTTGTAAGCAGCAATTTAGCAAACAAGAAAAATACAATAATTTTTCAAAACCATACTTGGACGCTTCAGAAAACACTATCAAAGTTTGCTAGCAATGATAATGACACAAATTCCTCAGCCTCATTTCCAATCCTGATACTATTGGTTTTTTTATGGATTAAGCCTTCTGATACACCAACTTTCCTCCTCAGCGTCGCAGTAAAAAAATTATGAAAAGAAATACTCTGATTGGACAACAGAAGAACATAATTAAAGTGAAGATAAAATCTAGAACGCCCTCAGACCAAATCTCAATTAGTATGAGGCATGAAACCAAGGTACAAGATCTACTTGCCTGGATGTGTACTTCCAGTGGTACAGGCCTTACACTAGGCTTGAAGTTGAAGAGTCCCATTTCATCAACACCCAGCCAATCACCCAAATCACTATGGAAGGAATAAAAAGGAAATTCTTAATAGAAAAAAGAAAAGAAGAACCTAAATAATATTTCACGAAGACGCATCAAAACAACAATATTGATTAACATCATGCTAATGGAAATCTCAAAGCCAGGCAGTATAATCTCCAAATGGATACTAACAATTCGAATAACTAGATATCAGCAACGTGGAAAAGGTTCTTTGATAAAATATCAACACCAAGAACAATAAACATAAGCTAATTTTAGAAAGAAAATCAAACAATCGCTTTGTTGACCTTCTATTGAGGTGGTTCTTGACATTAGATCAATGGACATGCACACCAAAGATAAAATAACTTGCTTAAAGTTGAGTATCGAATGTCTTCTTCTGGTAGTCAAGACGGTGGTAAACTATCTGTTGATCTCGTTATTTCAAAATGAGATGCAGAAGAATATTGGAAAAAGTTACATACCAGCATGAAACAGAAACCTTATGGCAATCATAACTAATTTATTCTTCGATAAAAGATAAATTTGGTTCATGGGCTTGATAACAGAAAATAGGAACAAGCCGAAACAGGCGTTAACTTCACACTTAAGAGGAAAATCCACCGACAACCATACACAACTTAGATCCAAATAACTTACAAAACAATAAACGAGCTAACTAAAAGGTTATCATGATCGGGAACTGCAATGATAATGAGATCAGGAACTGCAATGATAATGAGAAGACATGCCAGAATCAGGTACTGATATATGCCTCGTGGTTGTGTACCTTGCATTTGCCAAAGCTGTAGAAAGGCCAACAAATCGCACTGAACGCTCTGTTTGTGATGATATATATCTCATCCTCGAAACAATGACCTGAAAAATGCCGCATGTAGGGTTAAGATCATTTAGGCATTACATAAACCCCTGATAGTTCTAATCAACTCGTAGTTGATTGTCAAATAGCAAAAAAAGAAATTTATAAATTTTGAAGATTGCCCTTCAAATTACAGCTTTAACCTGCGACAAGACAATCCCAGCAATGACACTCCATTAATCCTTCGAATCTTTCTAAAGCAATTGATAATATCCTTTAATAGTTCTTGTCACCTATGTGCCTATTACATCGTCAGCAGATACCTTCTGTCCTTACTAATTTGTCGATACAGATTAAATGCACCCATGCTATTTGTTCTTTTTAACATATCTGCGACTGCAAGGCCAGAAATGTATCTTCTCCACTAGTTTGACAAGCAATTATGGCAAGTGCATTGTTTTGTGGAAATAACAAAAAATGTAATGATAAGTTCAAGTCACAAGTTCCTAGTTATTATTTAATTTTTTACAACTTAGTGATCGAAATCAGAAAAAGTTGAATACTGAGATTTATTTAACATCACAGCTGTGATCTAGAAATCAGCAGGACTAATTGCTAACATCCACTAGACAGGACTTTTCTGGATATGCTTAATGCGTTTTGTTTTTTGGCTCTAAGCTCTAATTATGTCACATTTAAATTTCAGCAGTTTCAAGCGCTGTTGCTTCTGGTAACAGCGTAAAAACACATATACTGGTAGCAGACTCCATCAGGATTTCCAACGATGCAAGACCCAGAACCCAGTAGTTTACGGAGAAAAGTCCTTTACTCAACAGTACATGAAGAACAGAAGTGTTACAGCATATTTAGAATAAATATTTGCTGCCTCAACGCATACCAAAAATCAATTATCACCATCAATCAAATAAGAGAATGTCGCAACTTTAGACATAGGTTTAATTTAGGCAGAGAGGTAGTGGAAGAGAAGAAATTAAATTGTAATCAGTAAGAAGTACCTCAAGAATGGGCCCACGATCAGCTCCAAGCAAGTGTATCTCATCTAAAATTACGAGGCCCACCTATCATTCAACAATAAAAAGCACCAGAAGTTTCTGGTTAAATGTGACTCTGACAGCAATCTTGAATAGTGTTCACAACCCCATAAAAATTAATTACAATGTTGTTTCACCTTTGTCACATAGCTTCGACTATGCCAGTTACGGCTGATTCCATCCCACTTCTCAGGAGTTGACACAATGATATCAGCTGACAAGAGAGCCATCAAATCTGGAGTATAATCTCCAGTCATTTCCACCTGAGAATGACGTAAGTTCAGTAGCCTCCAATGAGGAACTTAGGTTGGTTCTCGCATTGTGTAAAAAAAAATCAACTTCAACATGCATGTACTGTCAAAGTTCATTACCATCTGTTTCCCAAGCCGCGCTACAAGATGCTTTTTCCAATCATTCATTCTTTCACGAACAATAGCCTTCAATGGTGCTATGTAGATCACCTGCCGTGGCATGCATGTTGAGCATTATGAAATCCACATTTCCGGACATTTTCAGTTCTAACGTGAGAGCACAAAACAATAACCACAACAGAAAAATTATCAGCTTACAGACCATCTCACACCTCAACAAGATTTCTTTTGCTTGAACTGGTGCATATCACCTTTTTTATGTTGGTCATGTACTCTTGATTCATAAATTACCTTTCCCAAAACACACTGTTCGCATTCTTTTAAGACTATGGTTCAGTAGAAGCTTGCCCATCCAACCAGCAAGTCACTCGATATACTTCACTTAACTACTTTGGCTCATGCTTTGAAGAAGAAGTGATAGCTTTTGCAGTCAATTGTCATTTTTTATGGATCAACTAAGATGAAGTACCTTCATATCAGGTTGTGTGTTGAACAAGCGAAGCATTGCAAGTTCAGCAGAAATAGTTTTGCCACTTCCTGTTGGAGCTCCAAGTAGGACATTGTTGTCTGTGTGATAGAGTACATGAAAGATCTACAGTCTCAAGACACCAGCGTTAAACGGCAATATAGGCACTTCAAATGAACTGGAGCATAAACAAATTGGATGAGAACTCGAGTGGCTACCACACCTGTGTCTGAATTGGATTGAAATGTGAAAATTTGTAGAGGGCTTCATAAGTAGCATTTCCAAGTGCAGTGACTGGAAGTGGCTTCAAGTCTAGAAGTTCGGTATGGGTAGTGCGACCCTGCAGAGAGCAATGTTGTACCATGAGAATAACCTTTGCCAACGAATAACAATTAGAGTTCGGCAACTGAACTCCTGGGACTTGGGAACATAAAGAAGTACCTCTGGCAATGCTAGATTATGGAAAGAGATGGTGTAAAACGCTTCTGATTGCAACCAAGAATCAGAAACAGCATGAATGTAGTATTGCGGTGGATGAGGTTCGAAAATTGGAACGTTGAAAGAAAGCTTCTGTGCTTCGCCTCTCGCCATACGTTTGGTCAGTGTGAAAAGGTCCGAGTGGTAGATGTGGTCATTCTCAGAATCCTGTGTGACATATTTATTGGCAGTCATCAGCCGATCCAGAAAACAGAAAAGCCATCATCTCAGTGGCAACTGGCACCCAAGACAGCACAATCATAAACTGAAAACTCTTAGCGTACTTTCTCGAGATGACAATGTTCAACACAAGTCTATAGCTTTAACCCTTCAGAGAAAATAGGACGAAGAAATAGAACAACGTAACTGAAGCTGAAAAATATGATAAGAGTTGCAAGCAGTGAAGCAACCAAACCCCGTACAGCTGATAGCAACTAAGCTAATAGGTAATCCATGTGACTCTTTGAAAGGTTAATCCATTGATCGTGAAAGCATATTGGGATACACAAGACCATTCAATTAAGAATTAACAAAGTAGAAGATTCTTTAAGTGGTACCTCGACAAGAATCCACCAACGCTGTGCAGTACCGTGGAAGCGATCCTTCCATATGAACTCTGGAGTTATAAGCAAATCCACCTGGATGAACCCGTTAACCATCATATAAACGTGTCTCCATCTACCTACCGAAATATTGAAAAGAAAGACTGTACTAAGGGTGGAAAGTCCCAAGCTACCAGAGAGAATTACCTTCAGGACAGTCCTGGTTATTGGACTTATGGTGGCTGATAATTGAAGCCATGGGAAATATCCAAGATATTGCTTGACCAACTTGTGTTGAAATCCCAGTAAAACCACCAATCAAATATGTTTACAATCAAGAATATGCATTATGATAAAGTTCAATAGCAATGAAAAAGAAAGGATCCAAAGATACCTTTCCTCCATGTGCATAACGGATGAGCGCTCCTATATCTTTTTCCTCCATCTCCTGTAAATGGTCCAAGTCAACTCCTCGTTCTTCGAGCTTCCGCAGAACCTGTAGCACCTTCAACTGTTATATAACAAAATCGTACAATGCACGGTTTACTGATTTGTTAAGAAACTGCGCACAAACCTCTGGTGAAATATCTTTTCCAAATTGTCTGAGGGGGTGCTGATATGGCCAAATCTGTTGATCAACAGCTTTGCAGTACTCTAGCATGAACAATGACATCTCACACCAACCTCGCCGCAAACAAATTTCAAAAAGTGCCCGCATGATTCGAGCCAGACTGGCACTGATGTATGCCGCATCAGAAACCAATGAGAAAGCATCAATTGATCCACGGGAAATATACAGCTGCATATCATTAAGGCATTTTTAAAGGAAAGGCAGCATAATTCTCTTAATTCAAGCTGAAACACTTGATCTCTCTAACCTGAATAAGAATAGAAATTTTCCCATGTTTGTTTGAAGGACCCCCCTTAACATCCAAAGGGCAAGATGTGCGTAACAATGTTTCCAACTCACTCTGCTCCTCTTCTCGAACAACTATATTCTCAAATTCAGAGGAGTGCGCTACCATGTCAATAACCTAGCAACATAGTTGAACAAGGTGGGTCATATATAAGCAAAGAATATCTGTGAAGTCCTCTGTCAAAAGAGCTCACTGAAACCAAAAAGGTATCTAATGTCAAATAGCATGCTACCATTTCCATCCATTCTTGTAGTTTAGGAGTAGCTGAAACCAAATGAAAGGGTTCTCAACAAAATTGAACGCAAATAAAAAGGAAGATGCAACAACCTCAGCATCACTCATGTGCCGCTTTAGCATCTCATTGTAAGTCTCGACACTAGAATACTGGATATAGAAGTGGCTTGCAATGCGGCCAAGCTCAGTGCAATAAAAGTTGCCACTTTTCTCATCAAATCGCATCATCTTAGCTTTATCAAGTGAGCGTGCAGCATCTGCCACAAGAGCTCTTTGCTTTAAACTGAGAGAGGGGTCTGCAATAACCTGAGGGGGGAAAGTATTAACAGGACTTATAGCATAGCATTATACACATTGAACAAATAATGAGGGTAGATATCTTAGAAAATGTGTCTCAGGGACAAGATATAGAACCACCTGTCAGTTCGTTAGAGTGTGGATCCCAACCAAGATAAAATGCAAGCAACTAACATATCACTAGGTTAAAATTGGCTGAAGAAGATTAAATCTTCGTAAGAAATGGAAAGGGTCCAAAAAAAACATAACAGATACACATGTATTAGATTCAAAATTAGGGCTCAGATATAGCATGTCTTCCAGATGTTAAAGTGAAATGGACGAAAGCAATTAGCCAATAAGGTTTCTTTTCAGATCCACTGCTCTACAATCTTATAGACAAATCATATGCATTTCCTCTTCTGTTTCCATTTGAACATGGAGTTCGCTGGACAAAAAACTGCTAACTATACTTATTCCTTAATATCTAATTACAATTTCTACTTTCTTTTGAAGGAATCTGACCGCAGCTGCATATTGCTATTTGGCTGAGCATCAGCATCCCTTGATAAGAAGTGCCAAAATAAGTATAAAGATGCAGATTTTTTTAGGGAGACACTGATATTTAGGACTGCCAGAAAGCATACCTCATCCCATCCAATACCATATGCCAGTGGGTTTTGCCTCATCCTAATGAAAAGATAGGTATATCCAAGCCATGCACAAGCTTCCTTGACATTAGTGACAGTACCCAATGCCACCTCTGCGTTTAAGTTGTCTTTTAATGAACTAATGAACTGCAAAAAGAGAAGAGGTTAGGCTTGAGGATGCGAAAACCAGAATAGAAGAAGTGTTTAGTGTTTAGAAGAAGTAAAGGAAACCCCAATAAGCATATTTCTCCTCTCTTTCTTATACTGATATAAGAAAAATATGAGTTCAACATTGTAAATTTTATTAGAAGTGCAGGTCTGCACTCGTGGTTAGGCTTGTGATGCAGGGATGAGCCGACCATTGTTGTACTACCTGACTAAGATAACAACATTAACATTTATGATTGAATGCTAGGCTACAATCTTGCCAAACAAAGCTTACCTGACTTTCAATGGGAAGCTGACTGGTAAGCAATCTCAAATAGTACGCCAGCTTGTCGTGAGACGTGATTATGATACCTTCACCACTTTTGTCAAATTGGGGCCTCCCAGCCCTGCCAAAAATCTGAAATATGAACATATCAAGAACGTCAATATGCCACAATACAAATATTAAAAAATTAAGCTGTCTTAGTAGATTTGACACTGACCTGCATAACATCAAGCATGCCGAGGTCTCGCCAGCCTCCGGCCTTTGGATCGTATAGCTGGGTTCCCTGAACATAAAACATATTGAATAAATGAATGATATGAGCCACTTGAAGTAATGGAAGGAAAGAATATGTCTATTCTGTCAAGGAATGGATGTGTCCTCTGTTGGAGAGAATCTCACATCGGAAGTTGCAAGTGGGTTTGGGCCTGTTTCTAAGTGTGGATGATCCACCTACTCACTACCTTAAGGTTTTGGGTAGGATATGGAAAGTCCTATATGGTATCAGGGCCAATTGCTCTAACGAGCCCATGGCCCGTTGTGCTCGCATGGCCCGTTGTGCTAGCATGGCCCGTTGTGCTCGCACGGCCCGCCTTTGAAAGCACGAAAGGCAGTGTGAAGCCCGTGCAAACTTCAGCCCGATGGGCTTCGTTTGAGGGGGCGTGTTGGAGAGAATCTCACATCGCAAGTTGCAAGTGGGTTGGACCTGTTTATAAGTGTGGATGATCCACCTACTCACTGCCTTAAGGTTTTGGGTATGATATGGAAATTCCTATATTCTCAATGAAAGATGATGTAAAAAGCTCTAAGCATCTGGAGATCTTACAGTTTGACCAGCACTTAACTGTCTATGGAGAAATTGAGGTCTATCTACTCAAACTAGTTTTTCAGATGAAACATAAGTCAAACTAGTTGATGAAACACAGACATGGCTAAAAACTTACACTAAAAACAAGACAAATTGTGAACTTCCTATATCCAACACGGAACACCTAGAATTATTAGCAATTTCAACCTGGTGATAGTTTCCAAATATTCAGAAAATTATTCAACTGCAGAAATTCATGTCATTTGAGAGCTTGCACTAACCTTTATCACAACAGTGTGAGCAGGAAGATTAACACCCCATGCCAAAGTTGCTGTGCAAACAAGAATCTGAAGCATAAAACGATCTCAGCCAGGAAATGGAAAGTTACCATAAACAATATTAACAAAGCTGAAAGTGTTTTACCCTTAAAAGTCCATCAGAGAACAATCGCTCAGTCAGACCCCTATCAGCACGTAACATTCCAGCATGATGAACACCAACGCCATATTCAAAGAGGTCAACAAGATTCTTGTTTCTCGATTTAACAACATCTTTCTGAAGAAATACCACAAAGTAGGGAGCTACATACATCAACATCAGAGGAACCAAGGATTTCATAGATTAATCGAACACAAATGAATTTCCTTAACTTCTCACCTTCCATAAGGTATACTGAGGATGTTCAGTATTTTGAAATAGATCCAATTCATCATACTTCCGAGCAAGTTCAACCTGTTCATTGTAATTGTTAGACAAGTCTCGGCATGGAGAAGTCCAAAAACAAATGATTCTAAATGCGTTAGTCAGCTTTTACAGCCACCCCTCCCGGCATTTTTTATCACCTGGCTGTCTCTTTAAATATATAGAAAGCATTAATGTGTCCACCAATGGAACAAGTGATCAGTTCCAAAAGTGAGTTTGTGATGTAGTTTCCAAGTCCTAAAATTAGTGGAGTTGTCCAAGTTAAAAAGGTACAACGTCATACTTTGAGTTTATTGTCAGATCTCTAGTTAATAATGAACTTAAATAGCTCAAAAGCAGAAACTATAATCAAATACTGTTCACCCAAGCCCGTTTATATTGTGCTCCCAATTAACTATGTAAGTGGCATCGTTATCACCAAACAAAGATAATCCACAGTCGGATGTGGATGGCCAAATCTTAGTCGCTTCCACATAAACCGTCAGAACGACAATATTGTGAGCACGCTTGGACCTATTTATCTACGAGACAACATCACTCATTCGGACAATTTCCTTCTATGATGCAGACTGTTACCAACAGAAAAGGACAAAAGATTTCAAGCTTGTGCAAAAATGAATGCAGCGAAGTAGATGGCTATTATGCCTTATGAAAGAACATGAACACTGTTATATAAGAGAAGCGAGAGAAAAATTGGAGGTCCAACTTTTTCTGTTGTCATTTAAGTTAATAATTTAGCAACACCATCTGCTAATTGACATAAAAAGCTTGAAAATAAGAAGTATGAAATACCAATTTCTCAGCTGTTTTTACTGTATCCTTTCTTGAATGAACAAATACCATTGCTTGGTGACCTTGCTTTATAGAATCAGCAACCTGGGAACAAATTTGGTATCAAATTCTTATGCTGCCACTATAAGGTCTGGACAGAAAAAATAAAGCCACGTGATTGTTTACCTTCTTGTAACAAATTTCATTCAATAATTCGTTCCGAGCTGCAAAGTTTTGCTCACTTATCCCAATGTACTGTTGTGCAAGAGGTACAGGACGATAACTAGAATCAAAGAAGAAAAGGCCAGCCTCTGGATTCACTCTTAGAAACTGAGCAACCTGTATTCACATTTGAAATTTTAAGAAGCCAGGTTGTAGGATGAGGGAAACTGAAACGATTCTGGTATATGCAACAATCGGGCTCACCAGAAAACCAAAAGAAAAAATAGAACAAAAGATCAAGCTCACTGCAAAGAGACCTCTAAGTAATTTGGCAGAGTAGCTGAAAGTCCAACTATGCGTATCATTGTTTGGGTAGCCTCCACCTGTTCTCCACACACAAAAAAGGAGCAAACAGTAAAAGTCAACAAAATTTCTGTTCGCCCTGGCAATTTCGATAGCTTGGTTATGTGTCACTCGAGATACACTTGGTCAAAATAATTGCAAGCCTTTGAAGAGTTCATCAGGTAATAAGAAGCATCACTAGGAATGATTTGATTTGATTTGATTCACAGATGTTTTACAGCATCCACAAGACAATGCTAATTAACAGAAAATTTCTTCTCCCATAACCGCAAGAGTGCTGTTGATTTACCTGACGGAGAGTCCTTGCAACCAGGGCCTCTATAACAGGACCTCTGTCATCATTCAGAAGATGCACTTCATCAATAATGAGGAGCTTCACCAACATTGAGAGTGACATGTCACTGCTTTTACGAGTAATGACATCCCATTTCTCTGGAGTTGTTACTATCATCTAAGCCAAAAAGATCGATAATTAGATACAAGAGCTTCTATGACAGAAAACTACTGTATTCAGGCATTCAATTAGATTGCAACCTGAGTTTCTTGAAGTTCATTTTTGGAGAGCTGCATGTCTCCAGTGAGTTCTCTCACGGTCATATTCAGAGGAGATAAGCGATGGCTAAAGGTTCTTGTGACCTCTGCAGCTAATGCCTGGAAATAATCTTTCATGAAATAAACAAATCCAGCAATGTACACCCACGCAGAAGCATAAAAAAATAAGTTCTGGTGAAAGTCATGTGAAGAAACAGCACAGTATGATAGGGTCTACCTTCATGGGGGCAACATAAACAATTTTGAATTCATCTTTATGCAAGTACCCATCCTTGAAGTGCTGTCCAATCTACCAAAACCAAAGTAAAGCGCATCAATTAGTAATATTAAGGAATCCAATAATCTCGACATTTTGACAATGCAAACCAAAAGTGATGCTCGTAGAAAAAGCCACAGCTGACAGCATACCTCGTGCAGAATAGATATCATTGCTATATTTGTTTTTCCAGCTCCTGTTGGTGCACAAACCTGCAAGCACATTGTAAGACAGTGGACAACAAAAATGAACCCTGTTTTGCCTCCCATTATTGAAGCACTTTTATAGGCCCTGTACACAAAGTGCAAAATCAAAGGGTTGAAGCTAGTACACACAAGTATATTTTCATTAGTGTGGTAGACAGTCTGGAATATCCGGCTCTGAATACGGTTAAGAGACTTGTAGCCTTCAAAAGCAGCCTGAGCAAAATTATCCAACTCCTTTATCTCAATCTGTAAGCATGAGAAGATCAAGAAACCATATTAAGATGAGATCACAAGAGAAGATATGGCGAAGAAAGGAAAAGTTGTAAGAATTCCTTAAATGTCACAATAATGGCAAGATCGAATCAATCCAGGCCGTTGTAATGATTAAAAAAAGAGCAATAATTGAAATACGAAGTGGTCTGGGCTGATAGATTCCTATAGAGGCACATACACTATATCACAAACGACAATGGCATAACGCTCATCCACTGCATGCCACTTCGGAAAATTATTAATTACTACATCGGTGCTAAAACAAACAGAATTCACAAAATCAGGATGATGCATGAGCAATGGTGTTACCGAAAAGTTGCCACCAACTTCAGTAAGCAAAAAGAATTAAAATCAACCCGATGGGCTATAACAGAGGGGAACTGCATCAATAAAACAGACCAGGCGTTCCCCTGGCTTCATCTGTGCAGTTGGTGTTGGGGGAATTATGACTTCCTCATAGCCCTTGAAATGCTTCCTTGCTGTCCCTTGAGGAAGTGCAGTCACTAACGATGAATTTGACCCTGAGCCAGACCCCATCAGATTTTCAATAGGGTTTTTCCTTTCACTAGCTTCTAATAGAGAGGAAAAGCTTGCATCAGTGTCAACTCCAAGTTCAGCTCCACGCTTATGACGCCTTTCTTCTTTGCGTCGAAGTTTATCGATTTGCTTTTCAGATTCCATTTGAACAGTGACCTAGGACACATAACAAAGGTTACTTTTCGGGCTCTCGCGACGATAGAAGAAGGAAAATGGGAGATGAAAAAATATCCCAGATATAAATACTGAAGATTACCTGAGTGCCATAACTAGGCATGCGTGACTGCGTATTTGAAGCCATCTTGTCCGATTTCAATATAAATACCCCGTGATGAAAAGCTTCAACGAGCTCCTTCCGATGCTAAAGAAACAGAATAACTAAATTATAGACCAAGAGAATAACCAATATGCATTCACCACTAGGCAACCACATCGCCAAATGATAAACATTATCATGATTTTGTGCTTCTGATTGGGAGAAAGAATGGGAACAGAAGAAAAAAAAAGGTGCAACATCACCATTTAAGAATTATCCAAATAAGGAAAAGCATCCCTTTTATCTAGCGATCTCTAAGAACTGAACAGCAATATTATCATCGTAGATGATATTCAGTCATCAAAAAAATACCAGAAAAAGACTGCACGATCTGGATGAGAGATGAGAATAACTCGAAAACCGACGAAGAAAAAATGGCACAAAAAAGCACGGCTTACCAATAAGAGGTCTTGAACAGTCTCAAAAGCACCATCGCCCACAAGATCCAACAGATCACCAGCTATCTGGAAGGAGAAAATTTAACAAACTTAGAACCATGTCATAGAAGACAATACAAATCTCGGAAAAGGTAACCAATAAACCTCTTCACCAGGCTTCTCTGAATCCAGCACTCGGCATATAGCCATTGCGAGATCATCTCGGGAGAGTTGTGAAGTACTTGCACTGACTATCTCGTCGCATGCACCTCTTAGCCAACTTAAGTTGTAGTTTCCACTGTTATTGGCAGTTCCAATAGCTCCATAATCATTGCGGTCATGCCAACCATCATGAGTAAGCGAAGATGGCATAGCTCTTTCCTCAACTAGCATGTCTGCATCCTCTAAAGTCGCATCCACCAGAAATCTAGCTGGTGCTTGGAAAGCAAGGTCAGCACCGAACTCAATATCATTGCCACCAGAATTTGCAAGCCCTTCATAATTTGGTAGAGGTTCCCAATCTGTAGGTTGCAAGCGTGAAAGCCTTTGTGCCTGACTAGCAACTTTTCTCAGAGTGGTATCGTTGATTGCATGACCTATAAGTTTTTGCAGTTCTGACCTGCACAAGATAATTGCTGACTGGAACAAGAATCCCTCAAAGATATAGAAGCGCAAGCAGAAGTCACTATATAAAGGAGGCCCGATACAACAAAGAAGCTCTAGTCTGCAACTAGCAAAATGAACCTCTTAAGGTATCAAGCTCTAAATTTCAACAGAATGAACTTGCATATCATATTATCATGTCATATCTAGCATGTCTCCCCCTTACCACGCTAAACCTATGTGCTAAGCAAACGTCCTCATTATCTCTCAATTCAAATGTCCAAGCCCCTAGCTAGCAGCAACAGCTCTTTCAGATCACAAAACTCTGTTAAACAAAATTCCGAGTCCCTACCGTTCCGTGGAGAAATTGGTGCGACGGATATCCTCCTCCTCATCATCATCTACAGTGGCCCGCTGGCCAAACAGATGGTAAGCAGCAAGAGCAACCTCTCGAAACGCCTCCGAGGGAACTTCCCTATCAATCAGCTCCACGACCGCCGCAACAAACTGCTTGTACGCTTGTCTCACTTCCGGTGACGCTGCTCAATCACCAAAATTCCAAACAAACCATCACTAAAATCCTCTTTTTTTTTATTAAAAAAAAAACTCAATTCCTTCCTCTCTAAGTACTCATATTCCAAAGGGGAAACAGTTCGTACCTCCGTCCCATCCCTCCACGATCCTCCGCGCGAGCTCCGACTCCGTTCCCGAACTCGAACTGCCGAAAAATAATAAATAAACCGGATAAGAATTAGAATTGCCACTTGACTACTAGGAGCAAAAATTGCACAAAAAATAAGGGAAAAAGTTTGATTCCGGTTGTGGATTACTTGGAGGGCTTCAGACGGTTCTGGAGGAACGATTTCCGGCGGAGGTAGGCCTCGTCGACGTCGAACGGCTCCCTGAGCGAGCTCGTCAAGCGAGGAAGCTGAACCAGCATTTTTAATTTTCTGTTTCCTTCTTAATTTTCTTGAAGCTAATAAACCGAAGAAGGGAGGGAGGGACGGTTTTTATTTGATTAGAGCCCGGACGCCGGACCGGGGAATTCCGGGTTCGGGTGCCTTGGGGGGCAAGGAGGGGACATGTCGGTCGGTCGGCCGGCTTTGATTGGGCCTGGGCCTAGTATGAAACGGGCCCAACCTCTTGCTGACGGGCTGGGTTGCATTTTGTTTTTCTCTCGGCAGACTTCAGAGTTCAAGTCAATATTTATTAGCGGTTGTTATAACCTAACCAAAAAGTCTATTTTTTTTATAAGTGAGAAAAAAATTGTAATAATTTTATCCAGATATTTTGAGTCAGAGTCTTTAAAAATGCAACAGTATTAAATATTATTAGAAGAGCTTTGCCATTTTTCAAATGTCTCACCGAGCTTTAACTTGGATTAGTTAGCACAATATTGTTAGAATACCAGATAATCTAAACCAAAAAATATTAACAAAAAAATTTCAAGTTCAAGCCTTGATAAGCACAATAGTATTAAATAATTGTGGGAAGATCTTTGTTACATTTAAAAAATCATATCAGGTTCAAGCATCCCGAATTATAAAAAAATAGACACTTAAATTGTAATTGGACATTGTTTAAATTTGGTGCTTTTTTTTAGAAATGTTGAAATTTGGTATTACTCCAATATTTTTGTACTACGTATCATATTTTTACCTCCTCGCACACAATACGGACAAAAAGGTGAAAGCCCAAGACATATCACGCCGAAGGGAGCAAAGCCAAGCTGGCTCGGCCCTCCAGGAATTTTTGTTGTTTCCAAGTTTATTTTTTTTAAGGATATTGTTTCCAAGTTTCTCGATAGAAGGTATCAGCGGCACAAAGATCCGATTTTTTTTATAAGAGAAAAAATATGTGTTTATTTTTTATTTGGGATAAAATACACATTAATTCATTATAATAAAAGATAGTTACAAAAGTTATGTTTTTGTGGGTATTATTTGATATTCATATATTTACTGGGTCAACTAAACAAATTATAAACATGTATGACTTTTGAAAGGTCGCAACAATCATCAATATAATTACGTTATTAATAATTCGAACTCGAAATTTTTTGATTGGGTGAGAATTATTGTCATTGTTTATGTGTTTGTTGGTACATACAATTTACTTTCTCGTCAAATTAAGACCAAGAGTTCCATAAATAAATCAATTCACTTACCACTTAAATTAACTTCACTGCATTTCACTTGAACTATTACTGCTGGAGTTCGAAAATATCAAGTCTTGGAACTCGGGGTTGACCAAAGCAATCATCTAGGTGTTGATGCTTTGGGTCTCGCCTTATTTTAGCAAGACCCTCGGCCGGCGTCCCGAAGATATTGACTCCTCTTAAGGGAAGGAGCCTAGACTAAGCAGCACCATGTCTTGGTTGGAGATGTGAACTCGTCCGGGTAGACAGAGATGCAAGGATCCAAAAATTGAAGCCATGCGCCATGTTGGGACAAGATGACGCATCTCCTGCGCCTAGTTGGGGGAAGATGGCACATTCATGCGTCTGGTTGGTAGATTGTCTATAACTTTTGACTCAGAGGTCGGATTGATATGATTTAAGTTGTTGTGCTTAACTAAGACAAAAATTCACAACTTTGTAGTTTATGATTTATTCGGATTCGAAGTGTAAGAAGTTCAAAAGTTCGCTTGAAGTGTCTGCGCCTAGTTACCCCATGAAGAGGTGACCAACGCCTGGTCACTCCGGGGAGGCGAGACCTGTGCCTACTTCCTTTGAGGAGGCAAGACCTGCGCCTAGTCACTCAGAGGGACAAGTTGCTCCCGAGAGGCGGGAATACGGGAGCTTGTGCCTATTTCCTTCTTCTAGGTAAGAGTCGGGGTCGCATTTGGCAGATTAGTCATTGGCGAGTATGAGGTGATCAAGGTATTCGACTACGTGTCGATAGTCGTTTGTAAGAAGTTTGACAAGGAGTGTACTTGGCTTTGGCTCGAGGAAGTAGGTCGGAGTTGTTATGAGCTCGTCTCGGGCTAGATGAACAGCTTAAGGGGAGTCGACCCACCTTGGAAGTATGCTCGACCCGTCTGATCTAGCTAGGAAAGACATTAGGGTTGGTGCGTGAAGTCGGTTGAACGCGGCCTAGAGTTTTTATTTTTTACAAGGATTACTTACCTGACACGGTCTAGGTCTACCTATTCAGGGTCGGATCTTTTCATTTTGGAAGTTGGTCTAGATTTTTCTTTCTAGGTCGTGTTGAGTTGGAAATGGCCTAATAAATTTTTTTCCTATTTTGGAGGTCGGGGCTAGGTCAAGACGTTCTATATAAAGAGGATTCGGGCACACGAGCAGATCATCCATAAACTACACAACAAAAATCCTACTTTAAATTCTTTGTATAGTTTTTTCTTTCCGTAGCTTAGCCTAACAGCTCTAGTATTTATTTTCTCCTTTCCGTTAAGCTGACTTTGGGGTAACCACTCCAAATCCGTCCTAAATATTTTGACTTTTTACTCTTTTCCCCACAACAATTACATAAAAGTTACTTTATAAATATTGTAAATTTGTCTTAGGGGTATAAATATTGTAAATTTGACCATAAAAGTAAAACATAAACTGACAAGAAAGCCAGCAGCGGGGTCCCACCATCCGCGCATTGGGCTGTCTGCTGCTTCACTGTTTCCATATATCACAGTTTAAATTTTCTTAATTGCACTTGATGCCCGTCTCCTCCTCCTCCTGTTGCCCACATTATCCCCCACTCACTTCTCTCTCTCTCTAACAGGCCACTAGCTCCCAGTACCCCCAACCCAAGCTTGAAATTACCTCTCAGCTTCTTCTTCTTCTTCTTTCCATCTGTCTTGTTGCTTGGTTTCAGTCTCCCATGGCTGCCCCGCTAGTTCTCGCAATGCTCATGTTTGCCATGACCGGGCATGCCAGTAAGTTTCCAAGTCCTTCTGGCCCGACTAATGTAGATTCGAGTCGGTAATATGTAAAATCATATAGGCTCGAGTCGGTAATATGTAAAGTAATTGTTCATCTCCACATTTTCCCTGCTGGGTGGAACCCAGAAAAGAAAGGGGACATCTTCTCCCTCTTTAGATTCCTTTATTTTGCAATATATTTCTCATAATATTATTTGTTGTGTTTTGTTGGTTCGACTAATTTAGGTTCGGGTGGATCAGGTTGCACATGGTGCGTGTGCAAGGACGCGGACAACGCAGCCTTGCAGAAGACTCTGGACTACGCATGTGGGGCCGGTGCGGACTGTGTGCCCATCCACCAGAATGGGCCTTGTTTCTCCCCCAACAACGTCCGGGCACATTGCTCCTACGCCGTTAACAGCTTCTTCCAGAGGAAGTCCCAAGCTCCGGGCACCTGTGACTTCTCCGGCACCGCCACCATCTCTACTTCCGATCCCAGTAAGTACCGCTTATCAACAAGCACTTAGATCAAGTGATAATAGAGTTCTAGTTCTCGAGTTCGAGTAGTTGTGAATGTTAAATCAATTGTTAAAATATTTTTATCGCTATTCAAAAATATTATACGACTCAAACCTGTGTTGTTAGAAACTCCAACCGGAAAGATTAGCCATTGGAATCTAGTTAGCAGGATTTTGTTACTAATTATAGTTAAGAAACCAAGCGAGACTAAATTTTATCTGTAGCTCCGATGGGGAGACTTTTTCTGCACAGGGGTCGACATAGCCGACAATTTCGAGAATAGAGTTCTCGGGGAATGTTTTACTCGTTTGGAGTTCGACCTGAAAACGCCCAAAAATGAGCATTTGCATTTGCCCGAAAATGCCACGTATATAGCGTTTTTTTGCGTCCATGTCCTATCTTCCTTTTATTCATTTAAAGTAATCATAAATATATTATTTATACTTTAAATAAAGTAATAATCTTCTTTCAAATAAGTTAATTTTTATCTTAAAAAGACTGTCCGGTGAGTTTCTTTAACCAAGTTAGTGTCCATGAGTCGTTGACTCATTCTTGCCACCGCTTGGGAGCTTACAATTTAATGTTGTATTTCACTTACCCCGAGTGGTTAATTTTTGTCAAAAAAAGTAGATTATTTTAACCCAACTAGCTAATTATATGACTACTTTTTCCTATAATTAATTGTCTCCCCTTTCTTGGGTTATTTTGTATAGGTATTTCTGGCTGTTCTTTCCCTGCCACTCTCAGGTATGTGATTTTCCAGTACTGTTTTTTCTCTATATGCATTTTTTACTGTTTACCGCGATGTGATGCCCACTGTTAATTTTCTGTTTACTGGTTCCTTTTACGTTTTTTAGCATGACAAACTCTTAATTGCTTAGCTGTCTCAGTTCTGACACCGTTTAGGATAGTGATCGTGAGGTGACCTTGTCAGTGCTTTTCTCTTTCCTAATTTTCAACTTTTTGTACCCTTTTTTTAGAATAATTTTTTGTGCCGTTGGGCGCAGATATGTTGTATTTGGAATTTCGAGTCACCTCTAAATGATTAGGTTCGAATCAGGGAAATTATCATCCCAAATTGGCTAATTCATTTATGGAGTTTAGTTAAATTACGTAAGGGAATTCATAACAGTTTTGGAGAAGATAATAGTTTTGTTTGATAGAAGTAGATAACATTTTTTAAGTATGCATTACGTTAACATCACTTTTGGTACCAGCATCAATTCGTTAATCCTAGGTTATTTTCGGATATATCCACATAAATTATAAAGTTATTGACTTATTTCTAACAAATTTAGTTTAGAATTAATCACGCTTTGTTTTGCTGTTAGTAAAGTATATTATATATATATATATATATGTATTTTTTGGTGGACATATTAGTAGTAAAGTATATTTTCCGTCGCTTTCGTAATTATTCCATGCCTAGATTCTCTCTCCTGCTTTCCTCATGGATGTAATGCAAAGCTAGCTATTAGTTCTTTTCTCCCAAAGCAAAAAAAGGATAGATCCATTTTATCATTAGGAAAAGTTGAGCTTAAGCACAATAATTTATAGGAGATTCCATCGGATAAACTTCACTTCTAATTAAGATAGTCAAGGGCCGTTAGGTTTTTGGTTCGTGTTATCCGAATATTTATTTGATCAATTAATCTAAGTTCAAACAAGATACATTTTTAAAAATTACAAAAAAATAAAGATCTATTTAAACCACACAATCTCCAGATTTTTTTGTCAATTTAAAATAACTATTTGTTAGTATTGTGTTAAATACTGTTTGGTGTGCTATTGGTTGTAGTGTGGCTAATTGTTACTAAAATCAAAATGGGTATTTGGCTATACAATTTGGATCCACCTTTACGCCGAATTCAAACCGATCTCACCATCTTTTTGACTGTTCCTGAAAATAATTGTGATGGATCTGTCGTACTCCAACTGGCCATCCAGGGGTGGTTTTGTCTTTTAGTTATCATTTTCACAGGAAAACTACTCAATAATTGGATTCTCAAGGTCAAGCATTTTCTTTAGTTTTTTTCCAAAATTGTAATAAGTACAAAATGAAAGTAAAATGAACAAGGTACTTCAAAAATATAGATTATTTACTTTTTCTGTACCATACTTTTTTATTTTACCTGGAGTATGAAAGATTTGTATTCCATGTAACTCAAAATTATTTATCCATCTCTGATAGAATTGGTTTTATTTTTAATTTATTTATGATTTTGGCTAATCATGAAAAGGTTAACCCCGAGGCGTGGTGCTATAATATACTAAAACTAGCATAGGTCAAAAAGTAAGGAAAAGAACAATATATTTGATTAGAAAGATTTATTTTTACGAGGAACTTGGACAAATTATAGACAGTGGGGGGCATTGGTGGGTCACAAACAGTTGTGATCCTAGGGCTAATAAATGAAAGGAAAGTATTTTCGAGATTTGGTTCTGCTTTTTGAAATTTCCATTTTGAAATAATGTAAATGTACGTACCCTCGAGTCCTGTGCATGCATGTGTGGTCCAGCAAATCCATATCTGATTTAATACCAACATAAATGTCTCCTCCTCTTTGCTGCCTAAGGAAAATCAAGCTAGGTCTGGTCATAGTTTTGGAATCGCCAGTTACATAAACCTAAACCTTTTTACAGTAATCGACGATTCAATTTTTTTTACAAAAAGTAAAAAAAAACGAGGAGTTACCTCAAAAAAAAATCAAAATCTGTAAATTTCTCTGTTCCAAAATTGCTGGTTCCATGATGTCATGGTTAAAACATTTTCTAAAAATTAGGATCGTAATCGGAACTTTAAAAAAAATTCTGAGATGGTTCAAGAAACCTTGACTAGTTCAAATTTGAACTGTGACCATGCTTGAATCAAATATACTTTGCATTACGTAGTCTAGAAAATCTGTATGGCTTGCACTCTAGTATGACTTAAGTCATAAACTAATTAAAATGGACGGCCACGTCAGATGATTCTATAAAGGTCATGGTTATTTGTTTTTATATAATTATAGCCATTCTTGTGAACGTGGTCCGAATTGGAACCTTTGTCTCCATTCTAGACAATGAAGCCTGAAACTCTCTTCAATTTTTGCTAATTTAATATGCTTGTGCCCTTATCCTTCTGTCATTTTGGATGTTGATATAAGAATCACTCCTAAATATGACCCGATAGTGTAAAACTCGGTTTAGTATTGCGAGATGCATGTATGTGTAACTTGTTTGTGTTTTTTCTTCTTGTTTCAGTGCTGCCGCGGGCACGTCGACCACAACACCAGTCAGCGGAACACCAAAATCGTCGAACACAACACCCTCGGTCTCCGGCACGCCATCCACCACCAGCCCGTACACCACGACGCCGTCGGGCGGCATCCTCGGCGGCGGCGGGATAAACAATGGCGGTGTCGGTCCACAGGTCCAACCGAACAACGACTACGACAACTACGGCCTCCGGATCCTCCCCACAACCACCAGCTTGCTGATCTATGGCATGGCCATGTTGGTAATGTCCTTGTGGGCCTAAACGTGCATGTGATGTGATTCTCAATCTTTCCTGGTCTATTAGCCAAGTGATTTTTGGTTGTATCTCTCTAGTGCCTACCATAAAGATGGGGCTCTTCTGGATTCGTTTTGGGTCCTTTTTGGTTAATGATGGATGGACAAATATCTACCAGTTTGTAGTGTACAATCTCCCTGATGAATATCTAGATAGAGATCTAGATCTAAGTAATGTATCATGTCGCCCTAGGTTCCGAAACTCGAAATGAACGTCGACCTTTGCTCATAGGCGCGCGAAACTTCTCATATTCCGTCGCAACGGTAGATAGCTATTTACCTATATAACTCACCCCTTGAAGGTAAAATGCCTATATGACCAAAACATAAGTTACTATATTAGGCATATGGGTCACAAAT
The DNA here is from genome assembly GCA_963995505.1 of Hypericum androsaemum. NCBI lineage: Eukaryota > Viridiplantae > Streptophyta > Magnoliopsida > Malpighiales > Hypericaceae > Hypericum > Hypericum androsaemum. Next base: position 13,857,057 of record OZ023194.1, read on the forward strand.
GCAGATCGGAAAGGAGTTCTCCATAACCTGAAAGCTACTTCTTGACACGGGCAAACACTGACGTAGGGCTGCAACAACCTGCAGTAAGTTCGCCAGCCTTTTTGGGTGAAGTTGTTGGAAGCACCGAGACATTCACACAGAAGAATTAGCAGCCACCTGCAATCAGGGATGTAAGGTCGAAACCAACAAGAGATTCAAGAAATTGGCGAAGAAGGATCAGTTCTAAGTCTAACCAGGAAATGGCTAATGCAAAGTTAAAAGAAATTAAGAAAGCCTAAACAAAAAGTTGCCTTAAATTTTAGAACGATGCTGGAGTTGAGACAAAGCAACAGATGCATTGGCTTCGAAATAAGAAGAGTCTCAATCCTAAATCGCTGGAAATATCTTAAAACATGCTAAAATTTCAGTGCCTTAGCAATTGCACAAGTATACACATACGGGAGCAAAATACAATAGCTGTTCCGTCAGGTTGATGACATCCAGATCCCTGAACCGAATGAGCAAGTATGCTGAGGGCCAACACAAGGAACGGTTTCAATCATCTTCTCTTTCAGGAGGCAGTCCACAAGGCAGCAGCATTTTCTGGAAGAGATGAAAAATGCAGTCAGATTCATGTAGCTTATATCTATGAAAGCCAGATCAGAAATGAGCTTGTATGCATGTTGCACACTGACTTAAACAAAAATACAGCACAACAATAACTAAACAACCCCGCACAAGCAAACCAAACTGCTAGACGAAAATCCCCCTTAAATTTAAAGATTGGAACCAGAGCATCCATTCCATTTTGGCACGGACTTCTTTCATGATTTAAGCTCAACAATCCTCTAGGCCTATAGTCCATCAAACATTCTCAAAATCCAACATCCCCCTAACAAAGCCACACGCAAAAAAGATACCACAAGCACCAACAACATAAAAAGATGAGCACACAACATCCCACTTTGTTCTTTTTGTTCCCTTCTCATAAATTCGATCAATCACCTAATCAGTCGCCATCTCCGTTCAATCAACAAGCCAACAAATAGCCAAACCACACTGGTTTATAAGGGAATCCAGGAACCGTACAAACCTGCATGAAGTTATAGCGTTCTCTTCCAATAGATTCATTCTCGGCAATGGCAAAGTAAGCAAGCATCGGGTAGTGCCCCATGTAAGACGCATAGCTATCCCTCTGAATGTTCACCGCCCATTCACTACACTCAAAGGATCATCGACACCCAAAACATCAGAACTTGAAAATTAACCAAAAGGCGAAAAAAGGTCAAATCTCAAAAACGAAGAAGCTTAAAAGTGAAACCTTTCGAGAATTAGCCCAGAAAAGGCATAATTAACAACAGGCAGAAAAGATCCTATCTTTGAGTAAAAGGAAAGAGAAGCAAAAAAACCCATTAAAACTTACAATTGACCCACAAAAAAAACCAAGCAATAAAGGTGAAATCTTTCCCAAAAAAATTGAAAAGCGGACTCACAATCTGTTCAAGTCGGCGTGGCCGGTGCCCACGTACTTGGCCTGGAGATGCTCGAGTTGCGAGTTGATGTTGAACCGGTCGCTCGCCTGCAACCAAAGAAGAAATTCAGATTCAAACTTTCAAGTAAAAGGGCGAATCTTTGAATAGAGACAATTAGGGTTTAGGGTTTTTGACCCAACAAAAAAATTATCTCAAGTAGAGATTTGTTACCTGCATCTTGACAATCTGGTGTCGGTGGTCACAGATCCGGTGGTGGTCTTGTGAGGTGGTTTCTCGGTGGTGGCCTGGTGGGTGTATGTATTTGCGGTGATTTACAATTTGGATTTTGTAAATAAGGAGCTGATATTTATTTAATTTTTCAAAAACACCCTTCTTTACAACAATACTCTAACACTACCCACAACATCAATCTATCCAATTCAGTTCACGGAATAAACAATTAATTTTTTTCTCATCTACATATTATATACTATCATTTTTTATTAATTTCTCTCTCATCCACATATATATGAATAAAGTCAAAGATCTTAATTTCTATCTAATTTTGTAGTCATTTCGTAATCTTAATTTTATTACTTTATTATAATTTTTTTCTTGTTGTAATTACGGAATAATCATTATCGTATATTTATTATAATTTATATTTAAAATATAGTATATAATATGTAGATGAAAGATAAATTAATTTTTTATTCTGTGAACTGGGATACTACTATGGGTAAAAAAATATGTAATTGAATTGAATTTGATTTGATTAAATATGAATGAGAAAGAAACTAATTATTTATTCTCTTAACTATATTGGGTAGGGTATTGTCGTGGTAGTCTAATAATGGTACCTCGAGGTAGTGGTCTAATCTAATAGTTAAGGGTGGCAAGAAAAACTTGACCCAAGAACTCCTCGATAGACAGAAATATTATAGTCTGTAGGTAAAAAAAAAATTCAAATGATGACATTTTTTAATCAATCTAAAATTATATGTGAAATTTCTAAATATTAAAATTTAGTGTAAAAAGAAAATAGGAAAATAGTATAGTATTTTATTACCGAAGAATTGGTTACTTAATAAAAACCATATGAGGATTTTTTTTTGAATCAGTAGATATTCTATTATTTACCTATCTGGAAGAGTAATGTTGCTACATTGATATTGCCCGAGAAGGACAATTACATCTAGGTGGAGACTACTGCAAGATAATTAAAGTGTCTTTGTCTTTCCGAAGAAATTCCACACTAAATATTAATAAATACTACTACTTATAAAAAAAATCAATTCAACACTGCAATACATCATTGCTGAAGTCACGTAAAGAAATGCAGATGTTCTATGAAGATGGGTCGCTTCTCGCTCAGCGAAAGGGAAATGGTTTGAGCCTTGTAGGCCTCTCTCGGCCAAAATGTCAAAACAAGAGAGAGAGATATCAGAAGAAGTGCAAACAAATGAGCCGGTTTACTTATCAAAAAATGCATCCCAGATAGATTTGGATTTAGGCAGAAACCCAAGCAGGAGCACAATTTTGGGTTGGGGAGGTTTTGGATTTTCTAAATGTTATCAGCCGAACCCACCTAAAAAGATTTGGTTCACTAGGTCATTGATAATGATTTTACTAGGGGCAATTAGGAGAATGACCTATATTTTTACTAATTTAGTGCATGTAATACCTTAGTTATGTATTTATCTAGATTATTAGTATAGTACACTCGTGCACATTTGACGATATTTTTTTAGTGGATAATAAAATTTTACATAAAAAAAACTTCTGGTGCAGATTAGATAAACACTTTACTGAATTCATTAAATATATTATGTAAGTATTCAGAAAACTTTTATCTGAGAACTATTTAGGCTGTACTAGTTATGTAATGAAGGTTGAGAATTATTTTTTGTTAATAGAAGGTTGATAATTTTATTTTAAAAAAACACAGAAAACGAAGTTTTAACGTGTTTCTTAAGAGTTCGAGAGACATTAGCGTCATTGGCAGAAGCATCAACGATATTTTTTGGGAAAAGTCCACTTTAGTACCCTGTAGTATAGCCCAAAATTACTTTAGTACCCTATGGTAAAAAATCGATCAATCGAGTCATACTTTTTCTAATTAACATCAAAAAGTCCACGGGCAGCTGCCCGAAACTCTTTCCGACCTGCCCGAACCTGCCCGTCCATCTGAACTTGCCACATTAGCAAATTTGATGACGTGGCGTGGATCTTCTTTCTTTTCCCTCTCTCCTCCTTCCCCTCTCTTCTTCTTCTTCTTCTTCTTCTTCTTAAAAAAAAAACTCAGAAACCCTGATCACTGACCTCGAATCGCGATCATTCAACAACATCTAACCCTCAAATCCCAATAACGGAACATACCCAATTGGGTTTTCAACCTAAGCAACCCAGTTAAAACCTAACATCCTAATTTAGCATTAAATCTACTGATTATTATAAACGAGAACCGGATAATTATTCCAAGAATCAATCGATCAACGGGAAAACTTCGAATTGTCGTTTGGATTTAACCTCTAACAGATGAGAACGCGAAGAGGCATAAGAAAATTGCCGCCGTCAACAACCTCCTCGGCCACATCCCGTGCCGATTCAGGGACACCGCTCCGCTGTTTACGTGGACGTGCCCAATATGTGATGGCCTCAAGTGAGGATGAGGATGACGTGGACGAGCTTCTCGTGGCTCGCCAACGGATTCGGGGAGGAGGAAGACCCTGAGCAACGTCGTCTCACCCAGGTGATAGCGGGGCTCGTGCTTGTGGCGGCGGCAGAGGAATCGGAGGAGCGGGGAAATGTAAGGAATCTGTGGCGGAAGAAACGGTGGTGGAGGGGCTCGTGCTTGTCGCCTCGGGGCTCCTCGCCTTCCCCTCCGGATTCTCCATCTCTGTCATTAACTGTCACTCTTTCCAGCTCATCACCACCATCCCCCTTCCGCATCCTCCCTCGCCGTCCTCGACCTCCGTCTCAAGTCTTTCATTCTCTGGATCCTCTCCCGCCAAGACTCCTTCGTTCTCTGGTCTCTCCACTCTTTCCTGGGATTCTGGTTTTTTTTTCTCAAGAAGAAGAAGAAGAGGGGAAGGAGGCGAGAGGGAAGAGAAAGAAAATCCACGCCATGTCATCAAATTTGCTGATGTGTCAAGTCCAGATGGATGGACGGGCAGGGTTCGGGAAGGGTTCGGACAGCTGCCCGTGGACCTTTTTGATGTTAATTAGAAAAAGTATGACTCGATTAGTCAGTTTTTTACCACAGGGTACTAAAGTGATTTTGGGCTATACCACAGGGTACTCAAGTAGATTTTTTCCTTTTTTTTACCGCCTCTTCTTTTTCAAAAACTAATTTATTGTCCATTTTATTTGATTTTATCATAATTTATTAAAATACAACTTACGAGAGTGGATTCGGTCCTGGATGTATAAAACACTGCAGGACTATTCTGGGAGATAAAATGGTTCGCCACATTATGATAGAATAGTTCGCTCAGTTATGATAAAATAGTTTCACTGAACCATTTCGAAAAAACCGGAACCCCATCGCCGATCAAGATAAAAAAGGATGGATGGAATAGTTCGCCAAATTATGAGAAAATAATTTCACGAATAAAAAAAATTAGATAAAATAATTTGTTCAATTATGATAAAATAATTCGCTCTTTAAAATCGTACTAAAAGTGTCACTCCAATATCAAATCTTCTCCCCCTACGGCCTACAGGAGGAAAAGATCTGGAAATCAAGGGTTTTGTCAAATAAAAGATACGTAACACAGAATCCAGAAAATCAAGGACAATTAATTTATCGTGATCAAAGCGGGTCCCACCACACGTGGCATCACACGATTGGACAATAGGAAAAGGATCTCAATATACTGGGAAAGCGTCGTTCCCCCTCCTACCGAGTTGAAGAAAAACAGAGGGAAAGAAAAGACCCGACGCGAGAGAGAGAGAGAGTTGACTGAAGGTCAACGGATGGGAGAGGTAGAGGAGAACGCGTCAATGGCAGTAGGAGGAGGAGGAGGAGGAGTAGGAAGGAGGGTGGGGATATTGTACGATGAGAGGATGTGTAAGCACGAGACTCCCGACGGAGAGCCTCACCCGGAGAACCCAGATCGGATTAGGGCTATTTGGAACCACCTCCTCCTCCACAATATCCCCCAACGGTAACTCTCTCTCTCTCTCTCGACTTTGCATGTGGTCTAAAGTTCTTAGCTTGGGATTCAGTTTTTGTGCTTGTGTGAGTTGGGAGGAAAGTTGACATTTTTTCCTGAGCTTGTTGGTTGGCTGTGCCTAGTTAACGTATTTAGGGAAATTGGGTTTGGTTTAGTTGTTGGTGGGTCGATGAAAGTCTTGAGCTTTGTATGGAATTGTCATTGTACGTGCTTTCTAAAGTTCTTAGCTTGATTATGTGAGTTGGGATGACAGTAGACATTTTTCCATGAGTTGGTTGGTTGATTGGTTACCGTATTTAGGGAAATCGGGTTTGGGTTACTTGTTGATGGGTTGATGAAAGTCTCGAGCTTTGTTTGGAATTGTGATTATTACCTGTTCCCCCAAGTTCTTAGCTTGGTGTTTCCTTTTTATGCTTGTGTGAATTGGGAGGAAAGTTGGCATTTTTCTATGAGCTGGTTGGTTGCTTCCTATTTTGGGGGATTGGGTTTGGTTTCTACTTGTGGATGGGTTGATGAAAGTTTCGATCTTTATGGAAATTGTGGTTGTGCCCTCATTGACTTTGAGGTACGACAGTTTTGGTGTGCCTGTTTATGAACTGATGTTGGTGGGGTTTTTCTCCTTTTCTTTCCGGGTTTGATGTGTATTCAGGTGTGTGGTCATCGGTGGAAAAGAAGTGGAAGATAAATATTTGCTGGGCGTTCACTCAAAGAACCATGTTAAGTTGATCAAGAGTATAAGCACCAAAGAGTTTGATGCCCGGAGGGATAGGACTGCTTCCAAGTTCAACTCCATATACTTTAACAAGGGGTCCTCAGAAGCTGCCTATTTAGCTGCTGGTTCCGTGGTAGAGGTACAATGTGGGGCCAGATGATTCTTTAAATTGAATGCTCCACTGTTGTTGGTTTTGCTCATTTTCCGTAGAATGATTTTTCTGATTGACAAACCTAATTTGTAGTATAAGCCCCTCGTGAATGGAATATGAATGAGTCTGAAGATCCTACATGAAAGTAATTGTGGATGTCAAGGCACAATTTTTGACTTTTTGGAAAATGCTACACTACCACTGTCTAATTACATTCTAGTTCGTTGTTGTGATTGCAGTCTATTAGTCGTTCAAATGGAATATAAATGAGCGAATTATGTTTTTTTTGGAAGTTTCTTAGAGTGTCCATTTACTGACTTATTAGGTTGCTGAAAGAGTTGCAAAAGGGGAATTAAATTCTGCTGCCGCTATAGTTAGGCCACCTGGACATCATGCTGAACGAGACGAGCCAATGGGATTTTGCCTATTCAACAATGTTGCCATTGCAGCAAGCTTCCTTTTGGATGGGAAAGTAAGCACGTTTTCTCTACTTGTTGGCCCCTATGCTTACATTCCATTGTCTTGGAGCTTTAACTATTTCTGATACATGTAATAAAATGCAGCCAGAGTTGGGGATTAAAAAGATTTTGATTGTTGACTGGGATGTTCATCATGGTAATGGTACTCAAAAGATGTTTTGGGAGGATTCTCGCGTTCTGTTCTTCTCTGTCCACAGGTATGGTTTGAATTTTGATGTCTGAGACATTTGATGTACTAATCATATGTCTGGAAGTTCTCAGTATTTCAATTTTTTTTGGGGTGGTTGTTTTAAGGCTGAAATGGCAAAGGCCTGAAGTCATGCAAATTTAATGGGATTCTTGTCCATTTCCTTCCGACCTTGTATTTGACTTCAAATAGATGGTCAATGTGTGCCATATGCTAGATAAAATCTGATCCAAAATTTTTTTTTTGGAATTGTTTAAAAAAAAATAACGTTCTCAAGTTATTAATCAAGTATCTAATATCTATAGCCTTCATCTCTTGTCTTTTCCTGTTGTTGAAAGATTTTGGCTTCATTCTCTTTATTTTTAGTTCCATTTTTGCTGTTGGTATTCTGTCTTCTGATGGGTTATTGTGAGTTCTGCAGGCATGAATTTGGCTGTTTCTATCCGGCTAATGATGATGGTTTCTATACAATGATCGGAGGAGGACAAGGTGCTGGATATAACATAAATGTTCCATGGGAGAATGGTAGATGCAGTGATGCAGATTATATTGCTGTTTGGGACCATATCCTGATCCCTGTTGCCAAGGAATTTGATCCCGATATGATTATTGTGTCTGCTGGATTTGATGCAGGTTTGATTGATCTTCTATTATCTGCACTATGCACTTTCTTCTTCGTTATCAATTGCATCGCTGTTCTGGGCCGCTTTAGTCTATTCCTGGTCTATGCTTCGCCAATACAAAGATTGTCCTCTATTGTGCATACATTAAAAGAATTATTGTGTGTTGAGCCACAGAATGTCCATATTTTCAGCCAATAGCTATATTTTCTGTTCCTTTGTGGTGATTTTTTCAGTGTTTTTTAACCATTTGCCTCACTTGGAAAAATAAAATGTCCGTATGCTAGATGTGTTGAGCGTTTCCATGTTACAAATGAGTTCTCTTTCTAATTCTATCACGCCCTTTAATCTTGGAACAGCCATTGGTGATCCTCTTGGTGGTTGTTGTGTCACACCCTATGGATACTCTGTGATGTTGAAGAAGGTTAGAAATCCATAATGACTTCTTTTGTAATATTGGTCATAACATTTTACTCAACCATCATATACTTGTAACTTTGGGTGCATACTACTGTGGTCTGCTGTGACGTGTCGAAATCTCTTCTTTCATCTTGACTATCTTAAGTTGTGAAATAATGCTAGATTATGAGTATTGATTGCTTTCAATGAATGATTTTGTGCTGTCTTTATTTTTTAACATCTCTCCAGGTCTAAGTTGATTCTATTCCATATTTTCAGTTGATGAATTTTGCACAAGGCAGAATTGTGTTGGCATTAGAAGGAGGGTATAATCTCGACTCTATTGCAAAGTCTTCTCTGGCATGCATGGAAGTTTTGCTTGACGGCAAGCTTGCCTCCGGATCTTCAAAGGCTTATCCGTTTGAGTCAACATGGCGTGTTATACAAGCGGTAAGAGAATGATATCTGTAATTGCAGTCTTCTCTTGTTCATTGATGCTTTATTTGAGTACCCCACATTAATGATTTAGATCTTTCTAGTTCTACTGAGGCATGTTATTCTTTCTTCTCCAGGTACGCAAAAAGTTGAGTACTCATTGGTCCATACTCGCAGATGCGTTACCAATAAAGTTGACCAGCCAAAGGGCTCCATCTTCGGTATGGGTTCTTTCTATTGAATTTATTTACATTTTTTTTCTTCTTTTTGAATGGTTGTAGAAGTTGAACCGAGACATCGGCTTAAGACTGCATCATTGAATTTCACATGTAAACCTCTACATTTTGTTCTGCAGCATTTGCTGTTATTGAGCTCTGACTCGGAAGACGAGGATGGTACATCTTCAAATGCCGCATCAGTTGATCCTACAACTGCTGCTGACGATATTGTGGGATCACTTTCGAAGCTCAAAGTTGATGATACTAATGGTATAATGCTTACCTACAAAATGGTCAACGTTGCACAAAATCTTTGAACTTTGTCTTGATTAATTTACTCCAAACTGCATCCTCATGCAGATGTCATGCCTTCTATCTCTTGGAGGTCAGAGCTGTCAAAGATTGATATCTGGTATGCCACTTATGGTTCAAATATGTGGAAACCACGATTCTTCTGCTACATTGAAGGTGGCCAGGTAATCACTCTTGTAATTCGTTGTAGAAAAGTAAATTTAAAAAGTTTGCCTAGTGATGTGACCTGATCTCCAGGTTCACCAACCAACCACGAAGGTTGTAAGATTTGGCTTATTTTGTGCCTGTATCTGTTTAGTTTTTGGTGTGATATTAGTTTCATCGGACCTTTTTAAAAAGATAAAGCATGAATATCCTATCAGATGGAAAACTTTGGCCTTATTCTTCTTTTAGGTTAAGAGGTAATCGCTCCTGAACAAGCAACCAATTATAGCATGCATGTTCTAAAAATTTATGAATGTAGGTGGAAGGTATGAAGTGGCCATGCACTGGTTCAATGGACAAAACCCCACCAAAAGAGGTTTTGTGGAAAACTTTCCCTCATAGACTGTTCTTCGGTCGGGAATCTTCACTTACATGGGGTCCTGGAGGTGTTGCTTTCCTTCATCCTGAAAGTAGCGATCATGAAAAAGCCTACTTGTGCCTTTACAGAATCACGTATGTTACTTTTTCCTTGATTTATTTTCCAAATGAAGCAACGCTAGCCTCCTTGAACGTTTTCCATGTTCAGAAACGGGTTAAGGATTCTAAGATCTGATTGCGATATTTTGTAGGATGTTTCTCAACTTTCTGCATCATCGCCCCTTTGAAGTTTTTCCCTAGTTGGACTTGTTACTCATGTGTAACTTAATTGATCACTACGTTGAACTTGCTTCGCAGACTAGAGCAATTCAACGACGTTTTGCATCAGGAGAATGTCTCAAGCTCTCAGATGACCTCCCCTGCAGTTGATTCAGATATACTGGATTTTATAGAGAAACAGGGAGCTGCTTCTCTGGAGGTCTTCAAGGTATATCAAACCGGCAGTTCCCGCCTTCCATTGTTAACGAATTTCTCTACTTCCCAAATAACGGACTGTGAGTCTGCTCTCTTAAGTGATACCGTTTTGTTCTTGATGCAGAATGGCTGGTACCATCATGTAGTCTACCTGGGGAAGGAACATGGTATTCCGATACTGACTATGACGTAAGTATCACGATAGCTTCCATTTCTGTACACCTTTGGCAGCTGAAATGCAGACACTCATCGATACTCTCTCTGACCGCTCAGGTGCTCCCAATCAGCCATCGTGGGCTTCAAATCCGGTGAGGTTCCGCTGCGTGCTCCTGCTAAAGTATATGCAGACACCTTAGTTAGAGGCCTCGTCGAAGGAGGGCAGCTCTCGGAAGAGGAAGCCGCTGCTTATATTGCACAAGCTTCGACTCGAAGCCTGTGATATTGCAGCAGCTACCTTGCATCTGTACAGAATTAGATGTTAGAGACGGTCTTCATTGGACAGAAACACCGTGCATTGCTTCGCGGATGCGTATTCTTCGTTGTGGTTTTAGTGTGTAGCATTTGTGGTGATGTATCCCATGCTTGGTTAGAAATGATGTTCGAATTCATTTCATTTAGAAGTTGGAAATTGGAATTGTAGTGGAATTCATTTATTCGCATTTATAAATGAATTCCACAAAAATTGGCAAGACTTGTCGTAGTTGTGCACATAATTCCAATTGAAGTTTATTGATTTGCAAATGAATTTCATTATCTGATCGAATAAGACCGGTTAAGAATATCCAAATGAATTCTGTCTTACAATCAACCAAGAATTAGGAGTATAGATTTATCAATAAAACTCTCAAAGCAAATGAATTTCCATGGAATTGAAACCAAGCTGCCCTGTAATGTTTGTGGTTTGATAGATGTTTGGATTCTGGAACATCGTACATTTACTGTTATTTCTGGGGCAACTAGGATTAGTTCGAGCCGGGTTTCACCTTTAAAAACTAGCAAATCTGACGGTTGATACTTATTTAATTAGTTCATTAGCTGAATGCATAGTCCAGAGGCATTAAAATAAAGGGAAAGTCTAGTAAGCATCCCGTCGGAAAGGGATAAATAAAAGAATCGGTTTCTGATAAATCATTGTAAACTGATAAATCATTGTAAACACAGACAAAACTTCTTTCACTAAATAAAGAGAAAAACACAGACAAACCTTCCTGGCGATTCCGGGAATGTAGGCAACTTGACAATGACCTGCCATTCGACGAGCTATCGTGCTCCTACGATGCACGATAATGATCTTCATAATATCCCTTCTCATGGCAGAAGCCAATAAATGCAGCAAGAGTGCTGTCACTCAATGCCGGTCTGACACATTCCTGGAATCAACCGACGGATCAATGCTGTGGAGTAATAGATATCGGTGTAATGTTTTCACTCAACGATGCTTCAATGAGGCATGACCGCTGTCACCCAGATGCTTGTGTAATTGATTCCTGCCACAAGTAAACGGTTTCACGTAAGAACTTGTCGGGAAGGAAAGCGGGGAAAAGGAAGTGCGATTAAGTTACTGTGATTGAAATAATAGAGACCTTGAATCAAATTCTTCTTCACATGTCTGACACACATTGTCAGGCCCTTTTGATGCGGCCTGCTATGAAGATTACAAGTTAGTTCACGCAAAAACGAACACAGAATCAGAAGCAGCTAACTAGCTTTACATTTACCTAAAAAGACATAAAAACCACTAAACGGTCCATACACATTAAAGCACATCCAAGTTCTCTCTAGACAGACTGACTGACTGGTAGAATCCATTAAATTTCACATCTAAGTACCCCATGGGTAAATATGATTACTAACTGCATCAGAGAAGACAGAATAAAAGACCAAGAGGAAGCACCTAGGTTCAAAATCATCTTCCGAGACAGATAAAATTCAGGATTTTCTTTCCCTAGTACATTATCCATGGCTAATTAGAAAAGGAACTGCAGACGTAATCCGAGAATGTAATTCTATCTACTTGGTTTAGCAGCAAGTACAATAAAAGGAGAAACGGATGGAGGAAGTTCAGAAACTCTCTTACCTTTCCTTTCCTTCCCTTAGACGAGCTCTTTGATTTAGTGTTTGCTTCTTTCTTTACAGCTTCCTTTTGGGGAATGCTGTTTTTCGAATTCTTCCGATTCTTCTGCAGATGCCCATCACCTTTGATGCCATCATCACCTTCCGCAAAGGATTGGGAAGACGGCTCACCAACTTGCCCATTATCATATTCTACAGTTTCCTCTCCACGACTTTTACCTTCATCATTATCGCCCTTCACATCCTCTGCTTTACCACTGTTCTTTCCTCTCTCCTTTTTGCTTCTTCTCCTCCTACTCTTCCGATTATCATACTGCATGTCTTCATCCTCCAAATCCTTATCCTCAACATGGACTTCCTTAGCTATATCTCCCATCACATGCTTTGAACGTCGACTCTTCTTACCCTTCCGCCCCCGCAACATTGCCTCAAGCACGCTGCTTTCATCGTCCTTCTCCGAGCTGCCATCTTCCTCGTTGGCTCTTATTGAGTCATCACCATTCTCTGCATCGAAAAAATCATCCTCTGATTCAGCATCTCCTCGACCGCTCTCGTCCTCTTGCACTTCCAAACCTTCTCCAAACCTCTCCCCTAACTCATCCACGTCATGCTCAACACCAGCGTTTTCATGCTTATGAAAATCATCCATCTCTCCTATGTCCTCATCCTCGTCCTCATCTTCATCCTTGAAAGCATGCCTCAACTCGGCCACCTTATCTTTATGCTTCCTCGACTGCTCGTGATTCTTCCACTGCTTCTCGCTCTTAAACTTCTTCGAGCAAACCACACAATACAAATCCTTCTTCCCATTCTCCACTGCCTCCTCCTCTTCCTCCACCATCTCAACCTCCTCCTCCACCTCAACCCTCGCCCACTCCGGCTCCTCGTACCCCCGCGCCCTCTCCATCTTCTCCCTCTCCAAACGCCTTTTCCTCTCCCTCTCTTCATCCTTCCTCTTCTCCGCCTCCTTGGTCTTCCGAACCATCATATCAATCACCCTCTTATCCCTCTTCTTTACAAAATCCGCCAACCCCCTCACCGTCTCATTGTACTCCCTCCGCGCCTTCTTCCTCAGCTTCCCATTCTCCTCCTCCATCACCCGCCTCGACTTCCGATTCACCCCCATCGCCGCATCGTACTTATCCACCCAACCGAAATCCATAACCGTCGCGAACCCTAACCAATAGTTATAAAACGCGGTTACCTGCTCGTACGGACTCTCCAAATTCCCCATAACCGGCGCCTCCCTTAACTTCTCAAACCCTAACCCCAACGTCCTGACGAAGCTAACCTCGTTCGCGTAAACCCTAGCGAAGACGTCCGAATACACCTTGTAGAATCCCTTGCCGGAGTCGCTGTAGCCGGAGTATACGGAGGGGGAGAAGAAGGAGAAGAGGTCGGGGACGGCGGAGTCGCCGGCGGAGTCGGGATCGGAGAAGAGGATCTGCGAGCGGTGGGAGTCGTACCAGGCGCGCTCCTTGGGGTCGGAGAGGACCTCGTTCGCGAGGGAGAGCTCCTGGAACTTGGACGTCGCCTCGGCTTGGCTCAAGCCGGACTGGACCAGCTTGTCCGGGTGGAGCTGCAGGGCGAGCCGCCTGTACGCCGACCGGATCTCGTCCGGCGAAGCGTCCCGCGACACGCCGAGCACCTCGTAGTGGCACCGTTTCCCCGACGCCGCCATCGCCGCCGGTTATTTTCGCTCGCTCTTTCTCCCTTTCCTTGTTTTAGGGATTTAATGGCTTAAATTTGATTTGATTTATTAGTTACGTGTGTGGGGGTATGTTTGGGAACGAGAGAAGCGGCGCCGTTTCGAAGACGACAAAGAAAGAGTTTTTTATTTTATTTTTTCTTTCCCTTTTGTGACAGAAGATAATGGTTTTTGGTAATTTAAATAGGCAATCGAAACTAAATTACAGTTGATTCAACTAATTGACAACAAATTTACCGTATTATTATTAAAAGTCTCGAGTTTCCTTAAAAAATATATATATAAACTAGAAAAAATTCTACATTAGTACATTGTAGTTTGCGCGATTATCACAGATAAATTTGTGGTTTAAAACTCATCAAAAAGGTCTGTGTGTTTTCACGGGCTGATCAATTAAAGGCTCGGATAATTTTCCGAACCTAATTAGCGTTCTTGACACTTGCCACGTCGTGTTTCAGCATGTGGCATGCCACGTAGGATTAAACCATAAATCGAATTTGTTAACGTGGCAACTTTGGTAACATTCAAAATAATTTCCCATTTCTTTGTATTTTTCCAAAAAACCCTATAAATATTAAAAAATAGCAAAAAATACACTTAAGTTCTCTGTTGTTTAGCGCTTTACAAGATAAGATCATGTGATTTTTTCCGGCCATGGATGCCGACTAAGTTCGGAGCGCTATCCAAACCTTTAATTGATGAGCCCGTAAAAATATAAAGACTTTTTGGTGAATTTGAAACCACAAACTTATCTATGATAATCACGCAAATTACAATGTGGACTTTTTTCCAAAAAACTAAGCGACACCATTTGGAAAACAACGCTCACCCTCTAAAAACGACGCCGCTTCGCTTTAGGAACTCCCCCACTTCACTCGAGAGAGAACAAAAGAGGAAAAAAAATCACGGGTCACACAGAAAAAGAACCAAGTCACTCGTCGGATCTAAAAAAACTCTCTCTCTCTCTCTCTCGGCGTAATTTGTAATCTAGGTTTTCCATGGCGATGGCTGCACTCCGCCGCGAAGGGCGGCGATTGGTTGTCTCGTCCCCTATGGTCTCCCGCCCGCCCATCTCCCCCGCCGCCGCCGCGCCACTCCGATCCTCCATTCTCCCCGAGTAACCACCTCTCTCTGGTTTCCATCCTTTTGGTATTGCTGCTACGGTGTCGTTTTACCTTAATTCGTATGGGCGTTACTTTAGGGATTCCCCTGATATCATTGTTATTGTACCGTTTAGTCTTTGATTCGTTTGAGTGGCGCAAGTTAAACTACTTCGGGGTGCGGGTTTTCGGGTTCCAGGGTCGGGTTGGTTCATTTACGCTGTAGATTTTCTAGGAAGTTGGGAGCTTTCGGGTTCTCGGATATGCGTGGGAGGCAATGTGAATGGTTCCCTGTTATTTGTGTTTTGTGATCAGGGAGGAGGCCCCTTTTGGAGCAAGGAGCATCTCGACTCAAATTGGTAAGGGAATCCTACTTAGTTTTCTTATCGTATCGTCTCCTTTTGCCTTATTGTTGCTCCAAAGTGAAGGTGTGTGGTTGACTCTTACTCGCAGTCAGAAATCGGATGAAGAGTGTTAGGAATATCCAGAAGATCACAAAGGCCATGAAGATGGTTGCAGCCTCCAAGTTGCGTGCTATTCAAACTAAAGCTGAGAATTCTCGCGGTTTATGGCAGCCATTCACAGCACTTCTTGGCGACGCTCCTAGTATGTAACTATAGATTATTTTGTCTCCACGCCTTCAAGTTTACAACTTTGTTTCTGTACCTATTAGATGGTTTTAAAATCATCTTTTAGCTTTTCACGGTGGATGCCATTTACCGTTTATTTCGCAGACCCCCTTAATGCCTGCATTCTAATGTTCTCATCTAGGAAATGTGTAATAGTTTCTTGTGGACACCAAGTTTCGCTACATCTTAGGTTAGGCCATCACTTGTTTGGTCATATCTCTGTGAACATTAAGAGAGTTTTGTTATCCTGAGCTTGTGGTGTTTTGTTTTTGCTAATTTAAGTGTTTCAGTCATTGCTGACCAAGTATTTGTATGTGCTGAGAACATTGTGGATTAATTCAGGATAACAAGACCAGCTGATTGTTTAGAAAAAAAAACCCAGCTGATTAAAATTCCAATGTTTGGTTGGTTCAAACTATTGTTCTATTTCATCAATTCATTTAGGGTCTCCTGATGCCTTGTAGGTGTTGATGTGAAGAAGAACGTCATTGTTACTGTCTCGGCTGACAAGGGTTTGTGCGGTGGAATTAACTCCACTTCTGTGAAGATAAGCAAGGCTGTGCACAGGATGACTCATGGTAAACTTTGTTGGATTTTAGAATGATCTAAGATTGTTTTATTGTGAATTGTATGTGTTTAATTATAAGGGCTCCTACAGGTCCCGATAAAGAAACAAAGTACGTGGTTCTGGGGGAGAAGGCTAAATCTCAATTGATTCGTGACTCAAAGAATGATATTTTGCTGTCCTTGACTGAGTTGCAGAAAAATCCTTTAAATTATACCCAGGTCAGCTTTCATTGTTCATGCATGACACTTTTATGTATTTCATTTTACACTTGTTTGGACGTATTGTGTTTCCTTTTATTGAATATATTTCATTAATCTTCTGTAGAAAATAATGTTTCTTTTTATATTTGGCAACCTACATTTTCTTATAGCCTGTAGAATGCTCGAACCCTATTGCTGTTTTCTGGCTTTCTCTTACTGCCTTTTCTGATCAATTACATCTAAATAGTTTCTTCATCATTTAAATGCTTAAGATGGAGCCTAATCCCATCCCTGTAAACATCTACAGAAATTAGTATGTTGGCTGCCATTTATGTAAGGCTACTTATGATGAAACATGTGTAAAAATCTGTGAAAAGTTTTGGTCTTTCAGGTCTCTGTAATGGCAGATGACATCTTGAAAAGTGTTGAATACGATGCTCTCAGAATCATCTTCAACAGATTTCAATCAGTTGTCCAGTATAATCCAACCATGGCGACCGTATTATCTCCGGAGGTGATTGGCATATCTGCAGCTTGCTTTTTGTATTGGTTGATTGTTCTATATTGCAAGCGAAATAACTGGAAGTATGATCTGTCGGTGTAGGCTGTCGAGAAACTGTCTGAATCAGGGAAGCTTGGTGACCTTGATGCCTATGAGGTCGAAGGTGGTGAGACAAAGGGGGAAATACTGCAGAATCTGACTGAGTTCCAGTTTTCTTGTGTAAATCTTGCTTGACTTCTGTCCTAAGCTCTTCATTTCAAGTTTTAATCCTTCTGATGTGCTTGCAAGCCGCGGTAATATTATTTTATTTTTTGGTGGAGCAGAGGGATGCATTTCGTGTTCAAGAATTTAAGCTTTAGCCTTCCTTATTTATCAAGTCTTTGTGGTTTCTAATTGGTATTAACCAGTAGGTCAGGGTGTTTAGTTCAGCCACTTTACTGAAATTCTTTGCAACAGGCCTAGGTTTTCCTATCATCAATCTGTCTTTGTTCAGAGGTCTTGTGAAATCACAGTGGCTTACCCAGCAGTTCGCTGGTAAATCAACAGTTATTCTCACATTTGAGCTTAACAACTACTTTAATTTTGTTCAGACATTGTTCAATGCTGTACTAGAGAATGCCTGCAGTGAGCAAGGAGCTAGGATGTCTGCTATGGACAGCTCAAGCAGGAATGCCGGAGACATGCTTGACCGTCTTACCCTCACTTATAACAGGTCTCTCTCTCTCTCCCTCACCCAAACCCAGCCTCATTTTTCTCTGTCGTTGGTGTTTTGTGGCAATCAATCTGTTTTATCAGAGAATGAAAGATCCAATAAACAATTGTCATTAAAAATTTGCATATCAGTAATTGTGTTTTAAGCTTTTGGTTTTCATTGAGAAGATTCTTTCTTTGTTGTCTATTGGCATCACTGATTTGTGTGATCTTTCTGAAAATTCCTCCCAGAACTCGCCAAGCCTCAATCACCACCGAGTTGATTGAAATTATCTCCGGAGCGGCGGCACTGGAAGGTTAATCCACTGATCTTGCTTCTAGTATTCGGGACGGTGACGAAATAAATTTTTTAGGAAGGCACTCTGGAACCTATTTACATTGTTCTCTTTTGAAGATCGGTTTTTCTTCAGTTCATCTACTGCAATAAATTCACATTGCTGCCCGTGTCTGGGAATTGGATAATCAGATTCAGATTTGTTTCAGGCTGATGTAGACTTGTTGAGTGCGTTCGATGGATGCCAAATGCGCTCCGAGTACTTATCAAATTGTTGTAGATCTCATGAAAATTATTTTTCTTCTGGTACCAAACTCAGTTTCTTCTTGACCTGAAACTTGATCAGTCTTTGATTTCTCCTGGAATTTTCTGCATCATATTGCTATGCAATTAGTTTACTTGGCATATGGGACTTTGAAGATTTGCGGCGGGGGCGTTGGGTATTGCAGTCCAGGACCAGTGTTCGAACCTCGAAACATCATTCAGAATTTGTGAACTACCAGATCAAGATGGCATCTGAGGTAAGGGGGGTGTTAGCCCAGGACAAGAGATTAGCCCCTCTCTTTTTCTCTCTTTTGAAAGGTTGGGCACAAAAGATGCATGATGGAGGTAAAGGAGAAATTTATGGTACACTACAAAAATCCATTAGTTCTCTGCTCTAGAGAGAGAATTTAATAGTTCTCCTTGTGGAATATAAATCTTGTTGTGGTACTGGTGGAGAAATTGGTGCATATATTTTCCAACTCCCTTGCCAGTGTTGAAGGTCCACAATAGAACACCCCTAAGTAAATATCAGAGGTCAGTCTAAAATCAAATTCTAACATCTAATTGGAAGAGCATAAAGGAAGATTGCATTTGTAGCAGCTACTTACCAATCTGTTCTCCTCTGTGTCTGGTCGCCATTTCTGAGAAGATGCTGAGCCAATTCGGGCGAGAAAAATGTGTTCGCACCTGAAACAAATCTCGCTAAATTATGCAGATACTTCAAATTTCTGAAATGTATTTATTCTAAAGTTATCAAATATGTCAGCTTTTGAAGAAAAAAAAATACCTTGGTCTGAGACACAATGTCAATGCCTTTCTTGGCAAGGTACAATGCTTGCATGGCTCTGACTAAAATGGATCTTGCATCCCCTTCTTGGTATACACTTGTTAGGTAGCTATGCATCTCTATTGTCTGTGAAGAACCAATATCAAATTGTTCAGATTTGTATCAAATTTTAGTTATGTTAGAACTCTATTTATTGTTCTTATTTATAGGTTTAGGATTTAGGGTTTAGAGTTCATGGGCTTGACTTTTGGTTAGATGGGCTAGTATAGGCAGAGATTGAGGCTAGCGGTGTATATTTGCCTATGTTCTATAAATGATGTATCTCCACATATTATAGTGACGATCGCCTTGTCCCTGTGAATGTAAGTCAATTGATCGGACCATGTATATCGTGTTTTCTCTATTCTTCCTATCTCTATTACTATTACTATTTGCTTCCTCTATTCATGTTTGCGCTTCCGCTGCCCTAATAGCTAGGGAAAAAAATCATGCCCAAATCACAGTAATCAACAAGTTTTTACCTGCAATACATTGGTTCTTGTTATCTCTCTGAAGCTATCCCTAAACCAATCAAAGGAGCTCTGTTCTCTTGTAACCCAGTGGAAGTACACCTTTAGAGGACCTTTTCTGATGCTGCATTGTCCACTGCTGTCATCCTATACATGCACACAAGCTCGTTATTCTAATGATCTGGAGCTATTTGCGTATAGCAGTAACTCGGTGAGAGTATGACTGCCTCACCTGGCGATCGGATTGCGCCTTTCGTCGGCAATTGGCGATGTCCTTGAGGATGCTGATGAAAGGTGTTGCTCCTATGCCAAGGCCTATTAGCATGACAATGTCATACTTGACATGGTCTTGAGAAGCTGCACCATATGGGCCATCTATGTGTATCTTGGGGAACTCTGAGACCCTGGATAGTATTGCCTGCCAAACCCGAAGAATGAGGAGTTACGTTGAATGCGAGGACATAAGGCTCAGCCTGTCAACTTCAGCTAGTTAATTTACCTCTTGGAAGAGACTACATATCTGGCAGCTCCAGTCTCCGAGAGTCCTAACATGGACGCTTAGGCGGTCGTCATCCGGGCCCGAAGTTAAGGAAAATGGATGCCTGAAACGATAAGTATAACTTTCTTCAATGTAGGTCATAAAACTAACAGCAAGGAGCAGCTGCTAAGAGTATAACTATCGATGCGCGTTCTGATGGCATCGACCGAGGAGATCATCTAAACTGTCATGAAATGAGAGGAACAACTGCAACATCAGGATGATCATTACCACTGATATGAAGAGATATCAGGGCATTGCAAGTAAATGTACATTCCGCTCTTGTACTTGAAGCCGTCCGGTTTCTGCAACTCGAGAGACAGGACTTTTCCCGGGTAAATGGTTGCCTGAAATCAAGGGGAAAAGAAGTTCTTACACAACCAACTTGAGAACTGATATTAACCTGTATTTGTCACAATCATTTAGCTTTATCTCTTGTGGTAGATGGGGAGGTAAAAGTGTATCAGTGCATATATATACTCTCAATATTTTCGCTTGGTAGGCCCCTGATCGGACTGCCCTGAAGATCCTCTCACCGGAATACAACAGCACCGGGAATGCAATGTACATCCACGTCTGCACGAGATTAAGAACATCTTGTTATCAATCTATGATCCTCTGCAGTTGAGAATGGAACATGGAAAGACAAGCAGAAGGCTAACCTACCGTCTTCTCCATCGTGTTGTCGGTGAGGAAGAGGAACATGGAGTGAACAAGGAGCAGGACGTAGACGAGAACGAGCGAGTGGTGCGAGTACCAGAACATGTTGTATCCGGTGACCTGCCTCACAGACCTTGGCAGTGTCATTGACCGCCTCCGAGGCCACTTGGTAGCCAACAGAAAAGCAATGGTCATCAAGACCACCATTGCAATCCCAGTTGCTACTTCAGTTGTTGCCAATATCTCGATGTATGACGGTTGATGGTATCCGAATCCAGGCGCAATCGTTCGTCGAAAAATCGAGCTCGGGCAGCCGCTTATCCTTGGGAAATCACAAGCTAGGTGTGTTCCTCCATGGAGGATCACTCCCACCACTATCCCCCCTGCAATTAGCTGAAGTTCTGTCTACTTGGTGATACATCTTTAATCACAAAGATTAAGACAGACGAAATTAGCTAAAGCAAAATGTAGTACTAAAAAAACATACCTTGTGAAAGTTGATATTATCATTAAAGGGTATGACATAGCTGATCCTCCGGTTCCGGCGGAGCCAAGTGATCGTGTTCCGGCAGACGGGGAGGAGGACGACGGCCATGTTGAACTTGAGCGTCTCCGCCGCGCCCTTGGCCGTGCAGAGGCAGTATCCCATCACTTGGAAGGCTGCTCGGTGGCGGTACTGGATGAACTTCCATGCAAAGAGGGAGGAGCATGTTGCTAGCCATAGGAACACGATCCATGCACGTCTCCAGTAGGATCTGAACAAGATTTCTGCCATGGAAGGACCAAGAATTTCTGGCTCTTGTGGTTGATGTGGTTGGAATGGTGGTGGCCGAGGACGTGAAGTGAAGTTTACTAGTCCTGCTAGTTGAGCTGGCTACAAGTATTCCAATGACTCCATCAGTATCCACCCGATTCCAACTAGAATTAGTCAGCTAGATGTCCGAATAACAGAAATAATGATAGGTCAATTGCGACGTGTATACTATGCAATCCACGTATCTCGAACTAGAATAAGTTAGATCGATGTCCGGATAATAAAAATAATAATAGGTCCATTGTGATATGTATATTACGCAATCCACCCTATTCAAACTCGAATTACTCAACTCGATGCCCGAATGGTAGGTCAATTCCGACGTGTATTAACGCAAAACATGGAGATGGGATGTCAAGATAAATTGCGACGTTATACAAAAATGTCACTTTTATCGCCGGATTTTTAAGGTTTTCCTGAGTACCCTTTATTTTTTTCGAAACTATTTCGTATCCGGATACTAATTTGACCGACGTCTATCAAAAATGGTTACCTTTCTATTTAGATGTATATCTGGATGGTTCAAAATGGGTTTTGAACAACACAAAAACTCTGACGATCCGATTACTAAATAATAAACATCGGAACTGATTAATTTAAAGAATGAGGGAAGGAAAAAGGTCATTAAGACGCACCTCAAGATAGCCTCGGCATTTAGTATCAAGGATGTCCATGATCAAAGCGGCTTGTTCTTTTGCCATTTCATGTGTTAAATACAATTTATTCGTTGAAGCACTCAAGAAAATTGCCTGTTGGAAAAAAAAAACCAAGTGGAAATAAAATTGATATGGATATTTTCCAACAATAATAATTGATATCGGTATGTCATATGTGTTTATTTTCAAGTATATTTTCAAAATTTTGGTTCAAATTTAATTAGTCAACTTAATATTTGCCAATATAACATAATTTGGCATATATTTACCTGTTTTATGTCTGTTTCAGAGATCTTTCCATCCATATTCCTGTCGCATCTGAAAAGGAAATCCAAAACAAACTAGTCAAATATATTCACAGACCAATACATATAATTTGCATAGAATGTAAAAAATATTATTGAATAGATCACTCTTAAATATAGTTTGATATTAGGTTAAAAAAAGTAATTAACCATGGGGAATTAATTGAGTTGGATAATTACATGTCAAAGAAAATTTGGATTCTTGAATCAAAGCACGGGGCAGTCAAACGTCGCCAATGGCGAAAGAGCTCTTTCTTTGTGATGCTTGATTTGCGATATCTTCTTCTTCCTCTTAGTGCCCTTAATAGCTCGCTAGCAAATTCATGGGATTGTTGCATACCTGCTCATCACATTCATCAAATTTTATTAAAAATTCAACATCGCTTAGAGCAAGAGTATGAGCAAATTTATAAGTGTAAAAAATTCACCAACACATTGCCTTAAAGTTTTAAATTGGATATAGAGATTCTAACAACTTTCATACATCTTTGAAACAAACATCGTAAAATATTTTTCGTTTCCGAGCTCGAACAAATATCCAAAAATATTTTGGTTCGTCAAAAGTCTTAACCTTGATAATTTGGTTATGATCGTTCAATTTATTTAGAAACACGATAAGAATTTTAAATATCATACGAAAAAAAATTAAATATTATGTTACCTATACAATACCCGAATTCCATCCACTTGATGGCTGGTTCACTGGAGCTGACTCTTCCGACCAAGGCGAGCCTGTCGAAACGCCTCTCCACCTCCGTCCAGTCGATGTTAATGAACCTTATAATCGCCGGATCAACCATTTTCGACGTCGGAGACTTCGATGGTGCTTGCCCATTTGTAAAAATGGGTTCACCAACATGGCCCATGATGTGAATCTTAGCAGCACTCCGAATGTTGTTTTGAAGCGTCAATCTGACCAATTATGAGAGAACGTGAGCTGGGTTGTTTTTGGGGTTGCATTGGATGAGAGAAACTGAAGATAAAATGTTTGGAATAGGGAATAAAATGGTGAAGGAAAAGGAAAGAGTAGTGGTTAGTTTAGGTGGTAGTGGTTTTGATATCCCAAGTTTGAGAAAAATTAGACGTGATGGGTTTGAGGTGGCTTTGGTGGTGAAATTACACATGGGAATTGGGTTTTAGGTGGGTGAGAGAGTTGGAAGAAATTAATATAATTGGGTTGGTTTGAAGATAATACCAATCTTTAATTAAACTTGTAATTGTCCAATCTAGAGGAAAGGGAGAGTTGGGTTTTGTTAGGAGGTGGATGAATTAGGAAGATGGGAGGTGGTGAAGTATAGTGTGGGGCAGGTGGAATTCTGGAAGCTAACTTTGAGAGAATTGGGAGGGTGGGATTAGGCTAAAAATGTTGTGCGATTCAAAACTGTCCTACCATTTCTTGCATGCATGGGTAACAACCTGAAGTTTAATAACCTTTCTTGGTGTCTTATTTCTTTTTTAAATATGGTCCGATTGGTCCGACCGTGATCTGATATTGTATTAATTTTTAATCGAACTCGGAAGGTGGTTGGAGTGACTAGTCCATATCAAATTCACCAAAATTTATTGTATAATATTTTTTAGTGTCTTATGACATTGAAAGTGATTAAATTAGAAAATTTTAAAATCATTAGACATTTTAATATTAAATATTTATTAAAAAATTTCTAAACAAGTCAGGAAACGAAAACAGTCCAAGTCGCCTACCATCCATTTTCAGAAAACATTGTTGTCACTTTGTGAGCATAAGCTGGCCCACGGATCGACTCTTCCGAGTTTTCTCGTTGAAACTTGAAGGTGATTTTTGGCTTGGCTTGGGTTGTATAAGTAATTAAGTATATACTATTTTTTGATAAGTTATAAGTCTAAAATATTTACCAATATATTTATTTGTAGCGACTGATTAGGGAGTAACTTCTGCATGAGATCAATTTTTTATATCATCTGATATCCAAATTTATTGTGCCAACTAATTTAGATTCGAGCATGATAAAATATTTGAAATATGTCAAAGTTTTTTTAACTAGTATATAACATTATTGTGTTTCTAAGTATTTGATTTAACTAGAATATAACATTACTGTATTTCTAAATATTTGAACTCGATATCTAGTTAAATTAGAAGAATATAGTTTGTTTTAATTCTGTGCACCATATTAATTGAGGGAGACCACAATTTCACAGAGGAGGCATTTTGTTTTAGGCTTAAGATTTTAATGGAAAAGTGTTAATTGTGGAGGCCCACTGGGCCAAATTTTGCGCTTGTCTGTCCTTACCAATGAATCATAGCCTATATATACAAGTGTACTTCCTATTTTTTTGTAAACGATGGGAATGGGGTGAAATGATTTAGGAAAAAGTCCACTTTAGTACTCTGTAGTATAGCCCAAAATCACTTTAGTACCTTGAGGTAAAAAACTGATCAATCGAGTCATACTTATTCCAATTAACATCAAAAAGGTCCACGGACAGCTGCCCGGACCCGCCCGAGCCCTGCCCGGCCATCTGGATTTGCCACATCATCAAAATTGGTGACATGGCCTCTCTTCTTCTTCTTCTTCTTCTTAAAACCAAAACTGAAGCTCGGCCGCCTTCTCGAAGCTGCCGTGTGCTTTTGGCAGCCAGGCTGAGGCATCTACCCTCCAGCACAAGAAGAAGAAGAAGGAGGAGGAGGAGGAGGAGGGGGTGGAGGAGGGGGGGAGGAGGGGGGGAGGGGGAGGGGGAGGAGGAGGAGGAGGAAGAGGAGGAAGAGGAAGCAGGAAGAGGAAGAAGAGGAAGCAGGAAGAGGAAGAAGAAGAGGAAGAATAAGAGGAAGAAGAGGAGGAAGAAGAAGAAGAGGAAGAAGAAGAAGAAGAAGAAGAAGAAGAAGAAGAAGAAGAAGAAGAAGAAGAAGGAAGAGGAAGAGGTAGAGGAAGAGGAAGCAGGAAGAGGAAGAGGAAGGAAGAGGAAGCAGGAAGAGGAAGAGGAAGAAGAAGAAGCAGGAAGAGGAAGACGAAGACGAAGAGGAAGAGGAAGAGGAAGACGAAGACGAAGACGAAGACAAAGAGGAAGAAGAAGAGGAAGACGAAGACAAAGAGGAAGAAGAAGAGGAAGAAGAGGAGGAGGAAGAGGAGGAGGAGGATGAGGAGGAGGAGGAGGAAGACGAAGACGAAGAGGAAGACGAAGACGAAGAAGAAGAGGAAGAGGAAGACGAAGAAGAAGAAGAGGAAGAAGAAGAGGAAGAGGAAGAGGAAGACGAAGAGGAGGAGGAGGAGGCCACGCAGGGCTCGGGCGGGTTCGGACAGGTCCGGGCAGCTGCCCGTGGACTTTTTTGATGTTAATTGATATGAATCCCTTCAGGAACTCGCACCAACTCGGACCGTCTACTTTAGGATGATGGTTGATCTTGACCCGACGCTTTGCGCCTTGCACCGAACCTCAGTGTTGGTTAACTTTGACCCGTAGCAATGGT
Organism: Hypericum androsaemum; assembly: GCA_963995505.1. NCBI lineage: Eukaryota > Viridiplantae > Streptophyta > Magnoliopsida > Malpighiales > Hypericaceae > Hypericum > Hypericum androsaemum. The sequence goes on from OZ023194.1 coordinate 13,882,941, forward strand.
GAGAACGTGAACCTTGATCTTGAATCGAATTACGCCACAAACGGAGAGGTATATTCCGTTTGATAAGTACAAACGCCCTATCTAAGCAATCCAGCCCGCAAGAACAACACGAGTATCAAAACTCACAAATTTTCTTATGCCAAAAAGTGATGTCCTTTATTGAATTCGTGGCCCCCCTTATATAGAGGTTAAAACTGACATGTATAGACTCCAAAGTCAACAAGATAAGTTTTGAAGAGCTCCAAACTTATCATACTACTTAAACTAGGTCTAAAACGAATGTTTATCCTAAGAATTGAAAAACACAATCATTATCCACTATTGGATAACTCTTATTCCTAAAAAGTTATAAAAAGTTTGGATAACTCTTATTCCTAAAAAGTAGGAATCTTGGTTCTACTCCTTTAGGCATCCAAAATAACTCCAATCACGTGCATGGGCTTTGCATGGACGTCCACGGGCCTACACGAACTGGTTGTAGTCCAAATCCCTTGAATTAATCCGTATTGGAATAAGAATGACTCAATTGATCAGTTTTTTACCTCATGGTACTAAAGTAATTTTGGGCTATACCATAAGGTACTAAAGTAGACTTTTTCCAATGATTTATTCTCATGTTCTCTCCATTCTAAACGACAATTTAACTAACTCTGTAAGTCCAAGTTGGGTAAATATTCTTTACGAAATAACCCGATGCTAAAGTTTAAATTTGTTTTTTGGGCAACATTGTTAAATTTGGTCATCCACGCAAGCACCAGTATATCAGAAAGGTGGATTTGTCTTGGCGTGCGAACCGAAGCAAACCACATTGTACTCGATTGACTTAACTTCGGACAAATAGTACTGAGATGCAAATGTGTGTAACCACATGTAATTATAGTGATTTTTTCTCAAGAAAGTATGTCACATGAATAGCGCACATCCACTTTAACTCACTTAGCAACTTATCGTGTCATGATATTGTGATGTTTTTTTTAGAACATGATATTGTGATGTTGGGTTTTAAGTTTGACATGCATTATTTCAGTTGCACACACAACGTTGTAGTATTGATCTATATTCAAACAAAGTACGAGAATGTAAGGTTTTGTTCTTTAATTAAGTAGTTCTTTATAGTTGAACTCTAATACTATTTTTCAATATCAGTAAGAGTCTATTATGTATAGTTAATCTCAAACCGTCTATTGAATACTTGATCAACGCGCTAGATATATTCTTACCAATCACAATATGATTAGATGTCCTATTTATTGGGAAAAGAAGTCATATTCGCCTAGACGTCTTAGTCATAGTTACTTGGTGATCAAGTTGGATTCCTAATCAGTAGTTACTTAGTGATCAAGTTTGTAAACTCTTATATATGTGTTCTTATGGCGATGAATAAAATTAAGCGGCATATTTCATTACTATTTGCTTAGAATTCTAGTTCTTTTCCATATCTAGTTATCATTTGGTTAGCTATATATTTTGTGGCTCATTATGTGCAACATTGAGCGCCTTCTACCATAGGTCTTTTATCTCTACTCCTAATTTGATTCCCCTCCTTCTTTGCACCTTGATTTTCTTTGATACTTGTGCATCAATTCCTCTTGATCAACCGGAGCTTAATGGGTTCGAGAACGAACATCAATGTGGAGTACATCACAAACATGTACGAGCAGTCGTCGCCGATGTCGACCTGCACGGTCGAGCTGCAGCTCCGACACCGATACCAGCTACGGATCCCGAGCAACGAGGGGGTGCTTATCTTGGTGGAGGATGTCGTAACTCCAGAGCGGCGGACCTCCACCAAGATCCCGCTCCTCTCCTCAACCCCTCTTTGGCAAGAGCTCTACCTCTCACGCCTCTTCTCAGGGCTCAACCTCGACCGCTCCCTCCTTGCGTCCCTCCGCTCCAAGGTCGCAGACACCGCGTCGCTCTTCGTCGGGACCAAGTCCTCCTTCTGCATCATTGCTAAGGTCATCATCTTCACGACCGAGCTCCTCTCTAAGGAGGAGACCGACCGGATCGCTGCTGAGTTCGTCAATCCGCTAGCAATGAGCTCTTAGCATGTTGTATAGTGCATGCACGTGACCATTAGCAAACCGAGTTAAATATGTGTCACTAAAGTGTCCAAACGTACACGAAAACCTATTTAGAGTCAACATAGAATCTTTTCAACTATAGATTGATACTAATTAAGAGCCTACTTGGTTTGCAAATACACAAAGGCAAAGGGCCTTCCTCTTTCTTTAATACGCTCCGTTTTAGAAAAAGAAAACAAACAATTTCCCCAACAAAAAACCGGCGAGGAACGAAGTCAATGGGATCGATCCCTAAATTCAACGGCGGCGGCGACAGCAAGGTGGAGTTCTTCATAAACCTGTACGAGGCGTCCCCGCCGGCTGGGGAACCGCCGTCGCCGATGCCGATATGCACGATCGAGCTCCACATGCGGCACCGGTACCAGCTCCGGATCCCGAGCAACGAGGGGGTGATGATCCTCGTGGAGGACATCCTGACGCCGGAGTGGCGCACCTCCTCCAGGCTCCCCCTCCTCTCTTCGGTGTCCCTCTGGCGGGAGCTCTACATGCCGGGACTCTTCGCCGGCCTCAACCTCGACCCCGACCTCCTCGCCTCGCTCCGATCCAAGGTCGCCGACGCCGCCTCCTCCCTCCTCGCCGCCTCCGCCGGGACCAAATCCTCCTCCTTCGCCATCGTCGCCAAGGTCGGCGTCCTCCAGAACGAGATCCTCTCCGAGGAGGAGACCGGTCGGATCGCCGCCGACTTCGCCAACTCCCCGCCTTCGCCTCCACCGGATCCGGCGACCTACGATTCTTAGCCGGCGGGGATCTCTGCCGTAGTTCAATTCTTCTCTGCGATTTAGAGATTTTGTTTTTATTTTTATTTTTTGTCCGGTGGTTATTGAGGGAGGGGTAAATTAGGAAAATAACTGTCTTGGATGGCGGGCGGCCGTAAAGAACGCCGCTTTGTTGCGTTTATTTTAAGACACGAACAAGTCAACTTACGACATTTATGTCCTTACCTGTGTTAGTTTTGGTGTTGTATTAATACCGAAAAAAATGTATTACTGTTGTATGAAGCGAAGGTTGTTGGACTTGCACTGATTCTAGTGAGTTGTTACTGGTAGCATGACGTGGATGGATCAATTTCCGGACAATTTTTGGCATATACAAGTGATTCCCACTGGAGAACGGATTGAGTGGGGACTAAAGAAATTTAGTCCACAGGTGGGGACTCCATTCTTAGCCCTCAGATTAGATTGGGTGTTCAAATCAATCAATCTGATGGTCCAAAATTGTCAGGGACATTTCTGACTTTTTCACACTACAAAATACTAATTTTGAATATTAAAATAGCCAAACTCTTCCTCTCCCATATCAATTAAATTTTTTTGGCCTACCTCCCTCCTTTCTCTCACGTTTCCCTCCACTCTTCCATACTCTTCCATAATCTTCCCTCCCACGTTGCCCTCTGTCTCCTCTTCCCTTCCTTCTCCTCTTCCTCTCCGTGTTCACCTTCCGCTTCTTGACTGGAACCCCTCCGTCTCCCCCTTTCCCTCCGTCTCCCCTTCCCCTCCGTCTCCTCTTCCCCTCCTTGATCGGAACCCCTCCGTGCTCACCTTCTACTCCTTCACCGGACCACCTCTGTGCTCGCATTTTCTCCTATCCAAAGGTGCGATTTTTTCTTCCTCCAAGTTGCGATTTTTTCTTTCTGGGTGTCTGATTAGGGTTTGTGGAACTGTTCTAGCATTCAAGTCATGTTTTTATTTATTAATTTGTTGTTTTTTGCTGACTGGTGATGATTGAACTTCAATGGAGAAGGATTTGAAGATGAAGCAGGAGGCTGCAGAGAAGAGCATAAGAGATGAGAAGGTGGAACCTCAAAAGAAAAAGGTACTAATTGGTTTGACGATGTGATGATATTTGTTGATAAGAGATTGACGATGGTTTGATATTTGGTTTGACGATGTGATAAAATTGGTTTGACGATGTGATGATATTGGTTTGTGTATGCAATGATATTGGTTTAACGATGTGTTGATATTGGTTATATTTTTCTGACGATGTGTCGATATTGGTATGACTATGTGATGATATTGGTTTGACGATGTGATGATATTGGTTTTGAGCTGGGTTGATATTAGTTTTGAGCTGTATTGATATTGGTCTGTGCATGTGTTGATATTGGTTTGACGATGTTGTGATATTAGTTTGACGATTTGATGATATTGGTTTTGAGTTGGGTTGATATTGGTTTTGTTACAGATCAGATATTGGTTATAGCACAGCCGGACAATTTGATACTGCCAACCGTATTGACCCGAGCGTTGCAGTGGCATGAAGGAAAAGGGACAAGGGTTTATACAAGATCAAAGAAGTGAGCTAGTGAATAGCGGTCATGCCACATCTTTCGACATATTGTAGCCACATTTTGTGTTAGAAATCGTGTTATATCAGACTTGTTTATGTTCTTTGATGGTGAAGTTGTTTTGTTCATGTTGTGATACTTTGGACTTGTTTCAAACATGAACCAGCCCGCTGAACTGTTTAGGATTATTGGCATTGGTTTCAGTATGTACATATATTCATTCGAGTATGCACTGATATTGGTTTAAGTGTGGACCGATATTGGTTTGAATTTGGACTGATATTGGTTTGAGTATGTACAAATATTAGTTTGAGTATTTATCTATATTGGTTTGAGTACTTACTGATATTGGTTTGATTATGTACATATATTGGTTTGAGTATGTACATATATTGATTTGAGTATGAACATTAGTATGTACATATATTGGTTTGATTATGTACTCATATTGGTTTTAGTATGTACAAATATTTATTACAGATACAAACCAATATCAATACATTAGACAAACCAATATCAATTCACGTTGAAACCAATATCACCGCACCTCGAAACCAATATCCTTACCGCTAAAAACGCATATATCAAAATACCTAAATTCAATATCGAAACAACCAAAAACCAATATCCAAACATCTTAATGCCGATATCAATGCACTTTTAAACCAATATCAATTCATCTAAAAACCAATATCAATGTACGTTAAAATCAATATCTTTACACCTCGAAACCAATATCAGTACACGTTAAAACCAATATCACCGCACCTTGAAACCAATATCAATACATCTAAAAATCAATATCTAAATATCTAAAAATCAATATCAAAACATCTGAAACGTAAGATCAAATAATAAAATGTAATTGGATTTTCGAATTTAGTGATATTTGTTTTTCAATGTAGTGATATTGAATTTTCGGATGTAGTGATATTGGTTTTTGGATGTAGTGATATTAGTTTTCGGATGTAGAGATATTGGTTTTCGGATGTAGTGATATTGGTTTTCGGATGTAGTGATATTGGTTTTCGGATGTAGAGATATTGGTTTTCGGATGTAGAGATATTGGTTTTCGGATGTAGTGATATTGGTTTTCAGATGTAGTGATATTAGTTTTCGGATGTAGTGATATTGGTTTTCGGATGTAGTGATATTTGTTTTCGGATGTAGAGATATTGGTTTTCGGATGTAGTGATATTGGTTTTCGGATGTAGAGATATTGGTTTTCGGATGTAGTGATATTGGTTTTCGGATGTAGTGATATTGCTTTTCGGATGTAGAGATATTGATTTTCGCATGTAGTGATATTGGTTTTCGGATGTAGTGATATTGATTTTCGGATGTAGTGATATTGGTTCGCATGTGTAGGGATATTGGTTCGCATGTGTAGGAATATTGGTTTCGCGATGTAGTGATATTGGTTCGCACGTGTAGGAATATTGGTTTCGAATATAGTGATATTAATTTTCGAATGTAGTGATATTGGTTTTCGGATGTTGTCGCATTGATTTTTAATGATATTGGTTATCCGATTAATTTTTATTTTTTAGTTATTTGAGTTTAATTATAAAAATATTTTTTTTAACTGACAAGAATTTAAAGAGTCTCACCTTTATAAGAATATGAAGGGTCACCTCCTGCTCCTTCACGTGAGATTGATTTTAATTTTTTCCCTGTTTAGAGTTTCCATAAAAATCGTGCATTATCCCTCCTTTAATGGCGCATTATCTCTCATTTAAAGGCTTTGATTTGATTTTTATTAGTTTTGATTTGATTTTTATTAGTTTTCCAATATTACCCTTGATTGTTTTAATAATACCTAGATTGCCACCACATCTCCTTTAGTCCCTAAATTTGGGGATTATCATTGTCCCCATCAAATCCTTTCCCATTCCTACTGAGGGCGCTTTTGGGAAGAGGAGGAGGAATCTTTGATTCTTCTCAAAGTCATCGAACAAAACCGAAATCGAATTCGGTTCATAAAAATATTGATTACGATTTTGCAAAGATCAACGACGACGATGGAATGGTCAATAATTGGATGACATATTTGGTGTAATTACTAATTAGTTGTCCACAAAGACCTATGTTTTATCTTAGTGCACCTAACATTCTTTGTGTTTTTTTCACAATTGACAAAATTTTTAAGGATAATAACATTTTAGGTATAGAAAAATACAAGTGATTCCCTCGGACGCCATGTTTTGTTCTATTTGTCTTTTGATGTGGCACGCCTTTCTGCCTATTTATTTATTTTTATTTATTTATAAGACCAAGTAATCTAGATTGAACAGACTTAAACTACACAAATTAGCAAATCTCTTATCATTAACTTTTAATACTCTATATTTTTAGGGTCAAAATTAGAAAGATGTCTCAAGTTAATTTTGTGGTTTAGTTAAAACTAGGAGTTGATGTAAGTGGGTTTGAGTATGACTTGCGTATTTATGGGTAAAATACACTTCAGCCTGTGTGTTTTTTAAGATGTGCAATTTCATTCTTGAAGTATGGGAAACGGACACACTTTTACGAGAAAAAAACTGAACTAAACGACATCTTCTTGTATGAGTAATTGTGAAGCAAATTTCGTCCATGTTAAATTAACTCACAAAATTATGAATTCGTTCTTAAAATATTAAATAAAAAAATAAAATAGTTGATGTTTATGCACATATTAAAGAAATTCTTTCTAGGGTGAATTGTTTAATGAGAACTCCAGCAGACCAATTTATCGAGAGTTATATAAGTGGTAATAAATTTAAATTTACTTTAAAGAAATCTTAGAATAAAGTTTACATAATGTAAAAAAAAATTAAAAAATCTTTTATTTTAAAATATAATCAGATAATATTCGAATTGGAATAAATTAACAAAAAAAATAAATAGTAAATATTAATTATCGATTAATATAAATTTGAACCGAATGAGATATTTAAAAAGTGACAAGTGTTGGTTTCTCAAAGACAAAGATAGCACCTCTCTTCACCCGTTTATCTATTTGTTGACGAGTATATTTAACCATAACAAAATATAATCACCTTGGTAAATCTTTCCCAAACAGCTCAACCAGGTGCATTCTCTTTCAATTACATCAGGTAATTTCCGCTCTCGCCTGCAACCTTTTCTAGAATCTAGGGAAATTTGCGATTCTCGTTTCTGGGTTCATAAGAAAATGCATGGAATTAGAGCAATTGGGTTCGTCTTGTTTTGCTCTATCGAGCGTAAAGCTCCCACCTTTTCGCGTGATTCTTGGAAAATTCCCGTGCTTTTGCGCTTGTTGCCATGAATAAGTAACTGGGTCGCCGTCTTTTTTCTAGTTCACTGTTTGATTTAGATTTAGTTCTTGGGTCTAATTTGGCAGAGAGATTGATGGAACGGTTGGTGGCTAGATCCCACGTACACTATGTGAATGCTTCTTATGGGATCCGTAGTCGTTCCGGTTCGGTGCCATCGTATTGCCTTAGCTTGATAAAGCACCGGAATAGAAGCTCAACTCTGTTCATGGAACATCTGCAGTCTACCAAATCAGTTGCTGGTTTAGTTCAGCCTGTCGAAGCCACTGCGTCGGGCCATCTCGACAATTCGCTGCCTTCTAAAGGTTATTTAGCCCAATTCGTTGCTTGAATGCTGGTAGACATTCGCTGCGCGGGAAGTGTGAGTTTGATGTACTTGACTGGATGTGTCTCTTGTCGGGTTCAAGTGTGAGGCTGGTCCTTGTTTGTTTGAAGAATGTGGAGAATGGCAGTGGTGTGGTTTTTGTGATTATATGGGTTCGTATAACTTTAGCCTTTGATTGTTGTTTTCAACAAGCAGAGCTTCTTGAAGTTTGGAGGAGTGCTGATGCGGTGTGCTTTGATGTGGATAGTACTGTATGTCTAGACGAGGGCATTGATGAACTTGCCGAGTTTTGTGGTGCTGGAAAGGCTGTTGCTGAATGGACGGCTAGGTTGGTTTCTATTTGATCAGATCACACATGGGCATCTGCTGCTTTTACATTAGATCTGATTTATTGTGTTATGCTAGAGCAATGGGTGGTTCTGTTCCTTTCGAGGAGGCCTTAGCTGCCCGGCTATCGCTGTTCAAACCTTCCCTGACAACGGTGCAATATTTTCTTCAGCAGAGACCTCCAAAGTACGTTAACTGTTCGACCTTGGGTTTACTGGATTAACAACAGTACTTTTTTCCTGTATACAGTTGTCTAGTTTAAAGAATTTGTGTATTTATTTTGGTTCTTGCTTCGTCTAGAATCGTCGGCATTAAGATATGTTCCCCTGCTTCCAACTTATCACCAAGCATCCAACTTAACTGTTTTAGAAAAATCTTAGGTTTAATCTCTTTGTTTTTTTTAAAGCTATCTCTATTTCCTTTTGAAAAATAGCTGTTGTTAGCTTAATAAAAAAAGCTATTTGAACAAGCAAAACTCCATTTACTTGGTCAAAAAGGTTATCTTCTCGTCTTATCCTGCTGGAAAAGTTCATATTACCTCTTGTTCCTTCTCAGTGAAAACGGAAATATATCTTCATTGTTATTTGGATTCATTATACAAGGATCTCAACTCTTTTCTTCCAACCATATCCCAAGGTCTAATGCTTTGTTTCTGTAGGATGTCTCCTGGTATTGATGAGCTAGTCAAGAAGCTCAAGGCTAAGAATGTCGATGTATACTTCGTATCTGGAGGATTTCGTCAAATGATCAATGTACGTGCTAGATCTTATAATTTTTTTACCACTTTGTATGACCAATGTTGCATTAAAGCTGCCCTAGGGTTGTTGTTTTTGCAAAGGCTGCTTAAGCAATGTCATTTGCCTTGTTGTTGAGAGTATTGCTGGCAGTCAAAAGTTCACTGTTATATATTCTGCACCACTTCGTGCCAGTTGATTTTTCGACAATCTGTTATTAGTGATAACAAACTTGGGCAAAATGACACCTTATATATTTCTTGATGAGGTAATTTCGGTACATCAGTTTTGTGATCAAGAGGTTTGTTCCCAAGTCTAGCAGGCGGCATTGCTGCAATATTCAGCTCTAACATCCATCTGTCCAATTATGTAGGATAATTGGTATCTTTCAACTCTGATGAGGGTCTGATAGTTTACTTTTGCAGCCAGTGGCATCGATCCTTGGGATCCCCCAGGAAAATATATTTGCCAACCAACTTCTCTTCAGTAGCTCGGGGGAGTTTGCCGGATTTGACAAAGATGAACCTACCTCTAGGAGTGGAGGCAAAGCAATTGCAGTTCAGCAAATAAGAAAAGTAAGTCTCATATCTATCTGCTTCATGTTTGATCATGTGGCCTTAAATCTCTATATGAAAAGCTCATGAAAATGTCAAACCAGGCTCATGGATACAAGACTTTGGTTATGATGGGGGACGGGGCGACAGATCTTGAGGTTGGTGATTATTTCAACTCTCAAACTCAGAGTGGATCATTTTTCTTTCTCTGTACATAATTTCGTGGTTTAAACATCACACAAGCATCGGGGAGGGCCACAAATTTACAGATCCAAAATATGTCAATCCCAGAACTGTTGAGATTACCACATCTGTAGATGCATGTGTGGTATGCCTTTTTTAAGTGTTGAAAATCCAATTACCCACATCCTTAATTTTTTGGTTGGATATGGAAATTCGAACATGGTATCTGAGTGGATTGATCCCTTGCCAATTGTTGTCCTTGCACGACCTCCGTCCCATCGCACGTTTGCGTAGTCAATGCTCATGCAAGCTTCAGTCCGACGGGTTTTGTTTAAGGGACGTGTTGAGATTATCACATTGCTAGTTGCAAGTGTCTTGAACTTGTTTATAGGTGTTGTAAATCTAATTATCTAAAGTTGGATATGGAGATTCTAACATGAACTACCATCTATTATATGATCTATTCTGATTCGGAATCGATTCGTCTGCAGGCTCGTCAGCCAGGAGGTGCTGACTTGTTCATTTGTTATGCTGGTGTTCAACTTCGGAATGCTGTTGCAGCAAAAGCTGATTGGCTGGTTTTTAGTTTTAGAGATTTGATAAATTCATTGGAATGAAATGAATTGAAATTTTGTGATCGCATACCTATTGTATTCTTCTAATTCTTTTCCTGTGGCAATTGTTCCGGTAGGAAACTTATATAAAGAAGTATTTTCTCGATATTTTTTGTCAGTGTTGCTGCTGATTTGTGCTTGTAATAAGTTACCGACTAATTTAAGTTTTGAAATAGTATGATTTTTGAATAATAATAAAATTATATTAATAATTTTATTTTTAATAGTTCGAACTTGAGAACTTAAATTAGAACAAACCAAATTCTCATTAAATCGAAAATCTCAAAATAGTAGGAATGACTAAGGTTGATAACCCAACACAAATATTATGTTATATATCGTTAATACAATAGCATTAAATCTATTTCTTAATAAACCCAAATAAAGTTGGTCACTCTTGACCAAAAAAAATAAAAAATAAAAATAAAGTTGGTCACTTTTCCAAAAAAAAAGGTTCGTCGTTACTAAAACAAGAAGACTGGCCATTGGACAAAATGGAAATGTGTCCGATTATTACCTAAAAGGAAGAAAATTTCCCATGTGTATGTGTGTTTTTTTGTTAGTTTTAGTAATGACCAACCTAAATCCCATTTTAAAAAACAATTGTTATCATCACTTAGCAACATGTCTCCCTCTCTCTAGAGTCCCAACTACTTCATAGATTTGTTCAACTGAGAGAGAGAGAGAGAGCTGTGTAACATATCCTCCCTTCTTTAAAGTTAGGTTCTTCCTTTTAGTTTTTTGCTGCTGCCAATTTACTCTCTCATAAAGATACCCTTTTTCCTGTTCCCCTGTCTCTCTTTTTTTCAGATTTTTTGTTGTTGCAAAGAATTGGGGGTTTTTTTAGACTGCTTTGAACTGGGTATTGGCCTAGTGGCTTAGGGGGTGTTGACATTGGTGAAAGATAGAGGCTTTTGTAGTTTTTATTGACCTCCTCACTTGATGTGGGTCCCATTTTAGAATGGGATTGGAGGTGGATGCATTGTTCTTTTACAAGGAAGTTAGGTTAGGTAAGTGATGGTTTGTCTGATGTGAATTGGGTATCTTGTGCTTTCCTCATTGTTGGTTTGGTTGGAGGAGGTGACATTTGGATTGCCTTTGTTTTGGAGCTTTTCTCTTCTATTCTCTGGAGGGAGGAAATTGCTGCTTCTAGCTTCTTGTGAGTAGATATAAGGCAATTGCTTAGTCTGTGGTGTGTTTTGGTTGCCTGCTTTATGGCAAGTGGGTCTGTAATTGGCATCACTTGTGATTGCTGGTTGCTCGAGGAGTTCTTTCTTTAATGTGAATTGGAAAGGCAGAAGTGGGGTTCGGATTGTGGCTTTTAGCGGGCAAGTTTTGATCATTTGATTTCTGTTTTTGAGGTGGAAAGAGCGTAGATGGATATGTGGGTTGTGGGAGCTGCAGCAGCTGCCGAGTACATAGCCAAGCAGTTGAAGCTTTTGAGAGATGAGGATAGTTCATTGGAATCATCTTCTGGAGCCACTGAGTACGAGAAACCTGGGGCCTTTAGCTGTCGCCTTCGCAGATTGACTCAGAGAATGAAACAGCCAAAAGACGATGCAGATGGAAGGCAAACGTTCAGCGAAAGTTTCTCGCCAAGGTTGTTAGACAGTGGCTCTGAGGCAGAAGCTGCTTCTGTGGGCTGTTGTTGTCAAGAGTCGGAAAACTTCAGAAACAATGACGATTGCAGCAGATTTTGTGTGTCGGGTTCATCAAACTTGTTGGCAGGTGGAGGTGTGCCAAATGGTGACGTGGATCATGCTTGTGTCAAGGAAATGGATGCATTTCATTCTCCCATAAGAAACAGAGCTTCTTTGAGAACTAAACGTTTCCGGAGACGCTTGATTAAACCCATAACTTCTTTGGAGAGTTGCCTGATGGCTCAGTTGTATGATGAACATACAAGAGTACAAGAATACGTGCTAAATACCTTCCCATCCCCATCCACCACTGTGAGGCCCTTCATTGTAACAGATGGTTGCCACGTAATTAGCAGAGCCAATAGTGACACTTTTTGCACACGCATTGGGAAGAATTCCGCGATGATGCACGAGAACATAGCTGCATCTGGGGTTTCTCTTCTCCCAAAGTTTGCACCATTGAATACCGTGAAGAAGGTGAAACCTAAGGCTGGACGAGGAACCGAAAGATCCAGCATTCCCAGCAAAACAAGCAGTCAAAAGCAGTCAAATCTGCAAAATGGTAGGCTTGCTTTCCAGTAATCAGCATTTTTTGATTAACATTATTCTACTTTCCCGGTAAACATTTGTGTGTAAAAAAGAGTCATCCATTGTCCTTTGATTGCAGACGATGTTAGTAGTTCACATATATGATGAATTGTTGTTTGGTGTTGAAAATAGCAAAAAGAAACATGATGTGCTTGAAATTTTGGTATCATCCCTTAAATCTGATTCTCCCTTTTATTGTCTTGTATGTATGGTTCTTACAAGGTTGTAGTTTAACAGCTGAGCGCATCCGTTAGCATGCTTGAACCAAATTTTCAGCATGCACATGATTTTTATAAGCACTTCTACTTTCTACCCTTGCCAAGCTGGCATAATCAGTCTTCAGTTGCGAGGGAACGATGCTAGTAATCGTACATTCCCGCTTTCAGCTCTTATGATCTAAACGTTCTAGTTACCTTTTATTGACCAGGATCGAGACATGGTGCATCTCTCTTCAGTTTTGGAATCTGTATTGGTGTGATCTCTTCACTTCTTACAAACAGAAGAGAATTACACCAACTAAAGAATTTGTTGAAGCAGACTGAAAACCTGGTGCAAGATCTACAAGAGGAACTCGAGATGAAAGACTCGTTGACTGTGAAAGAACTCGTCAATGACAACTGTGAATCACAGGGTACACATGAGAACTCCCTGAGCAACGGTGTAGGGAAAGTTGACAATTCGAAAATCGAGGACTGTGAAGCACCGTATAATGAGAAGGCAGAAGTGAGCTCTGAATCTATGAGTAAAATTGAAGCGGAGCTGCAAGCTGAACTTGAAAGGTTGGGACTGAACATAAGTGTGTCCAACTCAGAGAGAAGGTTCTCAGATCTTGTGGAGGTAAGGCTGTTTCAAGAAGTCCAACAAAATTTGTGTATTTAAATCGAATTTTTTCTGTGATTTTTCCAGTGTCTGAAAAGTTAGTTCGTGTGATTAGTGTAGAAAAATCGGCTCAATTTACAATTTGTCTTGTGGTTGATTTAGAGGGACAGAAATAGAAGAGATATAATTTTGGTTGTACTTGCGATATTGTTGCATATGTAGTTTGTTTCTAAAAGATTAGTATCCATCAGAAAAGCAAATGATCTGTGATACATACCGGAGTAGTGCCCTATGGAGATTGTGTGATTCTTCTGTGCTAATTATGTTTAAAATTGTGCAGATGGGCCCAGATTATGAACCAGATTTTGCTGAAGGTGAATTGAGGGCAGACATCATCAGCAATAGGACCGATGACCAACCTGAATCAGATCGGGCTGCCAGCAGTACCTCAACTAGTCAATCCGCCAAGTATGCAGTTTCGCCACGAGAGCTTAGCTTACGACTTCACCAAGTTATCCAGTCACGACTTGAAGAGCGTGTGAGGGAGCTGGAGACGGCCCTCCAGACCAGCCAGGGAAAGGTGCTACGTATGGAGGCCGAGTCCAAGAGTGCTGTGAGGAACATGCCAGTCAGCATGCTGAGGTATTCCTCTGATGAAGAAAGTCCAATGGCGAGTGATCAACCCCTGGTCATAAACCTGTCAGGCGGGGCTCTCGACGCCTACAACGAGGCATATGAAGAGCTATCAAAGCCAAATGATTCGGAATCAGACGAGTCACCTTATGATGTCTATGGAACTATTCATCGAGCAGGCTTGCCTTCACGTGAACGAAGCTTCCCTCGAAGTCAAATTGCAGCAGACGGATCCTCTGCTCATCGGTACCACACGAACCTGTTCGACTCAGAGCACGGCACCAGAACTCCTGCTCATTTGTATGATGGCGAAAGTGAGGACGAAGAGAGTGACGGCAGTGAGGAAATGGAGAAGCAGCTAATCAAGCAAATTGTGGAGAAGACCAAGAAAGGCTCTCCAGCAGTGTTGAATGCACAGAAAGCCTTGTTTTCCATGTATTACAATGGGGTCTGAATGGTCGGTCAAGCAGAAGAAAGTTTTGCCTTTTAATGCTGTAACATTAGGTCCTTAACAAAATACTCTCTGCTACTGTTAATGAGCTTTCTTCAGCTTCCAAAGTACTTGCTGCAATGACCGTAAAAAAAAACAAATTACTTGCTGCAATGACCGATGAGACAACGTAAAAACCACCATTGGGAGAGTGACCCGTAAAATAAGGCCCGACAATCTCTGCCATGCTAGAGAGAAATTCTGTCTGAAATCATCGCTGAGACTACTGATGAAACTCTACGAAATGCCCTCGATGCTAAAAGTTTCTAGTCTCCGGGCCTCTGGTATCTACTACCATATAATGGATAACCGTCTAACATAAAATCCAAGATTAACTTAAAATACAAGCAAAACTCTGTTTCCCTGGCAAAGTCGAGAGTTGTCTGTTTCCGTTTGTTGTCTTATCTGGAAGTATATTTGATAATAAAAGAGGTCAATCTATCCCGATGTACCCGTTCTTCTGGATGCCTAGTAGTGATGATGAATAAAGATTAAAGGGCCATTTGTTGCTTATTTATATTTAAAAAACATACTTTTTATTTGAACCAACTCTGCTTGGTCAACTACCAACGTCCATGCGGATCAGCAGACTTGTGCCGTTTACTAAGCACATATTCTCAAACGAGAGCAGAAATACCCACAAATTTCAATTACACGTCATCCTAGTTCACTTATGTAGGTCCGACGCGACCAAACCAACGAGACCATTTGTTTCTTTCTTTCAAGTCCAGGCTGAGGCAAAACCAAAAAGGTCTAAACTTTGCAGGTGAAGGCAAGTGCCAATGCTTCCCATGGTGAAGGCAACCCATCACGCCCTCTTGGCGAAGTCGTCGTTGTCGTCAAGCTGGTCGCTTGCCCCGAAGGTACCCTGACCATTATCGTTCTGACCGAAACTCGAATCCTCATCACCGGCAGCATTTTGACTGCTTTCAGCGCTGCCAAACATACCGGAAAAACTATCATTGCCACCGGCTCCACCTGCAGCACCAAAGTCTGGAGCACCACCAGAGTTGCCAGGATTACCAAAACTTCCTCCTCCAAAACTGTCAGTCGCATTGCCATAGTTCGCAGCACTGCTGCCATAGTTACCACCAGAACCACCGCCGTAGCCACCACCACGATAACCGCCTCCGCCACCATAACCGCCACCACCACCATTGTATCCACCATCGCCACCTCCATAACCGCCACCTCCGTAACCTCCACCACCACCTCCGTAACCTCCACCTCCAAAACCACCACCACCTCCGTAGCTCGGTCGTGGTCTATCTGTTGCATAATTCACTCTCACACGGCGACCAGCTAATTCCTGACAAAGAAAGGAAAATGTAAGGGGAAGTGAAAAAGGCCAAACTAAACCTGGATGACACAACCAGCTAGCAAGACGCCAAAAAAAAAGAGCATACACCACCCAAAGAATAAAAAGAAGCACTTGCAAGGACGTCAATTGATGCCAAGGCACTAATCTGTGCTGCGGCAGAAAACTTGTCAAATGAACCAGTAAACAATTCCTGCACTTGAATACCAAGGCACGTCCATGCACATGCACGGATTTAAGAATCAAAACTAACCAAATTGCAAGGTCCTACAACTTGAGCAAGTTTTTCTTATTTCATAGACATGACACTAAAGTCAATACGCAGAAAGGATATACAAAAGCAGCCCAGTCAACTATGGCATCAACAAAATCCTAAAAAGAGTATAGATTTAAGTCCCATTGACACCGTAAGCAAAGTCATTGAAGACACTTGAATATTAGTGTCACCGTTCAAAGGGAACAACATACATAAGACTTGGGAGTAAACCGGTTAAAAGAGAAGACAGATGAGCTTGACCACTGATCTTCTCTACAGCTCAGTTTTTCCAGAGTTACGACCTATCAGACTTTCAGAAACAAAAATTGTTGCATTCTCATCCAATCCTAACAGGGAATCCAAAGAAATGTCAAATTACCTGCCCATCCAAGGCCTGGATTGCACTCGACGCCTCCTCATTGCTTCTGAAGGTAACAAACCCAAATCCTCTGGAGTTGCCACTCTCTCGGTCAACAATAATTCTTGCTGCAATTAGAAAAAAAATCAGTACTCCCATAATGTACAAACTTCACAAAAAAAACATAAACAATTTGGCAAGAAAATCATGCTGGGATACGCCTGTTCACAAAATAATTCGAACATACCCACCACGCCTATAGAACTAACACCAAAGTTAAACCAGCATTATACCTTCAAGAACTTCTCCATATTTGCCGAACTGATCTCTCAAACTGTTCTCATCCATGCCATAACTGATACCTGAAATCAAACAGAAGCAGCTTAAACACAAGCCATTAACTGATAATTGCAGGTCACAAGGGAAGAGATAACGAGAATGATGTACCTCCAACGAAAAGTTTGGAAGTTGACATGCATCTAATAGCATTATAGATTGAAGGACGTGATGTCAAATACTCAGAACTTGTCTGCTTGCAGACTGTCTGCCTGAGCATATTCCCAATTTTACCAAGGAAAGCCATAGCGACAACCTGCACAAGCCAAGCAGCACCATCAGACACCAAAAATGACGGGTCGCTACGACAAATCAACAACCCCACCAACATCTAGCAATACAGGCAATGAACCCCATAAATCTAAACCATATAAAAATAACAACAACGCTCTTTCTTCACAGCTTTAACCAAGATTGACACTAGGACACAAAACCACCCGGACACTGGCCCCAGCTGCGCCACCCGTTCTCGAACAACGAAACGGACTACTTCCGGCACCAAAGCCACTAAAAACCAGGACTTTACAAATGGGTAGTCAGTATTTTCGCCAATAACAGATAATATACTTTCTCGCCACAAAAACCGCTCAACACACTTCCAATACCCACAAAGCCAAAGAAAACGAACAGAGACAAAACCCAAACATGTACAATTAGAGATACCCAAAGAAACGGTAAAAGGAGCAATCACGAATCGTTGACCTAATTACAATAGGGTAAGATCAAGAAAGGAGCGATCTTTGGATTCTAAGTGGGGTTTTCTTACCTGGGTACTTCTTCTCCTCCTTCTCCCCCTGATGGGTTGATTTCTGTGAAGAGGATAAACTAAAACCCTATTTGTAGGATCGGAGGAGGAAGGGAAAGGTGGGGTTTACGTAGGGTTTGAAAGGGCGAGAAATGAGGTGTAGGAGGGAGAGTTGATCTGGGCCGTTGGATTTGGAGTGTGATCGACTCGGTGGTGGTGATGTCTTTTTCGGAGATATCTTCTTCTTTTTTGCCGTAATTTTTTTGAGATTGACATTTTTTGAATTTGTCTCTTAAAATTATGGAGAAGGAAAAAATAATTTGATTGTAATATGTTGTTACAACTTAAAAGATTTTCTTTTTTGAGAATGAACTTCGAAGATTTGAGATACCTGTATTTCACTCCTTTTTTAAGAGAGATTAATTTTATTTTGTTAAGTACTCAATAATCACATTTTCCATCGAATAATTTTATTTTGTTTCAATTCCGTAAATATACTAATTATTATTATTTAAGGAAAACAAATTATCTGAATAAGGTGTCCGAATATGAATATCAGACGGGATCCAATATGAATAACAAAGCTTAAAAAAATGAAAAAGATGCCAACAACTATTTTGGTCAGCAGTTCAGGACGTTGTTCGAATCCGAAATGTATCAGTGTTAAAAATATTTGTTAGAAAAATAAAGGGAATAGCACCATTAAATCACTTATCCTGCACATTTTCGTTTTCGAGAAAACTTTCTTTCAATTTCGTCCCTGGATCAAAACCAAATTACGCCGGCAAGGAGGATCCATCCTTTAGGGCTCGCTCTGATTGATCTGGGCACCGGTAACCCTCAATCAGACAACGGTTGGTTTTTTTTTCAATTAATCATCGGATTGATGTTTGATTAAGCTCGTACTTTAATTTTACTGATACTCGTTTCGCGGATCGCTCTTTAATATGGATTAATTTGTTGTATATTGTTGTTTTTCATACATTTCATTTTATTTTTTAAAACCTAAGATAACTTGTCTCCTCGATAGCTGTCTGTTTCAATGTCCTTTTGTTTTGATTATTACATGGTTTAGGTTGTTTCCAGTGTCATATATGCATCCCCACCGTGAAAGTGCGTATTGGATCATGAAAATCAACATGTTAGTTTGTTTATGATGAATTAGATTTTATCTATTGTCCAAACATTTTGCAAGTCGGATACAAAGATTCTCACGATGCGCTGAGTTTTTTTATTTTAGCACTCTCATTTAGACCTCACTATGCCTACCATATTTAAGTTTTTGAAAAAAATTATAATATACAGAGTCGAACACTACACTGTGTTGGATGTTTTTTACTTGGTGGCTCCTTTGAAGTAGTGTGTGGATGTACCTGGGGGTCCTTAGAAGGTTTAAATGCCATAGGAAGGCCGAAGCAAGCAACCGGAGGGATGAAACATGATCGATCATGCATCCTTCAACAACTTCTTCTCAAGAAAGCCCCTCTCCGTCAGAGACCGAACTTTTCCAGTTCGACCCGAGTACGACCAAGTCCAGCAGTGCTGCTGCTCTCCATCATTCCTCCGGGTATGATGATCAGGATGACGGCCTTCCCATTAGCATCATGCCGGGACGCGGCGAGGCGAGTCCTGGCAGCACTGCATTGATCAGTGGTGGCGATCAAGGGTCCGGGAAGCCGCGTTTTCCTACAATGCAGATGATGGAGCGCCCTGATTCCTCTACCTCGTAGAGGATACCGTCCACGGTTTTCAGAACCAAGTCTGGTGCAGGGGGGGATTGGAGCGTTGCATCCAACGAGTCGCTGTTTAGTATCCACACCGGGAATGCTAGCTTCACGAGGGAGCAGCTCGCCTGGATGGATAGATCATCAGATGAGCAGATGTTCTTGCCCAGCGATACCGACCTGTTATTCTCTGGTCCGTTGCTGGACTTCTCTGATCGGCCAGCAGCGACCGAGAATCGGCCGGGTGAGGCGGAGAAGTTCGGTATTGCAGGTGATAGCAATGTTGCTGTTGTTCAGGAGCAGGAGCAACTACAGCAACAGTCACAGCTGCAGTCTGGTTCAAGTGTTGCAGGATTAAGTGTAAATGTAACAGCCCCGAAATCCGACGAGCTTCCACCAATAAAGATGGCCAATCCCTTGAATGCGGATGAGTTTACGAAAGAGATATCTCTTGCCAAGGGTGTAGCTCATTCCCCTGCCTCCAGCCGTGTGTCGGATGACGGAAGTTGCAAGTCCTTTGCGTTCCCGGTGTAAGTTATGCTAAACTTCCATCGCAGTGTTGGAATATGAATCCCGCATTACCATTGTCTTAAAGTGTTGCGAATGTATATGCAAATTCTAACATGTTGCTAGAGCGGTTTTGCCTGAGACCAAGTTCCTTGGATGTTAAGCTGACGACATATGCATATATTTGTGCTGCATGTTTGAAGATTGTCAAGGAATGATACAAATGGTTTAGCAACTCCAAAGCAGCCTGTACTACCTCCGGGCCATTCGCGCAAACCAACGGAGCCGTCAAGCGCAAAGACGAACCAACAGCCGCAGCCGCATCACGGGGTGCAACCTGCTAAGAAGCTAGAGGCAGCCTCTAGTTCAGCAGCTGCAAATGTTGCTTGCTGTACGTGGTTCTCTTGCTTTACGGGTTGCGGCGCGGCCCCTCGATCTTGAGGAACAAACAAATGCTCATCTATTCTCTTCTGCTAGCTGCTAGCTGCTAGCTGCTAGCTGCTAGCTGCTATCTGCAGTGGTTAGGCCTGAAGAGTGATGATGATGAAACTTGAAACTCTTAGCCTCCCCTCTTTGGTTTTTTAGCTCTTATGATTGGCCCTTCCTGACATGGATATGGTAGAATCACTAGTTAAACTTGTGATTTGAAGAAGAGATCATAGGTTAGAAAGAATTAATATATAGCTCATAGTGTATCATGCAAATTCACAAAGATTCAAGTTAACTTCAAAATTGAAATGAGACACACGATTCTCCAAATGGGCCGAGCAAACATTCGAAACTATCCGAATTAACAGCTATTCGGATCAATTTCTTCTTACCACTTGATTCGAATCTAAATTATCTGGTTTCAGATTACCGAATCTGAGCCAAGCAAATTATTTTTGACAACGCAATTCTAAATTGGGCCAGAGGTAAGGGTGAGCATTCAAATTATCAAATCTAAACTATCCGAATCATAACTATCCAAATTGACTATCCTAATATGAATCCGAATAAGTAATTATCGAAATTTAACAAATGGTATCAACCTGACGGGATTCGTGCCCAGCCCATCAGACATCTGGTAAGAGCCCATTAGACAGGGCCCAAAAAGAAAGGTTTTTAGTTTTGGTGGGAACCCGGAAAAAAAAAGAAGGTAATTCCCGCGCGTAGAAACTCAAAAAAGCTAGAAATAAATAATCAAATAAACGTCTCCACCCACCCGCGCAAATATTTAAAAATAAACGAAAACCCCCCCCCGCGCAACTCTTGGCGCCAAACGACCCGCGAAGCTTACATTACAAGAACCAAAACCCACCCCACCCATCCCATCTCTCTCTAACTCTCTCTCTCTAGTCAACGATGGATCCTAGAGTGAGCCCCGACGCCGTATCGACCCTCCTCGCGAACCCAAAGCCCGAGGAGGGATCCGACCTCGTCGTCATCCAGGTCACCAACCTCGAGCCCAAGGGCAAATCCTACGGGTAACCAAAAAGCTTCTCTTCTCTTCTCTTCCTCTTTCTACCCTAATTCGCCAGAGTATCGAAACGGCGGTTACTTGATATTTTTCCGTTGGATCTGACAAAAAGATTTGGGCTTTTTTTTATCAGGTTTGAAGGGAGCGACGGGAGGAAGAAGATAAGGGGGATATTCAGCTCGCGGCTTTCGCAGGAGATAGTCTCTGGAAGCATCCAGAACCTCGGGCTTATCCGTCTCGTCGATTACACTGTCAACGACATCCCCAACAAACCCGACAAGTACTTCCCCCTCTTCGATCCCCTCTACGTGTCCTTGGTCGGTCGGTGTGTCGCGATCCATTCTCATTCAGTTTCGTGTTCTCTGTCCGGGTTTTCTTAGGTATTTGATTGTAACCAAGTGCGAGGTTGTGTGCCCCGCCTTGGGTAAGGAGGTTCGGGTTGAGGATGGAGAGTCTAGGGCCGTGTTGGAGCCAAAGCGAGAGGATGGCGGTATTCTGTTGAAGCCGAAGCAGGAGGCTGAAGCCAAATCCGCGGCCCAGATTGTGCACGAGCAGCGCACCAAGTGAGTTGATTGATTGATTGCTACTTTGTTGATTCGGGTTTATGCGTAAGCAATGTGTGTTAATTGATTTAATTTGAGAACTGAACAGTATGGCACCGGCTGCGAGGATGGGGATGACGAAGCGAGTCCATCCTCTGGCGTCACTGAATCCTTACCAGGGGAATTGGACCATCAAGGTGCGAGTTACGAGCAAAGGGAGCATGCGCACCTATAAGAACGCGAGAGGAGAGGGTTGTGTCTTCAATGTTGAATTGACCGATCAAGATGGTACGCAGATTCAGGCGACCATGTTCAATGATGCGGCGAGGAAGTTCTTCGACAAGTTCGAGTTGGGGAAGGTGTATTATATATCGAAAGGCACTCTCAAAGTCGCTAACAAGCAGTTCAAGACGGTGCAGAACGATTACGAGATGACGTTGAATGAGAATTCTGAGGTGGAAGAGGCTAGCAATGAGGCTGCTTTTGTTCCTGAGATCAAGTTTAACTTTGTCCCTATTGATCACTTGGGCCCTTATGTCAACTCCAAAGAGCTTATCGGTTAGTTGAATTTGGCACTGCTGTTGAATTTCGTGCATTTGTGTTGCCTTGTGTTTATGTTTGGTGCGTCCTTGTGCAGATGTAATCGGAGTTGTGCAGAGTGTTTCGCCTTCGATGAGCATCCGTCGAAAGAGCAACAACGATACCATCCCGAAGCGGGATATAACTATTGCCGATGAGACGTAGGTTTCTAAGATGTTTGTTTCTCAAATGGGTTTGTTTCTACATTTATGAACTTGATAGTGTACTGAAATTTGTGAGTGATCCTATCACAGGAAGAACACTGTCGTGGTCTCCTTGTGGAATGAACTTGCCACCACTGTTGGCCAAGAATTGCTTGATATTGCTGACCAATCACCTATTGTTGCTATCAAATCCGTCAGAGTTGGAGATTTCCAAGGTATATAGATGGTTTAGCAGTAAGCAGAATTCGGTTTGACGGGATTCGGTTTTCAGTTTGGCTTAATGGTAGCTATTCAATTCTCTTCTTCAGGTGTGTCTTTGTCTACAGTAGCCAGAAGTGCAGTGCAAATCAATCCAGATCTTCCCGAATCGAAGAAGTTGCGGCTCTGGTATTGCTTTTTCGCTGTTGCTAATCATCTAGTTACCTTGCAGTTGCAGTGCACTGTGATGATTTTTTTTATCTGGATATGTATCTAAGAACATGTTACTATGTTTAGGTACAACTCTGAAGGTAAAGACACTTCAATGGCATCTATTGGCTCGAGTTTGAGCCCTTCATCAAAAGCTGGAGGAAGGTCTATGTACTCGGATCGAGTCACCCTCTCTCACATAACCAGTAACCCATCACTGGGTGATGATAAGGTATTAGATTACTAGTACAGATGCTACAATCTATCAGTTTCTTGTATGTATTTAACAGGATAACTCGTTTGTGTATTGTGCAGCCTGTTTTCCACAGCATCAGGGCTTATATAAGCTTCATCAAGCCGGACCAGACGATGTGGTACCGTGCCTGCAAGACTTGCAACAAGAAGGTCACAGATGCCATTGGAGGCGGATATTGGTGCGAGGCATGCCAGAAGAACGACAACGAAGGTAGTTTGAGGTAAGGAAATCGGCTGATGAAACTGTCTTCAAGTACTTTGCATACTGTTCGAGTTCTGCGCTTTATCATATACTTGGGTTCTTTGTCTTAGGTACATTATGGCCGTTAAAATATCGGATGCCAGTGGTGAAGGTTGGGTTTCTGCATTTAATGATGAAGCTGAGAAAATGATCGGCTGCTCTGCTGATGAACTGGATAAACTGAAATCAGAGGTAACCACCACCTTACATTCTGTGGATGTATCTGCATAATGGCAATCCTCGACATTGCTCTTAATCTCTCTCTCCCCTTTAATTTTCAGGACGATGGAAATGGATACCAGCTGAAACTGAAGGAGGTGACGTGGAGTCCTTATCTTTTCCGCGTTAGTGTAGCTCAGAACGAGTACAACAATGAGAAGAGACAAAGGATTACCGTGAGGGCTGTTGCTCCGGTTGATTTTGCTGCTGAATCTAAGTTCTTGCTGGAGGAGATCTCCAAGATGAGAGGTTCTCAATAGGGTGTTTCAGCTGAAAATATCTACCATGTCGATGTTTCGGGATTAGTTTGAACCCGAAAATATCAGCTAACTTAATTTTCATTCCATCTGGTTGAAACCAGTAGCTGGTTTGACGTTTCCAGACCAATGGCCAGTAGTATAGAACGGGGTTCTAGGGAACTTTTTCCTTGTAGCAGGTGCTTTTTAGGCGATGCTGTTAATCTATTATTTGTTTCCGAACTCGATATCTACCTAGTTTTTATAGTAAGGTTCAGTTTCTTGGGTATGAATCTATTTGGATACAGATAAGAGAGAACAACTTCTTGGTCATTTGCCAATCCCATGGAGAATTCTGCTTTCAAAGTCCTTCTGTAATCATATTATCTGTCTAGACCTTATTTCCGGGCAAGTTTCTGGTTTGTTTTGACTGCTTGTCTAAGGAACTAGCTACATGGGATTTATCTTATTGGGAAGAAATAAGAATGGTGAATGTTATTGGGAGACTAAACCAGAAGGTTCATCATCTATCACTCAACCTTTGGAAGTGGGAAAGCCCAATCCAGATACTTTTGGAGGCTGCCAGTGAAGTCAGTAAAGAGACCATCAACTCCTATCTTGTTGATCCAGTAATCGTACTCCTGGTACGGGTCTTGATGAAACTGGAAGTGCAGGAATTGGTTCTCGTTCCGATACGTGTAAGGGTGTACCTGAATCAGGAAAGAAATGTATCAGCCAGCTAGTAACGATAATGGCAAATGTCCATCATCGAAAACTGCATTGATAACATGAAGGTGGTTTGCTACAAGTGTGTTGCTAACCTGCAGATCACGGGAGTGGGCTCTGGCGACGAGATCTGTCGGGGTTTCCAAGTAATTGTGCTTCACAGGAACGATAGTATCCTTCCAGGGTCCAATGCCCACCACATAGTCCTTGATGTAGTCCAAATAGCTGTCACAAGTGATCTCCCAGAATGTCTGCGAATTGGCAACATTATCATCCATCAGTAGTACACCGAGATGAAACCAAGATCCGCATAGACCTGAACGACACAGCAGAAACAATATCCTTGTTCGACCAATGACTCATTTGACTACGTAGAGAATACGAACCTGGTTTGTGTCCTCGGTAAGGACAGTAATTTCGTCGATCAATAAGATTTTGGGGGAGTCTATCATTTTTGAGACGTAGACCAGTGAACTTGGAGCGAATGACTGAATAAAAACTGGTTGCTTCATCCAATCTTTCGACAAGTATGCACCCTTGTATCCATACTTATGAAGCGTTTCGACGAAGATGTCCTCGAATCTCTTACCACCGGGCCATTTCACCTGTTATTGACAGGTCCAAGCATTTTGGAAAATGAGCATACATCAGGAAGTTCACAGTTCCCATAAAGAAGACTGTTACACAGCAACTGCAACATAGTAATCAAATGTGAGAAGTACACTTCTCGAGCGAAGAAATCGTACATGTTTATTGATAAAGACCGGATTCTTGATCTCGGGGTAAATCCCAACAACTCTTGGTGCATCCAGTGCTATTGAGATGTACTCTTCAAAAGTAATGATAGGGAATTTTCCTGATGAAATAACGCAAAATAGGTGAATTTAACTTGTCTATTTGTTCTTTATAACATTAATAAGATCATTTCATTGGACAGAAAGAGGTACTAACTAACCATTGTACTGCTGATCACGGAAACTGTATCCGCGTCTCTGTTTTGTCCTTAATGTCGCGAGCTCTTTGAATGTGAAATCAACTACATGATAGAAAAGCTGTCAGATTTCTTGGTCAGGGCTAAAGGAAGGGTACGAAAAAAACGAAACTAGCAAGTTTTTCTGTCATTCTCCTGAATTAAAGACGAGCACGTTAAGGTTACCAAGAATGAAAAGAAGAACGAGTTTAGTACCGATAAAATAGCCGGTGATATTGACTCCTTGAACCTCGTAGGTTGTCTTTCGATTAGCAAACTCCTTGTGGTCTGCAATATCGGTCGTGTTATCGAGATAAACATCATGGAAGCATACAAGAACACCATCCTTGGTGGCTAGTATATCTGTTTCAATGAAGTCTGCTCCCTCTTCAATGGCCCTCTGCAATATAGTCATATAGAGATATGTTCAACACAGTACAGAAAATGAACCAAGGAATTTGAACTTGCAGACACCGGTTTGGAGCTACAGTCTTCGTACCTCATAAGCAGGACCAGTTTCTTCAGGAAGTTCTCCATTCGATCCTCGGTGAGCCAGGTTATACGGACGGGAAGTCTGCAGAGGCCGTTTATGCTTATGGATTAACTTGTTAGGGAGCGGATAGAGAGGTCTGGCAGCAGCCAAATGCACAAGCCACAGGAACGCGATCAGAGCGACGCCTGCCATTCGGTAACAGCATCAACCAGTTAAAAGACAGGAAGAACACAACAGAAACCTCAAGACCACCCTCAAATTCACCAGCTTTAATGCTTGAGAAGCAAGGAAACACACCCAAATCCAATATAGCTTCTCACAAAAAATTGCCAACCTTTCCTATTAGCAACCCTATGCACAGTACTGATGATTTGCTCCGTCGTCTCCCAACCAGAGATTCGGAGCAAATGATCAGTACTATACAAAATTTTCGAATAGAATTTTCATCCATTTGATCCTAGATCAACTATTGTAGGTGCAATATTGTTTCGGTTTTACTTGAATTCCCAGTTCCTAAAAAAAAGAACATTAAAACACATTCATGTCCACAAGAAGAAATAAACAAGACCATCACACCCCAGCAAGCTCATGCCGGTCCATGCTCGACTCTAAACATCGACAGTGCTCAAGTGGGTTCATTCAAATGGTAAGATAAATTGAATCTACGGTTTCGGTTTCAAGTTTCAAAAATGTAAAAGAAGAGAGTCAACGGTGGTGCTTGACTTGAACATCGAGAATGCTTGACGTTGAATAATAGAGGTAAAGAAGAAAAAGGCAAGACAACCCAGAAACCAATCTAATAATTGAACATCAACAAACCAAACCCAGAAACCAACTTGAGCAAGAAAACTCACAGGTTTGTGAAGCCATTCAGTTGGTTTGGCTGTTGCACTTCCTTATCTCTCTCTCTATGGATTTGCACCAATCGATGAAGTTGATTGGGTTTCTTGGCAAGTGCTTCCACTTTTCCAAGCTTGTTGGGACCACTCTCTCCCTGAAGTCAATATATATATTTAGTTCCCCATCACGTTATTCTAGAGTTCGAGTGTTTGGGAACGCGACATTATTAAATTAAATGAGAGTTTTGTCAGTTTTCAAACTTGACCGAATATAATATATATATATATATCACAAATATTTAAAATAGTTAATTTGTTATGAGTTATGACTGATGTATTTTTACTTATTTTTCATATTTATACAGTGACATGAACTCACCATTTTAAAAAAATATTTAAAATATTCAATTATCTGGTGTTATATTATACGGTTGGGATATTATGGGTTGTGTGAGGAATCTCCAGGATTAGTCCCCAGAATATTCCTTTTTTTATATGGCATGATTCTGAAGTTGGGTTTCTTTTTATAGCGATTTTGTGTTTTTCTTAGCTGCACAATTAAATAAAATAAGTGACTTTTTAAGGCTGAATTGTTACTGAAAATATAGATAGATCCGTTGCCGACAATTGTTAACCCGTTAAAAAATCAGAAGTGAGAAATAAAATTTAGCACAACATTATTTTTTATATTCAAATGTTAGAAAAGTCAGTCAGAGTGAAAAAAAGGAATTCAATATAAATTGAAGCTTCGGTGAATTTTTTTTAACTGTAATATTAAAATGGCGAATCCAAGCCCATTCCCTTCTATAAACTCCTTGTCTTGGGCCAGCACCAGGTGACCCACGACATACATGGCTGTAAAGCCCATTGGGCTTAGGCCCAAAACAGCCAGCAACTCGAGTCAATTTGAGAGAGTCAATTTGTCTCGAGTTCGAGACTGTTGAGTGAGTATTTGGATATCAAAATGTGACATTCAAAGTGAATTATATAAGCTTTGACAAATAAAAGAAAGCAACTATACTACACTTGTATTGCACACTAAGTGTGCACCTCCCTCCAGTTTCTCAAGGCAAAAGAGAAAAAAAACACAAAGAAGTTTCACTTTAGTTCACCAACAAATAAGCAAAAGAAGTACTATAATTCAGTCTCATGTTTCTAATATGTAGTTGCCTAGCCAGTTGAAAAGCCTCATCCAGACATAACCTTGATGTGCTTCATGGGGTTCTGCTTGTCAACCCTGCCGGAGTGCGAGACGAATTCCTCGGGGGAGAGGAACGCGCCGTGGCAGACGCACACGATCCGGACAGACTCCGCCGTGTACTTGTACAGGATCCCTTGTATTGTTCGGCCGTTGGGGCCGTCGCCCGTGGTCACGACGCTCGGCATCAGTTTCATCACATCGATCCCGTTGTACTCGAAGGCGTTCTTGACAACTTTGGGCTTCTTGCAAGAGGTCTCTGCATTGTTTCCTGCCGCATTCACTTCTTTCCCTTTCGCTTGAACCGTCGAGATGACCTGAGAGATCGTTTCGTTCAGCTTTGGCAACAGCTCCGAGCTGTCGGATTCCTTCTTCTCTGGCAACTGAAGTTCCGGTCCTGCTCGACAATTTACATGAGCTGGATTATCACTCCAAGTTTGCTCCACAAAAGTGAATCAAGAGAGACAAGTAAAGAGGAGAAAACAATCTACATATCGTACAAACTTACCTTCATTGACTACCTCAGCAAGTCTTCTGGCATCAAAAGTATCCATGGCGGAAATACTCGCACATGAATCGACCGCTATGTATGGCACACTACATTTACTTTGCACCTTATTTTCCCGACTAGTACCATAATCTACCTTGAATGCATCAAATTCTCTTGGAATTTAAGATTATGACATTGTCTTGGAATCTAACATGATGTCATTTTCCTACAACATCTCTGTGCCTCCAATATTATGCATCATAGTGTCACATCGTTGAACTACTATTTACCATAGTTGAACTCATTATAGTCGCATATGCCATCGTCGAACTCAGTCTCACTATTGACCATTAAAGGCTACATTATTTAGTTTCTATAGATATACCAATAAATATAAGATTTAACAAACCATACTTCAACAACCTCGAACGACAAAATTATTAAAGATATGATCAATCACTATAAGATATGATCCATCTTATTTCCTCTTTCATAAGATGCCATGTAGAACACTAACTTGACTGCAATATCATACAGCAAAATGGTATGTCATAGCCAAATTCTCTTTGATGACGACTAGCGAGAAAGTTAACTTTTTTCGTTTGTGACATGTTCAATCACTATAAGATATGATGTTAACATTCGTTCTAACGGTTAACGAGAAAAACAAAATTACCCTAAATGCATGTAGTTTCTCCTTTGACTTCATAACTGTATATGTACTTCACCACCCTAGATGTACTTAACCATACATAAGACAAAAGTTTATCTTCAAGCTATTAAATTGTAAATTTCGAACAACAAACTCATGCATGCTTGCGTTTTGCCCCTCAAACAATTTGCTATGTGAAACACTACTTAAATTTTGCAGTGAATTATGCTTTAGATTCGGAAATTAAGGCGAGTAAACTACGACCATTTCGCCCTTTTAAGGTCACCACTTATATTCTTCACAGACATGCCTCAATTTTTGCACTATGCTCATAATTATCAACTCTCAGGTGACATGCCAAGTTAATTTTTCGTGATAAGTATGATTGTTATCAACAAGCAAATTAAGCAAGCAAGCAAATTAACTAATCTCCATCAACTCGACTGGCCTAGAGTTCTTCAACAAACTAAGAAATTAATCTTCTGCATTCTACTAAACAGAGAGGGAAGAAATTATATATACCTTTAGCAGTTTCCACAGGCTGGACCAAAGTTCTCTTCCCCAGTACTGATTGGACACCAAGCGGCTCGCTGATGGAGAGACACTTAGCAGCAGCCCAGGGAAGCTTCTCGGAGCGCGAACTGAGCAGCTTCGGCATTGGCTTGACGGCCAGACGATCACTCCTCTTCTCGGCTTGCAGACCATTAATCATAGCATTCCTTTGCATCACAAATCTCTTGGTGCTCTCAATTCGCCTCTTCGCAAGGGCGGACCATATCACCTTGCGCGCCTCGCGCTCGCCCTCGTGAGGCAACGAGCAGGACCGCTCCAGCGAGACCAATGGCCCCATGAGAGGCAGATCAGCCGCCCCACCAGCAAGACCCTCCCCTGCATTGCTCGGGGACCGGTGGAGGACCCTCATCATCGAGCTGGTCGACGATGAGGAGGACGGGGATGATCCCGCCTTGGAGGTCTCCCCAGTGTAGGTGGTGACACCCAGGGAGAGCTCGAGGTCAAGGACATGATCAGCAGCCGCCGCGGCCGGGTTCGGAACTGGGCCCACCACCCTCTTGGTGGCCCCTCCTCCTTGCAGGACTTGGAGGAGGAGGAGGTCCCTTGGCCTTCCACCCTCTTGCATGTCACTGATCTCAACTCCCTCTCTCTCTACTCGTCCCATTCTCTCTCTAGAATCCACACAAACTCCATTACAAGACAACCAACTTCATCTAATCTTGCATGGATTAAGACAGAGCAAAGAGACAACAAAAAATGGGAAAAGAGAGGAAATTATTAAACACTTACATGGTGGTGGCGGTGGCTTGGTGCAGAGAGAGAGAGAGATAGAGAGAGGAGTTGATAAAAAGCAAAGAACACCAAAAAAAAACTGTGTGGAAGCTAGGAGGGAATTACAATTAGGAGCCCTCTTGACTTGAGGGACCCTTTTAAGGCAATGTGTTAATGAGTACAGAGGAGTGACCAAGTAAGGAAGGTTGTTTGCGATCTCGAATCTGAATTATTTGACTTGTGTCTAGTAGAGTACGGGTATCTAAATACGAACCGATAGTACTCAATTCTTAGTTATCAGGCTAATGTCAGCAGTTTCATTTTAGGGAATTGACAGCTGGCGAAGGGCCAGGTGGCTGGAAGTTGAACCTTGGGGGAGTGTGGAGGTAGCGTGTCCTTTTCTGGGTTGGTGGTTTGGCCATCATCTCTATTCTGCTATGTTCCAACTGTTGTGGCTCTGTGTGATTCTTTCTGAGGCAGTACAGTCACATCTCACAAGGATCAACTTTTCGATTTCGTTATGTTTTGGTATCTGTTGCGTATATCATAGGAGAAAAAAAAACTATTACATGGTCGAACTTGGTCGGAACTTTAACGAGAGGCTGCTTTTCGAGAATCTAATTTTTTGTTGTCAGTATGACCATCTTGGTGTTAATTAAAATGAGCAATTTTTTTTGGTATCTTGCATATACAATTGTAATCAAGTATAGTTTGGCCTGTAAATATAGCCGATTCTTTTATCTATGTTTGCTCTTTTCATAAATTCAAAATTTTGACCCTATTTAAAAGAATTTAAATTTCTTATCAACTTATACCATCTCGAATCAACCACAAGGAGCAAATTTCTGTGTGGCCAAAATGACCAACTAGTTTACGTTTGAGCAGACAATTTCAATTTTTTTGTTAAACTAAGATAATCACAACTATCGTGGATCTACGTGTTTGTAATCTTACAAAAGAGTGGTTTCAGCAAGTTCAACAAAGCCGGTGGCCCTATGCAAGATTTTTGTCATTTGGACCTTAAATTGTGCATTCGTAATCGTACCTGGACGATGTGGACTCATCTGTGGAATTGGCAATGCAATACGGAATTCTGATTTACAGGACACACAGCGTTGGGGGTCGCAAGCCCTCACCCTCTTCCATATTGGAGACGTCAGGTGAATTTATTAGCCCTACTTCGTCAAAATGTGACACTTGACTATTCAGTCAAAGGTGGCCAACCCGGAATTCGCCAAGTACTTGACTATTGACTATTGATCTTAAAAGTTGAAAATACGTTTGAGCCATAAAGAATTATGGCGTTACCAAAAACTCGAATTCAAGATTATGTTAGTTAATTTTACGTTGTATCTTATATATGGGCATTAATCTCTTTCGTAGTATGCATCACCTACAATTGAAACAAATGTAATCCATCTATTTCAATTGGATAAGATAAACAATAATTAAAAATCTTATTATCAAACAGACTAGCTGATCGTTATAGCAAGCTCTCCACTTGTGTTTCCGAAAAAAAAAAGACCAGTTTTCTGCAAGGACACTCGCTGAAGGTTACTTACTAGTAATGACCTATGCAAAGATGAGCCATCTAATGTAAAAAACACTAATGAGAGATCTTAAGTCAAACTTCACGAATGTAAAAAAACACTACTGGAAAAGTCATCCCTAAAACAGGGCCCGACAATATTCTACTCTGAAAATCAGAGCTTTCGCAAAAAAATGAGCCATAGGCCCATAGAGTCATAGAAAGAATATAAGCCATCGAAAGCAGTAACAATGGAAGTTTTAACCCATTCAATTTCACGTTGCTTCAACTTAGACAAGTGGTTTAAAGTAGAAGATGACGCAGTGATGATACACTTTATCACGTTCGGAAGTATTAAATCTGAAGATTTCCAACGACCCAGATATTCATTAACTACCAAACAGCTATCACCGGAGGGACGATGAAGCCCTGCATTGCTAAACCTAACGAAGGGTCCGAGTTCCGGAAGAAATTGCAAGTAAAGATGAAGGAAGTAAGGTCCAAGTCACCCTCAAACTGCCATCAGGTCACCGTAATTCCTCATTAGAAAGATGGATCCTGCAAACAATCCAGCTGCGCGGAGCAATTTCTGCAAAAAAGGGTTAAGAGAAGTAACTGTGAGTGGTGCAAAATCGAAAGAGTTGAGTTCATTCAGAACAAAGACTACACAATGGCTTCGGAAGAATTCTACATCCTTGGCGCATATCTTGTACTTGGTTGCTAAGATCTATTGTTTGTTTCATTTAGGTTGTAGCAAAAGCATTCCAGAATTATAAGTTATGACACGGAAAATAAGCATAGAAAATTAGGCCAATAAATCACGAAAACAATTGGTATGAGAAGTTATAAATGTTGAGAGGATCTTGCGTTCTGAGGGATAGGAACACATTTTGCATCAGCTAAATTTGACTTAAAGGAAATCTGTTAACAAGCAACAAGCAGCTGAAACCCCAGCAATCCACCCACCCTTAAATTCAAGCCAGCGATAAGGACAAGTCAAGTATACAATCACCCGAAACTATCTCACTAAGTTCCTTTACCCTTAAATTCATCCTTCAAAATGCCTTCTTATTGAAGTCTCGGATGCTCGTGTTTCTCCAAACATTCTGCATTATTTCTCAGACCAAACAAGCAACAAGCTCACCAGATTTCTCTAAACAATGTAGCACCCACACAACGACAACCAAACCTTAATCCCACCAAATGATGTCGGTTAGTATCATGCCAGTGTCACATGGTATATCCTCTACAGAAACTACAAAATCCAAGTCCTATCTCACAGCTTACCACCAAATCTTTCCAACACAATGACAACCAAGCCTTCATGTTTCCACCCCAACAAAAAAAAAACCAAGCCTTCAAGGTTTCATCCCACCAAACGATGTTAGTTGCATCATGCCAATGTCACACAGTCTATGGCAACAACAGAATCTAAGTCCCTTGTAACAGCTTCCCACCAAATCACTCTAGCTCTTTCTCCCGCCCCACACCTCCGAATTTCGTTATGCTCACCTATTTCTAACACAAGGACAACCAAACCTAAATTCCGCCAAACAATGTTGGCCATATTCCGACTGCCATTACGGTCACCTCTTTCTAACACACCGACAACCGAGCTTTAATCCCCTACAGCAACCATAGAATCCAAGCCCGCCACCCGAATCGTTCCAGATCGTTCACCCACCCTACCCATCCAACAATCGTTACACTCCCTACACTCCTACATCTCCTAACAATTAAGCATCCAAGGGCCGTCCTTTCGCAAGGCCAACCCGAAACAATCTCACTTTACAACTGCAATTAACCCAAGGGAATGAATGGAACGAATTCGGAAGACACTGAATTAATGCGCAAACCGACAATTACTTCTCCTCGTCTGACTTTCTAAAAAAATATATAAAAAAAGGAGAGAGAGAGACCATGTTGAGGGCCCACTTCTCGTCGTCTTGAACCTGGGAATTCCAGAAAGCTTTGACCTTGTCCAGGGAGAAAGCAGCGTCCGCCATTGACGCCCTAATTGATTTTTCTTGGTTTAGGGTTTTAGCGAGAGGAGAGAGAGAGAAGGGGGTTTTACTTTTGAAGGGAGCTTGAAGGTGTGGATTGTAATTTTATACAGGATAAAGTTCATTTCAGTACCTTTACTTTTATTAATTTTCGTTTTGGTATCCGGCAATCAGAAACTCGAGTTTGTAATTTTTGACTCCGGTTAGTCTTTCTTTAAGAAGAAACTCCGGTTAGTCTAACACCCTGTTTCGAAGGACAAAAGCTAATAGATAAAAAAAAAATTTGTCAAAATTACTACGATGTTTGTGTAAATTTGAGTAACACCATGTCTTTTCTTTGGAAAGGTTGATTAACACAAATTAAATAGTAAGAATTGTTATAACTTAACTAAGAGATAGAGATTTGAAGTTGTTGTGAATGGAACAACATTTCTTTGATTTATACCACTTGGTATGTGGCCTACTGGACCAAATAATTCAAGTTTGAGTTGAATATGACCTTTGAAAGACGTCAAAACTCTCCTAACAAGTATTTAACGTTGCTGCATTTTCAATGACGCGAATTCGATTAGTCGAGATATCTAAAACAACTCCTTGTTGTTTAATTTAAGTGCTAGTTGATGTTAATGCAATAATGTTGAATATTATTGAAAAAAATTTATCATCATTCAAAAACCATATATAACTGAAAACTAGATTAATCAGGATTTCTAAAAAAATTGAAAAAAAGTAATAACTCCATTTGGCACGCGTGCTACATGGGCCCTAAAGAGAGCGGGCTTTGTCGAGATATAGAAACACAAAAGCCCAAATCAGTACAAGGACTGCAGGTGTTTATAACCACTTTGTATCCAGTACACTGGATCGACTAATCCAAGTTCGAGCCGGGTAGGACCTTTGAAAGATGACAAAGCTCTCCCAACAAATATTTAACACTGGTGCATTCCAAGGACTCGAATATATTCGAACAAGTATTTAACACTTAAATTAAATAGTAAAGAGTTGTTAAAACTAACATTTTGCTAAATATATCTCTTTGCATTAACTATTATCATGCGATTACGTGTGAGTATACATCGAGCCAAATTGACGAGAAAGTAGAGTTTTTCCCTAAATTCATTATATTTTTATCGTCATATTAAAAATTACAGTAGATTTCGCTCTAAATGTTACATTAAAATTTATATATCCAATCTAAAACTTTAAATTAATAGATTTTTTACACTCGACTTTTTTCTATCTCCTATATTCAGAGTCAAGTTCGAATTGTATGTTTGTGAATTAGTCCATTCATATCCAGACGCCGTCCATCAACCAAAAGCGAGGTGCCACGTCAGCCACAAAAGCAACAAACAAAAGAAGCTGCGCAAGCAAGCCCATTTGCCACCTCACAATTATATCTCTTGCTGCATCTATGGAGGCCACTACCTGGTGGGGTTGTGGCAGTCGTAGTAAAGCCATGGCAGCTTCAAACCCTTTATTCATCAGCTCTTCTTCTTCTTCTTCTTCTTCTTCTTCTTCTTCTTCAAGAATGTTGACATCAGCTCCAAGAGAGAGTTCCTTTTTTGTTGTCAAGTCCATGGCTGCACAGAAGCCATTGCCATCTGCGGCTAAGACTGTCAGCTCCAGAAAGGTCCATCCACTTTATCCCAACTTTCTTCTGATCTTGTAACATTGTCGGGTTATATTTAGAAAGCGGTTCTCTGATTGTGTCTTTTATATTGATAGAATAGAAGTTAAACCCAATACCTGAATCCAAGTCCCTTATAGCTTGTGAACCAACTAACAATGGTAAAATATCTGGGGTTTGCCTCAAGGGGTTTAAGACGCGTTCGGCTCGGACTTGGGAAAGAATTAGGTGGTAATTCACAAGAATCAGCAGATTTGATGGAGATATGGACTTTGCAAGTAGAAAGAAAATGGAAGTGCATTTCAAGTTCTCTGTCCATTTTTTTCTTAATCTTGTCTTACTCTTGGGAGAATTGTACTGATTTGTACATTTAACTGCATTAGCAGCTTTCATGATACAACAGATAACCATGCTGATGATGAGCAGCCATTTTTCCTTCATCTGTTTCATTCTTTAGACATCTATTGAGCCGACTAATCCAAGTTCGAGACAGTCACAACTTTTGAACGGTGACAAAGCTTTCCCTGACAAGTTTTTAACATGGTTGTGTTCCCATTGCTCTAACTCGATATTTCTAAAATAACTAACTTACCAGTTGATGCTTACTGGTCCGAATTAGTCTAACTTTGATAGCCAAAGAAATGACCATGTAGAAAAATGGCAAACACGAACTTTAGATTGTTGAAGATGACCAAGTTACAAGCTATGAACATCATATTTTCTTTGAGTTTGTTTCTTACTTTTCTTCTTGCATAGTTCAAGTCTTGGATGAAAATGCAGTGTCCACGTCCACATTAGTAATTGATTGCTCCTTCTGGTTCCTATGTTCTTCGGATAATGCAGACCTCACCATCGATCAAGCTGCTAACCAGAGTGGAGGAGCTGAGGCTCCTGTCTAAGGCGGAGAAAGCAGGGCTACTCTCAGCGGCAGAGAAGTTCGGCCTCTCCCTCTCGACCATCGAGAAGCTGGGACTCCTCTCCAAGGCAGAGGAGCTGGGGGTGCTCTCGGCAGCTATTGACCCCGGCACCCGGGAACTCTCCTCAGCCTCAGCTTGGGGCTGCTCCTCCTCGTCCCGTCGTGCGCGTACTTGGTCCCGAAAGACCAGCTCTGGGAGGTTGCATTGCAGGTTGTGGTTGCACTGGCCTCTGTGGTTGGTGGATCAGCTGCATTTGCTGCTTCTAGCCTTGTATCCAACTTGCAGAAGTCCAATTAAAATGGATACTTAATCTTGGTAATGTTAAGTAGAGATATTTTTGTTAAGACTTTGGGAAGATGCATAGAGTTGTTGTGGTCAAAATTACTTTCAATCTCACATTGGTGAGTGCTTAATTGAAAAGCTTGATGAAACATAATCCCATTGTATTTAACTCTTTGGGTTTCTATTTTGGATCCGTAGTTTAGTGACTGAGACTGCTAAACGTATGTTCTATAAGTAAATAATTCAAATAAAAAATAACCGAAATGAAGTATGAAAATCAAAAAATTCACTTCGAGATTCTCCCCTAAATATCTTGAGGTGCAACAGTTGTTTATTTGTAAAGTTCGAACTTCAAACTTCATTCAGAAAAATTTCAAAATTCAAGTCTCAAGATTCGAATCGACTAGCGATTCTATATATATATATATATACACCAATTGCAATGTATAATTCTGTAGACCAACGAGATTCACGTGCTAAGAGACTAAATTTTTTTAAGCAAATCTTGAATTCAAGTGCTATGAATTTCTAAAATAGGACCTGAAAATGTTGGGTTCTTGTATGACTCACATGGACATAGTTAAAAATCTCTATTTGCGCAAACCCAAGACTATAGTTTACCCATTACAAGTTTCTAATAATCTCTGTACTAAAACGAAACAAACAAAAAATTAGATGACCAAAAAACAACTCTCTCCCCTCCTCCTGGGGCGAAAATATCAAAACAACAGAAAAATCCCTAATTCCCCAAACCCCGAAACAGATCACCAGGGACAAAAGTGGAAATACAAAAAACGAAACGAGCCAAACCAGAAGAATCCGACCCGATGGCGAAACCAACCCCGGCGGCGGCGAGCTCCTTCCTCCAAACCCTAAGGAAGTACATCAAGGCGCCGTGGGAGATAACCGGCCCGTGCGCCGGCCCGGAGTACCGGATGTCCCTCCCTCTGGCGACGGAGGTCCGAATCCACTGCCCGGCGACCCCGCCGAAGATCCCGCCCGTCATCCCCAACTCCGAACCGGAAACCGTCTTCGACATCAAGTACTACGTCCGCGACCAGCGCCGGAACCGCCCCCCAGTGAGGCGCACCATTTTGAGGAAGGACGACGCCGTCCGGATGATGAAGGAGAAGACCTCCTTCGACGTCTCCGAGTTCCCGCCGGCATATCTCACCACCACCGTCGTGGAGGATCTCGACGCCATCGGCGGCGGCTACCAGGCCTGAAAGGTTAGTTTACGATTGCGTCTTCTTTGGATTCGTTTAGGGGGTCTTGTGATTTTAGGGATTTGAGAGAACTCGTGGAATTGGAGGTTTTTCGGGTTTTGATCTGGTTTTGGTTAGCGGCTTTCGGGGTTTGTTTATCAGCGGAGATGATTGTATTTTGTGCTTTCTGGAGAATGTTGATGATGGCAGTTAAGGTGTTTGTTCTGGTTCTGAATGCGGTAGCTATTGAATGGTAGAGTTGGTTGATTTCGCACTTCGGTGACATTGTTGATTGCTGAAGAACCAACGAACTGTGAAAACTTTCCGAGATGAGATTCGTAGCTTCAGTTTGCAAGTGTTCGCATATGAGTCATATACCGGACTACCGTATATGTTTTTGGGTAATTCATTGGTTGATGTTATCATTTGAAACAACGTGGATTGAAGAACGTGTCGGTGACTTTGAGAATGTTGGACAGCAAGGGAGTTTTTGGTGAATCTCTTTGGTGTCTAGTTTCTGTTTTGAAGAAATAATAATGAGGATTTGGTGCAAGTACTGTTAGTTGCTCTAAGGTCTTTGGCTTCTCACCAGGTTTTGTTTGGGCCATGGAGATGATAACTGCATTCTTGGGTCTCTCTCGTATCACTCTTCCACGACTGACGAGGTGATGACGTGGTTGATCATCCATCTCCTGCTTGTCTGTGATGGACTTCTGTAATGGTGGCTTCCTGAACCCGAATTTCTTTTGCGTTATTCAGAACGCTGCTTGTTGTATGGAACCAAATGCAGCCGCTCTTGGTCATAAATGGATCAAGTTAGACTGTAAAGGTAACATAATGTTCTTTGTATGACCTGTGCGGCGAGATTTATCATCTAATACTGCAACTTTGGCTTTCTGCAATAATATTTGAGGGGGTTATCTTATCCCTTTTTTCCTTCCAATTCTCTAGAATCAATACAGTGGAGTTTCTTATTCGGTCATTGTTGCTATTCTTCAACATTCCATCAACAAGTTAGTTCGCTCTTCTTGACTGATGACCATGTTCTTAATTTGCATCTGCAGTGCTCTAGATCTTGCAAAGATTCTACTAGCCTTCTTTCTAACATAACATCATCTTATTAGCTGCATCATATTATGAATTTTGACGTTGAATGAGTTACGTATGTGCCAGGTATTCTGATTCAAAAGACTGCTAGACTATATTTACCATAAGTATTGTGGAGACATTACTAGTGGTTATCATCTATTGAATTTTTGACTGGGTTCAGGTTTACCAAGAGATTTGCTGTTTGTGTTGGCTAGCTACTGTTAAATAATTAGCATCAAATAACTGCTGAGAGAGTAATCGCCGGACCACATATGGCGATGACAGCATTGCTTGGGCACCCTAAGATAGCTCCTTTGTATGTATTGTCACTAGTGACATGTTAAACTTAGGATGTGTTTTGTTTACCAGGCTTGAACTGTTGGGAATTAGTTTGGGACACGCTACTCCTGCACACGAAATCTAGTTGGGCTATATGGTTGCTAGGGATAGACTGCAGGAAACACGATTGGAACTTTGGCTTCGCCAACACTACGACTTGATTTCTAAGAGTTGAAACGAGTAGGCGGTGGCTAGGGGCTTAGGATTGTACATTGGTGCTGCAATTCCTTCTCGTCTGTTGACCCTGCAGTCGTATTTTCTAACTCTGGTTACCTTTAATCCCGGCCCTTTTTTTTCCTAACGAGGAACTAGAGTGGAACCATTTTCGGTTCCTCTCTCTCAGACTTGTACATCCTTTGAAAGGGAATATAAAACTGGTAGAAGCCCTGGTTTTCGTTCTGGTTAATCTCATTGTTCTGTGTTTGTACTTGTAGATCTCCATTTTGGCTTCTGAGAAAGTAGCACACTCTCTCCTCTTGCATTAGAAAGATTTTGTTTTACGATTGATACATAATAAACGACTATCTGCGAAAGGGGACAAGGTTGGTTTTACTTCATGGCCGAGAAACGAAAAAAGATCTGATCATTCGATACGGGTAGGAGAAGACCCCGACTTGCCCAAAGACATACCGTACGGTATTTCGTTTTATCAATGATCAGTCACACTTCAACTGAGATGCGGCCCAAAGAAGTAAGGGAAGACCATTCTCTGGTCTCCTCGTGCAAGTGGGCTTTGGATTGGGTACAGAGTGAAAGAAATGATTCTGAATAATTTGAAGTAAAAAGAATCGCACTGGCATGCCCAGTTATGTGATACTGGCATATCCCGTTATATCATACTGGCCAGTGTATTTTTCGTGTTTGCGATACTGGCATGTCCCCTTATGTCATACTGGCTCGCGTGATTTTTTTTTATTTTGGTCCATGTGGTTTCGCATTTTTGCAAAAAAGCTCCTGCGTGTCCTTCACTCCAAACTGTTTGGAATGGGAGCATTCTGTACTCAATCCAGCCCCCAACCTTTCTCAAAAAAAAAAATAAATCCAGCCCCTAAGGAACGACTAAAACAAAATTTCTTTCCGGGCTAAGTGGGAAATTGGCATAATTTGTTCAGGCGAGGGCAATTTAGAAGAGAAAAAAAACATGTTAAGGGAAGAGCTTGCTGTTAAGGAAAAAATAAGTTTTTGATTACCCTATTGTAAATAGGCCGGCCAGTCGGCAACATCTGGCTGTTTTATTAATGTGCAAAAATAGTTAATGTTTTGGCCTAGAGATTAATGTGGATCTTTAGAGTGGCGCAAAATCCTATTTACGTATCCTGCGACTGTCGGGTAAATTGTAAAACAGAAGGGAAGAGCTTGCTGCCTATGGATAATGATGATGTGAACAATATCCTAGTCGGAAAATGCAACATTTGATACCAGCCACAGCCACGGGTAGTATCTGTCTCGTATTTGAATTAGTCGGTCCAATAAATATTTATACAATGACTTACAAAAAACAACAGTACATCAGATAAAACAACAACACTTCAAACGTTTACCAAGAATGAACTTTGTTGCACTTGCACTTCCAGTGTGTCGAAAGAATATATGGAAGCTATTAGATTTAAGGGTGTTGAACATGCTTCGAAGATGTCGAATCTCGTTAAGCCTAATGAACTTTTCGAAATGTCACTTTCTTTAAAATGTTCATTCGCGCTCCTAATTTCTAGACTGAAAAATATCAACACAATAATTAAAATTTAATTCAGTATGTTCTGAAAAAAGTGGATCGAACCACCGTTACGGCGAGAAACGAGTAGTAATCAGGGACTCCAGACAAGACCATCTGCAATAATTTTGTGTGCTTGAATGTGCCGTTGAAAGACGAGCTAATATTATAAGTAGCACGTACGACCAGGACGTTGCCCTAAGTATTGCATTTGAATCATTTTCCAATAATACTCAATAATTGTGTTAGTTGGAATACCTGCATGAATTCAGTATCAAGGCAATCTGTACTATTAATTTCGAAATATCATATCTACGAGTCTGGATATGCACATCGGATCAAACTGCGGGTACTAAACAGGACATTTTTTTTCTTTATAAAATGAACTCTGTCGGTTGTTCAAATACTTCAAATATATAAGTATAATAGAGACAGCTATGAATTAATTTAAAATGTTTCATCACACATCTATCTCTCTTTCTCTTGGCATACGATATATAAATATTTATGTTATTTCCCTAGGGTTTGGCGCTATCACTTTCATGGCATAGCATAGCATAGCACAATTGAGTAATAACTGCATGAGCCGAGAGAGAAAGGGACGTAAACATGAAAATGTGGAAGGAAAAATGGAAAAGAAACTACTTGGCTATATGCTCCTTATTTAATATCCCTTCCTTTGGGTTTCCCATACTCGAGTTCGTGTCTAGATGATTCCCTTCAAGCCAAGCACTTATATCAAATTAATTTACAAAATAGTTGTTATAAGTTAATCAAAAAATTTTGAGTTCAAATGATTAGATAAGTAACTATTTTCCTGTTTTTTAAAATTTTAACCAGTTTAAATCTAGATTAATCGATTCAGTAGTATATGGTTAACAACGTATTCTCTTGAAAAGAAGAACTTTTTTCAGGATGATGCCATCCGCTTATCTATATTAACCCTTTTTTTTGTTTTCCTTTTCGTTTTCAAAATTACCTATTAATATATAATCTGAATTCAATTTTTGGTCTTCTCAGAAATTTGTTTGAACGTTTCGATTAAAAAAATAAAATACTTTGAGCTTATATGTCCATTAAATATCAAAGCCAGTGATGTCAAATTCTCTTTTAAAGAATTTTACCACCATTCAAAAATTGTACATTACTTGAACCTGAATTAGTATGTCCAAAAAATATTCTAACCATATATACCTAATCCCAATGAAATATATTCCTCCTTATTCCAACAGACAATTAGAATGTGTATCTCTCT